>BPTQ01000007.1:281342857-281508569 GCA_019973895.1 Chrysanthemum seticuspe
TCTGATCATACCCTTCATCAAAATCCAAATTTTTGGCAGACCCATTTCTTGAATCAATCTTTTGAGCAAAACCCTTGCTTTGTTTCACCTAAACCTGATGATTCCATAAAAAAATGTCAATTTGGTTATAGATGTTTTACTAGGGAAAAAACCAAGAAAAAACACGGTTATTATAGGCGATTCTGTGGCGTTAACCGAGGTGGTTGTGGTCGAGCTAATGGCGAAAGTCGAAAGAGGAGATGTTCCTGGTGAGCTTAAATATGCTTATTTTATAAAGTTTCAGTTTTCATCAGTGCCATAATGGTTCATGAAAAGAGAAGAAGTGGAGATGAATTTAGCAGATTTAAGAACAAAAGTGTACTCTTTATCATCTAATGGTGGAGGTGTTATAATCTATGAAAAGAGAAGAAGTGTGCAAATAAAATTTTAGATGCTTTTATAAATGAGAAAAACACACATACTGTTAATGCATCCATTTTACGCAGCAATGGTGTTTTTTGGCCCATTTTTATTTTTTAGTCCAATAAACATTTTTACTTCCATAACCATATATGACTAACTATTTGGGGGAACTAATGACGCTAACAAATCTCCTACGCATGCTTAATTCAATGTTATTTAATTTAATTTTTATTAATTCGAGTGTTTCTAACCAAAATAAAATGGGTTATAACATGATTGATTTTTTTGTTTCATTTTTGACATGATTGATCTGAAAAGTTAATTTGAGTTTTTTGTTTCATAAGGTTTATAAGATTTAAGAAGTTAAAAAAATCTGGAGAGCTGGTTTAAATTTTTAATTTGAAAATTTGGGGGAAAAAAAGATAAAGGAATTGATGATAGGAGCAGGAGCTTGGTGAAGAAAACCAACAAAATAATGTAAAATAAGAGGTTCAAGAAATGTTTTTGTGATTTTGTGTATAGGTGTATGTACTTGTACCTGTGGGACAAAAACAAAAGAACATGGAAAAATAATGGCCGAGAAAAACATGGGAAAGTAACTATTTTACCCTCATGTGTGATGACTTAACGACAATTAATGAAGGCCGTTAAAAGGAGGACCAACGGTAGATAACAATTTGAATTTAAAGACGAATGGTGCATTTTTTCCGATCAAAAGATGAAACTTGTCGGTCAACGCAGAGTACAAGGACGAACGGTGTAGTTTACTCTAAAACATAAAACCGAGATCAAATAAGCGTATATACACAAGCTTAAAGAAACACCCTTTTTCGTTAGATTTATATGACTTTTGGAGTTCACTTACTAAAATTGGATATAAAAATAACTGAACCCGAATAGGCTTTGTCGGGTCAGGTTATACGGGTTGCAAAACATTATTCGGCTTAACCAGATTAACTCGAACTCTTATTAAGCTCAGGTTTCGTGAAAGAGTTTCAACCTTATTTGGGTTAACCTGAATAACCCACACCTTATTAAGGTTAGGTATAGGTAAGATATTTCTTTCTCAAAACACGATTAACCTGACACATTAAACCGACATAAATAAGGGTTATTCGGGTCGGGTTTACCCAACTAACAACCTTACAAACTCCATACGCATACAAAAAAAAAATAAAAAAATAAAAAAAAAATAAAAAAAATGAAAAGTCTCGTTTCACGAGCGTGGTCACCACCACAACTGAAACCATAGTTGTTAACATCCCGATCCTGATCTTAAGATCTTACGATTTTACAAAGCAAAAACGATATGGATCATACGTAGGATCTTAACAAGTTTAAGATCCGGATCCTGATCTTGACCATAAGATCTTAAGATTTACTCCCATCTGATCTTACTTTTCTCGAGCCGCAAACTAAAAAACTACAAATTTATGGTTTATGTTTTTATATAATCTAAAAAACAACATGTGATTCTTCTTAAACATTCCATATTCATAATTTATGACAATATTTCTATGAAATACTCATATAATTTCATGTTTATAATATATAATTATTTGTAAATTTGAATAATATTATAAAGATTATTGAAAAAATGACATTATAATAGGATCTTAGGATCCCGATCCGATCTTACGATCATGATCCTGCAAAGACAAAAACGATCATAGATAGGATCCCGATCTTAAAAACCTTGCCGGAAACCATTCTGGATGGGTGGTCACGGCATCTTTGTTGGTCCACCATGCTGAGAAACCAAGTCTAACATCCGGTACTCTCTAATGTCTTTACACTTGATTCGTAATATGAACTGAAAACATTGGCATTGGCAACCAATAAATCCAATAATAACAATAATTGCAGCCCAAGTCAAACCCAACCATTTCAAGAAAAGAGAGTTTGGACTAGCTGTCAAAAATGATAAAACAATGTTTAGTAACATAACTTAAATGTTTTGATAACCATATTACTACATTACTCCGTATTTAATCTTTATTAATTTGATCAAAATGCTTCTATGAGGCAATGCCTCTCTTAGTCTTCATTCTTCAAGTTCCAGTACAGCAAGTTCATTGATCACTTGATTTTTGTCTGTCTCAAACACTTCATCGTCTACAAGCAGCATCAAAATTCAAATTTAATTTGGAAATCAACTTTAAACAATGACATATATATTGTATAAGCTAATTTCGCTACCTGGATGTACAAAAGCAGCTAGTAAACGTAGAAGCTTGCTTCTGTTTGTAACAAGTATGCTTACGATTTCATGAGGCTTGTTTTCATTTGCTACAAAAAGCTGCCCATTAGAGTAACAAACATCAGCAACCAGAAGCAGAACATAAACGGAACATGTATGTATATAGCTCGATATTTGATCCTTAACATACCTTGAACACATGAAAAGCATCTATCTGGATGCTCTTACTTGGATCCTGCATCAGCAACAATGTCCGGTTCGTATCAACTTTTAGAATTATGACAGACATAAATTAAACATGTTAAAGACGGTGTCATACCCTTAGAAGATTCATTAGAATTATTAGGTTGTCTTTTGAGCTTACATAGCGTGTCATAATACTAAAATTTGCACGATCAAGTAATATGCTTCCCAGTAGCTGAAATATCAATATTATAATGTTGATAAGTAAAGTAGTGGATAGTTCGTCTCAAAACTATGATACCTTGACAGCTTGTCTTCTGGTGATATAGTTTGTAGATTTCAGCAGCTGCTCGTTAAACTCAGTAACAAACTAGCAAAATAATAACACACGTGTTTCCATAAAAACCAACGTTAGAATTTGTAAATAGTGAAAATTAAGAAATAGTAGAGATGTTTACCCAAGAATAGTTTCTGGACAGAGAGCCGGAAACAGTAGACTTATGCCTAGTCAAAAGATCCTATAACAAATCATAAAAAAAGCGTGATCATATACCTGTGACAACTTTTTAACTTTGTGCACAAGATTTTTTTAAGTATATAACCAACCTTGAACACATCTGCAGCATCTGCAGCAATATCAAAACTTGGATGTTGTATGTAAACAAAAAGGTTCTTCAGTTGATTTGGTTCCAATAAGTAACTGTAAAATACTGTTTAAGTCGATTTTTTCTTTCCCATTGCACATTTATGCTACTTGTCTAATTAAAAATTTTAGTGTTTACCATGCAACAATTTGATGGCGGAGGCACTCCTTTAACATTCTGCCATAATGAAGCGCTAACTGAGGATCATCATACCTGTTAGAATATTGTATGTTCAAAGTTAACAGTAGGTAATGATGAATACTACTGGTGAATGCAAATAAATCTTACCCAGATATGAGAATGTCTACAAGATCTAAATTGGCTTCCAAATATCTGGAAGCCAGGAAGCGTGATGGTAAGGGTTGCCTTTGCAAACTTGTGACAACTTGGGTGGCATCTTTACGAGCCTATTAAATTAAGGATATATATACCTCAATAAACTAAGCCACAAAATAAAGTGTAGTTACAAAATTACAGATGTAATAAAAGTTGAATGCTGACCTCTAAGTTTAACTTCGGAAGAAAGATAATGAGGAGACGTAATGTGTCTTCTTTAAAGAACTCCTCAGTCAACTGCGTGCAAGCTTCCTCGCAAGGCTCCGAGTCATCATCACCATACAGAATCAGCTTTAACTCCTTAATCAGTGAGTTTAGTTCTGTCATCTGATCATAAGAACTTTTTCTTAAAACCCTTTAAAATAATCAAACCTGACTTTCACCTCATGACAAGTTAACGACACAAGACACTGAAGTAAGCCCCAAGCAAAAAATAAAGAAATATAGGAAGAGGACCTGAGAGCCATCGCTGTTTTGGGAATAAAGAAGAAGGGACCGAGTCTTGTGAACCACATCTGCAGGAGTCCGGAACTTTTTGCTACTCTTCCCAGTTTTTCCAAGGTTTGAAAGGCATAACATGTTTCTTGTCAGATTGTTGGAGGTGGTTGATTATTATCATTGTTGATTGTTGTGTGAACAAGAAAAGACAAGGTAAGACATTGTTTTGTACGAACTCTTTATATCTTGAAAATTTCTTGTCTCAGGCATCTCTTGTTTCTAACTGAACTTAAAATATCAAGATGCTCTATGTTAACATCACTCAAACAAATTTCTTTGTTCATTCTGAAAGCACGATGTTTTCTATATTTTCATTTAATTGACAATTTCATAAACCGAACGTTCAACCCCAATGCTTAAACTGACATAATCAATTGATCATTCTACCTGTACAACGCATCATTCATTAATAATAACCTCAAGTGAAAAGGACACTGTAAAAAGACAGCAAAAGGCACAACTGAAATTCAAAAGTCCACAACATGTTTAGAATCTTGCAAATGTTACAGTGTGTATGTTCAATTGTTAACTAACCCTATACATGTCAATCGGTGCTTTGGTAGTCATATATAATGCCGAAAACAACAACAGCAATATGCCAACTTAAATCTTGCTTCTGCAGAAAACCAGCATGCAGCCCAACCTCATCATGTATAGCATCTAATTTATCCTTCATGCCTTATAATAATCATCAATCAGCTTCAGCTCTCCAATACATATTAATCACGTTGAAGGAAAAAAAAAAAGGCTCTCACATCGTGCATGCACATACTGTCAGCCGATACAACCTCGTTACAAATACTATGCCCCAGAGCCAAAGGGTATAGCAGCTTACAAATCTAACTGCGCACTATCAACATCCTATGCTCTTCAAAATGTTCCTAAGCTTTTCAATAACTACTGTTGGATTAGCGTGTGATCCACCCAGATATATTGGGTGGTATTTTAACCCCTTCCATTGAGCAATTAGTTCAAAATGAGGCCTCCGAAACTCACTAGCAACGATCTCTAGAATTTCTGCATCTGGTGACGCCGACACTATGTGAGTCAGTCCTGCACCATGAGCACCCACAATAACTGATGCATCTTGAATGGCTTTCACTTGCTCTTTCATAGACATATGTGCAAAAAGTCCATTTATTAAATTAATTCTGCATTCTGTATGACTTGATGACCAGCTTTTCAAAGCATCAAATACTTGTTGTTCATTACTAAGCCTTGATTGAACCTTTCCACCATGGCGAGGATGAGCTAAATAATCCTCACGTCGGACAAAGAGGACATTATGAGTTTGTGACCCTGACTTTGAGCTCTGGTGGGGTCGGTGTAAAGGAAGTGAAAACGCAGCTCTTATCATCTCACCAAATTCCGAGATCCTGGCTGTTTTTTTGTCATCAGGGTTCTGCCATAGATCATGGGCAGAAGCCCCATAACAATCAATGTTTTCAGACAGACCCTTGAACATGGCGGTTTCATAACCCAAAGGTGAGAGAATAGCATGACGAAAGCAAACTGGGCCACTGAAATTCTTTGCATATCTTAGACCGGAGAACACAGCTTTCCATGTCTCTTCCAATTGTGTCTGAAATATCACCAGAAAGATGGATCAAGAATCTTTTCATACTTTAGAGAACCTCCGAACTGAATAAAGAGTTACAGTAACTAGAAAAAATTGAAGATATCGTTATTGACGCAGGAAAGTAGAATGAAACATGTGATCGGCCATTACATGCCTGTCCTATGGAAATTGGGAAGTTTACAGTTTAAGGAATTGTTTGCTACTTGTGCAATAAGCACTCTAAATAAGCGTAACTAGTTTATCTGTAATGATGACAATGAGTATGTAAGTAAATTTTACTTGGAAAAGCTCTAAAAGGAAATGTTTCAATCTAGCAATCTCCTATACAAAGGGAGCTAATTAATTTAGAAAACTATCATAGTACCCACGCATTCCACTAATAAGATTACCATATCGCTAAAACGGTAACTTATATTGGGGTTGTTTAACATATGCCCTAAATAAATAGACTAAAAGTTCTCATTGAAGCTACAATTGCACAATTAGGTCTTCCCTTTCTCTACCAAATTTCCTTTCTATATTCATTTATTTGATTAACTTGGCAAATCCAATCCATCTTTTCCCTCTTTTCATGTCCGATAAAAACTGAATACTCTATGAGTTATTTATTAATAAAAGCAAGTAAATTTGGAAGACAGAAAGTAAGACCTAATTAATTAATGTGTAATTATAAATTTTCCGAGAATCTTTAGTGTATTTAAAGCTTATGTTCCGTTTTGGATAAAGTTTAATGATAATAAGATAGCATGCTTATCATTCAATGGTATATGCTAAATCCTCCCAATTATCAACTTAATTATGCTCCTAATGAACATTTCACATTTGTCAAAAATCCTGAAAATCCATTCGATTATCAGAAAATGTCAATTTACGAGGATAATTGGGTTGATGATTAGAAGGCATTTGCTAAAGCAATAATCTAACATGGTTATAAAGTTTACTAACCAGATTAGAGTTCCTATATTTCCTTTATCGAAATTCAAAGAGGGGTTTAGAACAACAGTAACTAACTATCCTCCAATCACTCAATGAGTATATCCACAAATAAACGAACATAGTAACATGTGGCAAATTTAGGTGTTATACATCCTGATCATCTGATGAGTATGTTCACAAAATTTTAATAACGGCATTAGAAATAAAAGTTAAAATGTGTAATGGAATTCTACCAAAGGAGGAAAGACCTATGCTCCTGGTGTTATAAATGTCTAACACCACTACCCTGACGCTTTTCTAATTTCCTGCCCTTACTACGCTATTACTCCATAGCATGAGGTATTATGTTGAAAAAGTAAATAGCATCATCAATATGCGGAGCAAACAGACCAATAGTGAGCCAAATGAGTCCAGTTGAGAATCATACCATGCAGTGACCGTCTACAAAAGCCAATTGAGGCCGGTTTGGCAAGCCAGTAACTCTGGAAGACACATACGCACTATACCAGTCCGTGACCGTGTGAAAAAGGTTTGCATACTCGTAGCGAGTGATCAAAAGTGTCGGCTCCTCAACCCACTGTCATGACAAAGTTTCAAGTCAATACGATTCTGCTATTATAAAATGCCGTTTTTAGGCAGTTAGGTAACCTTTTCCATAAGACATGTGAATGTTATACAAAATACAAAAACTTCCAGAGATTCTGATTTAGTCATTTCTAAGTTAATCCAAACACGGAATGAAATCACATGCATATAAAGAGCTAGGAATGAAAATGACATTCTACTATCTTGATGTTAAAAATGGAAATAAAAATCAGCACTTTAGAAACAGAATCTAATAACTACCTTAACAAAAGAGTGTCATCTTGAACCACTACTACTCCAAATCTTATAAGTATGTAACAACTTCACCTATAAAACATATTATACAAATATGACCATTACATAAGTTGGGTAATAAGGTTCATACAACCAAATCTTTACAAGGATGAAAACACAAATGCGAGATCAAAAAGTTACAAACTTTTCACCTTTTTTGTTAGGATCAGGGGAGAATAATCAGGAATAATCAGTAGCAAAACAAATGGAGATCAGACAAAAGTTTCTTGTATTACAAATCAAAGGATACAAGATGAGTAGTGTGTGTCCAAAATAGATGATTACAAATGGGGGGATAAGCCCTTATTTATACTAGGGCTTATTGGATTCTAGAAGATTCTAATACAAATATCTTAGATTTTCCTATAAGCTAATATCTAGCTTATTCTAGATTATTCTACCAAAGTATCTAGCTTATTTCTAGATTCTTCCAAAGTACCCTTTAGACCAAAATTACTAAACTACCCTTAGGAGGTGAAGTCACAATATCTAACAATCTCCACCTTGAGTTCAACTCCTAAGTAACACGATATCTAATTCCAAGTTCCAAAGGCTAGAGATATTAGCTAATTTCAAATCAAACGATCGATTCCCAAAAGCTATCCGAAACAAAATCGATCCAAAGCAAATGCCGATAACTTCAAAACGAACAATCAAATGTTAGCCGACAAATCCAAAACGGCTAACCGAACAAACAAATCGGCTCAAACGATCTTCACCAGCGACAATCAAACTCGGGCAACAAACTTCAAAAGCCCGACAAACGAAGATCCAAATTTTCAAACTGACAAATTCCAAACGATCGAGCAAAAATTCAAATGACCTGATTATAACCAAGTCTTCAAACACCAAATCGATCTTCAAATGCAATTACCAAATTCAAATTCTAATGACCCACTTATTGGTAAGTATTATGGTCCAACTTCAAACTTATTATCCGTATCAAACAAATTCAAGTTAATAAATAACTTGACGAACGGCCTCTGATAATTCAAACGCCCCAAATATGATACGGATAATAATACCAACGACCCACTTATCCAATAAGAATTACAGTCATCAAATAGCTCCACCATAACTGATTATTCCAAAACTCAAAACAAAAATCAACGAGCAAACCCGAAATCCAAAATTCAGCCGCCAACTACCAAATGAAATCAAAGAACTAACAAATATTGGCACAATTCCAAAATCCCATTTTCTGATTCAAAGCCCTCTTAGCCAAAGCCCCAAATTCTAACCCAATAACTAATGGATCCACAAAGATGAGATTTTTAAAATACATCCCTACAGAAATTGATCCAACACAAGTTCTAACTATCCCTAATCCCAATCAACAAACACCTTCAACATATCAAACTAGCAGAAGCAACAAAAGATTGAAACAAACCTGATGTTTTCAAAACTGACCGACAACAACCACCAAACACCAAACAAATTCAGACTTGGTGTCTTCAACTAATCGAATCAGCAGCCACCAAACACAAACGAAAAACAGTCAAATGGTTTCAAGAAATTAATTCTTGAAATCAACCAAAAAGCTGATGTCGATCAGAAACCCAAAACAATTGTAGCTTGCTTCAAATTGATCGAACCCGCTCTGATACCAATTTGTTAGGATCAGGGGAGAATAATCAGGAATAATCAGTAGCAAAACAAATGGAGATCAGACAAAAGTTTCTTGTATTACAAATCAAAGGATACAAGATGAGTAGTGTGTGTCCAAAATAGATGATTACAAATGGGGGGATAAGCCCTTATTTATACTAGGGCTTATTGGATTCTAGAAGATTCTAATACAAATATCTTAGATTTTCCTATAAGCTAATATCTAGCTTATTCTAGATTATTCTACCAAAGTATCTAGCTTATTTCTAGATTCTTCCAAAGTACCCTTTAGACCAAAATTACTAAACTACCCTTAGGAGGTGAAGTCACAATATCTAACATTTTTATTAAAAAGTCAGCTTTATCACGAGATATGTTCTAAGAAAGGCATGTTTCTTTAACACATTAAATTGGACATGTTTGAGACTTTACCAACAAAAGTTGTATTTAATCTAATGATGTCACTGTAACTCCATCATTTAATTCTTCTTGAAACTAAAAGAAAATCATATTACAATAATCTCATCTCATATCACATTCAAATTTAATAGATCACTTTACATAAATACAAAATCATAACAGATTTCAGTTTGGGGAGTGATTTGTACACCATTTTATTTTTGCCATCTACCACTAAATTACACCAGTGATGCACACAGTACAACACTGCTATGCATGATTTAGTGGTGGATGGAAAAAATAAATGGTGTACAAGTTACAAGTAAGGAAACACTTTAATGAAAGCTAGTTATATTCAATATTAGATTTCATGTTTATGTTTCATAAAGGGGCTAATGATCTTACTTTGTGTATAGCAATTAATGACGAGTCAACGAAACAAATCAAACAACGACTAACCTCAGAACACTCAAACTCATCAGCACCAACTAACTTAACAGAACCAACCAAATCCCTCATAGCATGTCTAGAAACCGCGCCATTTTGCAAATACTCATTCAAAAACGCCTCATCCACAAGCTTGTTATTCTTTTTCGACACCGACCCAACTTGAATATCAAAAGCACCAAACTCAAACCGAGGCAATTCCTCATCCTCCCCTCTCCCAATCACACTCTCCAAAACCTCGCCCCCATTCGACATTTTAATCTTATCCGGATGCATCCTAATCCCCCCACCTTCACATATCGAACTCCTCAAAGTCTCACTAAAAAAACACCTAAACCATCCACCTGATCCCCCATGACCCATTTTTCGAATACCCTTTTCGGGCTTAAGGACATCGACACGGCGCGTAAAGCCATTACCAAAGTAAGACTCACAAGATCTAAAAGCAGGGGTGTTTGGAGATGAGGATAAAGACCAAGGGAGGTAAGATGGTAAAATGGGCCATGGTTTATTTGAGCTGTTATTAGTGGTAGAAAATGAAACAATTAACTGGGTATGATCTTGAGTGTCAAATTGAGGTAATTGGTGATGAGGGTTTTGTTTATTATGATGGTGTGATGAGAAGTAAAGTGCAAAAGTGATGGAGTTAAGGATGAAGAGGAAGATTAAGAGTTTGAGGTATTTGCTTTTCATCTTCATCATGTTTTTGTTCTTGTTTGTGTTGGATCAAGAAGATCATTCCATTACTAACTAGTCTTTTTGCTAGTTGTTCAGCTGGTTCATGTGAAGATGTGGGGGGTGGGTAAAACCTTTGTTTTTTCCAATGTTTGATCTCAATACTTTTGTGAAGTTTTCAAAAAGTTCCTAAAATTAAAGTAGAAAATATGGAAATCACCTAAAAATGTAGTTAACTTGCCATTTTTTTTATTGTATGTAGCATTCTTTTTTTTTTCTCATTGTGTCAATAAACCTCTATCGTTAGTCCTTTGTGTGTACCCGTTACAAAAAAAAAACCTGCATCGTTAGTCCTTTATGCTAACGACCGTTAATAAATAACTTAAAATTTGGTTATCTTACGCTAAACTTGCGTCGTTGGTCCTTTATACTAATGATCGTTAAAAAATAACTTAAAATTTGGTTTTCTTACGTTTCAATCCGTTTTTTTCACGTTTTCGTACGTTTTTACACGTTTTCGTTCGTTTTAACACGCTTTCGTCCGTTTTTTCACGTTTTTATCCGTTTTTACACGTTTTCGTCTGTTTTTCAAGTTCTCGTCTGTTTTTCCCCGTTTCGTCCGTTTTTTCACGTTTTCGTCCGTTTTTACACGTTTTCATCCGTTTTACACATTTTCGTCCATTTTTGCACGTTTTCGTTCGTTTTTACACGTTTTCATCCGCTATAACACGGTTTCGTCCGTTTTAACAAGGTTTCGTCAGTTTTTTCACGTTTTCATATGTTTGTACACATTTTCATCCGTTTTTGCAGGTTTTCGTCTGTTTGCAAGTTTTCGTCTGTTTTTACACGTTTTCGTATGTTTTAACACGTTTTCATCCATTTTAACACGTTTTCGTCCGTTATTCACGTTTTCATCCATTTTTTCACGTTTTCATCTGTTTCTACACGTTTTCATCCTTTTTACACGTTTTCGTCCGTTTTTGCACGTTTTCGTCCGTTGTTTCACGTTTTCATCCGTTTTTACATGTTTTCATCCGTTGTTTCACGTTTTCGTTCGTGTTTGCACATTTTATCTATTTTTCGCATATTAATACATTTTCGAATGTTTGCACATTTCGAAAAAACGGACGAAAACGTGTAGAGACGGATGAAAACGTGTAAAAACGGAGGAAAACGAGAAAAACGGACGAAAACATGTTAAAACAGAAAACAAAATGTGTAAAAACAGACGAAATCGTGCAAAAACAGTAAAAAAACGTGCAAAAACGGATGTAAACATGTAAAAACGGATGAAAACGTGAAAAAATTGACGAAAGCGTGTTAAAACGGACCAAAACGTGTAAAGACGGACGAAAACGTGAAAAACGGACCAAAACGTGTAAAAACGGACGAAAACATGTAAAAACAGATGAAAACGTGAAAAAACGGACGAAAACGTGTTAAAACAGACGAATACGTGTAAGAACGGATGAAACCATGCAATAACGGACGAAAATGTGTTAAAACGGATGAAAACGTGTAAAAACGGACGAAAATGTGAAAAAACGGATTAAAACGTGTAAAAACGGACGAATACATATGTAAAAACGGACGAAAACGTGTTAAAACGGACGAACACGTGTAAAAACGAATGAAAGCGTGCAAAAACGGACGAAAATAAAAAACGGATGAAAACGTGTAAAAACATATGAAAACGTGAAAAAACGGACGAAAACTTAAAAAAGCGGATGAAAGCATGTAAAAGCGTATGAAAACGTGAAAAAACGAACAAAAACGTGTTAAAACGAACGAAAACGTGTAAAAACGGAGGAAAACGTGAAAAAACGGACGGAAACGTAAGAAATCGAAATTTTAAGTTTTTTTTAATGATCGTTAGTATAAAGGACCAACGACGCAAGTTTAGTGTAAGATAACCAAATTTTAAGTTATTTATTAACGGTCGTTAGCATAAAGGACTAACGATGCAGGTTTTTTTGGTAACGGGTACACACAAAGGACTAACGATAGAGGTTTATTGACACAATGAGAAAAAAAAAGAATGCTACATACAATGGAAAAAAGTGGCAAGTTAACTACATTTTTAGGTAATTTGCCCTATGTTATATTTTCAATATAAATACTATAACTAGTTGTAAGGGGTCTAGGTACCCAACGTTTTTCCGTGCGTTTTTTTGGCTTAACGCGACTGGACGCAACACGATGTAAGGGGTCTAGTTGTAATATGGTCCTGGAAAACGCAACACGATGGCGCAAGGTGGGTGTCGTGATTCGCGTTTTCCAGTTGTTGTGAAGAATAATGAATCTTGATGGAGATGTGTTTTTGTTTTTTCAATTGTGAAGAAGAATGAATCATGGAGATAAAGGGACCAAGATCTATTGAAAAAGAAATGCCTCAAGACTGCGTAAGAAGTATTAGGTTAAATTTAATTGGGCTCGGGGTTATTATCTGATTTTCTGATAATGGGCCTAGGGTTTTATTATCTAAATGTAAAAAATAAAAATAAAAAAGACTTGTTATGTGTAACGACTAACGAGTATGGATTAGAAAAAGATCAATGCATGCAAACGTTATAAATATAACAATAGTTTAGTTCGCGGAGCATTTATGAAAAGTTAATCACTAAATTGTAATATATCGTTACTTTTAACGTATTTTTTATTTTATTTTTTACTTATTTTAATATATTTTTTTATGAATGAAATTTTAATTATAGTTAAAATATTGCATGGTAGCTCTAAAAAAAATCTACACCTCCTAGTAAGTAAATAAAATGTATATGTTTTTTTAAAAAGCACCATGTCAAGCTTTAAAAAGAATTTTATTTAAGTTAAGAAAAAACAGTTTTACATATATACATCTTCTGAAGTATATATTTATGAACATATTTGTATTATTAATAGTGTTTATTTACACTTATCCCATATAGATAGAAAACATATAAATAAAAGAGTGCTGATAATGTAAAGAAAACTTGCATGTTCAAGTTATCATATGGAGTTATCTATGAAAAATATGATAATTAATATATTATTATATAATCATTGAATTAGCACTTTGCACATTTGCATCATTTTCCTTCAAAAAATTGTCCCGATTTTTATAAAAGACCGTTTTTTACTTTTGTGGTTAATTTTATCAAAAAAAATTCAGAAGTTATTTAGATTGGTTCTCGAAACACTCTTACGATTTAATAGTACTTTTGGAACTTTGTAATCTAGTATGCATTTTAAAAGCCTATTGATTTATATGTGCATTTTTGCATTAAAAATTATACTAATTCAAAAAGAAATAATAAGTTAATTACTAAATGTTGTGCAAAATATATTAATGAAATCTCAAAATTCTTTAGGAGAGAAGGTGCTAAATGCATTATATGCTGTATAGACTTTAGTTAATATACGAGCATATAAGGATTTGGCCGTGTTTAATGTTTTGTAATTGTGATAGAAATACAACTAATACTTATGCACGAGTTTTTACATTAATTTTTTTTTATATATTAATATCGATTAATATTTTATATATTTTTATTAGACGAATGATTTAACTTTATTTAACTAACATCGTGTTAAAGTTGATGTTGTAGACAATATGCGTGTTTACTAGCACATAATGACCCTTGATAAAGTTAAAAGATAAAGTTAATTGTTAATACAAATAAACCGTAAAAACGTTTATTAATATTTAACGATCTCTTTGTGTTTTGTTGATAACAAATATAATGTTATCATAAGTAAAACTATAAGGATACATGTTATTTTTGTAAAGCATCTACATATAGTCATTTAATACAAATTGTTCATTTGTTGTAATAGTTTATTAGGATGGGTAAAAACCACAACCCATGACCCATACCCATGGAGCATATCCATAACCCATAGAGCATATCCATAACCCATGGAGTTAACCCATACCCATTTGACTAGATGCATTGCATCTATTAGATACATTGTATCTACTTAGATACCCATGGTTCAAACTATAACCCATGACCCATGACCCATAACCCAAAAAACCCATGGGCAAAGAGGAGCGTCTCACTGATCCCTGGAGTTATACTAGACGGATCCCTCAAGCAAGGGATCCGTGGGATCCGTGCAACAGTGGCAAGAATTTGCCTATAAATAAAGAGTCATTTCTTCATTTTTACTCACCCATCTTCTTACTAACTCTCTCATATATTCTTACACTCTTCTAACAAAAGATCACTTGATCTAGAGAGTTGTTCTTCTTTCTTCTATTGTGATTCTCATATAGGTCCTTCTCTAAGGCGAGATCACGAGCATTCTACAAGTCATTCAAGCAAGGGGTCCTTAATTAATTTGTTGTGTTATAGTAGTGTTGGTTTGGTCCTCCGTGTTACGGACTCGGTATTTAGATTTGTACCGGAAAAAGGTGTAAGCAACGTTGTGAAGGCTTCTCCGCCAAGTTGAAGGAGTTTGTTGACATAATGCTTGAACTCTCGAGTAGGTGACTCGGGGAGTGGAGTAGGGCAAGGAAGGTGTCCTTGTAGCCGAACCACTATAAATCGATTGTGTCATTTCTATCCTTTACTTTACTTACTTTACTTGCATTACTCATAGATCTATACTATCTCCTCATTCATACGATTTCACATAACATCGAATCTAAAAGTTTTTGAAAACTTAAAATCGGCAAAACTATTCAACCCCCTTTCTAGTTTTCCACAATTGGCATCAAGAGCTAAGTTTATAAGAGTTTTAAAGTAAACCGTATTTTAAAAATTTTCGATCACTATGGGTTCTGAAAATGACAAGGAAGGGCAATCCATGCAACGACCTCCAATACTTGAAACTAATGGTTTTATATGTTGGAAAAATAGATTTGAAACGTATGTGAAGTCTAAAGATATTGATCTTTGGTACATCATTGTTGAAGGCGATTTTGAAGCCACTGCAAAAGATGAAAATGGAAATTTAGTTAACATACCTCATGATAAACTCACCGATGATATTAAGAAAAAGCTTTCCAAAAATAGTGAAGCTAAAATGGTTTTATATAATGCGTTACCCAAAAAGGAATTCGAAAGAATCTCCATGCTTAAAACCTCTAAAGAAATTTGGAATTATTTAGTTGTAACTCATCAAGATAATCAACAAGTGAAAAACAATAAAATAGATTTATTTGTTCAACAATATGAACAATTTTCAATATCGGATGAGGAAACTATAGATCATTCTTTTGCTAACTTTAATACTATAATTACATCTTTACAAGCACTTGATGAATCTTTCTCTAGTCGTAATCATGTTAGGAAATATCTAAGGGCATTTCCATCCAAGTGGAGATCTAAGGTGACGACAATCGAAGAATCAAAAGACTTGACAATCCTCACCCTTGATGAACTCATAAGCAATTTAAAGGTCTATGAGCTTGTCCTTGCTAAAGATTTCGAAGCCTCAAAAGTGAAAGAGAAGCACAAATCTCTTGCCTTTAAAGCCAAGAAGGTCTCAAGCGATGAAGAGAACTCCTCCCCGGAAAGTGATGACGAGGATTATGCCATGGCGGTAAGGGACTTCAAAAAGTTCTTTAGAAGAAAGGGAAGATACGTCAAACAACCATATGACGACAAGAAAGGATTCTGGAAAATCAAAGAGGACGAGAAGGCAAGGGATGATCGCGCTTGCTTTAAATGTGGGGACCCAAACCACTTTATTAGTAAGTGTCCCAAACGTGATGATCAAAAAGCATTCGTGAGCGGTTCGTGGGGAATGAGCGAGGAGGAGGATGTTGGGAATTATGTGAAGTAGGATTTCTGCTGTCATAACTGCCGATGGTTTCTGCTGAAGGAGAAGCAGAATCTGCTGAAGAGGTGATTCTACTGAAGAGTACAAGCATTGCCGTGTTACTGCTGAAGGGTAAAAGCTGACTAGGATCAACATGCGCCTATGAATTAAATGCTCACTCATTATTATCTTTGAACGGCCCAAGGTTGCATGGGCAGTATTATTAGTCTACTCTATATTTGTTTAATGTTTTAGTCATTAAATGCATGCAAACATGTTTAGTCGATTGAGTAGTAAGAGATTAGGGTTCCTTGTTTATAAAAGGAACCAAATAGTTTGTAATAGATAACTAATCTGAAACATAGAGTTTCAGTGAATAAAAGATCCATAGAGGATCTAAGTGTTCTTAGTTATAACAACTTGTATTTACTTTCCGCTATAGAGACTGTCTATTAGTTTGCCTATGATTACATATGCAACACTAACGATCCACGAGTGCTAAAGATCTGTCAAGGTCTGAGTGAATTCAACAAGTGGTATCAGAGCCTCGGGAGAGTCTCTACGATACTGAGAACCTTATTTACCTCACCCCCATACAACCAAAAACATATTCACCATGCCTGGAACTGATGATGAATCAGAAGTCACCACCAACAACATCAAACACAACACTACCTCTATGCAGCAACTGAGTCTCTCCAACAGTAATGGTAAGTTTCCTTACCTAAAGAAGGAAGAGTATGATCTGTGGACCATGAAGATGCAGAACTGGATCTCCAATATTGATTGGAATCTATGGGAGATAGTGAAGAATGGTAACAGTCTAAAGAAGACCATCCCAGATCTTGATGGTAAGTTTACCATTGCTCCTCCCAAAACTGCTGAAGAGATTCTTGCAGTACAGAGGGAACACAAAGTAAGAACCATCCTTCTTCAATCTATTCCTGAAGATCACTTAGGTGATTTTCACCACATGGTTGATGCAAAGGACATCTGGATGGCTCTGAAATCAAGGTTTGGTGGGAATGAAGAATCTAGGAGGATGAGGAAGTCTATGCTGAGACAACACTTCCAAGAGTTCAATATCTCTGAAGAAGAGGGTATCCACAAGGGATACGACAGGTTTCACAAGATTCTGAGTCAGCTGAATCAGCTGAATGCGAAGCCTGACAATGATGATTGCAACTCCAAGTTCCTGAGATCCTTGCCTCCATCTTGGTTACATGTCAGTATAGCTCTTAAGGCTAAAGGTGGGCTGGACATGCTCACGTTTGATGAGCTGTACAATAAACTCAGATCTCTTGAACCAGATATCAGATCTCCCTACCGTGCACCATCTTCTGGTCATTCAGCCTTTGTTGGGACATCCCACTCGAATATGATGATGCATACTTCAAGTCCATCTTACTTACCATCATCATCTTATCGTCCCACTCCTTCACATCCTCAAGCCAAAGCTGGCAGTATATTGGAGGATGTTCTTCACTCATTTGTTGCTGATTATGATACTCAGCAGCATCTGGTATATGAAGACTTTGATCAGGTGGACCCACTTGAAATGGAGGAGATGAAGCTGAAATGGCAGGTGGCCATGCTTTCAGTGGATATCAAGAGGTTTGAAGAGAAGGCTGGAAGGAAGTTTGGGTTCAAGGGAAAGGATCCAGCTCGTTTTGACAGGAGAAAGGTCAAGTGTTTCTCCTGTCATCAGATGGGTCATTTCTCAAGGGAGTGCAAAGACAGGAAGAGTGGAGAAAGTACTAGCTACAATACCTATCAGCAGAATCAGAAGGGAGCTAGCACTTCAGCAGCCCTGGTCACCATGGATGAGCAGGTCAACTGGGCTGCACATGAACCTGTGACTGAGGAAGCTGCTGATTCAGAGAAGCTTGGATTGCTGGCAAGGTGCACTTCAGAAGATAGGCATGATCAGTTTGCCTTCATTGGACTTTCTCAGGTACACAACTGTATATTTGGTTGTAGTGAAAGATACAATGAACTGAAAGAAGCTTATGATACTATGAAACCTAAGTACAATGCATGCTATGTTGATAATGAAGCTTATAAACTCTCGTTAAAAACATTAGAAAGACAAAAGGTTTGGTTTCAGAAGAATCAGATAGCTTATGAAGAGAAGATTAAGGTGCTTCAATTTGATCTAGATATTGCTAATATTAACATTAAACGCACTGAAAAAGAAAAAGCTGATACTATCACTGAGAATCTAGAGCTTAAAGAAAAACTTGCAGAGGAAATAGCTAGACCAAAACAATGGTTGATATCTGGTGACAATCTAGCTAGAGAACTCTATAATAGTCAATCTGTGAACTCAGGAATAGGCTTAGGCTTTCAGAAGTATGTAGGATTGGAAGCTAGATACGATGGGCGTAAATCTACACCGGCAGGCTTAGAACACTATAGAAAGGAAGGTGATCTACATGCTGTCCCTGGACCTATTAGAGGTGAATTCATGCCCAATGACTTATCTATCACTGTTGACTTTGATGGATCACACCATTTGTATGGCAGAAAGTCAAATGACTTACCAGACTCAGATGCTTCATCTTATGACTTTGTCTTTTTCTCTGACAGTGACAATTCATCGGATCAAGGGTCGTCTGCTAGCTGTGATTCAAATGAGAAGTCAGACCCTCCCAAGCCCTCACCTGAGCCTACTCCCAAGCCTGCACCCAAGATTATCTACAAGCCTTCTAGGATAGCTGCTGAGGAATCTACTTCCAAGCCTGTTTCCCCTGAAGCCTTGTCTTTTAAATCTTTGAATAATATGTATGTTAAAAACAATTCCTTTAATGCTCCTGTTTTAAGTACTTCTACATGCAATCGAACATTTTCTTTGTTGAATACTTCTTCCAAAAGGAAGACTTGTTTTGTTTGTGGAAGTAAATTTCATCTTATTAAGGATTGTGATTTCTATGAGCAAAGATTGAGTGGTTGTGCTACTCAGCAGAAACCAAGACCAGTGTGGACCAATGTTAACAATATTCCACCTTATGTCCCACAAGCTAGAACTAACTCTCCTTGGAGGAGATCAGCAGATAGACCTTATGTGCAACCTACTAGCCCATATTTTAAACATGGTTATTGGCCTGCATATATTGATTCTATGAATAAAGGGAAAGGATGTTGGGGCACTAAAGGAGGTTGGGGCACTTCTGTCAAAACTTCAGCAGGTTGTTCTTGGAAGGATAAAGGACCAAAATTTTACTGGAAACCCAAGAACAATGGTGGATCTTTCTCTTCCCTTAACTGCAAAGTTTCAGGGGAGGCATATGCCTCAGGGGAGGATTTCATAGTAAACTTTGTGTATATGTTGTTTGCTAACACCTGCTTGTTCATTGTTTTAGTCTGTTTTGTCTCTGTTTTGTCCTTGTGTTTCTCTGAATTTGTTTTGCAGAATGCCCTGTTCAGTTAAAACTCCTCAAGTGTGGTCCTTTGGTATATGGCTCGTAAGCTTAAAGCTTGTTTCCTCTGAAAGCTAAGTAATGGAGTGAGCAATTGGGTTCCTCTGAAGATATAATACTGAAGACAAGTATTGAAGTTAAAATTGTTCATTCATTCATATTACAGCTTACAGCTTACAGCTTACAATCAACTTCAATGCAACTACAAGAAAAGAGCTATTCTACTTATCCTAATCTAGTACATATCATCTATTCCAACATCTAACATAATGTTGGATATGCATGATCGCTCACATCTTTCACACTAGATGCTGGATATGCGTTTGTCAAATCTTGCATAACCACCCATTCCTTCTATATTAATGGATGGATATGCATGACCAGTACGATGAAGAAGCTAAGGATCAAAATGGAGAGGATGGATTGATGCAAACGTTGATGATGACGATGACCACACATGATGATGGAGAAAAATAATATGTCCTTTGTGCTTCATCTATTCATTTCAACCAAAATGCAATCCTTCCACCCTCCTTTAGCCCTTCCCTTATACGATGTGTGTTGATGCACCAAAACCTGGTGCAGAAAGACCAAGAACCACCTCTCTATCCTTAGGGAGTGGCGGATTTTAGGCTCGTGGCCTTCGTGGAGGCTGAGGTGCTGGAGGTTGGAAGTAAGTTGTTCTCTCCTTACAGGAGTTATCAGAATCATCAACGGGAAAGGAAGGCTCATTCACAACAGCAAGGGGAGGCTCTTTCACTCTTTTTGAAGTTGCTTCCTCCTCTGAGTCTTCATAAGGTGATACATAAGAACTTAAGGATGAGCCCCTTGGACTGCTTGCCAAATAATTCTTTTTCCACCTCTCAAAACTACTCATGGAGGCTTCATTGTCTTCTTTTATGAAAGGATGATTGGGTTGGAACTACTCATGGTTGATTGTGATTAATTTTGGGACATTGAAGAAACTAGGGTTTATTATGATATTTGGGGATCTTTGTTGAAGTGTTATGTGTGCATTAGGATCATTTTATAGACGGATTCGAGGTTCAATAGAAATTAATGCGAGTGGTTGGCACAGTAACTCTCTAGAATATTACCGAAGATATTTTTATCTTTGATGGTTGCTGCTGAAGTGTATAACTTCAGCAGATTGACCATCTATTTCTGCTGAAGCGTTACACTTTCATTTGGTCAAGTTGAAATACACGTAAGCTACGGTCAACCAAACGGTCAAATTCTTTTGACTATAACTTGGACAACAACTACCACTCCACCATTCACATTCTTCCACTTCAAAACATACCGATTCCCTCTCCTTCATCAAATAACACTTCATTTCGAGCTTCATAACCCTAAAATCTCAAATCTTCACATGGCACTGGAATTTAAGAAAGATCACAACAAAGTTGCTTTTCTGAGAAAAGCTAAAGATGATGAGTTGTATGAACCAATGGTGGAATTCTTAAAAAGGTCCAAGATTTGCTATGCTCTAACACATTCTCCGAATGCAATATCTGAATCACTTGTTACTCAGTTTTGGGCATTTGCCTCAAAATGAAGTGAAACAGAGATTGCGGCTACGATTGACGGAACAGAGCATGTGGTTACGGAAGAGATGATAAGGAGGAAGCTTCACTTGGAAGATGCTGATGGGGTATATCACTCTAAACAGATGGAGGTGCTTACTGGGCTGAGAGCGATTGGCTATCGGGGTACGAGGACTGATATGTAGCTGAAGAAACATCTTTGCCCTATGTGGAGGTTCTTGATTCACACGTTGCTTCAGTGTATTAGCAACAAGTCAGGAGGATGGGACCAGTTCTCTACCCAACTGGGATGTGGTATTGTGTGTCTTTCCCAAGGGGTAACTTATAACTTCTCTAAGTTTATTTTTGAAAACATGATTGAGAATATTCAAAGGAAAAAGAATAAGTTTTTAATGTACCCTAGGTTTCTGCAAATGATTTTAGACACCTCTACCCAAGTCCAATCCTTTTATGCCGTAGGAGCTCTGTCAGCCAAACTTTTTGCCTCTATGAGAACTAACTTTGAGGGGGCACATTTTCCCTTGACAGAAGCTATGTTGCCTCAAGGCAATGTGGCTGCTGATGAGGAGAATGTTGCCAACATCCCACCCTTTTCACCTGTTGCTACTGATGGCAATCCATCAGTCAATATTGATGAGGGCCCCTCCTTTTCCGCTGAAGCTTCTCATGTTGCTCCAGAGCTGCCTCCACCAACACCAACTCTAGCACATTGTCCTAGTCCTCCACCAACACATGATCCTCTTAATGATTTTGAGTCTGGTCTAAACAGGATGACCACACCTAGTCCTCCAAGGGTACCTGTTAATGAGGTTCCTCCTCATGTTGAGAATGACCATGTTTCCACTGATAGGTCCAATGAAGCTCCCATTACCACAGAGCAATCTGCTGGTGGAGCTGAGGACCCCATTACTCTCACATCCGTATATGATCTTGTGAACAGGTATGCAGCTGAGGTGTCCAGTCTGAAAAAGGAACTTGCAGTGACCAAGTCTTCTCTTGGTAGTCAGATTCAAGATCTACAGAGTAAAGTTAAGGACCTTGAGAACAGACTTGAAAAGGAAACCAAAAGGAAGTTTGTGGTTTCTTCTGAGGAGGAAGAAGATGAACCTCAGTTTGGATCTCTTGATATGTTAGCTGATGTGTCTCTTAATGATCCTTCATCAGTAATTACAGCATCTTCAAAGGAGAAGGAACATGTTCTTTACAAAAGGAGAAAGAGATCGTACTTGGCTAAAGCATCTGCTGAAGTATCCAAGGAACCAGAGTGTGTCAAAGCTGCATCTACTGCTACTCAAATGGAGGATGTCGCTACTGAACTTGGTAAATCTTCAATCACACAAAAAACTTCAGCGTCCACTCCTGCTGAAGCACCCTCTCAACATGTTTCTTCTGAAACAGTCTTGGGTGTTTCTACTGAGATTCCTGTTATCGATATTGCTGATGATTATTGTGCTAAGGAGACTGCTGATAAAGGAAAAGGTTTACTGATAGATGATGAGCTTGGTCCAGGCTTGGAAAGTGAAGAGGAAAGGCGAGTACAAGACAGAATACTTGCTGAGTGTAATGAGAGAAAGAAAGATGAACAAATGGCTAAACAGCTTGCAGCTCTTCCTACGTCTGATTTACCTCCTGAAAGAAAAAGGGAGCTCGATGAAATGCGTACTAAGCTTCCTGACACTCATTGGGATACTTACACTGAGCAAGTCATAGCAAACCCTTCACTTGCTCAGAGTATCTTAGGAGCAGACTTCCACAGTGGAAATTTTGTGGATTTGATGATGGCTCATGGAAGACAAATGAAGAAAGAAGCAGCTGAAAAGAGGAGAGCCATCAAAGCTCAAAGGAATAAAGATAGACCTCCTACTAAAGCTGAAATGAGGATTGTGGTGAAAAACCAGAGCTCATCTCTGTATAACTCTGGGCTGTCAATGAAGCAAGTCAAGGCTTTCCCCGATCACATTTTGACTCGCAAATATAATCAAATCATGCAGCATTCTCCTTCGCACACTTCAAGCTTAAAGAGGATTGCTGGTATTTCAGGTGCTCCTAAGGCTAAGAGGACAAAGACAGCTGAGATTGTGGACAATTTTGATGATATATCATGTTCCTCCAAAGTCTCTACTGAAGCTACTCTAAAGACTACACACTCAACTGAAGCAGTTCAATCTGCTGAATCTCATGGTGGTTCACCTGAAGCAATAGTCATGTCTTCTTCCACCCCAACTATAGCATCTGCTGAGGCAGAAAAAGATATTTTGGATTGGAAAGATAACAAGGTTCTTTCTGCTGAACCATCTATGGTTTCTGCTGAAACTCCTACAGAGATTGCTAGCTCACCTGACAAAACTTCATCTTCTGAACCAGTTACCATTTCTTTTGAAGCACCTAATGTACCAGCTCCCACTCCATCTGTGGCATCTGTTTGCTCAGAAGCTGATATAGTAAGTATAAAAACCAGGAAGGCTAGAAACATGCTAGTAAGAATGAATGCCATTCGTGAAGATACACCATCTTTAGGAATCTATAAGCCTGGAAGA
Source organism: Chrysanthemum seticuspe (assembly GCA_019973895.1). Taxonomy (NCBI): domain Eukaryota; kingdom Viridiplantae; phylum Streptophyta; class Magnoliopsida; order Asterales; family Asteraceae; genus Chrysanthemum; species Chrysanthemum seticuspe. Next base: position 281,366,895 of record BPTQ01000007.1, read on the forward strand.
AGGAAGAAGAGGATGGCCAAAATCACTACCCTGGATCTTGAGGCTGATGATGCAACATTCATTAGAGAAGGTTCCACTTCTGATTTTCCTGAGGGAGATCAAAATGTGTTGGTAAATTGGACTCTGAAGCATAATGAGATGAATGTCATTCAACGAAAGGATGAAACTTCAATGGAATTCACCTTTTTGAAGGAAATACTCCATTTGGTAGACAGGGCAGACTTGCTTACTCTGTACTCTCTCGTTACCAGCCATTACTGCAACAATGCACCACAAGGTTCTGGGATGTTCTTACTAGGAGATCTTCAAGTCCTGTTTAACTCTCATTCTCCCGATAGTAGAGGACATTCCATTTGGGAGAACTCACATTTATGGCGAGTTGTGTCCTGGAGACTCTATCCTCTCCCTCGTGTGCATGTGCTTGAGACTAAGGGTGGAATCACAGTCTGCATGTTTGCTGAAAGAAAGTATCCATTACCCAAGAGACTTATGGAAAGGATGCTGTGTCAGAAGTTGGAAATTCCTCCAGATCTAGTGGGGAATGAAAGACCAGATGCTGAACGACTGGTTGGTTTGATCAAGACTCAACTTCTGCAAGCACAAGCTGCATCATCATCATGAATGTGGTAATATATATTGTCCTTTGTAATTTGTACTGATTTTGTTTTGTCATGTTGTTTTGTTTGTTTGTTTGTTAGTTTCTTAGTTAAAAAAAAAAAAAAAAAAAAAAAAAAAAAAAAAAAAAAAACTAACTTTCATTTGCAGGTTTGTTGCATTTTTGATGGTTTTTAACTCACCAGATATACCTTGTGTGTATCAAAGAATTAGCTAGTCCAAAGGGTACAGCTTTGGTAAAGACACATCAAATCTGTTGATAGCTATAATGATTTGCTCAAAATCATAAGGTCTGCAACCACCCATGCTTAATTGCTGAGTGTTGTATGGTCATCAATTCACCATGGCTTATTCCTTGTTGGAATCCAAGAATTGGCTAGCCCACAAGTATATGGCTTGTGGTAAAGGCAACTATCTCCATATTTGGTTTTCAATTCATCAATTCTAAGAATTGACTAGTCCTGAGCAAACGGCTACAGGTAAAGACACATCAAATCCGTTTATATGGTTTCTGGTTTGCCTATAAATCAGATGGTTATCAGTGTACCATAGTTTTCGAACTTAAACATTTGGCTACTCCAGTAGTAATGGCTATTGGTAAAGAGACATCAAATCCATTATTTTCAATGATTCACCTCTCTCAGGAGTTCACACACCTGGAAGTGATGAGAATAGTATGCAACTGATAAGTTTTGATGTACATTATGTCACTTGTTGCTGCAAAAACCTGGCGTTTCAAAGTTTGATCATCATAGAGATGAGTTTATTAGTGGTTCTTTGCCAATGATGTGAGAAAACAATCCTCTAGTACTGAAGTCTCAAAAGATCTTTCAAGGCCAGGAAACTAGAACTTAACCAAGTCAAATTCCAGTTTAGGGGAGGATTGTTGGGAATTATGTGAAGTAGGATTTCTGCTGTCATAACTGCCGATGGTTTCTGCTGAAGGAGAAGCAGAATCTGCTGAAGAGGTGATTCTACTGAAGAGTACAAGCATTGCCGTGTTACTGCTGAAGGGTGAAAGCTGACTAGGATCAGCATGCGCATATGAATTAAATGCTCACTCATTATTATCTTTGAACGGCCCAAGGTTGCATGGGCAGTATTATTAGTCTACTCTATATTTGTTGAATGTTTTAGTCATTAAATGCATGCAAACATGTTTAGTCGATTGAGTAGTAAGAGATTAGGGTTCCTTGTTTATAAAAGGAACCAAATAGTTTGTAATAGATAACTAATCTGAAACATAGAGTTTCAGTGAATAAAAGATCCATAGAGGATCTAAGTATTCTTAGTTATAACAACTTGTATTTACTTTCCGCTATAGAATACGAGTGTTAGAGACTGTCTATTAGTTTGCCTATGATTACATATGCAACACTAACGATCCACGAGTGCTAAAGATCTGTCAAGGTCTGAGTGAATTCAACAGAGGACGAAGAAATTTGTCTCATGGCAAATGACGATGTATGTCACGAATACTATAGTAGCTCATCATTAGATGATGACTCATTGCATAATGAATATGATAAACTTTGCAAAATTAGTTTAAAAGTAATCAACAAAAACAAGTTTTTGAAAAACCAAAACCAACGTTTAGAAAAGGAAGTCATAGAGGTAAAGGCAAAATTAAAACGTCTAGAAAAGGGGAAGATAGCAAGTGGCGAATGTGAACTTTGCGTTCAACTTCAAACACTAGTTGATCATCTAGACTTTAAGATTGCTAGAATGAACACTAATACCCTAGATATGATATTGGATAGTGTTAAAACAGGAAACAACAAAAAAGGTTTAGGTTTTCAGCAACTTGATGCGTCAACTAGTGAAAACAAAGAAACACAATTCGTAAAAGCAATAGAAAAACAAACCACTGTAGTCACGGATCCCACGGATCCCACAAAAAGGGAACCGGCTAGTGTACAGCCAGGGATTCGTGGGTCTGCTGAAGCAAACAGTGGTAATAATATAGCTTCCTCATCTAGAACTGATTTTGTTATTGTTAATAAGAAGAAACCAACCCATGTTACTATTAGACAACCACCTCCAAGACATAATCAAAGTTTTACAAGAAACAAAGATCCATCATTTTCAAAACCGAACACATCTAGGAGACCTAATAATGTTTATCCGAGAAGTAACCATCAAATGGGATAGAATCCAAATATGCAAAATGGCTTTCCATTTCAAAACTTTGCACCATGGAATGCATACTCACCTTATCCATATATGTCTAACATGAATGGAATGTTTAACACTAATGGACCCATGAACAAATGGGGACCAAACTTTGAATTAATTGTTTTCTTAGGTGTGCTTAAAGGTCGACCTAGATCCGGATGATTGGATCAAGGATAGCGGGTGCACGAGGCACATGACCGGCAATAAAGATTTATTCTCCACATATGAATCCTTCAATAGAGGAAATGTGGTATTTGGAAATAGCAAAAGCAAAATCATCGGTAAAGGTACAATTTCTAACAAATCTCTAACCATTAACGATGTGTGCCACGTAGAAAACCTAAACTTTAACCTCTTAAGTATAGGACAAATATGTGATAAAAGTGCAATGTAATTTTTAACGAAACCGGTAGTAAGATATTGAAAAACGGTATCACTATAGGTAGAGGAATTAGGAAGCATGGAGTCTATGTCATTAAAATCGGTAATGAACCTCAAGACAAACTTTGTCTTACTTCTATGGACGATACTTCGACCTTATGGCATCGAAGATTGGGTCATGCCAATATGCGACTTCTTCAATCGCTATCATCTAAAGATCTAGTAAGAGATCTACCAAAATTAAAATATGATCATCACTTTTGTGATGCTTGGAATGTAGGAAAACAAGTCCATGCTAGTCACAAAGCTAAAAAAATGGTCTCTACAACTAAGTGTCTGGAATTACTACACATGGATTTATTCGGTCCATCCGCTATTCAAAGTTATGGAGCCAACTACTACACTTTGGTCATAGTGGATGATTACTCTAGGTACGCATGGACTAAATTTTTAAAGAACAAAACTAAAACGTTCAATTACTTTGAAATATTAAGTAAGAAAATCCAAAGACAATTAGGAAGTCCTATAGTGTCTATTAGAACGGATCATGGTAGGGAATTCGATAATGAAGTGCAATCTGGAGCCTTTTGTGACGCTAATGGTATTACTCACAACTTCTCGGCTCCTCGCACTCCACAATCGAATGGGGTAGTTGAAAGAAAGAATAGAGCCTTACAAGAAATGAGTCGCACCATGCTAAATGAGCAATCCATACCTCAAAAGTTTTGGTGCAATGTCGTTGATACATCAACGTATATACTTAACCAAGTCTTAATTAGACCATTTTTAGGAAAAACTCCATATGAGTTACTTCGAGGCAAAAAGCCTACGCTAAATCACTTTAGAGTCTTTGGTAGCAAATGTTTTCTACTTAACACTAAAGATTACCTTACAAAATTTGATCCTAAGTCAACCGAAGGTATCTTTTTAGGTTACTCTCCTAATAGCGAAGCTTACGTCATATTAAATAAAGAAACAATGAAGGTTGAAGAGTCATTAAACGTAAAATTTGATGAGAGTTCACCCAAACTTACTCTACCTCTTGTCGATGACGAGATTGTCGAGAGTGAAGCTATTGTAATAAAGAAAAAGACAAACGAATAAGAAGAACCTTTAAATGATGAAATCATAAATATTAAAGAGTTCAAAGATCACCCCGTAGATAAGGTCATAGGAAAGTTAACGAAAGAACCTTAAGGTCTCAAGTCCAAAACCAAAGTAGCTTATTTTGTTTTGTCTCAACCATAGAACCTAAGAATACACAAGAAGCCATAAAAGATGAAAGTTGGGTAATGGCCATGCAAGAAGAGTTAAATCAATTTGTTTCTAACGATGTTTGGACACTCGTCCCTCCACCTAGTAATCAAACCATAATAGGAACCAAATGGGTATATTAAAACAAGTTAGATGCAAACGGTGTAGTGTCTAGAAACAAAGCTAGACTCGTTGCCCAAGGGTATAATCAACAAGAAGGAATAGAATTTGATGAGACATATGCCCCCGTGGCTAGATTAGAGTCTATAAGACTACTTCTTGCTTATGCTTGTGCTAATGATCTTAAGCTTTATCAAATGGATGTCAAAAGTGATTTTCTAAATGGTTTTATTAATGAAGAAGTATATGTAGCTCAATCTCCGGGCTTCATCGATTTGAAAAACCTAAACATGTGTATAAGTTAAAGAAAGCTCTTTACGGTATTAAACAAGCTCCAAAAGCTTGGTATGATAGACTCAAGTCATTCTAAATAAAAAACAACTACACCATGGGGTTAGTTGATAACACACTTTTTACTAAGAAAAGAGAGTCACATATAATCATTCTTCAAATATATGTAGATGATATTATATTCGGATCTACTTGTCAAGACATGTGTGATGATTTCTCTAAAATCATGCATGACGAGTTCGAGATGAGTATGATGGGAGAACTTAGTTTCTTTCTTGGTCTTCAAATCAAACAAGTAGAAGATGGTATCTTCTTTAATCAATCTAAATACATAAAGGAGATGTTAAAGAAATTTGGTTTAGAAGAGTCAAAACCCATAAGAACACCAATGTCATCTGACACTAAACTCACAAAAGATGAAGACGATGAATCCGTTGATAACACAAAATATCGTGACATGATTGGTAGTCTTCTCTACCTCACGGCTAGTCGGCCGGATATCATGTTTAATGTTTGTCTATGTGCTAGGTTTCAAGAAGATCCTAAAACATCACATCTAGAAGCCGTCAAAAGGATATTTAGATACATTAAGGGTACAACTCAATTAGGATTGTGGTATCCTAAGGGTACGGGGTAGAAACAATTGTATATGCAGATTCTGACCATGCAGGTGACTATGTTGACCGAAAAAGTACAAGTGGGGTATGTACTTTTATGGGATGTTGTTTAACATCTTGGTTCTCAAAGAAGCAAACGGCATTGGCCATATCAACAACCGAAGCCGAATATGTCTCCGCCGGCAAAGCATGCCAACAAGCACTATGGATGAAACAAGCGTTAGTTGACTACAACATTCACCTAAGTGACATAGCCATTCTATGTGACAAAAAAAGTGCCACTGACTTAAGCAAGAATCCAGTATTGCACTCTCGCACCAAGCATATAGAGATTCGTCATCACTTCTTAAGAGACAATGTTCAAAAGGGGAACATCTCTATTGAGAAGGTAGCGTTCGAAGACAACATAGCCGACGTCCTCACCAAACCATTGAAGCGGGAACAATTCAACCTACTTCGTCTTGGTCTTGGTCTCATGGAACAATCGTCGTAATTAGCTTTTAAACTCTACAAGGTATGTAAACACTAGCCTTCCTCTTTCTGAGTCTAGGATCTCTATTTCACACACAACTCACAAGCAATACGGGAATTTTCAAAACCCAAGATAGGTTTTACCTATAACATGTACTCTCATATTTTTTTTTTCTTTTTTTTGGCAAGTACCTTCTGCAAACACGTAATTGCTTATCTATTTCTTTTCACTCAAGAATAAACGTTTTCTTCACACAAAGAAATCTCTTTTCAAAATATTTTTCTAAAATGATACCTCTTCCCGTATCACTTTCATAAAAGCCATTTCTCACGTCTAGGACAAAACGCTTTTTCATTATTAATACAAAGTAAAAACACGTTTTTATTGCATCTCATGTCTTTTAAATGCTAAAGAGGACACATAACTAATATGTGTTTTAGGGTACATTCATTTAAGCAACAATGAATTAGGAGCACTCGGGTTATCTCACATAATAGTATGCCTTTTCACTTCTAATTTATTTTTATTTTTAGGAGTCGAGATAACCGCATCTCCAAATGGTTTGCATATAGGCACACACTAGGCACAAATGTTTCCAAAAGGAAAATTTTAAGCTGCCTGAGTCACCAGTACCACGGATCCCAGCCTTAATGCTGGACGGTTCCCTCAATGGAAGGATCCGTGTGATCCGTGAGACAGAAGCTAAAATTATCTTCCATTTTTCTCACTTTGGATGGAAACTTCTATATTTTCACCATTTTTTTATTTTTTTTGGAGTATGCTACTTAATGCTTGTGTTCTCATTATCACATGCCTTAAATTCATATCTAATCATTAGATTTTAATCCACATTTTGGGTCAAGCATTCATTACAATGCATTATTTTTGTATAAATAGGATTCCCAAAATGCTTGCATACTCATCACATGCCGAACATAAGTGATCCTTGTAATACCAGAATCTGGAAAGACCATCGACTAACTTGTGTTTTGCGAGTTCAGTGATTGTTTTAAAGTTTAAATGTGAAAGACGTTTGTGTCATAATCATGATTTAGTCGAAGTTGCTTTGGATAGCAGACAAATAAGTGAATTAGCAATCATGTCAAAAAGTGAAATTGTGTAAAGACCCACCTTATAGGTTGATGCCTCGTTCATTTTTATTCCGTAATAATAAACTCAAGTACGATGATTACTCATACTACTTTTCTTTTTGGTGATCGACGTGGTCTTTAGAAAATTGAATGAGAGGGCAGCTAGCATACAAAAAAATAAGGAGCTCATACTATCCATTTACCACCAAACTTATTTATAAATCAGAATTGTTCTTATGAGTTTATGTATAAATGACAAATGTCTTTGTGCAAGTGATTATATTCTATTTGGCATGTTGACCTTAATTTTTCAAGGTTATGGAGGAAGGCTGCAATCAGGGACGGAGCTAAGATATTTTCTGAGAGGGGACAAAAAAATATTTCGTTTCTGGCAAGCCGAAAAAGCACGAGTGTCACCAAAAGAAACCTTTGTCCAGATCAATAAGTAAACTAAATACACCAAATTAAATCGAAAATCCTACATTGTGAGACGATAAAAATAATACCTCAAACGGATATTATAAACGAAAAAACAGTCTTTAATGATTTAGCACACAAACAAAAACACTACATGTATATCAAGTAAATAAAACTTAAGTTTTAAACAAATAGCCGTTATCACATAAAAACGTGACCTAACATTTCAAATAAAAGTATGTCAAACATTTTATAATCTTTTTGAGAAAATCTTAATATAGTTTTCTACTCGACTGTCTATAAAACTTAAATTCACATCGAATCTCCTAATTACACTTTTATATTTTTATCACTCGTGCCATTTGTTTTCAATTGAATCTTTGAACAAAGAGAAAGGCAAATAAATGTCAAAACTCAAAAGAAAATAACTAGAATGATACAAGCATATGGAGTAATTTTTTTAAAGGAAATGCTAACAACAACTCATTTAGATAGACGTTTCTTTTGAGTTAGTCCTCAATGTGAACCTGAGTTTAAGGCTCTAACCGTTGTGTTTATGTAATCATACTTAAACCCTTAGTTATGTTACCGATGGAAGTGTGATCCCAAACGATAACAAACACGTTTTTTAATTCCTATGCCCTGCGTATATCAAAAGTCTAATATGCAAAAACCTATAATTTATTAAAGTAGAATTATAACACGGTCTCTCTTTGGTACCTGACCACGCATTGTGCTATGGGAAAAGTGAGTGTGTGGCTGTAGTGTACACAAGCTTAGGTGTAGAACTCAATTAAACTACGTCGTTTTGGTAAAACTATAAAAACCCCAAAGTCACTTCTTCTCCACATCTAAAGAAAAAGGGAACCAGAACCCTGTGTTTCTTTATATGATCTCTTTCTCCATATGCGAATCACCACTTTCAACCGCAACCCTGCAATGCTATCCCGAATAGCTATTCAACCAAAGGTACCTTTAGATGTTGATATGAAACAAAATAGATGAGCACGTGTCACCTCCTAACCACTTCTCCGGCCTTCCAACCCATACTATCACCCTTTAAATACCCACTTAGTTACCCATTATAACTTAGTCTGTTTTGTAAACTCTCTCTCTTTCAATTCAATCCAATAACTTGTAACTGATTCCGATCAATTGATCAATCAACAATGGAGTTATAAGGTTCAAATCATATTCTAGACATTGTGATTTCATCTTATTCTCAAGTTCTTATATCATTTCTTAATTGAAGTCTATAAGTTCATATCAATTGGTATCAAGAGCCTCTTTCTTGGCAAATTCTGTTATCTTTGCTGGTCAAATTATGTTATTTTTCGGCAAGAATCAGTTAATTTCCAGTGAACTGGTTTTCTTTGAATTTGGGCGGGAAAACGATTCAAGTTTTCATTTCTTTCATTGTTCTTGATTGTTACAACCGTGTTTAGTTGTTCAAATCAGTTTTACTTCAAATATGGAGCCTGATCTAAGGGAAATGGTTAAGAATTTGCAAGACACAGTTAATCAATTGGCTAAAAGTGTTCAGACAATGTCCAATGTTAATGTGACTCAAGGGTATTTGACTAATGAGGAACACAAGCTGAAAGAAGGCAAAGGTAAATTTCTGAGTTCTGATCTTAAGAATTCGCGTTGTAGTTCAAATTTTGTGGATACTTTGGAACCTTTGATGATAAAAGATAGTTATAATGTAATAAACTTTGGAAAAGGAAGTGGAACAAAAGGAAGTATTTGTGATGATTTAAATGATGCACACAAGGTGTTTGATGGAATGCCAAGTATCAATTGTATCAAACAAAAAGGATCGGTTAGTGAATATTATGATGCTTTCATTTCTTATCACGATGCACATATTTCTTGGACTAGAAAAATGGGTTTAAACGAATGGTGTTTAGTTAGTCTCTTTATGTCGGGGTTGCAATCGGAGATTGAAAAGAGGGTTATTTTTCAATCTAAAACACTTCATGATGCTTATCATTTGGCTAAGTTTCAAGAAACAACTAACAATATCATGAAAAAGAACTCTAATACACCGTTGCCATGCTTTTCAACGATTGGTAATCAAAAAGAAGTAGAGAAAGAATGCATTGAGTTAGTGGGTTATGAAGAGTGTGATAAGGAAAAAGTTAGTGTCGAAGGGAAAACGCTTGTTGAAAATGGTGTTGAGCATAACGAAGTTGAAGATAATAAGTTGGAGGAAATGTTTAGTGGAGATTTAGGAGTAGAAATTGATTGTGTTGGATCTATTTTTGTACAAGAAACAACAATAGTTGAGAATACTAAGGCTAGTGTTAGGGATATAAAAGAAGGTGTCACATGTGATGTCCTGCAGAGTCGAGATGAAGAGGGTATAGAGAACAAGGAAGTAATAAGCTTGGTGAATCTGGGTTGTGGTAAATCAGGTGTGAAGATGGATTCAGGTGAAAGTGGGAATTCAAACTTCGAGGCTAAGCATGTCAAACAGATTGTGGTAAATTCCAGTAACAAGAGTGATAGGAACTTTTACTTCGACAAAGTAGAGATAAACCAAAATGAGTATGAAGATAGTGATATTATTTTAAGAGATCTGTTGGTGGGGCAATTTCTTACTGATGGCCAAGAAGTTGAGAAAAGAAGTGATGATGCTAAATTTGAGTCTGATGTTAAAAAGGTTTTAGAAAGTATTCATAATAATGAGGATTTGCTGAATCAACAAAAGAAGCTCAAGGAAGTTGCTGAACAGTTTGGTATGTGGGAATGGCCTAAGAGGAAAAAGGCAAGTTACATTAAATTCAAATTTAGGGGCAGATTCTGGGAGTTTGACAGGTGGAAATGGCGTAAGCGGAGGAAGATCGGTGGCGCAAAATGTGAATGTAAGTACAAAAAGGCGAACTTTGACATTTGGAAATGGCCCTTGAGGAAGAAAGATGGGATGGAATCTGTGGGGTTTGATGGAATATGTGGCGCGTGGGCAACCTGTAATGTGTTCATTGATGAGTTAGATGTAGTTGGGAAGCGAAGAGGAGCGAGTTTAGGATGTGAAAATAGTGAAAGGGAACAAACACTTCAGCAGTTGTTGGCTGAAATGGATGGGTTTTCGGGCAATACGGGTGTTTTTGTGTTGGTTGCTGCTAATAGATCTGATAGTGTTCTTAATACGGGTTTGTTGAGATCAGGAGGGCTTGATAAGGAGTTGTTCCTGGTGTCATTCAAAGCTTCTGTTGGTTTGAATACAGTTTCGTTTGGGCATGATTTGAAAGAGTTGTTTGATGTTGCTGAAAATGGGTTCACAGCTAACAAAGTTGTTGTAACCAAAAGGAGTGTGGATAAAGTTGAAAACTATTTGGTAAGTGTTAGCAATTTGGAGGAGCTGTTTTTAGGATTGTTTGAGAGTGCTGATGGTTTGGATACAACATCAGTGAGGTGGCCAAAGAGGAAAAAGGATAGAGGGAAAGAGTCATGTATAGAGCTCGTGTTCTGTTGGAACGAAGATAATTACATCATGTTCATCCAGTGGCTCAACTATTCAAGGCAGGTGATATACCAACAAACTGAAATAAACATATGTTCAGGAGATGCTCAAAAGGTGGAATGTGGAAGGTCATACATGTTACACAAAAAGTATGATGTGGGTGTTTGGGTCTACCCGGAGTTAAAACCATACAAGAAAATTAGTGTGAGACAAAGACATCAACACAAGTTTCCTGTCAAATTCCATGGTCAGTATCAAGTAACTGGTAAATGGGTAAAGTTGCTTATAAGTGGGAGTTGCTAGATAATACTGAGATTCTTTACATGCCTTATGTGCGCCAAATGAGGAAATGTGTGCAGAGATAGGTACTTTTTCTGTATGTAATGATGCCGGTCTCAGTACAGTTGGTCCACAAGTTATTCTAAAGGGAAGAATGCTAAAAAGGGGTAATAGCGTTGTGTATGTGCTTGTACTTGTTAAAGGGGCTACTGTACTTCTATTGGTGCTACATGGGAGCAGATTGAAGACTTGATGAAGAGGTTCACTCTGTTTTTTTAAGATGCTTGAGGGCAAGCATCATTTCAAGAAAGGTGGTTTGATATGAAACAAAATAGATGAGCACGTGAGTTGCGCGTGTCAACTCCTAACCACTTCTCCGGCCTTCCAACCCATACTATTACCCTTTAAATACCCACTTAGTTACCCATTATAACTTAGTCTGTTTTGTAAACTCTCTCTCTTTCAATTCAATCAAATAACTTGTAACTGATTCCGATCAATTGATCAATCAACAATGGAGTTATAAGGTTCAAATCATATTCTAGACATTGTGATTTCATCTTATTCTCAAGTTCTTATATCATTTCTTAATTGAAGTCTATAAGTTCATATCAGATGTTTGCATCGTCATTACCTTTTATTTTCTTTCCACTTCAATTGAACTCATGTGTTTATATTGTAAGATTAAGTCAATGAGTACAAGAATTTTGATGATAAAGGATTATGATATGAACCGCACACCAAGTGTTTGATTAAATGTTTCAACATTATTGCATTTCAATTAACCGGGCTTGCATTTGTATCAAAATGTTGATTAAATGTTTCAATATTATTCGTAGTCTCACTCTGAGCATGGCAACTGAAATGCAAATGCAAGCCCGGTTAATTGACGATATTGATACAAATGGTTATTTGGTCGTTAACGATGATATTTGGGAGAACCGAACGAAGACCAAGTGAATATCGGATGTGATGAAATTGAAATTAACGACGACAACATTTTAGGAAAGATGTTTAACACACCCGATGATGCGTATACGTTTAGTATGCCTTCCTACACGGGTTTGGTATACGTATACATTGGGATTATAAAAATAAGTCGACAAATGAGGTTTATAGAAAGTTATATGTTTGCAACAAAGAGGGTTTTAAAAGACAGAAGGTTAATAGCTCTAATGAGGTATCTAAAAAACGTCGAAGAGATGTAAGGACCGGTTGTAAAGCGGAACTCGGAATTTCTAAAACAAAAGATGGGAAATGGTGTGGATATCTTTAATGATACACATAATCATGATTTGACCCCTACACCAACTAAAGTAATGAAACATCGTTCTCACAATAAGTTTCATCGCTCCTTGGCTTGCAAATCCCTTATGGTGGAACTTGGTAAGTCTGGTTTGAGACCTTGTCAAGTTCGAAAAGCTGTAAATGCAATGAAGTCTCCAAATGAACCTAATGTAACCTCGAAGAAATGTGCTGATATACTAGCTGAAGAACGAAAACAATACAAATGTAAGGAATTTGATTCTCTTATCAAACATTTACAAGAAAAAGCTGCGGTAGATATTAACCAGTACTTTAAAATAGACTTGTTTGATGATGGGTCTCCTAGAAATATATTTTGGGCTGATGGAAGATCAAGAGATGCCTATCTAATATTTGGAGATGTCGTTGTGTTTGATGTTACATATTTGACGAATAAGTTTAAGTTTCCATTTGCTCCATTTGTTGGGGTGAATCATCATGGTCAATCTATAATTTTTGGTGGTGCTTTACTTGAAAATGAAAAAGAGGAGACTTTCAAATTGCTATTTGAGCAATTTTTAAAGTGCATGTTTAACAAGTTTTCAGGTGCGATTATAACCGATCAAGATAAAGCAATTTGTAATGCAATTAACCATGTTTTTCCAAACACTCGGCATCGCTACTGTGCATGGCACATTAAAAAGCATGTGTTGAAACATCTTCAACAGTACTTGAAAATGAAAAAGAGGAGACTTTCAAATTGCTATTTGAGCAATTTTTAAAGTGCATGTTTAACAAGTTTTCAAGTGCGATTATAACCGATCAAGATAAAGCAATTTGTAATGCAATTAACCATGTTTTTCCAAACACTCGGCATCGCTACTGTGCATGGCACATTAAGAAGCATGTGTTGGAACATCTTCAACAGTTTAGAGTCCGTTATAATGATTTTCAGGAATCTTTTAAACAGTGGGTAAGAAGTGATACCATTGAAGAGTTTGAAACCCAATGGGAATGTTTACGTGTTGAGTATAATCTCGAGACTAGTAGTTGGATGATGGAGATGTATAACCAACGAAAATATTGGGTTACAACATTCTTTAAAGATGTTTTTCTTGCTGGCATGACAACGAGTGGAAGAAGCGAGAGTATTCATTCTTTTTTTGACGGATTCGTGAATTCGAAGACTATGTTGAATGAATTTGTTATTCAATTTGATAAAGCCGTCGACACTCGAAGAGCCGCTGAAGAAGATGAAGACTTCAAGACTATGAACTCGAAGCCAATTCTTTCATCTATTCACCCAATAGAAGCAAAAGCAGATAGTTTGTTAGTATTCATCTTGTTTCTCATTAGCCACTTTAGTGCCAACAAGCTACCACATACATATAATTTTGACCACTATTTTTGCAGGCACATGTTATACCAAAAAGATATTTGAGGTATTCCAAAAAGAGTGGACGGAAGCAGCAAACAATTTAACTCACGAGACTAAAAGCAAAAGTTTGGAGCAAACTAGTTATTGGGTCGGGCAAGTGAATGTTGATAAAAAATATTGGAGTCGTTTACTTTCGCTTCTTGGATAACTTAGATGTCACATGTGTTGAGTTTATGATATATAAAAATATACTAAAACATAAAGACATCAAGAGTACACAGCGGAAGACTTAAGATCATAACAAATAAATTAATTAACTGAAAGTATGCGTAACGTACCTCTTGCGAATATCAAATCTCTCGAGCAAAGCAAAACCACCCTCGAGCAAAGCAAACCAAAGAAGTACTTAATGGTGTAAGAATAATGTCTTACAACCACGTTCTTGTACACACGAATTAACCAAACGAATCAAGCGATTGCTAGATCTAACACAAGTCCTCGTATATGCAAAACAAAACCAAACTCCCTAACAAATGGGGTGTTCGGCCGAGCTATGCAAAAGAAAGAGAAGAGAGGAGATCTAGGGTTAATTCAATGCACAAGTGTATGAAACCCTAGAACCTACCCCTCCTTATATACTAGTAGGTAAAACTTAGAGAACAAGTTAGGGGAACAAGGCCTTGGAGAGACCCCCATGGCCGGCCATGATGGAAGCCCAAAGCCCAATCCTCAACTTTTCCAAGTTTCCAATTCTAGTCCTTCTCTTTTCCATTTAACGGTCGTTAGTCATTTTTCCGTTAAATACTTAACGATCGTTAACCGGACTTAATGTGTAATAATTAATCGTAAACATAAACATTAATTATTAACTTTAATTCTCATTCGCTAATGTGTGCAATCCCGTGGTCACGAGTTCGAATCCGGACATTCACATGTTTGTAAATATATACATTTCCAACAGCTCCCACTTGGATATGTTTACAAAACGTGAAATGACATTGGTTAGCGTCTAGCAACACGCCAATGCCCCCGGTACAACTCGTGTATGGTTTTCTGGAGAAAAACCAAGTTTAATGATTCATCATCATATTCATCCTTTTGTTTCTAATACCATGTTAATAAGAATATGGATCTTACTCATTTCTTAATTAACTATTCTGTTTCTCGCTTTATATGATTGAATAAGATTACCAATTCTTCTGAACAGAAGACCTTGGGTATGGCCATACAAACATCTTAACAATCCTACGAGGGGCCCAATAGTATTATACTTCAAAATTAATTTGAAGGAAACAAATCCCATTTTGACTACAAGCAGGATTCATAAATTTCGCAACACTTCTGAAAACAACCCTTATAACTACCAGTTACGTGTAGCGTTAGATTGCTTCACAAAAATGCACTACATCCATGACATATCTCTTGTATCTCAAGTCAGAGGATAAATATCCATGATATACTTAATGACAAAGATCCATAAAGTATCATCATGTGAGTGGGATAAGTCCTATATTCAATTCATTGAATATCATCTGAAATTAGTCATGCTACGCATCAATATACTTTCAAGTATATTCTAACTAATACTCAGATTTGTCTTAATTCAATATCATTCCCATGTTATTGATTGACAACGGACTATTTAGAATAACTTAAGTTATTCAAGGATTTAAACATGTAAATATAGGACAACATCATAATAAATGAATAATAAACATAACAAAATACTTTATTTCATTTCAATAATAATGTTTACAATATCCTTTTATCTAAAATTCTTAGTCACAGATGGGCATGAAACTACTAGCTAAACGAAGTCCAAACTTATCAGACAAATGATTAAGTTTTTCACCAGGCAAGGCCTTCGTTAACGGATCTGCTAGGTTATCATCTGTGTGAACTTTGAGCAACTCAATTTCACCTATCTCGACTTGCTCTCGAACATAGTGATATTGTCTAGGATAGTGTCTGGTGCCCTTCATGACTCCAGGTTCATGGGCAAAAGTAATTGCAGCTGAATTGTCACAATATACTTTAATAGGATGTTCAATCGACGGCATAACACCAAGCCCCGAAACAAACTTCCTTATCCAAACAGCTTCCATGGCAGCCTCAGACGCCGCTATGTACTCACTTTCTGTAGCAGACATCGCAAGTGTTGTCTGTTTCTTACTCTTCCAATCCACAGCACCTCCATTGATGACAAAAATGTAACCCGTTTGAGACTTCGTATCATCTTTGTCACACTTCCAGGATGCATCGCAGTAACCTGTAACAGACAGTTCTGCTTCTGGATTTCCTCCATACACTATGAACATATCTCTTGTAGCCCTAAGGTACTTGAGAATATGCTTAACAGCAGTCCAGTGAATTTCACCCGGATTCTGTTGATACCAACTGGTCAAGTTTTGAGCAAACGCCACATCAGGCCTTGTGCATCGTACCGCGTACATGATAGATCCTACAGCCGAAGCATAAGGAACTTTCTTCATACGCGCCACCTCTGCAGGTGTTGAAGCACAGCCTTGGCTGCTCAAACCATGATTTACTTGCATTGGCAAAAATCCCTTCTTGGAATTTTGCATATTGAATCTCTTCAATATTTTGTCAATGTAAGCACTTTGGCTTAAACCAATTAGCCGCCTTGATCTATCCCGGTAGATCTTGATTCCGAGTATATATGCTGCTTCCCCTAAGTCTTTCATCGAAAAACATTTACCAAGATAGGCTTTCACCTCATTTAGACTTGGTATATGATTTCCCATGATTAATATGTCATCGACATACAGAATAAGGAAAGTAACACGACTCCCACTAGCTTTGTGATATACACATGGCTCATCAAGATTCTGAGTAAATCTAAAACTTTTGATTTCTCCATCGAATCTTTTATTCCATTGCCTTGATGCTTGCTTTAGTCCATAAATGGACCTCTTAAGCTTGCATACACGGTTAGGAAATAATGGATTCACAAACCCTTCCGGCTGCGCCATATAGATGTCTTCATCTAGACGGCCATTCAGAAAAGCAGTTTTGACATCCATTTGCCAAATCTCATAGTCATAGTGTGCAGCTATAGCTATGAGAATCCTAATAGCTCTTATGTCTGCTACAGGAGAGAATGTCTCCTCGTAGTCAACGCCATAGGTTTGAGTAAAACCTTTAGCCACCAGATGAGCCTTGTAGGTGTGTACATTGCCATCCATGTCAGTTTTCTTTTTGAAGATCCACTTACTCCCAACGACCTTAGCCTTGGGAGGAAGGTCAACTTCAATCCAGACATCATTATCTTTCATGGATTGCATTTCCCCATTCATAGCAATCTGCCATTTATCCTTTTCAGGATCAGCCATGGCAGCCTTATAGTTGGCAGGTTCATTAAGATCCCCAACCATATTTTCCTCCACCTCTACGTTAAGACATAGACGGTCAGGTGCACGTATAGTACTTTCAGACCTACGAATGGGAACAACTTCAGGAGGAGCACCTAAGCTTTCAGGTTCTTCTTGAAGTTGGCTAGTGGTTTCAGAAGGTGTTGTATCTTCTTGATCATATTCCAGATCATATACTCTCCCACTGAGTTCTTGAGATATGAGATTCCTTTCAAGGAAGTCTCCATACCTAGCCACGATGACTTTGTTCTCAGCTGGGTAGTAAAAGTAGTAACCCATAGTTTCCTTAGGGTATCCTACAAAGATACACTTAACAGATCTGGCTTGGAGCTTATCAGGTGTGTCACGTTTAACAAACGCTTCACATCCCCAGACCTTTAAGTAAGAAAAGTTGGGAGCTTTTCCAGTCCATATTTCATATGGAGTTTTAACAACCTTCTTAGTTGGAACCATATTCAAAATGCGAATAGCAGTTTCAAGGGCATAATCCCAGAAAGTAAAAGGTAGAGTCGTAAGTTCAAACATTGATCGTACCATGTCAAGTAAGGTACGATTTCTCCTTTCAGATACACCATTTTGCTGTGGAGTATAAGGAGATGTGAGCTGCTGGATAATTCCACACTCAGCTAAGTAATCTTTGAACTCTTGACTTATATACTCACCACCTCTATCGGATCGAAGAGCTTTAATCTTCTTTCCAAGTTGTAATTCTACTTCACTTTTGAAAACCTTAAATGTTTCAAAGACTTCATGTTTATGTTTAAGTAAATAAACATAACCATAACGACTGAAATCATCCGTAAAGGTTAAGAAGTAGACAGCACCACGTTTTGACACATGTCTAAGTGGACCACACACATCAGTGTGTATCAATCCAAGTAGATCAGAAGCCCTTTCCACTTGTGGTGAAAAAGGTTTTCTTGTCATCTTCCCAGCAATGCAAGACTCGCATTTGTCAAATGATTCATCATTGACCGTTTGTAAAAGCCCATCGTGTTGCAGCTTTTCCATGCGTTTCTTGCCAATATGGGCAAGGCGACAATGCCAAAGATAAGAAGAGTCACAGTTCGACTTGCTCTTCTTATTGCTAATGCTATACAACGAATTATTTTCATTGGATATACAACCATCCATATCAATTTCAAACACACCAAGCATAGGAATTGCATTAAAGTAAAAAACATTATTTAAAGAAACTGAAATTCCATAACTGGTAAAAGTGTGCACAAAACCAATATCTTTTAACAAAGAAACTGAAATGACACCCCTAACAATGGAGGGTGCATAATGACAATTATTTAGTTCTAAAATTAAGCCCGAAGGCAACACTAAATCAAAAGTCCCTATGGCTTCGACAGCTGCACGCTTTCCATTTCCAACGTACAAGTATCTCTCTCCACAGGTCAGCTTCTTTGCCCCTCTAAGTCCCTGCGATGTATTACAGATGTGAGTACCACATCCTGTATCATATATCCAGGAATTTAACTTATGAGGAAAAGAAAATAATTCAAACATAAAAATACCTGATGAGCTAGGCACCATCTTATTTTTATTCTGAAGGCACTCATTCAGATAAACTGGACAGTTCCGCTTCCAGTGACCTGGTGAGTTGCAGTGGTGGCAAGACAAATCCTTCTTAGGATTCTCCTTTTTCTTTCCAGGGTTCTTCTTAGGAGCTGGTGGGATGACAACTTGTTTCCCCTTTCCTTTTCCTTTTCCTTTCTTATCTGCTTGCGGCTTAGGCTTATTCACCCTACCACCCTGTATAGCGAGCACAGCAGGTGTAGGAGCCTTCTTTGGCAATCTCTTCTCGTAGTCTACAAGCATTGCATGTAACTCATTCACTGTCTTCCCCGTGCAATGCATGTTAAAATTGCGGACAAAATCACCAAATCGTTCCTGATTAAGGGAATGATTGATAAGTCCGACACATACATCGTTCGAGTAACCACAGCCGAGCTTCTCCAATTGGTCCAAGTGATGTTTCATCTCAAGGACGTGGTCGGAGACAGATTTGCCAACCTCCTTCCTGCAGCTGTGAACCTTTTCAATAAGTTCATACAGTTCAGCTGCTGGTGGCTTCTCAAACATTCGTTTGAGTTCATCTAGCATGCTCATAGGCGGATAGTGCTCAATTTGTTTTTGCAATTGAGCAGACATCCCCGAAAGCATTAGACACGCCACATCATTATGCTTCTCATATTCAACACGATATGCCTCTAATTCAAGAGCAGTTGCCGTGTTGGGAGGAGCTTCAGGCAGAGGTGTAGTCAAAATTTCAACCCTTTTGGCAACACGAAGGATGATCCTAAGTGAACGATGCCAATCATTGAAATTAGGGCCAGTCAGCTTGTCCCTTCCAATCATATCTTTGAAAGCGGCACTCAGTAAGCTCATAGTGTTATCAGATTGAGCCATCTACAGAAAAAGTTCAAAAAACCATCATTAGTATTTTGACAATTTTCCTTTTCAATAAACAATTAAATACCCAAGGTTCATATTCATATAACCAATTAATATTTATTGAAAACTAGGATCCAAATTGTCATAATCTCATCACATCAGTTGATCTGTTAGTGATGAACCTTATACAAAATGGTAGAGCATTTGCTCAATTGCCAATTTCAATTGCAATTCCTAGATTTATGGGATTTACATATAGCCAATATCAATCGCCATGTAAACATGTTTTATCCCATCTTATGCCTTGAGTTTTCAGTTTTCACCGCCTAACTCAATTAAGATGTCCAACTTAAGAAACTGCAAAATCGTCCATGCCCGTTCTCACGACACGTGGACATTTTACCCTTTGATTAAGATCTAAATCACGTTCTCACGCAAATAGAAAGTAATCTTAGGTGTTTCCGTTTCGTTGGATGGCATATAACTTAAATTTAAAGGGTAATAGTTTTGATGTTAAATCAAATATGTACAAAGATGTCATGCATTCATCTTTGTAGCATAGTTTTTATTAAAACATTTATATCTTGTTTTAATGTTTAAGCTTTTCATCATCAAACTTTAATTGAGGTATTGGGTTCACCAATCAAGAAATTAGTGTTAATTATCATCCATTATACCGTACTTTTGCATAAGTGTAAACACTTAGTGTTTCGGATAATTACCACCTAAGTGGCGCATGGAATCAATACTAATTCGCCCTTAAGATGAGCTTGCACATTTAATGACTTACTAAGTAGCTCCACTCGAACTTACAGGGGGCAGAGGACCAGGTACGTGCTAAAGCACAACCTTAGACATCCATTCAGTGTGACTGTGCGCACTTCTTTAAACCCCTTTTATTAGTTCATTCTCATGGGTGAGCCTTTCAGTCATTTGTACCAAAGTCATCAATCAATTAAACGATTATGATTACTATTCTTAAAAATACATGTTTCACCATTGTTTAGATCAGTTTATTTTTCTTGTAAAAATACCCTTGTTACATAACACAAACAAGCAAGTATTTGAAAAAATAAACAAATAAACAATGAATACATAACAAATAAAAGTCATGCATATCAAATAGCCACATGCAAACGGTTTTGATAAATCTTATTAATAACCAATTTTATATCTGTCAATATGCATATATTTAATTAAGACTTCCACCCGTTTTCATCTATGTACAAGGTGAACTACATGCATCGATTCATCGATTGCGTAAGTCAAAACTAAATATATACCACATAGCACATAATTGATTAAAATTAATAAATATTGAGGTCTTCCCCAATTTAAGATCTATCATTATTTAATGTATATCACTTAAAACATGAAAGACATACAATAAACAGATCCATGATAAAACATGCAGGTAATAATCATGGATATAAATTACACTTAACAATTAATGCAATTAAACAGAGTTACGCATATACACATAAAGTTGCATGCATCTTAGGGTTTCTAATCCAATTAAAACAAAAGTTTACAAAACCCTAATTAGGGCACCAAAAAACGCCCCCCCTCAAAATTAGGGTTTAGGTTTTGCAAACCCTAGATCTAAGCATACAAATAATAACACATTCATGTTTATTTTAATTATGTGTTTCAGTAATTAATTACTTGTTATACAAGGCTCGTGATGCCACTGTTCAGTTTATGATATATAAAAATATACTAAAACATAAAGACATCAAGAGTACACAGCGGAAGACTTAAGATCATAACAAATAAATTAATTAACTGAAAGTATGCGTAACGTACCTCTTGCGAATATCAAATCTCTCGAGCAAAGCAAAACCACCCTCGAGCAAAGCAAACCAAAGAAGTACTTAATGGTGTAAGAATAATGTCTTACAACCACGTTCTTGTACACACGAATTAACCAAACGAATCAAGCGATTGCTAGATCTAACACAAGTCCTCGTATATGCAAAACAAAACCAAACTCCCTAACAAATGGGGTGTTCGGCCGAGCTATGCAAAAGAAAGAGAAGAGAGGAGATCTAGGGTTAATTCAATGCACAAGTGTATGAAACCCTAGAACCTACCCCTCCTTATATACTAGTAGGTAAAACTTAGAGAACAAGTTAGGGGAACAAGGCCTTGGAGAGACCCCCATGGCCGGCCATGATGGAAGCCCAAAGCCCAATCCTCAACTTTTCCAAGTTTCCAATTCTAGTCCTTCTCTTTTCCATTTAACGGTCATTAGTCATTTTTCCGTTAAATACTTAACGATCGTTAACCGGACTTAATGTGTAATAATTAATCGTAAACATAAACATTAATTATTAACTTTAATTCTCATTCACTAATGTGTGCAATCCCGTGGTCACGAGTTCGAATCCGGACATTCACATGTTTGTAAATATATACATTTCCAACAACATGTTCATGTGCCATGTTCGAAACACATGGGATATTATGCAAACATATCCTATATGTAATGAACAAAAAGCATGTCGAAACCCTACATGATCGTTATATTTTACCTCGGTGGACACTTGATTGTAGGTACAAAGCTAGTAATGCTGGTATCGGAATTGAGGAAACAAATTGTGAAAATGGCGTTAGTTCGCTTGCCTTATGGTATGTTCAAGCTAATTGGACCAAGGCAATTGAACAGGCAAGAGATACGCCTTCTGAAATAAAGAGACTCAACAGTTTTCTGGTGGAATTTTTAGAAGATCAGATGATAAGGAAAAAGCCGACAGAGCTTGAGAATGCATATAAAGACACGCGTGCTGGAATTTCTCAAGTAGATATGATGCCTCAAATATCAGTTCGAGATCCTGGTGTGCTTAATAACACTAAAGAACGTCCAAGAAATGCAACGAGAGTCAAACCTCCTTTAGAGGTGAAGCAAAAAAGGACAGTAACCTGTTCTTTCTGTGGGGAACCAGGTCACAACATCAGTGGGTGTAAAAAAAAAAGAAGGCTCTTAGCATGCAAGAAAAGGAATGATGCTTATCTAGTTATCGAATGTTTAGTTTTCCTTTTTGGTGAAAAAATATTGTACATTGACACGATTAACTCTAAATTGTATTCCAGTTTCATCTCTTTGCAATTGAGATTTCCTTTCTTTGTTTCATCTCAAATTCGCAAATTTTCATAATGAAAACTAATTTCTTAAGCAACAAAACTAATGATACTGCTACTTACATTCAACTTGCTGAAACGGGTCAATTATTTAATGACTTACGTTTAAACGGGTAAAAATTGAAGTGGGTTAAAACTCAAATGGGGTGTTTGGTTCAGTCTCTAAACAGATAAAAGATGAAGTGGAAGGGCATCAAAACTGAGTGTTTGGTTCAGTCTCTAAACGGATAAAAAAATGAAGTGAAACTGGGTCAAAACTGAAATGGAGTGTTTGGTTGAGTCTCTAAACGGATAAAGTCAAAGAACTTAAATAAATTGCAGCAGAATTGAACAAAATGTATTAGTCCCAAACACACATAAAGTGCAGCAAACTTGAACCATTTGCAGAAGTATAACCTGAACCAGCAAACTTGTATTAGTCCCAAACACACATTAATTTTTGCAGCGAACCTGAACCAGTTGTATAACCTGAACCATTTGCAGAAGTATAACCTGAACCAGCTGAGTAGTCTGTACTATTTTCAGTTTTAAGTTGTTATACTATTGGTATACAACAAGTCTACTTTTAAGTAAGTAATTAACGTAGCTTGTTCACCTTTTTTTTAACACATTGTTCGATTAAAATTGCTTGAAAAATGTCCGTTTTACCTTTAAAAATTGTTGTTGTCACAGTGGGTTAACGGGTCAAAACTGGATTTTTTTTTGAAGTTGACCGAAAATAAAAGACCAAGAAGCTTATTAACACGTTGTTGGTTAAAATTGCTCGAAAATGTCCGGTTTACATGGAAAATTGTTGTTGTCACAGTGGGTTAACGGGTCAAAACTATATTTTTATTTTATTTTTTTCAAGTTGCTGTCATGTCACAGCTAGTTTAGTCTTTTATAGCTTTACTTGACTTTGATTTTCTTCCAAATATTGGTGTGTTGGTCATATTGGGTTTAGCTTTTAACATAATCCAAATGTATTCATGTTTGAAAAAATACACAAAGTGAATCCATCTCGGTATCTCACAACTATTTGGACAACCCAAATGTATTCATGTTTTTTCTGTTACAAGATGTTATGTTGATATTTTTTGTTGACAAAGTGGGTAATACCAAAGTCATGTGTAATTTGACGTTAAGTGTAACATGATGCCATGAACATTGAGCTGATTGATTATATTATACCACAAAAGTGTTAGTACAAGAGTATTCGAATTCTATTACACCTTTTATCTTAGTCACAAGAGCATACAAGTTACACAAATAGTATATTTGATCAGACCCTCATGTGTTTTCGCTCTTGGGAAGCAACTGTATCTTCTGTGGGATCTTCTTGTCTTTGTTTTATCTCATTGAAAAAGGAGCTTCATTGGAATACTTTAGACAACCTGCTGCCTCATTAAGAAAGGAGCTTCATTGGAATGAATGGCTGCTGAAGTAACTTGTGACTCTTGTGGTTCAGAAACATTAGCATTAAGTGGTTGTTGAGATTCTGAAGGCACTGAATGATCTACAATGATAGAAGCTTCAGCACCCGCTATACTTTCTCTGTCGACATTGCCACTAGAAGATAAACCTGCAACCAATCAGAGGTGGAATCATTTGGTTGGCTGGAATCAATTATAAAAGATACAGATCAAAATTAATTGGCCAAAGACATACGATGTTGAGCAAAAGGAAACTAAAAAGTCACTCCATCACAAATGTCATGTGATGCAATATCTAACAAATATATAGTAAAGAACAGACTGAATTGTGTGACCTAACGACATGAATATATGCAAACCAGCTATGGTCAAATCACTCTTTTGAGCGACAATCAGGTTTTTTTTCTGGACATAAAGAGTTAGTTACCTCAAAAAGTTACAAATGGATCTACATATTAGAAGTGAATATGATTTTCATAATCCAAACACATATTGAAATCGCATATCCAAATCCAAACACCCTTAAATTAGATAAAATATGTTTAGTACCTTTAGACATCCATTCGGTGACCTCCTTAACACCATGGTGCTGAGAAAGAGCCACGACATATATCTCCATCCTATTGCAAGTACTAAGAATAGCAGCCTCTTCTATATGATTCAATGAACATAACTCAGAAAAATAATTAAATTGATTCAATTAATTCCATCACAGTATATAATTGATTAAACTCACCTAGTAAGACAATAGTGAGGCAAATTTGAATAGGGGTTATATCAATAAGCTGTTAACAAGGAATAAGGCTTTATGATTTACTTGAAAGTGGTGTGATTCACATATGGAGAAGACACCCGATGAAGAAACACAAGCGTCAGTTCCCCTTTGCTAGTTGTGGAGAAGAAGTGAATTTAGGGTTTTTATATTTTTAATAAAACGATGTAGTTTTGGTGGGTTATATACCCAAGCTTGGGTACACTACAGCCGTATATTCACTTTCCACATGTGCTATATGTAATCTTCATGCTTACATTACAGATCTTAATTCTTTGACAACTAAAAGGACTATTAATAGATAAGTAAATAACAAAAACTATCGCTCAACCTTTTATGTGTCAATTGTACAAAGAGATTTTCTCATCCAAAAAATTACAAGATTCATCACTTGAAATGGAAACAGCACAGTACATCCCTTGTATAAATACAAGATTCATCATTATGAGCCATTGGATCAAATCCAATGGCTCATATTACCCCAACTTGAGTCAAGTAACTTAAGAGGATCCCATCCCGTATAAATATATGCTTGACTGTTCAGTCAGTGATATATTAGTAAATTTAATATGTTGCTATGGTAATTCAATATTTATGGACAAACTTCATGAACTTGTGTCTAATAGACTGAAGATTTAATGATTTGGAGGTGAAACACGATGTTTCACCAAGCGGGCACTCAGGGAGTGAAAGAACCAAACCAAAAGGGACCAGCTATACCATAATCACTATTGTCTACAGAGTTAAAATCATCATACCGCTGCTTCATTCCCTAAAAATGTTTGAAAAAACCGGACTATGTCTTTAGTCAAACATTTACTGACCTTATGTTGCATCGCTCTTGCCGTACTAATTGTCATGGAATCATGACCTTTACACTTCTGCCAGATGCCTGCGGAAAACAGGGGAAAGCTTAAACTCATTTACAAACGAAAGAGTCGATATGGGTTATGTTTTATCCAAATGGGTCAAATTAAACAATATAGCTAAAAGAGGAACGAGTCAAACATGTTAATGCTATTTTAAAAGCATACAACATCCTCTTTTTTATTCGAAGATATATATTATTATTCTAACTATAACTTCTAGTAAATCTTTATAGATGCATTAATTGTTGAAACAAAAAAGAGCGAAAGCATTTTTATGGGTTAACCCAAGCCGAACTGACCAATTTTTACCCTTAGAGAAAGAAACTCGCTTCAACCCGACTTTGTTATTCGATATCCTTGTAATTCTGGAAACAAACAAAATATGAGTAGGACAAAGTCTGTAGTCAAGGTAGGCATACCATGAATGGATGCCTAAGAACATGCAAGACGTAGAAGTTGCTTGCATGGTCTCGAGAAAACTGCAGTCGTACATGTGGAACGTTTTTCCAACTCTCCCCAAGAGCCGGTTTAAGAGTACCTCCTTCACCACTGACCATATGATTTGTAACCTTGAAAACATATTAAAAATATCATAGTATTATTGCAACGCAAGGACAGGACATGCATCAATAATTCTGTAAATATAAACATTTATTGTATATTGTGTAGCCATCCTTCCCATGGATTCTATAATCGGTTTTCATGGGTTATATACTTGTAGATGTAGGTTCATGACTACATATTTAAAATAGCATATCATAAATAGGGCCGACAGAGCTACTGGCTTAAAGAAAGATTAAAATTACTAACAAGGTCATGAAGAGGGAAAAATAGTGTCATAAGATACTAGAAAGATTGAAATTCAATAATATATATACAAATTGTACTAATTACAACAGCAGCAAGAGAGAAGTACAATATTAAAAGATTGCTTACCACCACAGCGATGTTGTGTCTGTCTGCTAACTCCTTGAGCAAGTATCCAATAGAAACCATCAAAGCATGTCCTACATGTTACCCAATCAAACAGCCATCATCAACTTCTGAGTTTATCGTTTGGCCTATGTATTCATGGACCTACAGCTAAATACTTTTAGATGCTAAAAAAACTAGTAGTTCCTTGAGAACAGGCAATATATTGAACAGGGGAGTAGAAATAATCAGGCAAAAAATTATCCAATATTAATCATTTTAAAGTCCCTTTTCTTCTTTTGCCATTTTAGCATGTCCATAGCTCCGATTATCAGAGTATGAGACACTGGTAAATTTTTCCAAATGTTGAAACCTGCCATGCAGGTAAATGTTTTTTGGAGTAATACATTTACGGGGTCGTTTTGACCTTTTACCCAAATGCCTATACTGACTAACTACTTATATGTCAACATCAAAAGAGCACTATAATGAACACTTGGTTACTCATATATGCTATGGTGTTATCAAATTAACATATAGCACCCATGGATGGTCACAGAATATGCATCAATATAACCATGGATGGTCTACCTTCATATAACAGGCTAGAGATAATATTAAATACAGAAATATGTACCTTGTGCGTTGCTGCCCCCAAGAATTGGAGAAATAAGTGACGATATTGAATCAATGATTATCAATCGTACTTGGTATCCTGCCTGTGCATTAGGATAGAAAGTTAATCAAAAAGGGGCATAAACATCCCTTGTGTCAAACAACAAATAAAGAAGACAATAAAACAGTAAATATATCAAAAACAGAATGGCATTCTCTGTTTTTCATCAAACCTGGGATTTTAAATTCAACTTTAGCTGACGAAGAACATTCAGCAAGGCATAAATGTCAAAAACAGAATGGCATTCTATGTTTTTCATTGCTTGTTGAAGATTTCCGTCAACCTACAAGATAACGCACATGAGAGTTGCAAAACCATTTTGATATCGAATTTAGCACACCTCATCTGGTAATGCTTGGTCCAATTTTATTGAGCATTGCATGAATGAAAATCTAAAGATTGAAGTTAGATATATAAGACTGCATTCTGCTTAGTTAGATAACCAAAATCATCTAATCAGTCATTCACACAAAAAAATCGGCTAAGCAAGTAACAAGTCGTTCATAACCAAAATCATCTAATCAGTCATTCACACAAAAAAATCAGCTAAGCAAGTAACAAGTAGTTCATTGGTACATAAAAGTAACATGTACCGTTTCTTTCTTTCATGTAAAAGAATCCTGATGATTGTAAAACAAAATTCTGGCTCAATCTCATATAAGCACTTCTATGTTGAGTATTATTTTGAAAATTCAATATACATATACTGAGTTGCCCCGAAGCTTTAGTTACAGTGTTGTACACAAATTATGTAGTAGACGCACATATGCAAACCCACATGGATTATCTATAGAGAGGTGAATTCATTTGAGTTTTCAGTAACAATCATACACCAGAAACGAGTAAACAACTATTTATGATGTCAAACCGATTACTTTATTTGAGAAAAAAGGGAATATTTATGATAGCAAGACAAATTCCATAGTTACCTGATTCTCAGGTATCCCAGATATATGAGTAACTATTTGCTTAATGCGTGTGGGCGAAAATGAGTTTCCTGAGTCAAGAAAGACAACACCTCCCAACTTCATAGCAACATTTGATGCGACTTGAAAGCAAACCTGAACAATTTAGAGATCAGAACAACAATATAATGTCAAAATTCTGCTTTCATGATAAACAGACCGAAAAAATCTGGATACTGTTTGTCATGCCATAGGTTTGATGCTAACTTGTGTTTTTCCAGACGATGATGGGCCCACTAACTCAGTTACATGTCCTTCACGGAATCCACCTTGGAGTAACATATCAAAGCTGGTCCAATATATGCAGTCAGTAATTCCTTCTGATGGTATTCCTATAATAAAATCGGCAAAACATAAATAACAAGATATACCTTTCACACCCCGTTGGTAGATAATGCTTATTTTGTTCTCTATCTTCCAATAACACCAGACCATCCACCCATGGTTGATGGCACGTTTCTACTATAGAGAGGAGCTGGTTAATACCCTGTCGTGCAGTAGAGGGCATGACACATTACTACATGTATAATATAAGAGAACCATGTGTTAAAACAAACAACAGCTAACGAAGAAACCTGCTTTAATCTATCTGAATTAGTGTATTTCTCTGCTGAAGCCACCAACATGTTCACGTCATGAACTAAGAAATCTTCAACTGTGCAGCGAAAAACAGGTTACAAATCTATCAAGTTGTACATGCATATCAAAAAGGCAAAAAGAGTCTTCTGACATGTCGCTAATGAGGGACAACGTAAAGAGTGAAAGAAATCCGATCCACTAGAGGCTCGATATATGTGTTTAGTGAATATCTCAAAGTTTGACAGTCAAACTTCCAATAATATTTGTGTTCCTGTATTTAATTATGTGGATCAAAGTAACCTTATATGACTAGCATTATGCACGTCACAACTCTCGCAGATGACACCAATAGAATAATGAAATTTGATATGCTGAAAAAAAAGGGCATGTCTTGTTCAAAAAGACTGTAGACATGAGTTAAATGTGAATAACCATAGACTTACTGTGCATATACTTATAGTACGATTACTATCGACTAAATAACAAGTTAGGACTTGGGATAAACTAGTATTCAACAAAAGTCTTATTAACATGTTTATTTGACATTTACAAATGAATTAATACGCTATTATTTGAAAAGTGAAATAAAGACAAAGATAAGCCAACTTAATAAATTGTTAAAAAAAACAAGTTATGACAACCACAAGAATTGCTTACTGAAACAAAAATAATGCGATTAGGCCTAAACGCTATTAGTGGATTAGTCCTATTACCACTAGTTTGTGCCCGATGGCGATACTTGAAAATGTTTAAAGAAAAACAGCAAGTCTTGAGTAGAATATATCATGAAGAGCTTATGCATATAATAGACTTTCACTCTTGAAACCAAATTACCTAGTCTAGCAACATAGAAGATACCAATGATGTCGATATTAGCATGATTAAATATCGGCAAAATGTGAACAACCATAGACTTATCAGTAACATGACTATCAGCTAAACATCAAGTTGGGATAACGAAGTGATTCTCTTCAACTATCCCAATAACGATTTCCTAATACTTTATTCGGAAAGTGAACTTACACGATTCTTGTAGAATATCCGATAAATTAACAAGTCAAATTAAACCTCAATTTCAAAAATCATTATAGGGAACTAAAAACTTATTGTAAAAGAGAGAAAAGAAATAGGGCACGAAAGTTGTGAATTAAAATTAAAGTACCGGAATAAATGTGATGAGAAGCACAGAATTGAATAAATACGGCGTCAATTAAAGGATAATCTTCCGTCAGTGATTTCAGTGCCCCCATTTGATTGATCGGGAGGGATGTTTCAAGTTTTTTCAACTATAGCATTAGCAGCGGGTATTTTTTCAAAGTTGAGTAAAGTCCAAAATAGTTTTGTTCTTGTAAGACAAAAGGCAAACCACAAGGATGTATTTTAGACTTTACTCATTAAAGTATTTCTCAAAAACGTCTCTAAGAGCCTTAGGTATGTTTGGCACAAAAGGATGTGAAGCTTTTTGAGACAATAAGCGAGTGATAAGCATTTTGAATTTTAGTTATCTTTTGGCAAAAGAGTGTTGAACTTTGCTAAATTTTTAAAAAGCTAATTTTTCAATGTTTATTTAAGAAGCAATGAGCGGTGAGGCTACTACTCACAACTACTTACCGCTAATTTTAACAAACACACCCTTAAACCCAAGCCCATTTATTTGGTGAACACACTCACATACTGGTAAGCCAAAAGACTTCAGTACTTAGATTGGAATTGTGAGATTCGATTAGATCAGTCATCTTAAATTCACGTCCATATAAGAAAAATTGTTGTTTGATAAAATTGTAACATTTGGTCAAGGTTGAAATAAACTTGAGTAGTAATCTTGTTGTTAGAGGTAAGGATTGGTACCAAGCCTACCAAAACATATGGTAGACATCAATTATGCACAATTCTATTGCAATTGGGCTCGAGATGTATGGGCTAAATTGAAGACTGATCTTACTAATCTTACTAATCAATCCTACTAATCAATCCTACTAATCATCAATTATTAGACATTTACCCCATTTTGGGTATGCCTTTGACCATTAATTAATTGTTTTGGGGAAAAGCGGGTAAATTGCATAAGAATCACCAAAATCACAGTTTTGGGATTACATAAGAGCTATATAAGTTTTCAAATTAAGACTTGGACTATTCAATAAATTCTTGCAATCCCAAAGTTGTTAAGAATAAAACTCACTGTTACCGGTATTTTGCTAAACTTTTTAGTCTCGCCATTGGTTTATAAACTGTCTATTAAACCATTTCTTTTACAAACTTTCAAGTTTGAATAGCTGACATGGATGTGCACAATTTAATAAAAAGTCCAAACAACTGAATGTATTGAACAATTGACCAACAAAGTCATGTCTGAACATTTTGTTCGAATAAGGTTATCACTAGAATGCCAAACAGGTCTATTCGTTTATCTTTTCAGTTCATACGACTTGAAAGCGTTTTTCAGTTCATATGTTCTCAGTGGTTGAAATCATCGAATTACCAATATTTGCCTACTTGAGTCGAACACTTACAAATCTTATTCGTCTTTATCATTTGCTATTGCGGTCCATATGGCACCATAAAAGGATGAAGGCATTTTACTTTTATATAATCAAAAGTTTATCACTCAACATCAGCTCAGAGTGACTTATACCATCTTATACATGCAAAGCTTAATATCTATCCAACGTTATGATTAAAACCAACCAAATGTTAGCTGCTTTTCCATGAAAAGACAACATTCCAAAAGTGATTGATTCTTGTAAAACTGCACATAACTAACTTTGAGCAACCACATACGAAAATAATAAAATGGCAAAAGAACAAACAGAGACAAAACTCAAAATAGTTCCATAAAGGTTGTATTAACAGAACAGAAACAAACAACTAAAACTGTGTGGAGCAAAACCAAACATCCAAAATCCAGAGATTATTATGTAAAAAACCTAAAAGCTTTATTTCCAGAACCATAACCCATTAAAAAGGAAGCACTCATTTGGATGGAGCAAAGAAGATTTCACTGTTCATCCTCTTGGAGCGGAACATCTTCTCCACCTCGGGGGTCACATTGAAGGAAGCCTGGAGCACCTCAGGAGACAACGCCTTCCATGTCGATGTCCTTCCAGCCATATGAGTGAATACAGGGCTGCATTATAAGATTTTTTGCAGTTGTTAGTAAAAAGAAGCTTTACGCATTGAGCATTAAGATGTGTTTTCTGAAAGTGATCATGAACAAACACGAATCAACTGAAATACAAGAAGACAGTTTCCGTTGTATTTTATATGTGCTTATGTGTTTGGAAGTTATCACATAGTCAAGCTACTGAAATTGGTTGTAAAAAGTAGTTTTCGGATGTGCTTATGTTATATGGAGCAACCAAGTAATCACATAAATATATAGGCAAACGGAAATACTCAGATGATAAAGCAAAAACAATAGACTTACTTGGGAGTGCTGATGATAGAGAACCACTCCAAGCCTTCATTATCAGCAATCTTGGAAACAACAAAAAACCTCGGGACAATGAACAAATCCCCTCCCTTAACAGTAATTTCAAGCACACGCTTGCCATCAACACCAACAACTTGAGCACGCCCACTTCCCCTAACAATATAAGTCACCTGAAGAGCAGAGTCACACGAGAAACTAGGAGAACACATAACATTACCATCCAATCTCACAAGATCAGCCCCCAAACCAACTTCACCAACCAACGGCAAATTCTTTGTGTTCAAAACAACCACCCTGCCACCACCATTAATGTCAACATCCAACGGAGCCTCCAAACAGTTCAAAGCCATCCCGTCCCTATGGTCTTTGTTGGGTTCCGGCATCTTAGCACCAGCATCAACTTTGATGATTCCATTGTCCTTTTGGTTTCCAACAAGTGATTTGGCAGTGGCTTCATCTACGTCCCAGGCACGACAGACAAACTCGGTAGAGAAACCAATGAAGATGCCATTGGAACCAGTTAGGAAGAAGTCGGTGAATGAGCCATAGCATCACATTACACTTTAAATTCTAAAGCCCATTGGTTGAACTTGGAAAGTAAATTTCGGTTGTGATTCTCCCCTATACTCGGCCAAAACAAACGCCCTTATATCTCCCATTTAATCCCATGTATTCTCAATTATTAACTACCATATATACATTTAAGGAATCACATAAAACCCTAACCTACAATAAGTGACGGCAAAATACTTTTTCTTCTTCTTCCATTCGACTCAAAGGCAACGGGTACAAGGAGTTGAAGCGTGATTCAAGGAGGCTGTGATAGTGGTGCTCTTGGCTGTGGACGTGGGTGTTGAATTCGAAGGTGTGGCTGCTCTGTTTTGGCCTTGTCGTGGGCTGTTAAGTCATTGGTAGTGGCTGTTTTGGTCTCGGTTGTTTTGAGTACTCGGTTCCTTGCTTTCCTTCCACTCGTACGCATCTAGGGTAAATGCATCTCACTTCTTTTCATTTTTTTCCTTCTTTGTTTCTTGATTGTTTTCGTGTGATTTGGACCTTCACTCGAATGCATGATAAACCGAATTAAACATCACATGAAATCATAACCAAGGTCACATTAAATCACGAATAAGAGTTACATGAAATATCAGATTCGAATGGCTATATATGCGACCCTTACAAAATCTGTTTTGAGTCTTGTTCAGCCTTCACCTTGCACGACCCAAAGTAATCTGCTATGAATCCTTTTCGACCACATTCACGTCAATTTGTCTGCATACTATCCATATGTATATGTTATAAGTGCATGCTATATATATATATATATATATATATATATATATATATATATATATATATATATATATATATATATATATATATATATATATATATATATATATATATATATATATATATATATATATATATATATATACTAGATTTCGAAGCCCGCCCAATGGGCGGGCATGACTTATAATTATTTGTTTTTTGTTTTTTGTTAACTGAAATGCATTTTTTAGAATTGTCAAACAATATTATAAAATAATTGTTTCTTTGCTTTTTAGTTGTTGGTTTTAGTTTCTTTTTTGTTTAGAATTACAAATAATTGTATGGTTTGCGTGGATGTAAATTATAAAAACATACAAATTATAAGTAACTAAGTTTAGTGTAATACATATAAAAGATAATTAAACAATTAAATAATATAAGTATACCGGCTTTTGTAGAAACAAACCAATCTGGGACAATGTTTGGCCTTAACTTTTATTAATCGTCATAGCGAAATAAAAACATGGATGATCATTATACAAAATAAAATTTCTTTGTACACGATATTTGTAGCGAAGTTCCTGTGTTAATCGTCTTTGTCACAACAAAGAATATTAAAACCTTTTTTCGTCTTAACTCTTAAAAGATCAACATGAAGTTGTCCGGTCTTTGTACCCAACTTGTGAATGTTTGTGAAGTTGTCCGGTGTTTATAAAAATTTCCGTTTCTATTCCTGAAAAGAAGACACTACCTAGTGTTATATAGCTAACATGACACCTGATGAAGAGGAAATTTCAAACATGATTAACAGCTTCGCTACAACTATCGTTGATCCATATATCGGACTCTAACCGTGGTCAATCTGAAGTTGCAAGTCCTTAGCGTGGCTTGTTACAGGGTTACCTACCTGCATTTCAATCATAAATTAGCAGTAGCTTAATTAGACTCACACTGACAATCTATGTCACATTATTAAGGCATGTTTTTGTTTACCTACATAGTTGTCCTTGAACTTTCTAGGAGTTATTTGCGAAGCGCGCACATTATCCCACCCAAAACCCTTTACGAAAACAACCACTCATTCCAAACACCCCTCATTCCTATACCAATCTACCTGGTATGATACATTTAGTTTGCTTAAAACACATTTTGTTCTTATTATAACTTGAACCAAACACTCTGAGTTCCTATTATAATATGGTCCAAAACTCGATAGTTATGCAGCTCTCAATACCAACTAATGACATACGAGTTACTTTCCTTATTTTTGTATTATCCTACTTTATTGTTAATAATACAGTTAGAGTAGTATATATTTTATAACTACCTATTCTTTAAAATGGGATATATTTAGTAATGTATATATATGTTTAATGACAATTTAGGAGCATATTAGAAGTTTTCTTATTATAGGTCTGTATAGTTTAGGCGGGCGTATAATGGGCATACAATAAAAGAAGTAGTTCAATGTGGATGTTATAAGATACGGACACGAATAACAGGTTTCATCAGTGATGATGCATCTAGACACGTAACTTACCGCCTGCCAAACGCCTAGGACGAACAGGATGTACAAAAATGGAAAAAATAACAACATAAATATTTTGAAGAAACGCAGATACTGAGCAATAAAAGTAAACCACTTACCTCTTAGTTGAAGGCCGGGTGAGAACGATCTCATTACAGCTTCCACTTACCTCTTGGTTGAAGGCCGGGTGAGACCGATCTCATAACTGCTTCCACTTATGTTAATAAATGAGATAGTCATGAAAATAACATAAAATATGTATATGATTTCAAGTATATAGGACTGCACCAACGAACCACATTATACTCAATCTGAGTCTCTCCACCTGAAAATCCTTTCACACTCACATATCTCATCACATAAAAATGTACCTGCACCAAAAAGACTATGAATCAATACCATACCTCAGGGTTACGTCCTAGTCCTAAACGGCTCACTATCACATGGCTACCCTTTGGTATGTAGTATCCAGCAACAGTAGAATCAGCGGTAGTCATGTGAGTAAGGTTGAAAGGTCCGACCGGGTGCAGCCTAAAAGCCTCCGGCACACATGCTTTGATATATCTGAGGTTTGATATATCAGATTCTTGCACCAATCTATCCGTTCCCACCACACAATCAAGATCGTGCACTGCTTTATCCAAGAGCCTTGGTTGATTTATCATTCCTGCAATTGCCCATTCAATACTATTTGATGGATTATCGACCATTGCGAGCATGAGTTTTCAGCTCGATAAAATCAAGAGTGAAAAAACACAGGCATCACAATTACGGCTTTATGGAGTTGAAATAAATGGACATTACCTGTCATCCCAGCCTGATTTGATGCTATTAAATTGTTCATAAACATGCAACAAATCCTTTCTTCTTGTGTCAACTTCATGACACAGAATATTCTCAATCTGAGTCTCTCCACCTGAAAATCCTTCCACACTCACATATCTCATCACATAAAAATGTACCTGCACCAAAAAGACTATGAATCAATACCATACCTCAGGGTTCCGTCCTAGTCCTAAACGGCTCACTATCACGTGGCTACCCTTTGGTATGTAGTATCCATCAACAGTAGAATCAGCGGTATTCATGTGAGTAAGGTTGAAAGGTCCAACCGGGTGCAGCCTAAAAGCCTCCCGCATACATGCTTTGATATATCTAAGGTTTGATATATCAGATTCTTGCACCAATCTATCCGTTCCCACCACACAATCAAGTTCGTGCCCTGTTTTATCCAAGAGCCTTGGTTGATTTATCATTTCTGCAATTGCCCATTCAATACTATTTGATGGATTATCGACCATTGCGAGCATGAGCTCCTGCGTCACAACAAAGTTAATTCTATTGAGATCTCTCAATCTAGCTATATTAGTCGATGCATATGATACGAAAAAATAAAAGTTCACATTTTGACAGAATTTTTGTTAATCTTACAACGCATTGTGCTTTTATCTGATCTGTGGTTAGTCGAGGATTATCAAGGTTGATTAGAACGTCAAGCAAGTCGTCTTCTACATTTCTAATACCATCTTTCCACTGTTGAATCCTTTCATCAATCAAAGGATCTTGATACTTTCTTGCGGCATGAATAGCCTCCGTTAAGACTTTCTCGTGCCCATCAAAGTCATTTATCCAACGCAACCATGGAATGTAATCATTAACACAGAATGCGTAAAGGTGATCAAGAATTATACAAAGTGAATCAACATGTTCGATCTCCTCGTCCCAAGTCCACCATTTGCACTCCCTTTGCCCAAATACATATTACCAAATATGAGCTTCCTTATCATGTTGCCAGAGTATTGTTGCGTGATCGTCCTTACATTCACGATGACTCTTCCTGTGATCACACCGTTTGTCTTGCATCGGTTGTATACGTACCTAAAGAGATGGACACATTTGCATGAATATGGAAATAAAGCAATTAAGCACGGATAAATAAAAATGGAAAAAGAAAATACGTATAGGGGTCGCTGTTCAGGTCTAAAAGTTTATGAATCTCTTCTTCTTCACTCAATGTTACTAAGACTGTTTGGATCGAAAGTGAAGGTTTTGTATTTGCTACATAGAAAAAAATAGAGTAGGCATTCAAACTGCAAAATATAGTGAGTACTAAATATCGACGTACCTAAGGTTTAGTTCGATTTTGGAGATGAATGAATGATGTTAAGAAAGTACCAAACAAACTGATATTTTAAACATAAGTGATTAAAGGCAATGTGAAACAACGAAACAATTAATCAGTAACTTAAAAAACAATGAATATATGAATAACCTCATCATAAAAATACTCGCTTGCTTAATATCAAGACGAACAATCACATGCTTTATTTTATCAACCTTTGCTTACAGGGTATAAAAACTATCTTTCTGAGGCTGGTTTTTACGTAGCCACAAAGGAAATTCATTGGATTGGGTCCACATTTAAATGTTCTTGGAGTTATGAAGAGTATACTTGGTGCAAAGTTAAGATGCCATATAAGTATTTCTCAAGACTAAAATGCTCATTAAGACAGAGGATTTACCGAACCAATGTTTCTATAGAAGGCAACTTTCATGACTCGTTAGAAGCTCTAGTTGGTCATGGTAAATTTATTTTTGGTAATCCTAGGTTCTACGGCTCTACCCTGGACCATTTTTAGAATCTGGTGACCTAAATATCGTACTGCAGCGTTTTACACTGCGTTTATCAGTTGAACTCACACTCGGCAAGTAAAAAGAAGAATATTTTGGTTATTGGAGTTGTTTCACAGACGTTCTCAACCCCATCTATGTCAGGACCATCAATTCAAGTTTATGGGTATCACGCAGATAAACTTGGAGGTGGTTGTTTAAATAACATAACCACCACACGTGGACACCTTATGGGCTCGGTTGATAATTTGAATATATGTTATGCTAGCAGAAGTTTCCACAGTTGCAACAAGATTAGTATGAACTCGATAAAAAAAGAAAAATTAAATAGAGATAGCTTCCCTATGTATGAATACTTTATATACCATGTTGCTAAGACAAACAGTCACTTCAGCCAGTTTCTAGAGTGTCAATTGAGGAGCTTCCACATATCTGTTCCAGCATTTTTAGCTGCTGGAACAGCCTGTGATGTATTCTCGGACAATGGTGTGCGTTATGATCAGGGTATAAATTCCACAGGTTCTTCTGATAGGTAATGTTTTCTTTTTCTTCAAATTTATTAATCAGTAAATATTTTGAAATTCAAAAAAAAAAAAAAAAAAAAAAAAAAAAACTTAAATGACTCAGGGATATGTGGTCCACCAACAGATGAAGTTCGATCGGGGCTGTTGGCAACAGTCGTTTTGAGTGTCCCGTTTGTTAGGTAACCCAATATCAATATTCTTATAAGTTTATAAGTTTTTATTTATTTTGAATGTGGTTCCCTTTATAAGAATAGTGTTAGTATTACTTTCTGTAGACACTCATAAAATACAGATGATGTAAGATAAAGGGTATGTAGTAAATCTCATTTTTTGTAAATGGGTCATCTAAACCAGGGAGTGCGGCACACCACTAAACTATCAGTACATGTAAATGGACAAACTTTTTGGTCTAGCATTAGTTCCGAACTTAAGAGTTTTTATTGAAATGCTATTGAACTCAACATTTTCCTATGAACAGGCTCAAATCACATATACTCTAAGTCTGCAATGTTCAAGTAATGCTTGTATAGTAATATTTCATTACTTGTTACCTAGCAAGCTATATA
This sequence comes from Chrysanthemum seticuspe, assembly GCA_019973895.1. Classification (NCBI taxonomy): domain Eukaryota; kingdom Viridiplantae; phylum Streptophyta; class Magnoliopsida; order Asterales; family Asteraceae; genus Chrysanthemum; species Chrysanthemum seticuspe. The sequence continues at coordinate 281,405,768 of BPTQ01000007.1, forward strand.
GCTGGAAGATTTTTTATTCTTCTTCAGAACTGAATGCGCTGCGTTTGATATCAGGCTGAAGATAGTTCGCCCATCTAAGCCGACAGCGTTTTCCACATCGATGAACACCTATCAGATAAATAAATAACCCTTTTAGCCTTCATCTGCACAATCAGTAGGGAAAAAGAGATATGCTTGTTTTGTGGTAAACGAAGGCTTCCCTGCATATTTTTTCCAGTTAGAGACGGAAAAAATATTAGATGAAAATCAAATTTATAGAAGTTATTTAAGGCTAAATGAAACTTTGAAGACACAAAACAACATGTGCAAAGGAACGCACCTGGCTGGGCACCTAGCTCAATGACATGCAGCTTGGATGTAACTTGTCCATCATTCGAGCTTTTGGTTGCAAAAGAAATAAGAATTGAAGGATTTTCATTGCCAGGAACCTGTATGGAACATAACAATGTCAATATATAATACTTATTAATGACACTCTAATATATGTGGTTCCCAAGTATGATTTAACATGAAAAAAAAACATCCATACTTTAAAAGTAGCAAACGATGCTGCATGTACCATAACCATTCCCAAAATCCATTTCACTAAAATTCAGATAACTGGGTTTAACTTGAGCCCCTTGAAATGGGAAATTGAAACTTAGGACTTTAGCAAATGGTGATTATTCTATTCCAGTTGCAGCTTATTTTGCCACGATATCTTTGCATTTATAGAAAACGTCATTCAGAAACTCCTCGTTCTGAAGCGATTCAATATCTGTAATTATAAAAAGAGGTGGATCGGGTATAGATGGCAAGACAAACCACAATCGGGTAAAATTTTAGAGAGCGATTAAATTGGGTTGATCTTCCAACATTATCAACTCACTGAGCTCGTTTGACCCATTTCCTTTTTAGCCAAAATTTTTACATATTATATGCATCAACACATTTACAAACAAACTATAACCTAAACTACATTTATGTACACGGACTCCACATAGGCTTCATGTAACCACAGACATGCTCTATAAACCTCCATTGGAGATGTAGGTGAGGTGCAGCTAAGCATAAACTTGCTCTTAAGATAAGTCGTCATTTCTATATTAGTATAAAAGCATACATTTTAGGTACCACTTTACCTGTACTACATCATTACATGTTTTAAGCCAAACCCATGTGAACCGTTACCCAATAATCTGTTTTGCACCTCTAATGATTACTCTAGTTAATAAACATCAAGAAGAGAATAAAAATGCCTTAAAACTGACCCAAATTTCTGTTGCGACTAAGGGTCCGAGAATTATTTTGTCTAGCTTATCAATAATTCTTTTGTAATAGTAGAGAACTAAAATATCAACATGCATACACTTACTCATAAGCCAAAAAATGAGATCAGTCATTATTAATCGTGGGTGTATCGAGTTTATTGTAATATTTGCACCTTCCTCCTGTATTTCATTTCCAAAAATATATGAGCCTTTTTCTTAATTACTGAACATTCGGTTAACAGAATTAGTACCTTTAAGCGTTGAGAGAGGTCATTCGCATGTAAAATATATGCTAACTTGGACCGACCATATGCCCTTTGGTCTGAAGAACTGTTTTTTGAAAAACATTGAGATAAAATATGCCACTGCTCAGCTAGTTAAATGGCATAAAAGAAAAAATATCATTGGTTACTTTTACCTATCTTCAACCTTGATATTGTCAAATCTGATCCCTTTTTCATACGTGTATACATGAGCCACGGTTTACAAATTTACAATTCTACCCTCGAATCCCGTACTTGCAGCTGTTATCTTCATCTTATCAAGTAGTAGAATTGCCAAGTAAAAGTGACCTAACGGATTTTAAGGTGCCGATATTTCTTTTTACACACCTGTAATACCCATGCATTGCAAAGATTCAGTATAATAAAAAGTTGGGTTGTAGGCAATGAAGATTTGGAATTCTGTAATGCTATTAACAATCATGAAACATACCCGTACGCATATCATCGTGCAACATGTCTTAGTCGACTCATAATGGTCTGTCGTTCTTGAAGGGATCCTGCTTATGAATACAATGTTTCTCATGCATCACGGAATTGGCCAAAGTTTTTCACTGATCAGTTTTCAAGCTAGTAAAGCATATTTAGAAAACTCATCAAATTGGTAATTGCAGACTTCATCTCTTTTCCGATATTAGATCACCATATCTTTAGTGACCTGTAATGCATTATATTCTAACAACCTTGGTTAATCATAAATGTCAGCAAAAACGGTTATTTATTGTAAACGAAATTAATTTATGCTGCAAAGAAATGGTTAAAGTCACTAACCATCTTTCTTATGGTTGTTGCGGAACCCATGAGGCAAAAAACTCTAATGAGTTTTGTTCAGCTCACCGCACCTTTTGGCCTTTCTCAAGAGGTAATGGCTCCTGGTTACGGTTTGGTTGAAAATTGTGTTTTTGTTTGTTGTGCATATGGAGAAATGAAGCCCATTTTGATTGATTGGCAAGGGAGAGTATGTTGTGGGTATGCTGGTCAAAATGATGAAGATGTCAACATTAAAAATTTAACCCTGAAATTGGGATAGAGCACAATGAGCCCGGGAAGGAGGAGAAGTATGGATTAGCAGCCCGAGTGCAGGATTCGGGTACTGGGCAAAAGAAGAGTCGAGTCATAAAACTTTCAAAAATATGCTCAAAATCTGTCCAGGTAAAGTATATACAAAAACAAGGGATTTGGGAAGAATAAAAGATCTTATCATTGTTGGTGGAAGAAATATATACTCAGCCGATATCGAGAAAACAGTTGAAAGTGCTTCTGAACTTTTACGTCTCGGTTGTTGTGCTGTGATTGGTGTCCCGAAGGAAACATTGATGACAAAGGGGATATCAGTTCCAGATTCTTCGGATCAAGTTGGCTTGGTTGTGATTGCAGAGGTTAGGGACGTGTTGGAATCACTCCTAAACTATAATTCAAGTGTTTGTCATTAATATGTAATAGGTAGCTTATTATGGCCTTTATGTTTGTTATTAGCCTTAAGCTTATGTAGAAGGCCCATGAGCTTAGGCCCAAGCCCATTAAAGAAAGGATAGAAACTAGGAGTGTTGCCCTAGCTTTCCTCCTATAAATACCTTATGTAATCCTTCATTTGAAGGGTGGTTGTTCAATTTATCTCTTTCACATACACCTTGCTTAACCGTTCTTATTTCCTACGCGTATGTGTGCATGATAGTTGTTCATCCGCCTCTCTTCTCCTCTCTATCTCTTTCTATGTTGCTTGTGTTGTAAAACTAGTGACCTAACAGTGGTATCAATCGCCTAATAGTTGAGTGAACGTATTGTTTAAAGTGAGTTTTGGTCTTACGCATAACTTGCGTATCCCTACTTTTGGCTTGATCAAAAACGTATTTTTTTCACTTTTTAATCCAAGATTCTTGTCCTTTCAACGTTATAAGGTGTTAAACTTACTGTTTTTGGCAAAAAGTTTGGAACTTTATGTGTGGATCATTGTTTTTCTACTTGTTTTTGAACGAGGGTTAAGTCCTATGCATAACTGTTTTAAGAGCTTTGGATCATCAAGTTTCACACTTTTGTGTCTTTTGGTGTTATTGAAGCTATTTTATCACAGAAAAACTGGTTTAGCAACATCTTTGGGCAAAATCAAAATTAGGAGTAATCCTATGCGTAGCAAAACCCTAATCCTACGCGTAAGTTATTCCTTGGTTTGATCTTCGTTTTCGTGGTTTACTCCGTGTTTTCTTACTTGGATAAGCCTGAAAATACGTCGACTTTGGATATCTTTTGCACTGTGAAGTGTAAAAGATCACTTGGGTTAAAACCCTAAAATTACGCATAAGCATAAGCTTACGCGTAGAAATCCTACGCATAATATTTTTCTTACGCCTAAGCCTAGTCTTACGCATAAGATAATCCTACGCCTAACTTTCTACGCCTAACTTTTGTCTACGCATAACTTTAGCGTCTTTTCCTTACTAACGCGTAAGCTAAATCTACGCGTAACTCCTTACTGTTACGCGTAACTTTGGTGTTTTTACGCATAAGTGCTACTTGGTTATTGTGATTTCTACGCCTAAGGACACTTCATCAACAAAGGTTCATTCGACTACAAAGATCCATTTTTACCAACACAAGTTTTTCAACATGTCTCAACCACCATACTCTAACTATTTCCCTTACACTTATCCTCAACGACAACAACAACTAAGTCCACAACATCAACAATGGAATCAACAACAAGCAATTTATCAACAACAATTTAATCAACAACATACTCCACAACTTGGAGCAATTCCTCCACCACAAATGGTTCAACCACCGCCAAGTCTTCAAGTTCAACCCTACACAAACGACTTCAATCAACATCCATCAAGGAACACTATGAAGGAACCCACTTGGTTTGCAAAGATGTGTGAAGCTTTAAGCAGCCAACAATCAATTCATGAGGCTGGATCACTTGATAGACCTCCAATGCTCACTCCAGGAAACTACGATCAATGGGTGATAAGGTTCTTTAGGTTTTGTGATCTGAAGAAACCACATGGAAAGTTCTTAAAGAAGGTTATCTTGGAAGGTCCATTTGAGATGCCTACTGTCATTGTACCCGGAGATCATAATGCCATTCCACCAAGAGATGAACAAACAAACATTGCTACTGTTGCAGAATTGAATCCTCAAGAACTTCTACACTATGAAGCTGATGAACTTGCAATGCAATATATCCTTTTAGGATTACCTAACCCAATTCTTCAAAGTGTTGATGCTCAAAAGACTGCAAAGGAAATGTGGGATCATATTCATCTTCTTATGAAAGGATCTGTACTCAATCAGGAGGATTTGGAATCCAAAATTTACTTGGCTTATGAACACTTCATGATTGAACCTGGAGAGACACTAGAGTCTTATCATCATCGATTTTCAGACATCATCAATGAGTTGGATAAACACAAAATCATCATGCCAAGAATTGCAGTGAATACTAAGTTCCTGAGTAGTCTTGGTCCTGAGTGGGAAAAGTATGTCATTTTTCTCCGTCAAGCGAAGAATATGCATCATTCTACATATGGATTGTTGTACGATTACTTGAAGCCTCATGAAAAGGAAGTTGATCGGGAAAGGATTCTCCGTGCTCAAATTGCTCAACCTACACATCCGGAAAATCAACAACTTGCCTTATATGCTCAACAAAGTTATCCTCCTCAACAAGCAACTCAACCAACTGCCTCAGTCACACCAAACGATCAATCACAACAACCTCAAAAAAATCAATTGGTTCCTTACAACAACAACAATGATCAAGCACTTCATAGTAAAACTAGTGAGGAATCCGATCCGTTCGAAGCATTGCAACAGGGATTTGTTATGATTGCTAATGCTTTTAGCCGTTATACCAAAAAATCCAACAATCGTATTCGTTCCTCATCCAATACACGAAATCAGGCTGTTGTGAACAATGGACGAGTTGAAGCTCAGAATCGTGGTTATGGTCGTCAAATGGGAGGTGGTCAAGGGTTTAATGCTATGGGTAGGAATAACAACAGAGCTCAAGTGGTGGAACAGGGAAATGCTCAGAATGGGTTGAATGGTCTTCGATGCTACAACTGCAATGAGAAGGGACACCTGGCTAATGCATGCCCAAAGCCAAGGACTAGGGGCAGTGCTTATTTCAATGAGGCTCTTCTTTTGGCTCTTAAGGATGAAGCTGGTGGATCTCTCACAAACAAAGAACAGAGCTTTATGGCAGATGCAGACTCAGATGATGATATGGAGGACTTGCAGGCCAATGCAGCTGTTATGTTGATGGCTAATATGCATGAGCTACACATGAGTGAAACAGGCTCAGTGTATGACACTGATGGCTTGTCTCAAGTACCCGAACAAACCATCATCATATCTGAACTAATATCTCCGCCAATATCTGAATCCGGCACGGCTCAGACAGTTCAAAATGAGTCATCTACATCTCATTCTGACGATTTTCAAATAAACCCTGTAGTTACATGTGACGATCAAGATGACCTTATGGTTTCCTTTGATAATCAAATTGACTCCGTGGTTGTACTTGAGGATCTAAATAATGATCATGTGGTGACTCACGTTGAACAAGCCGAACTGTTGCCTCATCCAGATTTTGCTTGTTTAATTCAAGACCATCAATTCAAAATGGAGGAATGTTATGCATTAAATAAGGAACTAAAAAGCAAAAATGCACTGTTAACCAAGGATTTTGAATGCTTACAAATGCAACTCAACTTTTTCAAAACTCAAGAAAACCATGAAAAAGGTTTTGAAGCCGCTTTTGCTAAATCTCATCAAAACGAAAAATATTTAGAGAGACAGATGCGTGATCTAGCCGCTTCGAAGAATGCTTTGTTGTCTGAAATAGAACAACTGAAACATGAACATAAAAAGCAAATTAACGTTCTCACCTTGGAAAATCAAAAAGCTAAGGCTGAGTTGTTAACTTGTCAAAAACAGTTCTCCGCATACAAAAAGCATTCAACGAATCGGGTAGATGACCTTCTTGAAGAAATTATCGGCTTGCAAAACAAAATTAAAGAGTTTAAAATTGTTGTTTAAAAACATGGTGAATCAGTAACAGCTATTGAAAAGTTTACTTTAAAACCCAATCCAAAAGGATATGGACCAAATCTAGCTGATTACAAACCAAAGCTTTCACTAAAAACATTCAAACCAAATCCTGAAGTTTCCAGTGCAGAATATAAAATTAATGATACTGTTATGAGTGTTGTTGAATATCATCGTCAAGAGGAATTAGATGCAGAAGACGAGAGTCGATCAAAATTAAAAACTGTTGTTTACAACAAACCTTTTAATTATTCAAAACCGGTCACTTTCGTCACACCAACGGATTCTTCTAACACACCAAGGGTTATCATCAAAACACCTGAGTCTTCTAATGTTAATCCCCAACCAGATTATGCACAAATTTATGGTCCTTTACCTTCCATCAGTGAAGTAAACTCAAAACCTGAAAATCGAAAAATTCTTAGATATTTTGACATTTTCATGGCTGACCTCAAAATTTTACAACATGAGATAGAATATCGTTCTGAAATCAAAATTGATTATTTTCAATCGCCTCTGGTGCGAGAACAAAGAGACATTTTTCAGAAAAATCTTTTACCTAACGTTAAAAATTTGAAAAATTGTGCATTAGCTTGGGAAAAGGATTTTCATAAGGAACTTGGAGTAATGAAGGTCGTTTTCGAGAAAACTGAAACATCTATTTCTAATACTAAACGTAAAAAGAAACTGTTGAGAAAAGATGTTGATCGACTCTTGGAAGATGTTATCTGTGCTGATATCCATAATGTTGTGTTATTCTATTCTTTGCCACATGCATCTGATTATATCTCTGCTGATAATGTTGACTCTCTGGTAACTGTTGAGAATACTGATAAGATGCTTCAAATCGAGTCTTTAAAAGCTGAAAATGAACGATTGCTTAACGAACTTTCCTATGCAAAACGTCGTCTTAATTGGTGTGAAAAAGATATTCACAATCAACAACTTGGGTTTCAAAAGAAAATCGCTCAGTTGCATGAAAAATCTTCTGATCCTAAATTTGCGCAACTGGATGATCAAAACGTGTCTTTGAAAAGTCAAATCTCAAAATATGAACAAGAACTTGTAAAAGTTAAACAGGAATATGGTGTCATATTTGATTTACTCAATAAGACTCGTCATGAAGCATCAAACGAACTTGATCACTATCTTGCTCACACTAGAGAAGTCATGAATTTTGCTGGTAACATTCGTTCTGAAAATCAAGATTTGATTCACACTATCTCTAAGTTAAGAGAAATGTTAGGAAAGTATGAACATCTTCCGCCAACCATCATTAAGAGATTAGCACCAGTAACACTCAGTAATCGTGCACCTAGAATCCCTACTGCCAAATCACAAGTTGCTAACGTGCTTCCTTCTACTGAAACAGGAATAGTTGCGTCTTTTCCAAACGTCCGCACTTCACAGCCTAGGAGCACTCAATCGAAGAATAGGAAGTTGCGACCTAAGAAAAGATCAATAAGGAATGCTAAAGTAAAAGAACACCCTAGGACTATGAATAAGACTCACGTTTGCTTCCACTATAGATGTTACGTCTGAAAAATGTAATAGAAATAGTGATGTAACGAATGTTAAACCGTTAAGTATTTTTGATATTCAGTCTGATGCACCTTGTGTTATTTGTCGTAAAAGTATGAATTTTGATTGTCATGACAAATGTGTTGCTAAAGCTATAATCTCTCGTTTACGGAATCCTAAGAATCGGAATACCTCTAGGCCCACTAATCATTCTAAGTCTGTGCTTGGTAAACCGCCTTCTTTAGATTCTAAGACATGCATTGTTGTCCCTGTAGCTCTAGTTTCACCTCCTAAGAATGTAGTACCACCTAGTGCATTCACAAAGACTAAAGCAAACAGTAGTTATAGATGGCAGAAATGGATATATAACACATTAGGATTTAAATGGATGCCTAAAGTTATTAATGTGTGTATGTCTACTATCACTGCTTCGGAACCCTCTAACATTTCGGGTTCCACATCTACTTCTATTCTATCTGTGTCGTCTGTGTGTAATGCAGGTGATACAGATCATTCTCTGGATTGTTGATAGCGGATGTTCCCGACACATGACAGGCAACCTTAAACTGTTATCAAACTTTATTGCAAAGTTTATTGGCACTGTCAGGTTCGGGAATGATCACTTCGCAGCTATCATGGGCTACAGAGACTATGTCAATGGGAACATCGAAATTAGTAGGGTTTATTATGTGGAAGGCCTCGGTCACAATCTGTTTTCAGTAGGTCAGTTTTGTGATGGAGATTTGGAGGTTGCTTTCAGGGAGAAAACTTGTTTCATTCGTGATCTTCAAGGAAATGACCTTATGTCTGGCTCGCGTAATTCTAGTCTCTACACTATCTCTATGCAAGACATGGTTGCTTCATCTCCCATCTGCTTACTTTCAAAGGCAACATCAACAAAATCCTGGTTATGGCACCGTCGTCTCTCTCATCTAAACTTTCAAACATCACCAACCTTGCTCGACACAAACTAGTTGAAGGTCTCCCACGATTCCGGTATTCAAAAGATCACCTTTGCTCAGCCTGTAAACAAGGGAAAAGCACTCGTGCTCATTTTCCTTCAAAGATGGAACACAGCTCTCAGCATGTGCTTCATCTTCTTCACATGGATTTGTGTGGCCCAATGCGCGTGCAAACGATCAATGGCAAACGCTACATCTTAGTAATTGTTGATGACTACTCACGCTGGACTTGGGTATACTTTCTTCGAAGCAAAGACCAAGCTCCACAAATGATCATCACCTTTCTCACGAAAATACAGGTTCAGCTCCGCAACACCGTCAGGCTAATCAGAACAGACAAAGGAACTGAATTTGTTAACCAAACCCTTCGTGAATTCTATGAGAAAGTGGGAATTCAGCATCAAACATCTATTGCACGTACACCCGAACAAAACGGAGTTGTTGAAAGACGAAACCGAACGTTAGTGGAAGCTGCAAGAACAATGTTAATCAATGCTAAACTTCCTGATTACTTATGGGCAGAAGCTGTATCTACTGCATGCTACACTCAAAACCGTTCTATGATCACAAAACGCCACAACAAAACACCTTTCGAGCTTGTGCACAACCATAAACCGAATCTCAAACACTTTCATGTATTTGGATCCCTTTGCTATCCGAATAATGATCGTGATGATTTTGGAAAGCTCAAAGCCAAAGCTGACATTGGAGTCTTTATTGGATATTGTGAGAATTCTAAAGGTTACCGGATCTAGAATCGTCGTACAAAATAGGTGATGGAAACGATTCATGCTCATTTTGATGAACTCATGGTAATGGCTTCTGAGTATAACAGCTTAGAACCCGGACACAACCGTTTAAACTTCCCTCAACCCCCATCATCAGCTGAACAAAGCCCCAGCTAACTCATCAACAAATGGAAAGGTTATTTGCTCCTCTGTTCAGTGACGATATTGATGAACGTGCTCCAGGTGTATCCGCTGCTCAACCTGATAATACTCTTATACCTGATACACCTGCTACAACAACTATTGTTGAAGATGCACCTACACCAGTTGACTCCAACAAAACAGTTGAACAAACCGCTTCCAAAAATGATGAACCGGCTGATGATATTCTTAATGAAGTACCCCCACCTGCAGATTTTGATCCAAATGCGTTCTTTAACCCGTTTGCTAATGAGACTGCTGCACCAGATGTCGCGGAATCTTTAACAAACCATTTGAATCCTCAGAATCTGCACAATGTATACCAACATCAACCCTCTACACATCGATGGACAAAAGACCATCCTCTGGCTAATATTATTGGCAACCCAAATCAACCAGTCGTTACGAGACAACGTCTTCACACAGATGGTGAACATTGTATTTATGCACTCACTGTCTGCCAATCTGAGCCTAAAAACATTAAAGACGCAATGAAAAAAGATAACGGGATTGAATCCATGCAAGAAGAACTCAACCAATTCAAACGTCTTGAAGTATGGGAACTGGTTGAAAGACCAACAAGGGTCTACGTCATTGGTCTCAAATGGATTTGGAAAAACAAATTGGATGCTGAAGGGAATGTAATCCGAAACAAGTCACGTCTTGTTGCTAAGGGTTATCGTCAGGAAGAGGGAATAGACTTTGAAGAATCTATTGCTCCGGTTGCTCGTCTTGAGGCTGTTCGGATATTTCTCGCGTTCGCGGCTCATATGAATATGACGGTCTTTCAGATGGATGTCAAAACTGCGTTTCTCAACGGACAACTGAAAGAAACGGTTTATGTCAGCCAACCAGAAGGATTCGTTGATCCTGAGTTCCCGAACCATGTCTACAAACTGAACAAAGCTCTTTATGGTCTCAAACAAGCCCCTCGGGCATGGTATGAGAAGCTATCATCTTTCCTCATTGCTAATAATTTCACCAAAGGTTCGGTTGACCCAACTCTTTTTATACAATATCACGGGGCACATATCTTAATTTTTCAAATTTACGGGGATGACATCATTTTTGGGTCTACACATAAAAAGTTTTCAATCGCCTTTGCAAAACTAATGAAGAAAAATTTTGAAATGTCCATGATGGGTGAACTTAAGTTCTTTCTAGGATTACAAGTTCATCAATCACCCCGTGGTATTTTCTTGAGTCAGTCCAAATATGCCCTTGAATTGTTAAACAAATTTGGAATGAAAACCTGTGATACTTATGCCACACCAATGACTCATACCAAGAAGCTAGACGCTGATTTACATGGGAAATTAGTACACCCTACCAAATACCGAAGTATTATTGGGTCTCTCATGTATCTAACAGCTAGCAGACCTGATATTGTCTTTGCCGTTTATCTATGATCCCGTTATCAGTCACGACCAACTGAAACCCACCTCTCTGAGGCTAAAAGAATCCTCCGATACATCAAGGGAACCATTAACTTGGGGATCTGGTATCCGAAGGATTCTGGTTTTGAACTAATCGCTTTTTCAGACGTTGACCACGCAGGATGCTTAGACTCAAGGAAAAGTACTTCAGGAGCTCTACAATTTCTTGGTGATAAACTGGTGTCTTGGCAATCAAAGAAGCAGGATTGTACATCGCTGTCGTCAACCGAAGCAGAATATGTAGCCATGTCCACGTGTTGTGCTCAAGTCATCTGGATGAGAACACAACTCAAAGACTATGGTTACGTATTTGACAGAATCCCGATGTACTGCGACAATCGGAGTGCCATTGCGATCTCGTGCAACTCAGTTCAGCACTCGAAATCAAAGCACATCGATCTTCGCTATCATTTCATCAAGAACCACGTGGAACAGGGTACAGTTGAATTATACTTCGTGGGTACTGAATACCAATTGGCATATCTGCTCACCAAAGCCTTGCCTCCCGCTAGGTTTAATGAGTTGGTCCACCGGATTGGTATGAGGTGTTTGACTCAAGAGGAATTGGATGACCTCTTAAAACAGTCTTAAAAACCTGTCAAACACCAAAACATCTTTTGTAAATAATTTTTCAAAAACAAAATACAAAAATATAAAACCTGATAAAACAACAAAAATATTCTTCTAATCTAATTTTCTTTCAACATGACAAGTACATTTCTTCCATCAACACTATAATCTTTCAAAAATTCAGTATTTTTTCCGATCAAGTGTTGTGGGGGAGAAAATTATCACTTAACTGTTTCAAAACATCTGTGTACTTGCATGTCATATTATCCCGGTTGTTTCCTTTATCAGTGGTGGTAAACTTTTCTGGTTAAATGACACTCCTCGGACTAAAATTTATAACATTTCATTATTTACCTAAGTTGAGGGGGAGTGTCGTCAAGTTTCTTTATTAACAATCTTTGTTTGGTAACCAAAATGGAAGTTAAATGGCTTTGTATGCAAATGGAAAAGGTGGAGGGACAAAAACTGTCAAAACTTTAAAGTTATTTTAAATAAAATACCCACCAACCTCATTTACTTCTATCACATTTAATACTTCACCTAATATCATCTACGAACCAAAATCGTTTGACAAATCCGTGTTTCAGATCATTAATTTGTAAGTGATTTCGTGTTTACAACATGTTTTTAGGCAATGGTTTTGAATCTTTCAAAAATCCAACGGTTTAATCTCAAGATACAGTCACTTTTGTGTCTTACGCGTAAGCGCAAGAACACCAAATCATTAAAGGGTGTTTGTGGTTATAAAAATTATGTCAAAACGTTCTTAAAACATCATTGATATCCTTTTTATCATCAAAATCCACCCAGAAACACAAATTGATGGGTTTTCAAATATTAGGGTTTATGCGTGGTTTTGGGTGTTTTAAAATGTGTATGTTTCTGGTCAAAAAGATTGTTGTGATATGTTCATATGATGTTGAATTGATGATATCCAGGTTCTATAACAACCCAGAAATACTGATTAATTCAGAATTAGAAATTAGGGTTTAAAGTTCTAAAGTTTGAGTATTTTTGATTCATCACGTAATGGATGTTAAGACTTGGTTAATAGACTCTCACAACACCTTTGAACTACCAGTAAAAGTTTGGTGCAATTTCCATGGTTAGAAATCTTATGCGTAATTCATAACCCTTAGGGTTTTGACCTACGCGTATGACTTTCTACGCGTGAATGTTTAACAAGCTTTCATGCCATGATTTGATATTAGAATGAATGTATGTGTTATGATTGATGTAATGATGATTTTATTTCAGGCTTGCTACTCGTTAAACTCAGAATCAAGGTCATTGAATCTCTACGCATAAGGATCACCTTACGCGCATAAGGTTATGCGTAAGAGTAATCTTACGCGTAGCGTCTACGCATAAGGTTCTACAATGGGACTACGCGTATCCTGTGAAGGATATGCGTAAACAGTGACCTCTACGCATAAGGTCTACTCTTACGAGTAAGCCTTACGCGTAAGGTTTATATACGCCTACGCGTAAGCTCTACGCTTAAGGTCCCCTTTTCCTACGTGTAACTTTTCTTACGCGTAAGTTAGGATCCTACGCATAAGCTTTCGTCTACGCGTATGTCATTACTGTTTACGCTTAACTTTGCCAAAACTACGCCTAAGCCTTGATTGACCTTCATTATGAATTGTTACGTGTACAAACTTGTAAATAAACTAATCATAACGTCACGAATCCAATAATGTCACTAATAAACTTAATCGTTTGATATGTTGTGAACAATAAGTGATAACATAAACTTTAAAACTTAAAGTTAACTAACTCACGAAACATTTCACGACGTCATTGGACTATTAAACAAACAAGTGACTTAGGACTCGTAACAATCATTATCACTCTACATTCAATGACTAGACAATAAGACCTTCTGTTGACTAACATTATGTCTTTCGATATGTTGGTTCTTTTGGCTAATGTTATTTCAGATCACGACATGGCTGCTCAAATGAATGTGGATGCACCTGAGGTTCTCACTATTGCTGATATCTTCCCAAATGGCTATCCTAGAAAGATTGGAAAGAACAACCTTAGGGTTGACTTTGAAACCCTCACTTGCTCAGAATCTTCCTGCTTGATTGTTGTGGATGTTCTAAAGAATCATCCCTACCAGAACATGCTCTCACACTCTGCCACAATACCGGAAATCTACATTCAGCAATTCTGGAACTCTATGCAGAGGATCACTGGTCAAAGTGCAGTGACAGTGACACTTAATCACAAACAAGTCACCATCACTCATGCAGACTTACGAGCTGTTCTTCTCATTCCTAAAATCGAGGCAACCGACTTCTTTGCCACACCTACTGAGGAGACAGTTCTTCAATTCCTGATTGATCTTGGCTATGATGAAGCTTCAGGAACTATCTCTAAGCATTCTCATGTGGAGCTTAAGAACATTCCTCAACCGTGGAGAACCCTTTACATCATCATCACCAAATCGGTCTCTGGTCGTGACAGTGGCTATGAGCATCCCAAGCTCATAGAACTACAGATCTTCTGGTCATTAATCAACAAAAAGGACATCGAAATTGAAGCACTGTTATGGGAAGACATGATGTCATTTCACAAGAAACTTGGCTCAAAGATTCCCTATGTCAGATACACTAAATTGTTGATCCAGAGAGCACTTGGACTTCATCCCGATATTCCACAGAGGCTCAATGACCCAGACAATCACGATATGTTGACGGAGCCTATCCTATCAGTCAGAATCAAGGAATCGTCTACAAAGAAACAGGGTGCTGTATTACCTGATCACCTTCTGTCTAAAGAAATCAAAAAGCTCGAGACATACAAAAGGTATCTAGTTGCAGTAAAAGAAGGCAAAGTTGGTCATCTCGATGACAAGTCTTCTGGAACACCTTTAAGGAGAACCAGAAGAGGCAGTGCAGGAAATGCTGCAAGTACTGAAAGTCATAAGAAGTTTCCTAAGAGGAATCCTCCTCTTAAAAGGACTGTTCCTTCTAAGGAAGCTGTTCCCATTCCCTTACCTAAACCTGAACCGCAGAGAAAGCTCATTGACGAGGACTCAGAAGGTACTGAATCAGAAGAAGAGATTACATACTCTGAAACTGCAAAGGATGACACTCCATTAGTACCGAAACCTCCAAGTCCAAAAGCTGAACATGGCAAAGGGAAGACTCCAGTGCTTGTGCCATATGATCAAAGCTCAAGTTCAGAAAGTGATGAAGAGCAACTGGATAAATCATACAGGAAGAAGTTTAAATTCGTCAGACAAATTCAAAAAGCTAAAGAATTTGCAAAAGACCAAATGGGTGGCCCCGGAGGATCAAGTGGTGCTGCCCACTCTTCACCAGATCCTGATGCGGTTAATCGACCCGATAAGGGATCTGGTGCCACCACTCTTGTGCAACAACAAAAGCTTGTGGAGGATACTATCGAATATGAGTTTGAGAAACCTGAAACTGAGAAGTCTGAGAAAGATAAAGATGCTGATTATGACAAGCTGCTTCTGGAAAGTCCTACACGTTCACAGAAGGATACTTCTGAACCGCCAAAGGACCCCGAGTCTCCTCATTTCTCCTCCTCATCAGATTCTTCATCTCACTCCTCACCACCACCATCAAAGAAATCAACCAAATCAACATCCAAATCTGTGAAGAAACCACCTCGATCTTGGATTTCTCATATACATGAAAGAATTGTGAAAGCTGTCAAACAAATTAGAAAGAAAGACGTGCTCAACAAGAAGCTGAATTTCTTTGCTGATCACATACATCATCTGTATGACGAGAATGAAAAAATGAAAGGAGAAAGGAAGTTTATCCAGGAATTCATGAGAAGTCATCGTCAAGAGGAACTGAACGAAATGATCGAAGGTTACACTCATAAGTACCTTCAGGATATCGTTCCTAAAGTCACAAAGGAGATGTTTACCAGACAACTATATCCGAATCTTATGCAGATAGCCAATCAAACTATAAGATCAACACCTTTAACCGTCACAATCAATCCATCTGATCCTGTAGTTTTCTCGGATAATGAATTGGTGGCCAAGCTTGTCACATAAATGTCTAAACAATCTGGGACATTTACTTCTGAAGAAGGAAAGCTGTTTCAAGCATTCCTGGACTACCAACTCAAAGAAGCATGTAGATTCGAAGCAGAAAAGTCTAAACGTCCTAGAGACGATGAAGATAAGGATCAGGATAAGAATGTTGAAGCTAAACATCAGAAGAAGTCTGGTGAATCATCTTCTATGTTACCTCCTCTCCAACGGACTCCTACTCAACAAAGGTCCCCTCCTCGTTCTTCTGCAGGTAAACCTCAGGATGATTCCGAGTTACCACCCCTGACTCAGAAAACCGGTGATCACTTTGAGTATACGGGTGGTGACGATGAAGAGGTCCTTGAGCCCCTACAACAACCCACCTCTCCCAAACAAGTTCAGAAACCAGAATCATCATCTAGGCCTTCGAAAAAGAAGAAGAAGAAGACGCCTCAGTCTGACGTCGTATCTTGGCTAGATGACGATAAAACTGAAGAATTTGAATGGTTCTCTACTCTTGTTAACAACACTTCCTACACTGAAGAAGGTCAGAATTTGGTAGACGGTAATACATTGGAGCATGCAAAACTTTTGCAAGAAAAGTTCCAGGTGAAGAAGATGACGAAATCCGAGTTGAGGCGAATCAAGAATGAAGCTTTTCAACTGTGGAAAGATAGCTCCGAAAGTGCCATCGAGGTCGAATATCACCTTGAGAACATTGCTCGAGCTATGTCTAACAACATGGATTGGCTCAACCCAGAAGCAAACATCGACTTCACCAAACGGGACAACCCTCCATACTACACCGACTGGTCAAAACCTCTACCAACAATTGGCCAACCAGATGAACCAAGGATTCCATTCAGATATTTCTTCAACAAAGACCTGGAATTTCTTCTATATGGTGGCGATGGTTCAAGGAAATACGCTACATCGTTGACACTTCCATTCCCAGCAGCTATATACTCGAACTGCATAGCCATCGAGGAACGTGCCAATCACTTGTTCTCTGACAAAGTGGAAGC
The DNA here is from genome assembly GCA_019973895.1 of Chrysanthemum seticuspe. Lineage (NCBI taxonomy): Eukaryota > Viridiplantae > Streptophyta > Magnoliopsida > Asterales > Asteraceae > Chrysanthemum > Chrysanthemum seticuspe. Next base: position 281,422,818 of record BPTQ01000007.1, read on the forward strand.
ATACGACTGAGATGCAATGTACAAGATTCATCACTGGCCGGAACGCCAAAGAATCTACTACAGAAGCTGTCAGGTTCAGAAGTCTCAACATGCGGTGTTCAGTACTAAGGATATCGTTTCCATCAAACATGTTGTTCTGTCATCTAAATGGGACTACACCTTCCTAAAGAATATTGTGGTCAAACGACAAGATGAAAGGGATTATGCATTCTCTGAAGCTGACTTTGAGAATTTGTCTATCAACGACATCGAAGACATGTACCTTGCCAAAGTACAAGGTCGCATGAGACAATTTTCAATCGAAGTACAACGTGAATTCATCAAGTCATTGCTCATCTTCATCAGACGCATAGTCATCAAGGAACGTGTAGAAGATCTCCAGCTGGCTGTTGAATCTTATCAGACCCGTGTCAACTTCACTCTACCTCAATTTGATCTTCCCGACATCAACCAGCTCTCACAATATACACTCATCAGCAAACCTTTTGGCGTCGTTTACCATAGTGAACTACAAAGAAATTGCTTAATGGCGTGTAGTGAACTTCACAAGTTTGGAGATCACACTTTGAAGATATTTAGGGACAGATTGGCTTATAGGTTGAAGGATATACGACAAAAGATTGGGTCTCCTAAGCGATGGAATTCTCAGGATCGAAGGGATGTGAGGAGGATCATCAGAATGATTGATGAAAGGTTGTTTCGAAGGGATCAGTTCAGAACGTTGGAAAGCTTTGTTGGTGGTCGACCCAGGATTAACATCACCGGCTATCAACGCCCTGTTCGCACTCCTGGCGACATCACTGCACTTCCTGGTACCCCTTGAATTGTTTCTTTCATTATAAATTTGGATGTGTGATTATATATGTCTAATGGCTTGTGCACACATTACAGTGTACAACCCGTAATTGTCAAGAAAGGACCCTGTGGTACGCTTCAGTGCCACAATCCTTATAAAAGGAGCGAAAGCTTCTTACTTTTGAGTAAAACCTATCAAACCTTTCATTTTTCAAGGTTTTGCTCAAAAGGACGAGTACTTCCCCGTATGATTTTTCAAAACCTCAACCGTTTATATCGCTAGTTGAGGGGGAGTATTTGAATCAAAACTTTGTTCACAAATTGTTTATAGTGGTCATCTTCCCGCAACACTCGAAATGGTCATATTTATTCTCAACTTTTCAAAAATAACATTTTATATGCCATTTTTGAGGGGGAGAAAATTATGTGATAAGAAATATGTTGTGTAAATGCAAATGAATCGTTGTGCAATAGAATTAACCAACGAATTGACGGTACTAAACTGTTAGTAACTCGAAAAGACTTGTCCTGGACGGGTAATAATTTCAAGCTAGTTCACTAGTAATGTAAACGTGTCTCGCAAAGGACTTGTCCGAGTAGAATGTACCATTCGAGAAACTCTTGGTAGACATGAACTCTGACGGGTATGACAACCTTTCGAGGTTTGTCTACACCTTCAAGGTAGTTTTTAGAGCTAGTTGTCACCTAAAAGCTGACAATGTATCTCTTTAACTATGCAACGTAACCGTGTCTCGCGGGAGATTGTCTATCTTGAGTTGATCAATTCAAAAGTGCGTGCTCTTCCCACACAGTGCAGATTTCCGTCAAAACTCTAAAGCACATGTGGAGGGGGAGTATTTCTGCTAAAAGATAAAACTCTCACAGTGGTTCAAACATGTTTTTCATTTACAAACCCTTTGAGAGATTCTTCACAACAGTGGTTTTAATGGCAACATAGGTTAGTCATGGAGTTATAAAGTGACTAAGGTTAGGAATAACCGTCCTATGATCCACCAGAACCGGAGGGATCTACCCAAGGACATCACAAATAGTTAGTACTTAGAAGTCCTTAGGTATGATTATAAAAAAGGAGAAAATGAGAATTCAGAGAAAGAAGGAGTTGAAGAATTAAAAACAAATGCAAAGAAAAGGGTGAAAAGAAATAGCCCTCCAAATTATTCAACTTAGGGCAGACACCGGGTTCAATTCATATGCTACTGGTTGTCACTTAGTGGCACCGGTATTGAAGATTAAAAGTCGTCATGGACCCAGTGACGCATGCACTAAACCTTTTTAGCCACTCAAGTTTCTCTCAACAGAAGCTTGTTTCATTCTCACAGGGAACCCTACGTAAACTATTGGCTTTCTCTTAGAGATCGCTGGTATTGAAGAAGGAGACCCTCTCCCTAGTCTCCGCTTAGGAAAACCAAAACGCACTATTGAGTCTAGAGCCACGAGATTCATCAAAAGATCTCTTAGGACACTTGACATTTTATCACTTGACGTTCAACAATAAGAATTTCAGTGGTACATTATCGAGTCCTTCACAGATCTTAGCAATCTGTCGAGAACATTTATGAGAGGTTCACATCTGTGATCCTCAGTGATTGAATGGAAACTCCTGCCAGGGTCAACATCATACATCCCTGACAGCAGGTCACTTCGGTAACTCCCCGTGGATTACGCTTAGTGTGTCTCAAACGGTCTACAGTCGTGAGGTGATGCTTTGGTGTACCTCAGCGACTCATCTGAACTGTAGATGTACTTCGGTACATCGCGTTATCTCACTTGTGAGACTCCAGTTCAGGAACGGCCTTTGTAAGAATTAGAGTAGTGTTTTCACACTATGCTGTTAACACTCTCGAAGTTCAAACTTGTAAGTGTCGGAAACCGCTTATTACTAACCGTTTGAAATGTTTTCTTCTTATGGAAGCTCCGGAGCGGGATGATCGTGCAGATTCTTCTCATGCTCATGCCAACATCATCACTAATGAAATTTCTATCCAAAAGCAACACAACAGTCAAAATGATTCTTCGTCAAATCAAAGAATCTACAAAGTTAAAGACTTAAAGAACTTCATCAGTACTGAATTCCAACGTCAAAGAGCGTGTGAGCATGTTGAAGAATGACGTGGAGACACTGTAGCGGCGAAGCAGACCTGAGGCAGACTTGATGCAGACAACAACATACTATCACTTTCATCACAAAGAACAATGATCAAAGAACAAAGTTAAAGATGACGTCAAAACATAACCGTTCAAAGAAGACAATTTCTCTACAATGGGGAGATTGTTCAAATCAAGGCAATTCTTCTCACAAGAAAGAAGAATGTCAGAAGACGTCAGAGCTACTATTACATCAACGCCTTCACCGTTCATCACCAACACTTGAGGGGGAGATTGTTGGAATCACTCCTAAACTATAATTCAAGTGTTTGTCATTAATATGTAATAGGTAGCTTATTATGGCCTTTATGTTTGTTATTAGCCTTAAGCTTATGTAGAAGGCCCATGAGCTTAGGCCCAAGCCCATTAAAGAAAGGATGGAAACTAGGAGTGTTGCCCTAGCTTTCCTCCTATAAATACCTTATGTAAACCTTTATTTGAAGGGTGGTTGTTCAATTTATCTCTTTCACATACACCTTGCTTAACCGTTCTTATTTCCTACACGTATGTGTACGTGATAGTTGTTCATCCGCCTCTCTTCTCCTCTCTATCTCTTTCTATGTTGCTTGTGTTGTAAAACTAGTGACCTAACAGGACGGTAAACCTGTTAATAAGGAAGTTGTTCAGGAAATTCAAACACGGGTTGCAGAAGAACACGGTGTCAGTATCGCTTCTGTTAAACTCATCAAACCTCAAACAATCAGTAAAACTACCTCTGGGAAGATACAAAGATTTGAATGTCTTAGACAATTTTCTAATGGAACTCTAAATCTTGTCCCCGAACCAATCGTGACCAAGAAATGGTTGATGCGGTCATACATTACAGGAACGTGTCAGGAAGGGAGCACACCTAGGCCCGAGTTTGTTAGAGATCGCTCATTGCCATTTGGCGGACCAAGTCACAAAGAGATCGAAGAGTTCTTAATGGGTGTGGTTTCTGAACAAACGGGAATTTCCATTAACAAAATTTCGACAACTGAAGGTTTGACATCCTATGGGATTTATTCTATTGGTGTCGTTAGAGCTACACAAAAGCTTTCGGATTTCCTTGGGGTTCCTGTTGGGGCATGATAAGGTTTTAAAATGTACCTTTTGAGGGGTCGTTTAAGCCCTTATTTGATCACTTTTGTATCCGTTATTACTTAATATCGTTCCTTTTCACTTTTTAGGTCTCTTGAAGGCAAATTGCTGTAATGGCACTTATTTGGACGAAAAGGCGCAGATATATGAAGAAAATGGCCAAAGTCAAGAATCGAGACACTCAAGCTGCTGAAATACAAGGTGCCGGCGTCACTGCTTAACTGCTACGCCGTCGGAGCATTTTGTGACGGCACAGAAGCAAAATTTCTTATTTTCAAGTGACGGTGTCAGGCTTTAAAAGAGTAGGCCGTCGCAACTCAGACGGCCTAGATTTGATCCAGACGGCGTCAGAAGCTGAAGAGGATGGAGTCACAAGCACAAGGTGATGCCGTCGCAAGACTAACGTGGCCAAGACGAAACCCTAATGACGGCGACCCGACGGCGTCACAAATCATAAGGTGACGCCGTCGCGATTGTAATATTATATATAGAATCTGAATTTTTCAGTTTTAGTGTGTAGTCTTTTGGAGTAAAAACCTAAACCGAACCAAGGCTATCTTGTACAGTATTTTAGGGTTCCAAACCCTATCTTACATCAAGATAAGTGTTTTACTTCATTAATTCAATTATGTCTTCAATTATTTGTGTGTATGCTTGCATGTTCTCCATGTCCGGCTAATTTACTTGTGTGTTTGCTTAGAGAATATGAAACTTAATTATTAAATATTGATTGGTTGTCTCTTATCTTAATTGATTAATGATCTAGTAATGCGATAGGTCATTCGTTGTGTAATTAATGCTTGATTAATCTTTGTGAACCTTAGGCTATAACACTTAGAGCGGTTGTAGGCTAAACCATCCAAAGAGGGCCTTAGAGTTAGAGTTTATAATCCCTAGAGGGTTTTGTAGACGAGACCCTTTGGTAAGTTCAAAGAGTTAGGGATAAACGCATACCCTACGACTTTAGACACACAACGCGATTAAGAATAAGGACGTGACAATTCAACCATCAATAGGAGATAATTAAGGAGTAATAAAACCTAAGTAAACACATCTTTAAACTATCATACGAGCACACAATAATTAGACATAGACTACATACACCTTAGATTAGATAATTAGATAAGTAGAGTAATCGGTAGAAATACCAACCCCCAAATCCAAACCCCGAGATTCATACCTTTCCATTTCCTAAAAAACATAAAAAAGATAAAAAATAATCTTCCTCAACCCCAAACTTAGCGTAGTGACTTCTCACTAGCATTCCTATTCCGCTAGAGAACGATATCAATGCTTACCCTAATACTACACTACAACGATTAGGTTCACTGCCTAGGGTGTTATAAAACTTGCTCGAAGAAAAGGAAGTTCCTTTGACCCCGAACGACGCGTGTAGCGTTATCAAGTTTTTGGCGCCGCTGCCGGGGAATAGAATAGCTAGTTAGTAGTCCACCTCGTTTAGGTTTCTTTGCTTGATTCCTATCAAGTAATTTTTTTTCTCATTTTTTAGCTTCCTCGCAGTCTATCCCCCTTCTTCGTGACCTTTGTTCGTAATCCCATCACTTTTCATCATGGAAGGTGATAACCAACCACCATTCATCAACCTACCACCAAATGACCCGCCAAGAGCTCGTACTCTTGGTGAATACTCGAGACCAAGCCACCTAGGCTATAGGAACACCATTGAGCTTCCCGACCAAGCCCAAACTACGGCCCTGCGATCCGACACCATCCGGTTGGTGCAAAACAGATGTGCATTCCATGAACTTCGTTCTGAAGATCCTAATCAGCATCTAAGGGATTTCCTTAAAATTGTCGATTCCATCGACCTTGATGCTACTACTCGGGAGACCACGCGCCTGCGTCTCTTCCAATTCTCTCTACGGGACCAAGCTAGTAATTGGCTTGAGCGACTTCCTGCCGGCGCCATCTCAAGTTGGGATGATATCACCTCTCGCTTCCTTGCTCAATTTTTCCCACCTGGGAGAACCACTAAACTTAGGAATGACATCTTGATGTTCCAACAACGTCAAGGTGAATCTCTCTACGAAGCATGGACTCGATTCAAGGACTTACTTCATAAAGTCCCTCATCACGGCATTGATCTTTGGCTCCAAGTCCAACTCTTTTATGATCATGTCAACTTCCCCACAAAGCGATCCATTGACCAAGCGGCCGGTGGAAAACTTAGTGATCTCACTGCGGAAGAATCATGAGGTATAATAGAGGACCTTGCTCTCTATGACAACGAAAGTTGGAATGACCCCCGTGAGTTGCCCAAAACCATTAAGGCAATCTCCTTGCCTCCCATTGACTCACAATCTTCCGATCGTAGGATGATCAAGCTTGAAGATCAAGTAAAATTCCTAATGAATTCCTATGAAAATCCTAAGTCTTCACATCAAGTGAATAAAATCACTCTACCTTGTGAGTTATGTAGTGGTCCCCATGACACTCGTGATTGCACAAGACTCCCCGAACAAGCTTTTGCGGATTACGGCTCCATGCGTACCGACGGAACGGGAGAGAAGTGGTACACTTTCAAGCCCGAACAAAACAACTTAGGAAACTCTTACAACCCCTCATGGAAAAATCACCCTAACCTTAAGTGGAACCAAAACTCAAGCACGCCCCAAAGCTCATCTAGTCCACCTAATAGGTTCAATTCTCTTAACACCGGGAACCCCACTAATCTTGAGGCAATTGTATCTAGATTCATGTCATCTCAAGAAACTCGATTGACTAAGCTTGAAGCCGATTTTAAGCGAAGACAAGGCGAGATGACAAACAAGCTTGATGCCCTCTTAAAAGCCTTTAATGAACGGGAAATTGGAGCACTTCCAAGTGACACTATAAAGAACCCAAAAGTGAATTCGATTTCGTCGACTTCATATTCTTGTTCACCATAGGAGAGTGCACATCCATGCCCCTCACACCCAATGGTTAACTCGGTAAATGCTATCAACAATGGTTCCAAGCAATCCAAAATGAGGTACCAAGGCCCTGCACCATTGGTAGAACCTACTCTTGAGAAACCCGTGAACCAAGAACCCAAACTTAATCTAGTGGAGGAGTACAAGGAACTCCATCAAGAAAAACCGGTTCTTGAAGTCTTAGCTCATGCACCTTATTATAATGCTTTAAAAGAAAAATATGAGTTAGAACTTAAACTTGGAAAACATGGGTCCGCTTTTGTGCGAAATAATCTACCTAAGAAGTTAGACGATCCCGGGCTATTTACTCTTCCGTGTAGGCTTGGAACTTCCAAACCTCTCGATGCTCTAGCCGACTTAGGATCATGCATCAATCTTGTTCCGTTGTCTCTCCATAGAAGCCTTAACCTAGGTAAGATAGAACCAACGAAAACCATCTTAGGTTTAGCGGACGGTAGTGTTGCATATCCGGTAGGGATAATAAAGGACATGGTAGTACACATAGGAGAGTTGACTCTTTTGGCCGACTTTCATGTGCTAGACATGAATAAGGACCTGACATGCCCATTACTAGTAGGAAGAGGATTCTTAGCTACCGCTAGTGCTATCATCGATTGTAAGATATCCAAGATAGTGGTAGGGGAGGGGAGTGCTAGGTCAATCTACGATGTCAAAAAGCATACGTACTACAAAGAAGAGGAAATCCCACATGAGATTAGGTTGGATAGAGCGCCCTCTAGATATGGACCTTGGATAGATAAGAACCTCATAGGTCCCCAACGACCTTTCTACTTAGATGAAGCCTTTGCTAGTAAAGTAACTTTCCATGAAAAAGAAATGGCTAGGGACATGGAAGTGAACCTTTTCGAGGACGCCTTAGTATTTAGGAAGATGACCGAGTTCCTATAAATTTTTCCCGTCAACCTTGTCATGAATAGGTGGAAAATTGAAAAGCCTAAACATAAGTGGGATTGGAATAGACCACCTAGTGATGGTAATGGAGAGTGGCACATTAGGATAACAATCTATGATCTCGATGGAGAGAAGTTTGAAAAGGCATATCGAACCAAACGTACTACTAGGAACCTAAATGATAAGTTTGATCCTTATGACATTGTTAAGGATAAGCTTACTTATATCGGTACGTAAGGGCACGACTACGAGTCTAGCTACAAGACTCTTAAATAAAGAAAAGCGCTTCGTGGGAGGCAACCCATGCTTAATTGTTTGCTTGTTAGTGTCATATATCTTTTATTGTTTACTTATTCTCATGTTTAAATTTGTAAAAATGCTTTATTTTGTTTTTAACCTCGTCTTAATTACATATAAAGGTATTTTACATAAAGGATAAGTGTAGGGAGGATTACACACGTTTTCAAAGAAACGTAAAAATGAGAATAGCAATTCATTAAAAGATATATATGTGTGTTTGTTCGAGTCAAATGCTTGTACTGAGTCATAATGGATGTTTTGCAGAAATTTTTACAGATTCTAAAGATGTAAATTTTCCAGATTTTTTTCTAGAAAATCGCAGAACAGTTTTTGTCAGGATAACCTGACGGCGTCAGGATCGCAACCTGACGGCGTCAGGAAGGAGTAAAAACAACAGATTATTTTTTTCTCGTTTTCTGAGCTACTTATAAATTTTTGGAATTTTCCAGGTCTTAATTTTCCAGAAATTCTGCAAACATCCATTCCACAAGCATTATATCCTAGTTTAGTAGAGTCTTATATATATTATTATCGCCGATTTTACGCGAATGTTTCGTTTGTTTTCTTCAAATGTGCAGGTTTTATTTATCAAGAAGAAGAAACAAAAGATTGGAAGGAGCTTTTTACGCATACATTTTTCTTGGAAGGGATTTAACCACTACTTCACACACGGATCCTACCGAGCTAATCAGGGGAGTACTAGTTTCTTTCGTTTTTAATTACCTTCTATTATCATAACTTTGATACTTTCGGGGAACATTGGGGACAATGTTCAGTTTAAGTGTAGGGATGGAAAATAAAACGGGAACTTAGAAACTATGCTTATCCTTGATTATTTGCATTGTCCAATTGTATTTGTGTAATAAACCATGAGAAAATGTCGGTTAGGGTAATTTTGGCACCAAATTTAATTTTTTTATGACATATAGGAGTGGGCCATTAGTCTTAACAAAAGCGTCTCACGGATAGGAAGTTGCATGACTAGCACAAAAAACCCTTTACCACCTAAATTCCACCCAAAATGTGAGGATCGCCCTTAGATTAGTAGGAATTAAAGCATTCATCTTTAATGCTTAGAGTGTGAACCGGTAGTATATTAGATTCTAGAACTTATTTTGTGATGCATTCCGAGATCGCTAGTAAGACTACACTTGTGTAGTTAGGAATAAGTAAATGATAAGAGGCATTAGGATAACCCTTGTTTGATACCCGTAATATAATTACTTCTTCCACATCGGTTGAGTAATTCCCCCACACCTTTGCGTTGTACTCATCTTTAGTACATGATACCCCTAGTTAACCCCTCAGAGCCTATCCTTTTCGCGGTTCTCGTGATGTTTCGGTTTTTCCGGAATATCAATGAAGAGCATTGTTTACACCCCACCCCCAAATATACACCCAAATCGCTTTAGCCTACCTTGTATGCACTCACTTTTAGTGCATTATTGTTATCACCCTAAACCCTTAGTTCAATTATCTAGTTGCTTGCATGAGTTGCTAAGTCGAGTCATATCTTTTGTACATAGTTTTGGGACGATTGGGACTCATGGGAAAAAGTTGAAGTTTATGAAATGACTGGAATGGAACGTTAAATTCCCTTATTTGCGTAATAACGTACCCCAAGTGTTTTGATCTTTTCAATTCGGGTCAAATTAGTGTTAGAGTAATAAAAACTCAAGTGTAGGGATGTGCCTATAAATACCTATCATTTTGATGTTACCGTAGAGGATGGTAGAGTAAAAGTGCATGAAAAAAAAATATCGAAAAAAAAATAGAAAAAGAGAAAAGAAAAAAATAGAGTGTTCAAAAAAAAAAAAAAAAAAAAACAACAACAACATACGGGCTACCATCCTACATCTATCCTTTAAATTTATGTTTGTTTGTTTCAGTTATCTAGAGTTTAGAGTGTCGAGTCTTGGCTTAGCAACGCCATTCTTCGTATGCTTGTAACATAAGAGATTTTTGACTTGCCACCACTAAATAGCCTATCCCACCAAACCCTTTGTTTCCCTACCGTAAGCCTAACATTACAACCCTTTAAAGACCTCTTTGATAGTCTTTCCTAGGTGCTTACGCCAAAGCGATGGAGGTTTGATCTATTCTCAAGCCTATGGTAATCTATGTACTAGGACCGGTTAATGAGTGTTTATCTTCCATTTCCAACTTGTTATATTTCATATACACCCGAGAGAGATGTGAGTATCCAAACACCCCATCTGAGGTGCTAGTATGTAATTTCTGTGCTTGTTATGACTTTTGCGGGGCTTATATGTGTTGTGGACTGTTTTAAACCAATGCTTCATGACCCCTAACTTATAAATTAATTGGCTAAAAACACATTTGCTTGAGGACAAGCAAATACCAAGTGTAGGGATATTTGATAAGGTTTTAAAATGTACCTTTTTAAGGGGTCGTTTAAGCCCTTATTTGATCACTTTTGTATCCGTTATTACTTAATATCATTCCTTTTCACTTTTTAGGTCTCTTGAAGGCAAATTGCTGTAATGGCACTTATTTGGACGAAAAGGCGCGGATATACGAAGAAAATGGTCAAAGTAAAAAATCGAGACACTCAAGCTGCTAAAATATAAGGTAAAGGCGTCACTGCTTAACTGCGACGCCGTCAGAGCATTTTGTGACGGCACAGAAGCCAAATTTCTTATTTTCAAGTGACGGTGTCAAGCTTTAAAAGAGTAGGCCGTCGCAACTCAGACGGCCTAGATTTGATCCAGACGGCGTCAGAAGCTGAAGAGGACGGCTTCACAAGCACAAGGTGACGCCGTCGCAAGACTAACGTGGCCAAGACGAAACCCTAATGACGGCGACCCGACGGCGTCACAAATCATAAAGTGACGCCGTCGCGATTGTAATATTATATATAGAATCCGGATTTTTCAGTTTTAGTGTGTAGTCTTTTTGAGTAAAAACCTAAACCGAACCAAGGCTGTCTTGTACAGTATTTTAGGGTTCCAAACCCTATCTTACATTAAGATAAGTGTTTCACTTCATTAATTCAATTATGTCTTCACTTATTTGTGTGTATGCTTGCATGTTCTCCATGTCCGGCCAATTTACTTGTGTGTTTGCTTAGGGAATATGAAACTTAACTATTAAATATTGATTGGTTGTCTCTTATCTTAATTGATTAATGATCTAGTAATGCGATAGGTCATTCGTTGTGTAATTAATGCTTGATTAATCTTTGTGAACCTTAGGCTATAGCACTTAGAGCGGTTGTAGGCTAAACCATCCAAAGAGGGCCTTAGAGTTAGAGTTTATAATCCATAGAGGGTTTTGTAGACGAGACCCTTTGGTAAGTTCAAAGAGTTAGGGATAAACGCATACCCTACGACTTTAGACACACAACGCAGTTAGTAATAAGGACGTGACAATTCAACCATCAATAGGAGATAATTAAGGAGTAATAAAACCTAAGTAAACACATCTTTAAACTATCATACGAGCACACAATAATTAGACATAGACTACATACACCTTAGATTAGATAATTAGATAAGTAGAGTAATCGGTAGGAATACCAACCCCCAAATCCAAACCCCGAGATTCGTATGTTAGGAATTAGAAATTCCATGTATTAAAGAGTCGGTCACCTCAAGTATATGTAATCGTTAGAAAGCTCGTAGTCGTAGTTATTCTAAGCTAAGTAGCATTTAGTTAAGTAACACCGTGGAGGAAAGACGGGTCTTTACCCACTGTATGCCTGATCCACAGCCCGTTGTGTGGCATTTTATTTTAAGACTATAAATACTCTCTACCTTCCAAGGTAGAGAGTTGGAGTTCATAATAAGATTTTTCTTTCTCTCACTAAAGTTCCCTAAACCTCTAACTTTCTCTCTCTAAAACTCTTGTACGCCTACTTTGTGTTATGTGTTAGGAATTAGAAATTCCAGGTATTAAAGAGTCGGTCACCTCAAGTATATGTAATCGTTAGAAAGCTCGTAGTCGTAGTTCTTTTATGTTAAGTAGTATTTAGTTTAGTAACACCGTGGAGGACGGACGGGTTTTTACCCTATGTATGCCTGATCCATAGCCCGTTGTGTGGCGTTTTATTGTAAGACTATAAATACTCTCTACCTTCCAAGGTAGAGAGTTGGAGCTGATAATAATATCTTTCACTTTCTCTCACTAAGTTCCCTAAACCTCTAACTTTCTCTCTCTAAAACACTCTTGTACGCCTACTTGTGTTAATGGTTTGATGTGTATGTGAAATCCAATATCTATTAATTGGTATCAGAGAGCCATGGTTAGATCATATCTTACATCTCTTTGGATTTCTAGTGGTTTTTAGGTGGTTTTTGAGTTTGAAAAAGTTTAGTGGTTTTTGCATCATTTGGTTGATTTCTAGTGTTAAAGTTTGGATTTTGGTAGTACTTTTGTGTTTAGAATCATCTCAAGTGTTTAGGTTTTGATTTAGAAGGTTTGAATCATAGTGGTTGGGTTGTTTTTGGATTGAAAAGTGGTGTTTATGTGTTTTTCATGCTAGCGACTTGAGCCACGGAAAGGTATTCTTGGTAGCGACTTGCTTTACAATTTGGTAGCGAGTTGTTGTTTAACGCCTTAGCGAGTTGAGCTAGCGACTTGTCTATTGAGACAAGCCGACAAAAAGTACAGTTAGTGGATTCCCCACTACGAGTAGCGACTTGGTTTAAGTTAACGACTTGTACTTTATATTGTTAGCGACTTGGTGTTAGCGAGTTGGTACCTAGCGAGTTGCCATTTATCGACTTGAATATTTAGCGACTTGGTGCTTAGCGAATTGCTGCCAAAATTTTGTTAGTGACTTGGATTGTAGCTAGTTGTTATATAACGACTTGGAACTTTAGCGACTTGGTTCACAATTTTCCTAGCGACTTGAGTGATTTCCTTTAAATACGATTTTCTCTTGATTCAGTAAAATCCCGTGAAAGAATCTATTTCCCGGTTTAATCATAGAGTTATAAAATCCTATTTAACTTGTCATCATGTCTACCAACGTTCCTACAATCATCTCCACTGTTGCCGAGGATGTTCAAGCAGTTGGTTCAGATACTCGTCCACCCATGCTTGACAGAACTGACTATGACTCTTGGGCTCAACGAATCAGATTGTACTGTCTTGGAAAAGAAAATGGGGTTAACATTCTCAAATCCATTGATGAAGGACCTTACCGAGTTGAAACTACTAGAGATGTACTTGATACTGCTGAAGATGGAACTTTGATTTACGGAATGGACAGACCAAAGATGTATGATGAGCTTGACGATAAGGAGAAAAAGAGATTCGATGCAGATATCCGAGCTTCCAACATTATACTGCAAGGTCTACCAAAGGACATCTACAAGCTTATCAATCACAACACCGAGGCAAAAGCTGTATGGGATAATGTCAAGATGCTTCTTTCTGGTTCTGAGCTAACTATGGAAGACAGAGAATCACAACTCTATGATGAATTGGAACACTTCAAGATGAAACCAGATGAGAGTGTTTATGAGTACTATGTGAGGTTTCACAAGCTTGTGAATGACATGAGAAATATTAAGATGACAATGCCAAACGTTCAGCTGAATTCAAAGTTTGTGAACAATATGAATCCAGAATGGCACAAGTTCGTCACTTCGGTAAAGCTTACCAAAGGATTGAAGAATACTAACTATGAGCAACTCTATGCCTTCCTCCTTCAGAATGAGAGACATGCTATGTTTGAAAAAAGGATTCTTAATCAGTTCAAAACCAACCAGGGAGAGACAAGCTCTTCAAATGACTCAACTGCCTTCTACTCAAACATCAGAATCACAACCAAAGCCTCACAAGTCATACCCATGGGTAATGGTAATCACAAACTCATTCCTGACCCTATGTTCAAACAAGCTGATGCTGATGCACACGTGGGAAACTTCATTAATCAACTAGCTCTTCTGATTAGTTAAAACATGAACTCTCTTCCACACACCAACAACAATCTCAGAACTGCTTCCAATCCACATAATCAAGCCACTGTCAGAGATGGGGAGGTTATGGTGCAGCCAGTTCAAGAACGACAGTACGAACAAGAAAGAGGTGGAGTTGGTAGAGGTTATGCTGCTAATCAGAATAGAGGAAGGAATGGAAATCAGGGTCAAGCAAAGCCAATCAAATGTTACAATTGTGGAGGTGAGGGACACATTGCAAGGAACTGCACATCACCAAAACGCCCTCAGAATGCTGAGTACTTTAGGGATAAGATGTTGCTTGTGCAAGCTCAGGATAATGGGGCAGCTTTGGATGAAGAGGAGTTGTTGTTCTTGGCTGAGGGAAATGCTAAGACATATGATGCAGATGTGGATGAGCAACCAATTCAGGAGATAGGCCATAATCATCAGAATGCCTTTCAAGTAGCTGATTGTGATGCATATGACTTTGATGTTGATGAAGAACCCACTGCACAAACCATCTTCATGGCTAGCATTTCTCCAATGGTCTCTCCTAAAGTCTCTTCATCACCACAAGCTCGTCCATCAAAAGACAAACTCATCTATGAGGTATTAAAATTATACGATGAAGTTGATGAGCAAAAGATACATAACGAAGTACAATCAACTGTGTTTATTGAATCAGATATTGAAAATATGGGTAATATCAATGTTGTCCCATATGATCAATATGTGATTCAAAGTGAAAGTGAGATTGTACCAAGTGATGCATCTTCTGCTGTCAATAATGATTATGTTTTTGATGAATTCACTGCATGTGCCTCTGATGATTCTGTAATTTCTGAACTAAATGCCTATAAAGAACGTGTTGCTATTTATGAACAACGTGCAAAATTTGAGTTGACCACTCGTGAGCAGTAAATGGATGACCAAGTGCGTACAATCATTAGAAAAAGTAATTTTAGAGAAGAAGTATTAAAACAAGAGTTAAATTCCTTGCAAGAAAAGCTTTCTAAAACTGCTAAGCAAAAACAAGAACTTCAAGAAAATGTGAAAATGCTTAAGCAAGAATTTAATGCAAAGGAATCAAAACTCTTGAAAGATTTTTCTAATCTGAAAACTTTGAAAAACAAACTTGAAAACAAGTTGTACATACAAGGGAACACCATTCAGACTGCTCACATGATCACAAAGCATAGAGTCTTAAGCGATAAGCATAGCATTCCCCTTGTTGAGGAACCAAATCCAGAGGTCATTAAAAAGGCTAGAAATGCTCATAAGGTTCTTTATGATGGCAAGGAAATCCTTAAACCTAGACAGAAACCTAGTTGCGTTGAGTGCACTGAGGAAGATAAGAAATCAGATGAAGTCACTAGGGAAAAGATGAACAAGAAATTAGATGATCCTAAATGTAAAGAGAAGAAAATAAAGATCACACCCCATGATTACAAGAAGGAAAATTGGATTTATTTGAACATGTTTAAGCCTCAGACATTGTTAACACCCGAACAAGTGTTCTGGAAAAAGGATTTAGATAAGCGAAAAGCAGAGAATCTAGTTGTAACGAACCGTCCCCTTAGGAAAATGCCTAGAGCGACTGTGTATCCTTCTAATACACCAATGCATCTTGTTCCTAGAACAATTGCCACTAAAAGCAAGACCTTAATTAGTCAATATGTTATCTTTCAACTACTTGTTGATTTTGAGAAAACTTGCAAGAAAAGGATCACACCCACTGGTATTACTGAAGGAGAAAGGGGCTTTGAGCAAACTAAAGAATGTTATTTAACTGAAGTCATGCCTTTCTTTAAACTGCTAAAAGATCATTTTGAAAGTCTTAAAAAGGGAATGAACTTAGACATTAAAGAAATGGAAAAGGAGTTTGATGCAATGATAGTTGAGGTTAGTGACTATGAGCGAGCACTAAAATATAATGAGATTGAGAGGAAGAACTTGCATACATTAAATGAGACTCTTATTACTGAATGTGTTGCTCAAGATATGTTTTTCACTGCTACAAATTGTTCTATTAATGCTTCCCAATTTCATGAACTATCTGTTGCCCTGAAAGTCTCCCATGATCGTGTCATTGAGCTTGAAAAAACTAATTCTGAACTAAATGAGAAAATTGAACTGGATGATCACGACAATTTGGTTAAACATTTTTCTAAACTAGAAGTTGAGCATTTTAATTTACAACTAAAATATCAACATCTTAAAGAAAATGTCAAAACTTCAAATATCAAGACATCCTCAGATGCTCCAGAGTTTGATGCAGTTTTTCAAATTAACAAACGTGATGAACAGATTCAAGCTCATTGCAACACGATTAGAAAGTTGAAAGCCCAAATCTCTCAATTAAAGGGTCAAACGAACAATATGACAGGCTCCCAAATGCCTCCTCCTTTAGATTCTCAGAATTCTCAAACGTTTCATCTTCAAAACTTAGTAAATGCATTACAAAAGGAAAACAAAAGTTTTCTAGAAGAAAATGAAAAGGTTAAACGTCTTTTCAATGAGTTATTTGAATCTATAAAGGTCACTCGTAACAAAAATAACGAAACAGTAGCCTCCTTACAAAAAGAAATTGAGAATCTAAAGAGTCAGGTAAAAAGGAAGATGCCAATGACCAATGGGGAGAATGGTGTATCAAAGGTACATGTCTGTAATAAATATGCTTTGTCTGTGAAATATGTTCCTCCTTATCTTAGGAATAACAAACTTGCTATTCAAACATATTTCTCACATCTTAAGGACAACTTAGAATGTCTCCGTGAGATTGTAGAAGAGGATAAGTTAGAAAAACCAGATGATAATGCAATTGGCCATGCATGCTTATATGCCAAACGATCTCAAGAACTTCTAGAATGCCTAATTACAATATGCCCTAAAACCTTAGGTGAGCAAGTCAATCCCTTGATACCGTGTTCTATGCCTAGTGCCAAGCATGCAAGTCATTCAATGACAAATGTTATGAATGTGAACCCTAATGTGCCTTCAAGCAGTTCAGATTCCAAATCTGTTAGTGCTAAGAATGTGAACTCGAGTGTGCCCTCTAGGTGTTCAAATCCCAGCAATTCAAGTGTTAAAAAAGATAATCTTAGTGTGCCTGCATGTAGTTCAGATCCCAACACATCTAAACAGGTGAAGCAAATAGTAGCAAAACCAACTAATGTTCCCATTCCCTCTACAGGAGTAATCAGTGACATTAAAGCAAGCAGGTCAAATTCTCAAGACAATACAAGGAATGATAGGACCTCGCAAGCTAAGAATGTGCATTGGAAAAGAGTAGAAGACCTACCTAGGAACTTTAAGTTTGAGCCGAATAAAACGAATCGTGTTGATTCTAGTATTAGCCATAGGCGTACTATAATTAAGTCGAATTCTGATACTATTTGCAAACCTTGTAATGATGTCTGCTTGAATTCTGTTACTAATCATGAATATGGTATGAATACTTTGTCTAATACTGTCAAATCCCCAGTGAATCTTGTCAATGAAAATTATCATGCTAAGAAGGCAAAAAGGCAAAGGAGAAAGAAAGTTAGAAAACAGTGGAAACCCACAAGAAGAACATTTAGTAAGTTAGGCTATCATTGGATACCTGTTGGTCATAAGACTAATCAGACAATGCCCACTAGAAAATGGATGCCTACTGGTAGAACTATTCCCTTAAGAAGTGAGCACACTTTGAATAGGGATAATACAGACACTAGTACTGCATCTATTCATAATGATTCCATTGCCTTAATTTCTGATATGAATGCTTCTATTTCTGATGTAGGTGTTCCAACCATTGTTACTAACCAAATGGAACCCATTCTTGCATGGGGATCCCAATTATCCAGTTATCCATTCTTGTCTGTGTTCAACTGCAGATCGTTTAAATCGTTTCGTGGTACCTGGACTCAGGCTATTCCAAGCATATGACTGGCGACCGGTCACGGCTCATGAACTTCGTGAGCAAATTCATCGGGACAGTTAGATTCGGTAATGATCATTTCGGTGCATTTATGGGTTATGGTGATTATGTTGTTGGTGATAGTGTTATCTCTAGAGTATACTATGTGGAAGGTCTTGGTCATAATCTGTTCTCTGTTGGTCAATTCTGTGATTCTGATCTAGAAGTAGCCTTCAGAAAACATACTTGTTTTGTTAGAGAACTTGATGGTAAGGAACTGTTAAGAGGAACTCGTGGTTCAAATCTTTACACCATCTCTATCGATGATATGATGAAGTCTTCTCCAATCTGCTTGTTGTCAAAGGCTTCGAAAACAAAGTCATGGTTATGGCATCGTCGTCTCAATCACTTGAACTTCGACACCATCAATGATCTCTCCAGAAAGGACTTAGTTGTAGGTTTACCTAGACTAAAGTATGAAAAGGATCATCTTTGTTCAGCATGCCAATTTGGAAAAAGAAAAAAGTATGCCCATAAACCCAAATCTACAAACTCAATTACAGAAGTTCTTCATACCCTTCATATGGATTTATGTGGACCAATGACAGTGCATAATATCTTTGGGAAGAAATATGTGTTAGTTGTGGTTGATGATTACTCTAGATTCACCTGGGTCAAGTTCTTAAGGACAAAGGATGAAACTCCTGATATCATCATCAAACTCATCAAACAGCTGCAGGTTCGACTTAACAAAACCGTCAGAATTATCCGAACAGACAATGGTACTGAGTTTGTTAACAAACAACTTAGTAAATTTTATGAAAGCATTGGAATCAGCCATCAAAGAAGTGTTCCACGAACTCCTCAACAGAACGGTGTAGTTGAAAGACGAAATAGAACTCTTGTGGAAGCCGCTAGAACAATGTTGATATACTCAAAGGTTCCAATGTTTCTCTGGGCTGAAGCTATTGCCACTGCATGCTACACACAAAATCGTTCCCTGATTCACACTGTTCATGGAAAAACTCCATATGAACTGGTCCACAACAGAAAACCTAATCTCTCTTTCCTTCGTGTGTTTGGTGCATTGTGTTATCCAACTAATGAGGGTCAAGACTTAGGCAAACTGAGAGCTAAAGCAGACATTGGAGTTTTTGTAGGGTATGCACCAAATAAAAAGGGATACCGAATCTACAACAAAAGAACCCAAAATATCATGGAAACAATTCACGTTACGTTTGATGAGCTGACCGGTCAAACGGCTCCTGGACAACCCAGTTCAGGACCCGTACTTCAAAACAGTCCCATTGGTTCATCCCTTGTTCCAAACTCTTCTCAAGAAACTCCATATGTACCTCCATCTGAAGATGATTTAAAGAAATTGTTTGATCCTATGTTTGATGAACTTTATGATCCAAGTACTAATGAGGTGTCGATTCCTACAACAGAGGCTGCTCATATTCCTGTGAATGAAGTCAATCCCTCAGTCTCAATATCATTAAGTCAAGAAGCGCCTGCTGCTGATCCTTCAGTCTCATCAACAAATCATCATTCTTCAAATGTACATCATGGAACTGTTTCTGGCATCAATGATGAATTTAATCCCTTTGCTACTCCTGAAGATGCTCCATTTGAAAACATATTTGCTCCTGAATCTTCATCAGAACCATCTTCTTCAGGAGACATCGACTCTGCTACTTCAGTCCCTCAACAACTACCACATGAACACCTCAGAAAATGGACTCACGATCATCCATTAGATAACATCATTGGAAATCCTTCTCGTCCAGTATCAACACGGAAACAACTTGCAACCGATGCTTTGTGGTGCTTCTTAAACTCCGTACTCTCTAAGATCGAACCAAAAGATGTCAAAACCGCCATGAATGAAGATAGCTGGTTCAATGCCATGCAAGAAGAAATTCATGAGTTTGATTGACTTGATGTATGGGAGTTAGTACCTGCTCCAGATTATGCTATGATTATTGCTCTAAAATGGATCTTCAAAGTGAAACTTGATGAGCATGGTGATGTGTTGAAGAACAAGGCTCGATTAGTTGCTAAAGGATACCGTCAAGAGGAGGGTATAGACTTTGAAGAATCTTTTGCTCCTGTTGCTCGAATCGAGGCAATCAGAATATTTTTGGCTAATCCTGCTAGTAAGAACATGGTAGTCTATCAGATGGACGTGAAGACGGCATTCCTGAACGGAGATCTTAAAGAAGTCGTCTATGTCAGCCAACCTGAAAGCTTTGTAAATCCAGATCATCCTACCCACGTTTATCGTCTCAAAAAGGCTCTGTACGGTTTAAAGCAAGCTCCAAGGGCATGGTATGATACGCTATCAAAGTTTCTTCTATCTACCGGATTCAGCAAAGGAGTAGTTGATCCAACATTGTTCACAAGGAAGTCAGGCAAACATTTAATCCATGTTCAAATTTATGTTGATGATATCATCTTTGCCTCGACTGACCCTAATGAGTGTGACCGTTTTTCAAATGAAATGAGTTCAAAATTTCAAATGTCAATGATGGGACAAATGTCATTTTTCTTGGGATTACAAATTTCACAAAGTCCTGGAGGCATTTTCATAAATCAATCTAAATATGCAACTGAGATCTTAAAGAAATTTGGATTTGATTCAAGTGACCCTGTTGACACTCCCATGATTGATTGAACCAAACTAGATGAGGACCACTCAGGGATCATGATTGACCAAACGAAATATCGTAGTATGATTGGATCCCTGATGTACCTCACTGCTAGTAGACCAGACATCTTGTTCGCTATTTGCATGTGTGCTAGATACCAGGCTAAGCCTACTAAAAAGCACCTTGAAGCGGTTAAACGGGTCTTTCGGTATTTCCAAGGAACCATCAATATGGGACTTTGGTACCCGAAGGACACTGGTATGTCACTAACAGCCTATGCAGATGCTGATCATGCAGGATGTCAAGATACTCGTCGAAGTACGTCTGGAGGTGCTCAGTTTTTGGGTGATAAGCTTGTGATCTGGTCTTCAAAGAAGCAAATGAGTACTTCTATTTCCTCTACAGAGGCAGAATAGATAGCCATGTCATCTAGTTTTGCTCAAATCCTTTGGATGAGATCTCAATTAACTGACTATGGCTTTGTATTTAACAAAATCCCTCTGTACTGTGATAATAAAAGTGCTATTGCTCTTTCATGCAATAACGTTCAACACTCAAGAGCTAAGCATATCGACATTCGACATCATTTCATTAGGGAACAAGTGGAAAAAGGTGTGGTGGAACTCTATTTTGTGAGGTCTGAATATCAGTTAGCAAACATCTTTACCAAAGCTCTTCCAAGAGAACGTTTTGAGTTCATACTTCCACGACTAGGCTTGAAAAGCCTTCAACCAGAAACACTCAAACGTCTTCAGGAGGAAGACGAGGAGTAAAGGTCTATGCTCATCTATCTCTTGTATATATCTATTTGAAAAACAAAATACAAAATTATAAAACCCTCAAAAATCAAATAGAAAAATATAAAACCTTCAAAATCCATAAAAATCTGAAAAATTCGAAAAATCTTCAAAAAATATTGTCAATTTGTTATGTTTTTTTTTTCTTTCCCGGTTCGACTATATCTACGGTCTTTGTGCTGTCATTCAAAGAATGACACGGGACTTTAGATGTTGTTCGAATTCTTAAAAAACAAAAAAAATTATTTTTGAGAGAAAGAGGAAAAAATGGTTTACTGTCATTTCAGGCAGTAACCCGCTTTTTAAAGAAAGAACAGAGCCATGCTTTTTCATGTTTTCATATTCCATGCTCCGATTCTATAAACATTTTTCTGCTGAAAACTAAACTGCTTTGAAAAAAAATAACTCGGACTCTATTTTTGATAATCATCTGGACTTATTTGTCAAAATATCTATCTCTCAATCAACAACCTATGTCATTGATTGAGGGGGAGAATGATTTTAATTAAATTAAAAAGTTATTTGTCATTCAATTGTTTTCAAAAGATATTTATGCATGTTTAATCAATAGAGTTTAAAGTCTTAAAATCCAATCCTTATCAGTTAAAACGCTTTCATAATCAAGTCACAATTCTCCTTAAAAACTTTCAAAATCAATTTAAATCTACAAGAGATCACAAATCTCAAAGGATTTGATAATTGTGATCGGGGGAGAATTTGTGATTTAAATTGGATTTAAACTGATAATTCGGTAAATGGTTTTATAAGGATGTACAAGCTCTCCTTCCCACATGTGCCAAACGATTTCAAATTTTCCATGCACATGTTGAGGGGGAGCATCTATCTTAAACCACAATGATTTGAAACGTGATCATTTATCTCAATGTGCAGGTTCCCTCTAGTATGTTCAGAACTCTTTTCAAACCTTAAGGCACATATTGAGGGGGAGCAAAACTTTGAAAACCTCATCCTTCCCCAAAATGCTTTATCTACTTGATTTGATTAGGGAAATGATGTTGATATCTTTTAGAAAATGGTAATCAAAGAAGTTAATTCTTTCTCTTGCCTCCGTGTGCAAAAAGATTTCAAACATTTGATGCACATGTTGAGGGGGAGCTCTTGTTCTAAAAAATGTCAAAAACAATTCAGGTACAAAATGCTTTGATAATATATCACAAGTATCTGGATTGTGTTTCAAATGGTTTTCAATTGGTTCAAATGGCAGATGAACAATACCAAATAGACCGACCAAATTTACTTTATGTACGGTGATATAAGGATGATAAGGTTAGGTATTGGTTCCCATGATCCGCCAGAACCGGAGGGATCTACCCAGGGACAATCCACTAGTTAGTCCTTAGGTATGATGATAAAAGGAGAAAAGTGAGATATGGGAAGAGTGCGGACTGAGACAGAGCGAGTACTGGAACAAACCCAACAAGGTTCTTGCTATGAAGTCTCGGTAAGCACTGAAGGGGTTGAAGAATTAAAAAGAATTGAATGAGAAAAGGGTGAAAACAAATAGCCCTCCATATATTCAACCTTAGGGCAGAAACCGGGTTCAATTCATATGCTACTGATGGTAACATCGGTATTGAAGACAAGATGTCATGGACCCAGTGACGCACTGCACTAACTTCCCAAGCTACTCAAGTTCCTTTTAAAAGGTCTTGTTTCATTCTCACGGGGAACCTACATAATCTATCGACCTTCTCTTAGAGATTGTTGATATTGAAGAAGGAGACCCTCTCCCTAGTCTCCGGCACAGGAATCTAATATGCACATGTTGAGTCTAGAGCCACGAGATCATCAATAAATCTCATTAGGACACTTTCATTGAAGACTCTCTGTTTCACTCAATGTGGAAAGAGAGATTTTATCTTGAGTCCTACGCATTATCCTTGTGGTATTGCCAGAACATCTGAGTGATATGCAAACATACTCACAATGAAGATGGAAAGCCTTCTGGAGCCAACATCAAACAAGCTCCTGGTGGGTGGCATGTGAGATCAATCAAATAGATCAACCATGTGACAACTGAACAGAAACAATGGGGCGATTCAACCTTTTGAATCAATCCTGGTTCAGGTTATGGATTAACGGATACCTTTGAAAAACCGGTCATTGTGCTTAAAAACTCTTTTCTTTAGCACATTGACCGTGTTCGAATATTTCAAATCAAAAGGTGTTTTATGATTGATAATTGATTTTCATTAAAACCTTCGTTGTATTGCAAAAACAATTTCTATTGAGCAATACACGATTGTATTTCAAATCTCTTTTCATCAATCAGTGAATTTCTATTCCGCTGGTTCACTCACTCCGTGTTGTCTTCTTTGAGATGTTCCGGTTTGAGAACAGCTAGAGCAGCTGCGAAACCCTATGAAGGAAATTCTTCAGAATTATACCTGATCATAGGCAGTACTTGTACTGATAAACGGGGAACCGTGGGCCGTGTACCTCAATTCAATGAAAGTGATCAAAGACACTTTCGTGCGCTTTATTGCTAACTATTTTATGCAGGTAAACCCGACGTTTGCAGCTGATCAGAATGAAGCGGTCCATCCATAGCCGCATGCTCACTTAACACATTCATCTCAAAAGAAATCATGATTAGTGTATCAATGACTCTGATATTTTCACTCCATGCTTCTGCTACGCTGCTGCCAATATCATGAATCAACGAAAGCTTCCGTTACTCTGATGAGAAGATATCATGATCCAGAATGTGAGCATGTCGGTCCGAAAGTCACAACATCACATAATACCAACACCACAATGGATGTCTCAGAGATTTTTTTTTGCTGATGATCTCAAAAGCTGGCTCAAAATTAATATCACGTGGATCAGTAAAAGACCTCCACTTGGATTAACCAAACATGCAATGAGAGGAATCAATGACTACGAGCTTCGGAGCAAAGTACTACATCAAGAATGGAAGAACAATTTTTAATGTAATATTTGATTGTATTCAATGTAATTTTAGTATATGTTTGAGGTGACCTCCCTTAGGGGGAGATTGTTAGGAATTAGAAATTCCAGGTATTAAAGAGTCGGTCACCTCAAGTATATGTAATCGTTAGAAAGCCCCTAGTCGTAGTTCTTTTATGTTAAGTAGTATTTAGTTTAGTAACATCGTGGAGGACGGACGGGTATTTACCCACTGTATGCCTGATCCACAGCCCGTTGTGTGGCGTTTTATTGTAAGACTATAAATACTCTCTACCTTCCAAGGTAGAGAGTTGGAGCTGATAATAATATCTTTCACTTTCTCTCACTAAGTTCCCTAAACCTCTAACTTTCTCTCTCTAAAACACTCTTGTACGCCTACTTGTGTTAATGGTTTGATGTGTATGTGAAATCCAATATCTATCATTATGGTTTGATGTGTATGTGAAATCCAATATCTTACAATTGGTATCAAGAGCCATGGTTAGATCATCTCTTACATATCTTTGGATTTCTAGTGGTTTTTAGGTGGTTTTTGAGTTTGAAAAAGTTTAGTGGTTTTTGCATCATTTGGGTGATTTCTAGTGTTAAAGTTTGAATTTTGATAGTAATTTTGTGTTTAGAATCATCACAAGTGTTTAGGTTTTGATTTTGAAGGCTTGAATCATCGTGGTTGGGTTGTTTTTGGATTGAAAAGTGGTGTTTTTGTGATTTTCTAGCTAGCGACTTGAGCCACGGATAGTTTATCTTGGTAGCGATTTGCTTTGTTATTTGGTAGTGAGTTGTTGTTTAAGGTCTTAGCGAGTTGAGCTAGCGACTTGTCTACTGAGACAAGCAGACAAAAAGTACACGTAGTGGATTCTCCACTACACGTAGCGACTTGGTGTAAGTTAGCGACTTGTACTTTATATTTTTAGCGACTTGGTGTTAGCGAGTTGGTACCTAGCGAGTTGCTATTTAGCGACTTGACAAATTAGCGACTTGGTGCTTAGCGAATTGCTATCAAAATTTTGCTAGCGACTTGGATTGTAGCGAGTTGTTATATAGCGAATTGGCACTTAGCGACTTGGTTTAAGGTTTCCTAGCGACTTGGGTGATATCCTTTGAATACGGTTTTCTCTTGATTTAGTAAAATCCCGTGAAAGAATCTATTTCCCGGTTTAATCATAGAGTTATAAAATCCCATTTAATCTGTCATCATGTCTACCAACGTTCCTACAATCATCTCCACTGTTGCCGAGGATGTTCAAGCAGCTGGTTCAGATACTCGTCCACCCATGCTTGACAGAACTGACTACGACTCTTGGGCTCAACGAATCAGATTGTACTGTCTTGGAAAGGAAAATGGAGTCAACATTCTCAAATCCATTAATGAAGGACCATATCGGGTTGAGACTACTAGAGACTTAATTGATACAGCTGAAGATGGAACAATCATCTATGGAATTGACAGACCAAAGACATATGATGAGCTCGATGATAAGGAGAAAAAGAGATTCGATGCTGATATCAGGGCTTCTAACATCGTACTTCAAGGTCTTCCAAAAGATATCTACAAGCTGATCAATCACAACACCGAAGCAAAGGCAGTGTGGGATAATGTCAAGATGCTTCTCTCAGGTTCTGAATTAACTATAGAAGACAGAGAATCACAACTCTATGATGAATTTGAACACTTCAAAATAAAACCAGATGAGAGTGTTTATGAGTACTATGTGAGATTCCACAAGCTTGTTAATGATATGAGGAACATCAGAATGACTATGCCTAACATTCAGCTGAACTCAAAATTTGTGAACAACATGCATCCCGAATGGCACAAGTTTGTCACTTCTGTGAAGCTCACTAAAGGATTAAAGAATACAAACTATGAGCAATTGTATGCCTTTCTTCTCCAGAATGAGAGACATGCTATGTTTGAAAAAAGGATTCTGGAGCAGTTCAAAACCAATCAGGGAGAAACAAGTTTATCAAATGA
Organism: Chrysanthemum seticuspe; assembly: GCA_019973895.1. NCBI lineage: Eukaryota > Viridiplantae > Streptophyta > Magnoliopsida > Asterales > Asteraceae > Chrysanthemum > Chrysanthemum seticuspe. The sequence continues at coordinate 281,449,189 of BPTQ01000007.1, forward strand.
TTCAACTGCATTTTTCACCAATGATGGAACCACTACTAAAACATTTCATGTCATTCAAGATCCATGCTTCAAACAGCCTGATGCCAATGCTGTCATGGAACACTTTATCAATAAGCTGGCTTATATGGTTAAACAAAACTTAACATTCTCACCACATACCAACAAACTTCACACTAACAATGAAATCAGGATTGCATCCAATCTACACAACCATGCTTTGGTCAGAGATGGAAAGGTTACAGTACAACCAGCTCAAGGAAGACAAAATGAACAAAGAAAAGGTGGAGTAGGAGGAGGGTATGTGGAAAATCAGAATAGAGGAAGGAATGGAAATCAAGGACAAGTAAAGCTGACCAAGTGTTACAACTGTGGAGGTGAGGGACACATTGCAAGGAACTGCATATCGCCAAAACGCCCTCAGAATGCAGAGTACTTCAGGGATAAGATGTTGCTTGTGCAAGCTCAGGATAATGGTGCAGCTTTGGATGAAGAGGAGTTGTTGTTCTTGGCTGAGGGAAATGCTAAGACATATGATGCAGATGTGGATGAGCAACCAATTCAGGAGATAGGCCATAATCATCAGAATGCCTTTCAAGTAGCTGATTGTGATGCATACGACTCTGATGTTGATGAAGAACCCACTGCACAAACCATCTTCATGGCTAGCATTTCTCCAATGGTCTCTCCTAAAGTCTCTTCATCACCACAAGCTGGTCCATCCAAAGACAAACTCATTTTTGAGGTATTAAAATTATACGATGAAGTTGATGAGCAAAAGATACATAACGAAGTACAATTAACTGTATTGATTGAGTCAGATATTGAAAATCTGGGTAATATCAATGTTGTCCCATATGATCAATATGTGAAACAAAGTGAAAGTGAGATTGTACCAAGTGATGCATCTTCTGCAGTCAATAATGATTATGTTTTTGATGAATTCACTGCATGTGCCCCTGATGATTCTGTCATCTCTGAACTGAATGCCTACAAAGAACGTGTTGCTATTTATGAACAACGTGCAAAATTTGAGTTGACCACCCGTGAGCAGGAAATGGATAACCAAATGCGTACAACTATTAGAAAAAGTAGGTTTAGAGAAGAAGTATTAAAACAAGAGTTAAACTCCTTACTAGATAAGCTTTCTAAAACTGCTAAGCAAAAACAAGAACTTCAAGAAAATGTTAAAATGCTTAAGCCAGAATTCAGTGCTAAGGAATCAAAACTTTTGAATGATTTTTCTAATCTAAAAACCTTGAAAAACAAGCTTGAAAATAAGTTGTACGTACAAGGAAATACCATTCAGACTGCTCACTTAATCACTAAGCATAGAGTTTTAAGCGATAAGCATAGTGTTCCCATTATAGATAAACCCAACCCTGAGTACGGGAAGATTGCAAAAGCAGCTCAAAGTGTAATCTATGATGGCAATGAGATTCTTAAACCTAGACAAAAACCTAGTTGCGTTAAGTGCACAGAGGAAGATAAGAAATCAGATGAAGTCACTAGGGAGAAGATGAACAAGAAACTAGATGATCCTAAATGTAAAAAGAAGAAAATAATAATCACACCCCATGACTACAAAAAGGAGAATTGGATCTCCTTGAACATGTTTAAGCCTCAAACATTGTTGACTCCCGAACAAGTGTTCTGGAAAATGGACTTAGATAAGCAGAAAGCGGAAAATATTGTTGAAACAAACCCTCCCCTTAGGAAAATGCCTAAAGCGACTGTGTATCCTCCCAATACACCAATGCATCTAGTTCCCAGAACTATTGCCACTAAAAGCAAGACCTTAATAAGTCAATACGTTATCTTTCAACTATTTGTTGATTTTGAGAAAACTTGCAAGAAAAGGATCACACCCACTGGTATTACTGAAGGGGAAAGGGGTTTTGAGCAAACAAGAGAATGTTATTTAACTGAAGTCATGCCTTTCTTTAAACAACTAAAAGACCATTTTGAAAGTCTTAAAAAGGGAATGAATTTAGCATTAAAGAAATGGAAAAGGAATTTGATGCAATGATAGTTGAGGTTAGTGATTATGAGCGTGCACTAAAATATAATGAGATTGAGAGGAAGAACTTGCATACATTGAATGAGACTCTTATTACTGAATGTGTTGCTCAAGATGTGTTTTTCACTGCTACAAATTTTTCTATTAATGCTTCTGTGACAACTCGTACTTTCAGGTCATTTCTCGAAACAATTCATGCTTCACTATTTTAACATTTATCGTAAACTAGGTTTACGTGTTCCAAATTCGCGTAACCTTAATGGTTTAGCGGCGAATTCATGATCATATCATCACGAACATTTCATATGGACTAAGTTTAGTCTACATTTCATTAACATCATTTGCATCATGTTAGTTCATTCATGACATTGCATTTCACATTAAAACGCGTAAATTTTTATATTAAATAAACGTTATCGCGTAAGTTATTATTTTGAACATTTAATCCGATACTTCCAAAAATGATCCCGATATATTTTTTTATCCTTACATTTAGTTTATAAAAACTATATTTTGAGTTTACCTAGTGTTTTAAATTTATTTTGTATATAAATCGTTAAATTTATATTATTACGACACTTTTCTAAAAAAACTACACGATAATTATTATATCACTCAGATTTTGCAAGAAATGTATTTTTACAACTTTTATGATCTCATTATACTTTACTTTGATCTATTAAAAATTTCTTTTAGCCAAAACTACCTTAAATACATTAATGAATATACAATCTTACAAGTTACAACACATTTTACCTATACATTTTACTTACAAACTATTATATACATAATATATAAAAGAAAAAAAAATATCTGCATTGTGAATACATCCCCCTTTGGCGTCCAAATGAGGGGTATGCATTAATTGAGTGGTACAAATTTTCTACTTGGGTTAGATTTGCACTTCATCTTAAATTCACACTTCATTCATTCATTCACTACAATCATTCATAAGTTAGAGAAATTTTCCTTCTCTCTTGCTTCCTCCTCTCAAAACCGGTTACCCCTAGGAGATTGAAGAGATCATCCAAAAATTTTTCAAGCTCAAGTTAACACAATCTAGATTACACTCTTATTAAGGTTTTGAAATAAAAACCTAGGGTGTTTAGGTTAATCCTTGTTCTAATCACCTCATCATAGTAACTTGTAAGCATATCACTTCATTTTACATCTTCCATTTTCATTTCATATATATTTCATCATTTTCTTAGCTAACATGCAAGACTTATGTGTATTTATACCATTTTTACTTTGATTTTTAGAGTTTTATATATATAAAGTCATCCTATAATTATTCCCTTGGTATATATTGGTCTTGATGATGTTTAGGAACCCATGACACCCTAAGAAGGTGTATGGTAGGATTAGAATAGCTTTGGAGTTGATTTGAAGGGATTGGAATAGGTTTAGTACGAGAAAAACTATTTTCGACAAGTATATATAGTGGTCTGATCTTGTTTTGTTTTTCTGGAAAATCCGACAGTAGGCACGAATTTTTGACCTTGATATTTAGAAAATATATTTTAAAACGAATCCGTGGCCGCTTGAACGGATTAAAACGGAGTTATAATGAAGAAGTTATGAATTTTTCAAGTTTGACGACGAAATATATATTTTCTGAAATTTCAGCAACCTATTTTAGTTTTGTACGAGTCAAAAACGAGTCCTAAGCTTTACAAATTATTTCGACTTATCAAAAATATATTAGTATACTTCGATACGAAGCTAAGGACGTATAATACGTAGAAAACGGATTTGAAACGACTAAGATATACACGTTTTCATAAAAATTGCCGTAACTATTATTTTTAGAAAAACTATATTATTTTTACGAGATAAGTGTTACGGTAACTAAAATGACCATATTGAAGGCTGTTTTTAACGTTGATGTGGAACTTTTTGTAACGAGATGTCTTCTAATAAAATTGAGATCATCGAACATATTTCTCAAAATGACCAACCGTTTGTATAGCGGAGTTGTGATAAATTATTTACGGTTGCTTAAACTTTGCCGAAACTCACTTTTTACACAACATTTGGACAAAACCACCATATTTAACCTCTATTATCTTTATGTTCGAGACCTCTATGACGAAAACTCATGTACTAAAACTTCTAGATTTTGATACAAACTTTCTAAAACCGTCGAGTTCGTTTCCTAACGTTCGACGTACACCATTTTACGACTAGTTTTTCAAAGCCATTTTTGTCACTTTCATGAAATTTCCGACGACTTTATTTTACGACGAAAAGTGATAATTTCACTATAAATCATTACGAAACCATTGTAGGATGACATTTTGATGTAATTACTTGTAAAGTGATTTAAGATTGGTCAAGACGTCAAAAGAGTATTTTTCGACGATAAGTATTATTTTTCAAAACTCGCAAATGGTATAAATAACATACGAAATGCATGCATAACATTACATCATAACTCATTACATATCATATCATTCGTAATAGGTCCAGATTAAAGTATCACGCTACATCTCAGTGTACTTACTCTTGTCATCATACCAGTTTATCAAGTGAGTTTTCATAGCCCCGTCGTACATGCTTTTAATTATTTTCAAACCTACGGGGGAGAATACATTGCACAACATTTTTATTACGATACTAAGTATGTTAAATTCATTTACATTGCTTAAGTTACCACATGCCAATTGAAAGTCCCCATTTCCTGAACATGAACCGTTAATCATAGAAGCGAGGGTGAGTGGATAGATCTATCGAGGGTGACGCCTCCATCCGGGTTGGTGAATCCCAACTAGTCATACGGATGCATTTCATTTAATAACATTATAGTTGTCTGGCAAACACTCTGTTGGGGCATACATTATGAACAGTCTAGTTTCGGTGTCATGGGCTTATTGCAATTGTAACATTTTTCTGTGACATGATTGTCATACCTGGTCTATACTTGTGTAGTCGTATAAAACATTTACTTAAACCTATGATTTCTCACCAACATTATTGTTGACCGTTTTAGCAATGTATTTTCAGGTAACTAAGGCATACTCATCATGGCATGGTTAAGGAACCCCTTTTAAGTCGCGGCGTCGACTTACATCATTGTACATTATGGCACTTTCTTTCAAAACCATCGTTTGGACTTGTAATATATTTATATTTCCGCAAACTTTATAAACTTTTGGGACCTCTACTTTGTAAACTCTGATTGTTTTATTAAATCAAACGATGTTCTTTTCAAACGACACTTTAGGTCGTTCAATATAACTGTGATTGTGGTGCTATGACAGTCTATCCCCAGGAATTCCATTCCGCTGCAAAACAGGTAAATTGGGGGTGTGACAGATTGGCATCAGAGCTTCGGTTATAGAGAACTAGGTTGCATCATTGACCCTAGACTATAACTACATTATCATAGCATCTCATCATTTCATCATGAGTGCATAGTCACTATACATGCGGTTTTATACGCACATTTTACGAGATATTACTTTCATTTCGAAATCGATTGTCACATAGATGCCTTCAAATACCCATCCCATTATACTCACATCACTTTGACATGGAGAATGCCTTGTCATTCCCTATCACAATTTTAACATCAGTTGACTCAACACCGATAACATCAGATGATGACACTGAGACCTTTTAGGAGGACGAAGTTGCACCTACACCATCACGATCACTATTGATTCACGGTAGAATCAGGACAATTTTTATCACTCAGTTGGGACAGATCATACCATTGGGTAGAATTTATAGGCTTAGTCCTAATGAACCTATTTTCTTAACTCACCACAAGGATTTCCATTATCATCATTGTCATTATTTTCATCATCATTATCATTTCGAGCACCATCCGTACCATCACATCTCATACACGATACTCATATACCTGACTTGCAGCTTGGGAAGCGTGCATGATTTGACACACCATTACCACCTACCACTAAGACTATAGACACTACACCATCTCATAGGTTTGAGGACTGTGAGAGTTCTAGGGCTATTGTTGCTAGACCGTCTACTACTCCTACACTTGAAACACGTTTAGACCGTTGACAGGAATAAATGATAAGTACCTTTCTAGCTAATGTAATCTTTATCATTTATTATCTCTACGATAATCACCACCTTGTTTATTTCATTCCTTACTCCAATTGCCCAATTTTCCATCATTTCACAACGATACATCACTATCTTACTAGGGGTTAGGCCAACTTTATTCTCGACCAATTAGTAGACTATTACTACTCGATAAGGTTCTCCTATGTATCCTACAAACCATCCAACAAATTTTATTCCAAATTATCCTGCTACTATTTCATGAAATTATTTCACTTGATTTTATTTCGAACTATTTTATCACCATCTTAGAAACGTTGTTTCATAAAGTTTTAACGCAAGTTGTTTTATTACCAACTTATCAATTGGTTTCAGTCATTTTATCAACTATTTAATATCCTCATGCGAAACGATTTTCATGTTACTCTGAAAAATCATTGAGCCATTATCTTACAAAACAAAACGTTGAATACCATCTAAAACTTCGGAGGAACATAATACCATTTCAACAAAAACAAGCATCACATCATTTGTCCTTGATTATACATGGCCTGATCACCTATGTATAATTCAGGAAGAATTATGTCATGAAAGTAACAAGCATCATTTCAAATCTCCTAAAACAATTCTCATTTAAAAGCAAAGTTTTATAATCAGATAAATCTTGCATAAACATTTCTTTTTGTTAACACTCTATAGATGCTTACGCCATTTATCTCTCACTCAAACGATAAGTTAGGATTTGACGAGTGACTTTTTTTTAGGAAAGACTTCCTATACCATCTGTGAGGAGGATTCCTCGATACAAGAAAACAATGAAAGGATATTGGAATTTCCAACAAGGGCTAGAAGTAAGTAGCGAGACGTTTCAAAACTCAACAAAAATCTTAAGACATCACGAGACATTTCGAACCACTATTTTGGATTAGAATCCAAATTCTGCTATTTCATAAGTACTAGCTAGACCGAGTTACAAGACTTAGTACTAATCGAATACACACTAAGGAACACTATAGGAATAAACCAATTCTCCTAATTGAGACTACAGAACATTTCATTAAACAAGGCTTCAACAATATGTGAACTTCCCTACAATGAGTTTCCCTTAAAGGAAAAATTTGGTTAAATTAAGGTTATCGATATAAACTTTCTCTAAGGCATTGTGTTCTCTAGAAATTCCAAGTAACCTCACTTCCATATGAAGAGATGCCACAGGTTTGAACATGTCGGACAATCAATGACTCCCCATCTACAAGTGAAACTAGAACAAACATTCTTCGACATAGTTTGAGCTGATATCTATTTTCTTGCTAGCATGATAACAATATTAGTGATGAACTATTTTTGGAAGCACTCAATATCGGAACAGATCTTGAAAACCAACCACTACACCACCTCACTTAAATAATTAAGGTTTGTGACTTTACAACATGGAGCATGGAAACACTTCGATAATCAAACAATAAACATTTTAGTCATAGAGACTAAGCACCTTAGGCAGGTAAGACTCAGGTCATGACATTCGCTAAGACTAGAAACGCGAGGAATCGCAACTGTTACCTATAATCTATTTTTTTTCAATAAGGTCCTTTCCGACAGATTTAACATTTTGAAATCTAACACGAGACGCGTGGTATCAATTCCAGTTGTACCCATTATAAGCTATTCGATTCACCTTAGACTGCTGACAGTCATTTCAGGATTTCCATGGAACCTACTAGGACATGATTACCGCCTATTATCCTCAGCTCAATGGTTAGAGCGAGAGAGCAATTTCCACATTAGATAATATACTCAAGCCAGTATGACCTTCTAGAAATGGTTAGGCAAATCATTCTCCATCGACAAGTTTCTTTGCAACAATAGTTAGCTCATGAACATATTGACTACACCATTTGAGGCACTGTAAGGTTGAGGTATCAATCACTTATTCAATGATTAAAATCAGGAAAGTCCGATTCATTAGTCCATAACTCATTCATGAAACAAACAAAGAAGTTATACAAATCAAGAATCAGTTACAAGTAACAACATATAGCTAGATAAGCTACATCGTTATACGATGCAAAATTTGGAGATATGTCCCATAAGCCGCAAACCATTAGAATTTCAAGTTGGCAACAGAATCTATGTTCGAAATCTTGCCTTGGAAAGCGAAGTGCGATTCAGAAAAACACTGGACGAACCAATACGACCCAGATATCCTTACCTTTCACCGATAACACTGTAGGACCTAACAACGACTGAATTCAGGGACTGAATTCCTTTTTGGATGGGCGAATGTGACAACTCGTACTTTCAGGTCATTTCTCGAAACAATTCATGCTTCACTATTTTAACATTTATTGTAAACTAGGTTTACGTGTTCCAAATTCGCGTAACCTTAATGGTTTAGCGGCGAATTCATGATCATATCATCACGAACATTTCATATGGACTAAGTTTAGTCTACATTTCATTAACATCATTTGCATCATGTTAGTTCATTCATGACATTGCATTTCACATTAAAACGCGTAAATTTTTATATTAAATAAACGTTATCGCGTAAGTTATTATTTTGAACATTTAATCCGATACTTCCAAAAATGATCCCGATATATTTTTTATCCTTACATTTAGTTTATAAAAACTATATTTTGAGTTTACCTAGTGTTTTAAATTTATTTTGTATATAAATCGTTAAATTTTTATTATTACGACACTTTTCTAAAAAAACAACACGATAATTATTATATCACTCAGATTTTGCAAGAAATGTATTTTTACAACTTTTATGATCTCATTATACTTTACTTTGATCTATTAAAAATTTCTTTTAGCCAAAACTACCTTAAATACACTAATGAATATACAATCTTACAAGTTACAACACATTTTACCTATACATTTTACTTACAAACTATTATATACATAATATATAAAAGAAAAAAAAATATCTGCATTGTGAATACATCCCCCTTTGGCGTCCAAATGAGGGGTATGCATTAATTGAGTGGTACAAATTTTCTACTTGGGTTAGATTTGCACTTCATCTTAAATTCACACTTCATTCATTCATTCACTACAATCATTCATAAGTTAGAGAAATTTTCCTTCTCTCTTGCTTCCTCCTCTCAAAACCGGTTACCCCTAGGAGATTGAAGAGATCATCCAAAAATTTTTCAAGCTCAAGTTAACACAATCTAGATTACACTCTTATTAAGGTTTTGAAATAAAAACCTAGGGTGTTTAGGTTAATCCTTGTTCTAATCACCTCATCATAGTAACTTGTAAGCATATCACTTCATTTTACATCTTCCATTTTCATTTCATATATATTTCATCATTTTCTTAGCTAACATGCAAGACTTATGTGTATTTATACCATTTTTACTTTGATTTTTAGAGTTTTATATATATAAAGTCATCCTATAATTATTCCCTTGGTATATATTGGTCTTGATGATGTTTAGGAACCCATGACACCCTAAGAAGATGTATGGTAGGATTAGAATAGCTTTGGAGTTGATTTGAAGGGATTGGAATAGGTTTAGTACGAGAAAAACTATTTTCGACAAGTATATATAGTGGTCTGATCTTGTTTTGTTTTTCTGGAAAATCCGACAGTAGGCACGAATTTTTGGCCTTGATATTTAGAAAATATACTTTAAAACGAATCCGTGGCCGCTTGAACGGATTAAAACGGAGTTATAATGAAGAAGTTATGAATTTTTCAAGTTTGATGACGAAATATATATTTTCTGAAATTTCAGCAACCTATTTTAGTTTTGTACGAGTCAAAAACGAGTCCTAAGCTTTACAAATTATTTCGACTTATCAAAAATATATTAGTATACTTCGATACGAAGCTAAGGACGTATAATACGTAGAAAACGGATTTGAAACGACTAAGATATACACGTTTTCATAAAAATTGCCGTAACTATTATTTTTAGAAAAACTATATTATTTTTACGAGATAAGTGTTACGGTAACTAAAATGACCATATTGAAGGCTGTTTTTAACGTTGATGTGGAACTTTTTGTAACGAGATGTCTTCTAATAAAATTGAGATCATCGAACATATTTCTCAAAATGACCAACCGTTTGTATAGCGGAGTTGTGATAAATTATTTACGGTTGCTTAAACTTTGCCGAAACTCACTTTTTACACAACATTTGGACAAAACCACCATATTTAACCTCTATTATCTTTATGTTCGAGACCTCTATGACGAAAACTCATGTACTAAAACTTCTAGATTTTGATACAAACTTTCCAAAACCGTCGAGTTCGTTTCCTAACATTCGACGTACACCATTTTACGACTAGTTTTTCAAAGCCATTTTTGTCACTTTCATGAAATTTCCGACGACTTTATTTTACGACGAAAAGTGATAATTTCACTATAAATCATTACGAAACCATTGTAGGATGACATTTTGATGTAATTACTTGTAAAGTGATTTAAGATTGGTCAAGACGTCAAAAGAGTATTTTTCGACGATAAGTATTATTTTTCAAAACTCGCAAATGGTATAAATAACATACGAAATGCATGCATAACATTACATCATAACTCATTACATATCATATCATTCGTAATAGGTCCAGATTAAAGTATCACGCTACATCTCAGTGTACTCACTCTTGTCATCATACCAGTTTATCAAGTGAGTTTTCATAGCCCCGTCGTACATGCTTTTAATTATTTTCAAACCTACGGGGGAGAATACATTGCACAACATTTTTATTACGATACTAAGTATGTTAAATTCATTTACATTGCTTAAGTTACCACATGCCAATTGAAAGTCCCCATTTCCTGAACATGAACCGTTAATCATAGAAGCGAGGGTGAGTGGATAGATCTATCGAGGGTGACGCCTCCATCCGGGTTGGTGAATCCCAACTAGTCATACGGATGCATTTCATTTAATAACATTATAGTTGTCTGGCAAACACTCTGTTGGGGCATACATTATGAACAGTCTAGTTTCGGTGTCATGGGCTTATTGCAATTGTAACATTTTTCTGTGACATGATTGTCATACCTGGTCTATACTTGTGTAGTCGTATAAAACATTTACTTAAACCTATGATTTCTCACCAACATTATTGTTGACCGTTTTAGCAATGTATTTTCAGGTAACTAAGGCATACTCATCATGGCATGGTTAAGGAACCCCTTTTAAGTCGCGGCGTCGACTTACATCATTGTACATTATGGCACTTTCTTTCAAAACCATCGTTTGGACTTGTAATATATTTATATTTCCGCAAACTTTATAAACTTTTGGGACCTCTACTTTGTAAACTCTGATTGTTTTATTAAATCAAACGATGTTCTTTTCAAACGACACTTTAGGTCGTTCAATATAACTGTGATTGTGGTGCTATGACAGTCTATCCCCAGGAATTCCATTCCGCTGCAAAACAGGTAAATTGGGGGTGTAACAGCTTCCCAATTTCATGAATTATCTGTTGCCCTGAAAGTCTCCCATGATCGTGTCATTGAGCTTGAAAAGACTAATTCTAAACTAACTGAGAAAATTGAACTGGATGATCACGACAATGTGGTTAAACATTTTTCTAAATTAGAGGTTGAAAATTTTAATCTACAACTAAAATATCAACATCTTAAAGAAAATGTAAAAACTTCAAATATCAAGACATCCTCAGATGCTCCAGAGTTTGATGCAGTTTTTCAAATAAATAAACGTGATGAACAGATTCATGCTCATTGTCACACGATCAAAAAATTGAAAGCCCAAATCTCTCAATTAAAGGGTGAAAAGAACAATGTGACTGGCTCCCAAATGCCTCCTCCTTTAGATTCTCAGAATTCTCAAACGTTTCATCTTCAAAACTTAGTAAATGCATTACAAAAGGAAAACAAAAGTTTTCTAGAAGAAAATGAAAAGGTTAAACGTCATTTCAATGAGTTATTTGAATCAATAAAGGTCACTCGTAACAAAAACAATGAACAAATAGCTTCATTGCAAAAGGAAATTGAGAATCTGAAGAGCCAGGTAAAAGGGAAAATGCCAATGACCAATGGTGAGAATGGCGTATCAAAGGTTCACTCTAGTAACAAATATGCTTTGTCTGTGAAATATGTTCCCCCTCATCTCAGGAATAACAAACTTGCTATTCAAAAATATTTCTCATCCCTTAAGGATTGTCTAGAATGTCTACGTGAGATTGTTGAAGAGGATAAATTAGAGAAACCACTTGACAATGCAATTGGGCATGCATGCTTATATGCCAAACGATCTCAAGAAATTCTAGAATGCTTAATTACAATATGCCCAAAGTCCTTTGGTGAGAGAGTTAATCCTTTGATTCCGTGTTCTATGCCTAGTGCCAAGTATGATATTCATTCGATGCCCGATGTTTTGAATGTGAACCTTAGTGTGCCTTCAAGTAGTTCAAATTCCAGATCTGTTAATGCTAAGAAAGCGAATTCTTGTGTGACTTCTAGAAGTACAAATTCCAGCACTTCCAGTGTTAAGAAAGTCAACCTTAGTGTGCCTGCATGTAATTCAGATCCCAGCACATCTAAACAGGAGATGCAAAGAGTAGCAAAACCAACTAATGTTCCCATTCCCTCTACAGGAGTAATCAGTGACATTAAAGTGAGCAGGTCAAAGTCTCAAGACAATACAAGGAATGATAGGACCTCGCAAGCTAAGAATGTTCATTGGAAGAGAGTAGAAGACCAACCTAGGAACTTTAAGCTTGAGTCGAATAAAACGAATCGTGTTGATTCTAGTATTAGCCATAGGCGTACTGTAATTAATTCGAATTCTGATACTATTTGCAAACCTTGTAACGATGTTTGCTTGAATTCTATTTCTAATCATGAATGTGGTGTGAATGTTTTGTCTAATGCTGTCATACCCCCAGTTAATATTGCTAATGCAAAAAATCATGTTAAAAAAGCTAAAAGGCAGAGGCGAAAGAGAGTTAGAAAACAGTGGAAACCCACAGGAAGAAAATTTAGTAAGTTAGGTTATCAATGGATACCGTTTGGCTATAAGGTTAATGAATCAATGCCCACTAGAAAATGGATGCCTACTGGTAGAACTATTCCCTTAAGAAGTGAACATACTTTGAATAGGGCAAATACGGACACTATTACTGCATCTATTCATAATGATTCCATTGCCTCAATTTCTGATATGAATGTTTCTACTTCTGATGTGGGTGTCCAATCACTGTTACTAACCAAATGGAACCCATTCTTGCATGGGGATCCCAATTATCCATTTATCCATTCTTGTTTGTGTTCAACTGCAGATCGTTCAAATCGTTCTGTGGTACCTGGACTCAGGCTGTTCCAAGCATATGACTGGCGACCGGTCGCGGCTCATGAACTTTGTGAGTAAATTCATCGGGACAGTTAGATTCGGGAACGACCATTTTGGAGCTATTATGGGTTATAGAGATTATGTGGTTGGTAAAAGTGTAATTTCCAGGGTATATTATGTGGAAGGTCTTGGTCATAATTTGTTCTCTGTTGGTCAATTCTGTGATTCCGATCTAGAAGTAGCTTTCAGAAAACATACTTGTTTCGTTAGAGAACTTGATGGTGTAGAATTGTTAAGAGGTACCCGAGGTTCAAACCTATACACCATATCTATCGATGACATGATGAAGTCCTCTCCAATCTGCTTGCTGTCAAAGGCTTCTAAAACAAAGTCTTGGTTATGGCATCGTCGTCTCAATCACTTGAACTTTGGTACCATAAACAACCTTTCCAGAAAGGATCTAGTCAGAGGCTTACCCAGATTAAAATATGAAAAAGATCATCTTTGCTCAGCTTGTCAATTGGGAAAAAGCACGAAATATGACCATAAACCAAAACCCACAAACTCTGTAATGGAAGTTCTTCATACCCTTCATATGGATCTATGCGGTCCAATGAGAGTGCAAACTATTAATGGGAAGAGATATGTGTTAGTAGTGGTTGATGACTACTCCCGATTCACTTGGGTTAAGTTTTTAAGGAAAAAGGACGAATCTCCAGATGTCATCATTAAACTCATTAAACAACTTCAGATCAGACTCAACAAAACAGTTCGAATCGTCCGAACTGACAATGGAACTGAGTTTGTTAATAAAGTACTCAATGAATTTTATGAAAATGTTGGAATCAGTCCTCAAAGAAGTGTTCCTCGAACTCCTCAACAGAACGGTGTAGTTGAAAGACGAAACCGAACTCTTGTAGAAGCTGCAAGGACAATGCTGATCTACTCAAAGGTTCCAATGTTTCTATGGGCTGAAGCTATTGCCACTGCATGCTACACACAAAATCGTTCCCTGATTCACACTGTTCATGGAAAAACTCCATATGAACTGGTCCACAACATAAAACCTAATCTCTCTTTCCTTCGTGTGTTTGGTGCATTGTGTTATCCAACTAATGAGGGTCAAGACTTAGGCAAACTGAGAGCTAAAGCAGACATTGGAGTTTTTGTAGGGTATGCACCAAACAAAAAGGGATACCGAATCTACAACAAAAGAACCCAAAATATCATGGAAACAATTCACGTTACGTTTGATGAGCTGATCTCTAATTCACACATCTCATGGAAAGACTCCATACGAACTTGTCCACAATCGAAAACCTGATCTATCATACCTTCGTGTGTTTGGTGCTTTATGTTATCCAACTAATGATGGTCAAGATTTAGGAAAACTGAGAGCCAAAGCAGAAATTGGAGTATTTGTAGGCTATGCACCAAACAGAAAAGGATACCGAATCTACAATAAGAAAACCCGAGATATCATGGAAACAATTCACGTTACGTTTGATGAGCTGACCGGTCAAATGGCTCCTGGACAATCCAGTTCAGGACCCACACTTCAAAACAGTCCCATTGGTTCATCCCTTGTACCAAATTCTTCTCCAGCAACTCTATATGTACCTCCATCTGAAGATGATTTAAAGAAATTGTTTGACCCTATGTTTGATGAACTCTATGAGCCAAGTGCTAATGAACTGTCAATTCCCACAACAGAGGCTGCTCATATTCCTCAGAATGAAGTCAATCCTTCAGTCTCAATGTCATTAAGTCAAGAAGCGCCTGCTGCTGATAACTCAGTCTCATCAACAAATCATCAATCTTCGAATGTACATCATGGAACTGTTTCTGGCATCAATGATGAAGTTAATCCCTTTGCTACTCCTGAAGATGCTCCATTTGAAAATATATTTGCTCCTGAATCATCATCGGAACCATCTTCTTCAGGAGACATCGACTCTGCTACTTCAGTCCCTCAACAACTACCACATGAACACCTCAGAAAATGGACTCACGATCATCCACTAGACAACATCATTGGAAATCCCTCTCATCCAGTATCAACACGGAAACAACTTGCAACCGATGCCTTATGGTGCTTCTTCAACTCCGTACTCTCTAAGATCGAACCAAAAGATGTTAAAACTGCCATGAATGAAGATAGCTGGTTCAATGCCATGCAAGATAAAATTCATGAGTTTGATCGACTTGATGTATGAGAGTTAGTACCTGCTCCAAATTATGCTATGATTATTGCTCTAAAATGGATCTTCAAAGTGAAACTTGATGAGCATGGTGATGTGTTGAAGAACAAGGCTCGATTAGTTGCTAAAGGATACCATCAAGAGGAGGGTATTGACTTTGAAGAATCTTTTTCTCCTGTTGCTCGAATCGAGGCAATCAGAATCTTTTTGGCTAATGCTGCTAGTAAGAACATGGTAGTCTATCAGATGGACGTGAAGACGGCATTCCTGAACGGAGATCTTAAAGAAGTCGTCTATGTCAGCCAACCTGAAGGCTTTGTGAATCAAGATCATCCTACCCACGTTTATCGTTTGAATAAGGCTCTTTACGGTTTAAAGCAAGCTCCAAGGGCATGGTATGATACGCTATCAAAGTTTCTTCTATCTACCGGATTTAGCAAAGGAGCAGTTGATCCAACATTGTTCACCAGGAAGTCAGGCAAACATTTAATTCATGTTCAAATTTATGTTGATGATATCATCTTTGCCTTGACTGACCCCAATGAGTGTGACCGTTTTTCAAATGAAATGGGTTCTAAATTTCAAATGTCAATGATGGGACAAATGTCATTTTTCTTAGGACTACAAATTTCACAAAGTCCCAGAGGCATTTTCATAAATCAATCTAAATATGCAAATGAGATTTTAAAGAAATTTGGATTTGATTCAAGTGACCCTTTTGACACTCCCATGATTGAACGTACCAAACTAGATGAGGACCACTCAGGGATCATGGTAGAACAAACGAAATATCGTAGTATGATTGGATCCCTGATGTACCTCACAGCTAGTAGACCAAACATCTTGTTCGCTGTTTGCATGTGTGCTAGATACCAGGCTAAGCCTACTAAAAAGCACCTTGAAGCGGTTAAAAGGGTCTTTCTGTATCTACAAGGAACCATCAATATGGGACTTTGGTACCCGAAGGACACCGGTATGTCACTAACAACCTATGCAGATGCTGATCATGCAGGATGTCAAGATACTCGTCGAAGTACGTCTGGAGGTGCACAGTTTTTGGGTGATAAGCTTGTGAGCTGGTCTTCAAAGAAGCAAATGAGTACTTCTATTTCCTCTACAGAGGCTGAATACATAGCCATGTCATCTTGTTGTGCTCAAATCCTATGGATGAGATCTCAATTATCTGACTATGGCTTTGAATTTAACAAAATCCCTCTGTACTGTGATAATAAAAGTGCTATTGCTCTCTCATGCAACAACGTACAACACTCAAGAGCAAAGCACATCGACATTTGACATCATTTCATCAGGGAACAAGTGGAAAACGGTGTGGTGGAACTTTACTTTGTGAGGACTGAATACCAGTTAGCAGACATCTTCACCAAAGCTCTTCCTAGAGAACGTTTTGAGTTTATTCTTCCACGACTTGGCCTTAAAAGCCTTCAACCAGAAACACTCAAACGTCTTCAAGAGGAAGAAGAGGAGTAAAAGGTTTCTTTCATCTATCTCTTGTATATATCTATTCAAAAATCAAATAGAAAAATATAAAACTTTCAAAATCTATAAAAATTTGAAAAATTCGAAAAATCCTTAAAAAATATTGTCATTTTGTCATGTTTTTCTCGATTCGATAATATCTACGGTCTTGATGCTGTCATTCAAAGAATGATATGGGACTTTAGATGTTGTTCGAATTTATAAAAAAAATAAAATCAAAATAAAAATCAATTAAATCAAAAAGTTATTTGCCATACAATTATTTTCAAAAGATAATCATGCATGTTTATTCGATGGAGTTTAAAGTCTCAAAATCCGATCCTTGTCAGTTAAAACGTTTTCATAGTCAAGTCACAATTCTCCTTAAAAGCTTTCAAATTCAATTTAAATCTACAGAGATCACAAATCTCAAATGATTTGATAATTATGATCGGGGGAGAATTTGTGATTTAAATTGGATTTAAACTGATAATTCGGTAAATGGTTATATAAGGATGTACAAGCTCTCCTTCCCACATGTGCCAAACGATTTAAAATTTTCCATGCACATGTTGAGGGGGAGCATCTATCTTAAACCACAATGATTTGAAACGTGATCATTTATCTCAATGTGCAGGTTCCCTCTAGTATGTGCAAAACTCTTTTCAAACCTCGAGGCACATATTGAGGGGGAGCAAAAATTTGAAAACCTCATCCTTCCCCAAAATGCTTTATCTACTTGATTTGATTAGGGAAGTGATGTTGATATCTTTTAGAAAATAGAATTCAAAGAAGTTATCTCTTTCTCTTGCCTCCATGTGCAAAACGATGTCAAACACTTGATGTACATGTTGAGGGGGAGTTCTTGTTCTAAAAATATCAAAAAAAATTCAGGTACAAAATGCTTTGATAATATATCATAAGTATCTGGATTGATTTTCAAATGGTTTTCAATTGGTTCCAATGGCAGATGAACAATACCAAATAGACCGACCAACTTTACTTTATGTATGGTGATATTAGGATGATAAGGTTAGGTATGTGTTCCCATGATCCGCCAGAACCGGAGGGATCTACCCAGGGACAATCCACTAGTTAGTGTAGAAGTCCTTAGGTATGATGATAAAAGGAGAAAAATGAGATATGGGAAGAGTGCGGACTGAGACAGAGCAAGTACTGGAATAAACCCAACAAGGTTCTTGCTATGAAGTCTCAGTAAGCACTGAAGGGGTTGAAGAATGAAAAAGAATTGAATGAGAAAAGGGTGAAAAGAAATAGCCCTCCATTTATTCAACCATAGGGCAGAAACCGGGTACAATTCATATGCTACTGATGGTAACATCGGTATTGAAGACAAGACGTCATGGACCCAGTGACGCTCTGCACTACAACTTCCCAAACCACTCAAGTTCCTCTTAAAAGGGCTTGTTTCATTCTCACAGGGAACCTAAATTATCTATCAACTTTCTCTTAGAGATTGTTGATATTGAAGAAGGAGACCCTCTCCCTAGTCTCCGGCACAGGAACCAAATATGCACATATTGAGTCTAGAGCCACGAGATCATCTATAAATCTCATTAGGACACTTTCAATGAAGACTCTCTGTTTCACACAATGTGGAAAGAGAGATTATATCTTGAGTCCTACGCATTATCCTTGTGGTATTGCCAGAACATCTGAGTGATATGCTAACATATTCACAATGAAGATGGAAAGCCTTCTGGAGCCAACATCTAACAAGCTCCTGGTGGGTGACATGTGAGATCTATACTATAGATCAACCATGTGACAACTGAACAGTAACAATGGGGAGATTCAATCTTTTGAATCTATCCTGGTTCAGGTTATGGATTGACGGATACCTTTGAAAAACCGGTCATTGTGCTTAAAAAAACTCTTTTCTTTAGCACATCGACCGTGTACGAATATTTCAAAACAAAAAGGTGTTTATGATTGATAATTGATTTTCATTAAAACCTTCGTTGTATTGCAAAAACAATTTCTATTGTGCAATACACGATTGTTTTTCAAATATCTTTTCATCAATCAGTGAATCTCTATTCGCTGGTTCACTCACTTCGTGTTGTCTTCTTTGAGACGTTCCGGTTTGAGAACATCTAAAGCAGCTGCGAAACCCTGTCAAGGAAATTCTTCGGAATTATACCTGATCACAGGCAGTACTTGTACTGATCAACGGGGAACCGTGGGCCGTGTACCTCAATTCAACGAAAGTGATCAAAGACACTTTCGTGCGCTTTATTGCTAACTGTTGTATGCAGGTACACCCGACGTTTGCAGCTAATCAGAATGAAGCAGTAAATCCATAGCCGGATGCTCACACAATACATTCATTTCTCAAGAAATCATGATAAGTGCATCAATGACTCTGATATTTTCACCCCATGCTTCTGCTACGCTGCTGCCAATATCATGAATCAACGAAAGCTTCCGCTACTCTGATGAGAAGATATCATGATCCAGAATGTGAGCATGTCGGTCTAAAAGTCACAACATCACATAATACCAACACCACAATGGATGTCTCAGAGATTTTTGTTAGCTGATGATCTCAAAAGCTGGCTCAAAATTATTATCACGTGGATCAGTAAAAGACCTCCACTTGGATTAACCAAACATGCAATAAGAAGAATCAATGACTACGAGCTTCGGAGCAAAGTGCTACATCAAGAATGCAAGAACAATTGTTAATGTAATATCTGTTTGTATTCTATGTAATTTTAGTATATGTTTGAGGTGACCTCCCTTAGGGGGAGATTGTTAGGAATTAGAAATTCCATGTATTAAAGAGTCGGTCACCTCAAGTATATGTAATCGTTAGAAAGCTCGTAGTCGTAGTTATTCTAAGCTAAGTAGTATTTAGTTAAGTAACATCGTGGAGGACGGACGGGTCTTTACCCACTGTATGCCTGATCCACAGCCCGTTGTGTGGCGTTTTATTGTAAGACTATAAATACTCTCTACCTTCCAAGGTAGAGAGTTGGAGCTCATAATAAGATTTTTCTTTCTCTCACTAAAGTTCCCTAAACCTCTAACTTTCTCTCTCTAAAACTATTGTACGCCTACTTTGTGTTATGGTTTGATGTGTATGTGAAATCCAATATCTTACATCGTACCTTTCCATTTCCTAAAAAAACATAAAAAAGATAAAAAATAATCTTCCTCAACCCCAACCTTAGCGTAGTGACTTCTCACTAGCATTCCTATTCCCCTAGAGAACGATATCAATACCCGTGGCTTACCCTAATACTACACTACAACGATTAGGTTCACTGCCTAGGGTGTTATAAAACTTGCTCGAAGAAAAGGAAGTTCCTTTGACCCCGAACGACGCGTGTAGCGTTATCAGGGCAGTTGATGTATTCACAACCACATGCATTTCAGACTTAGCAAGCTTCTCCGAGAGTCTTCCCATGGCATCTCCTGATACCACAGTATCAAAAGCATGATTGTACTTCATTACTTTAAAACAACTCCCATAAATCTGAAAAAAGAAGGTCCAATTTAGTTTCGTTTCATGCTAGATGGTGACTAATCAACGAAATTAAGAAAGCAAAAATGAATGGACGTCAAAGTCGAACTACCTTTTTAGAAATGATGGGTTCATTTGTTGCAGCTCAAGCATCATATATATGCACAAATGAGGAGTTACGATCACTAATAACAAGCTTGGCTTTGACATTTCCTTTGTAAACCCATTGAGCAGCACCATGTATATATGGAAGTTTTTACATGACCATCATGTAATAGTTGGGCACATCATATATTTTGACAAACACATCATTAGAAATCGTACAACAAAGTAAACCGTCTTCACTGACCTACAAGTCTATATACTTGATCATGAACATACCACAATCATACTTGCCCACAGAAAAAACAACAATCAAAATCAGTGATATGCAAAAATATCATACAATGACTCAAAACAGTAACTTTAGTCATTCCTTTAAAATGTTCAAAAACCACAAATAATCTAATATTTCTTTATTAGTAAAGCATTATCATTTTATACACACCCATTCTCTTGATTAGGAAGGTCAGTGACATATTCTTGCTCCAAGAAATAACATCAAAGTTTTTTCCAGTCTTGTCTTTCACCTCATCCGTGATATATTTAGCCTATAAAGACATATATAAATGCAAGCAGATAAGAAACATTTACGCATATATAAACAAAGTGTATCATGTTTAAACAATGAGCATGCAGAGAATTGATTGCTCATCTTGCCACTCTAGCCAAACAATGAGCAATGGATGAAGTAAACAACAACCACTTGGTTTAGAGGGCTTATGAGAACTTTGGTATGAGCATTGTGATGTAGGGGAACTCCTTCGGAGGTTCGAGCATCTCAATTTTGATTATCAAGAACTTGCGTATGTCCATGAAGGTTGTAATGACATGCCTGAGAGGTTGGCTGCTGCTCAGCGGGACCAAAACACTCAGATAGACTTGTTTAGAGTGTTATATTCACAACATGAGTGTTTGAAAAAAGATCATGAAGTATGTACCAATCAGGAGAAAGGTTTAGTGGAGCCATTGGAGGATATGGAGAGGGATAGGGATGAATGGAAAGAGACTTACGTTGCACAGGTTGAGAACATAAAGAAACTGGAGAGTTAGTTGTTTGGAAAAAAAATGCTGCTATACAAAAGTTGGAGAGTCAAAAAAAGGAGCTGGTGGTGGACGTTGGGCAGTCTGAAGTGGTTCGCCACAAAATTGTCAAGGATTTGATTCCAATGGTGGTGCGCCACTTGCTTGATAGTGTCGAGTACAAAAAGAGCCAGGGAAAACCCTTCAGCTTTTTGTTTACTGCCAGATGGCTTGGCGGGGTGGGAGTGAGTAGAATGGATGAAGACTTGGGCACGATTCTGGCCGAAAAAGTAAACATGTATGCTTCTTCCTTGTGGAAACTTGAGTACAATAAACTCTTCTCACCGGAGTATCCGTACATTAAGAAGATTGTTGATTCTTATCAGCTTCCTTTGGGCGACATCTAGAAGTTTGTTTCTTGTAGATATAGTAAAGAAAACAAAAGGTAACATATAGTACCATAAGTCATGAAGCTGATGCACTTGGGAACTGGTTATTAGTTAATGAAAAATTCCAGGAACGGTCAGCATAAAACACAAAGTCATGCTTTCTTGTTTTGACATCACGTATAAGTGTGTGCATTCCACGTGTATCTGATGTAGCCGAGAGTGTAATCAGATAAATCAAATAATATGTATCAAGTGAAGGCCTGATTATGCATTGGTAACAAAACAAACTCTTACCTCAAACATCATTAAATGTGTTTCGCATCCAAGTCGTGGACTGAACCTTTGATACCATCTCTAACAAAAAAATATGTACATGAGATACAAACATGAAAGAGACTGCAAAGAAGATGACTAACCTACAAAGAAACCAACATATTCATACACAATAACAAAGTTTCATCATTAGGGTTTTCAGAGGCGTACAATTTTTTTTTTTTTTTTTTTTTGTATGCGATCAGTCAAATAAAAACCTATATTGAGGGACTATATTTAGGGAAAAATATTTAGGGAAAAGATATGTATTATATATATATATTTAAATTGCTAAACTAACCGTGTAAGATTTATATATTATAGTATGCAACATAATTATCAAAATAACTTGTTGCCTAAGTGGTAAACACACAAGTTATTTAAACTAATCCTACAAACGACCCAAGTTCGAATCTCACCATGGTCATTTTTTATTAAATTCGAATTTTAGAAATAATTGCTTAAGAATTTCGAAAATTAAGAATCTCACCATGGATAAGAAAATTGCTTAGTTGGACAACAAATGATTATGTGGCATGAAATTCGATTATTTGGCATTGAGGTGACATTGAGGTAGCATTAATGCCAAATGCCTCCTGTTATATATATATATATATATATATATATATATATATATATATATATATATATATATATATATATACTAGTGTCAAAACCCGTCCGATGGACGGGTATGACTTGTGGCTTTTATTTTTATGATTTTGTGGATCAAATATATGCTAAAAAGTAATTAAAAGTTAAATGAAATGGTTAAGATATATAACTGATGTTACCATAATCCATTAAACGACTAAAAGCAGGTAAGTACTTTGATTTGTGGTTTTTACTTTTAGGATTTAGTAGAACAAATATATAGTTAAAAGTTATTAAAGTTAAATTAAACGGTTAAGAAGTATAATTGATGTTACCATAATCTATAAAACGGCTAAAAGTAGGTAACTACTTTTTAACATTTTGTTCTAAACAATATTAATCATGAATATCTTTTACATTTGAACCGCTGTTAGTTTCTTAAAATACAAATAATAGTGATCTACGATTTATTTCAAAAGTAGCAAATGGTAAATTGGTGTAGAGCTTGGAAAGAGGACTTAGAAACATGATAACATTACTTTACTTGTTAGGCAGGTAATACTGTGAACCGTGTTTCGGATGGTCTGGCACTTTAAAGACATAGGCACGCTAAAGGTTATAGTAACATCTCAGGCAAGGGATGGCTGCAGTGTTGTAGAAAATGATAAGCGGGTCAACTAAGAACCCTGCACTATATAGTAAGGTCCCAGGAAACACTATATTGTGTGATAAAACCATTTAAGAGACACATCGAATTATCAATTCCCACGACACTACTCTTGCACATGAGAATAACAATAGGCTTCATAAAGTCATACTTAAAATTGTAATTAGAATTTCTAGCTCCAAAAACTTCATAGATAGTTGGGGTAAAGAGTCTGTTGCAAATATTGCAATTGACAAATTTTAATTAGAAAACCTAAAAGCCACTCAATTAAATGGGTCATACAAATTTTGAATAACAACGTAGATACTGGTTAAGAATATGACCAAATTAAACGATATATATTTTTTTCCCTGCATATAGTTATAAAAGTGGTCTTTCATATATAATTATAGAAGTGGTCTCTTCAATAAATTATTCGAGTGCATAATTACTTGTTTTTCATAGCGGTTTCTAAACACGACATATGTATTCATTACCATCTTCATCTGTCACAACTAATTCACAGACCTTCTCATAGACTTTCAAGATATTGAATAGAACAAAAACTTCAATGTCAAAATCATCATCAGTAATAGCCTATTATGTTTGATTTTGGTCCACAAGATTCTTACATTTTATAATGTCTAGTGGCAGTAAATCGAATAATACTCGAACATTTACTCTTCAAATTAAAATCACCTAGAATGGGTAAGCAGCGTAAGTAGCCGCTTGTGGGATAGATGTCGGGACTTGTGGATGGGCATAGCTACTTCCATAAGAACCCTATAAGTATAACACTTGTTAGAAGAAAGATATTCAACTATTATAATCAGAACATAGAATGGAATTTAAGACTTACGAATTCTCGGCCAGCATTTTCATGTCATTTCCTTGTCGATAAACAGAATAACATCATTAAACATATGATTATCGAAGGGGCTTTTATAAATGGCATGCACATAAGAAATTTATATGAATATTTGTTTCCTGAACTTCTAACATCATTTGTTTAGTTACAATTGTTGAGAATATTTACCCTCTTGTATTGGCCATACCTATGTGCTACATATTGTAAATCAGAATCTTCTTTTCCATTAGGTAGCTCTTTCGTTTCTTATTGTAGTATCAATCTCGTCATTCTCATTACATTCTTACCATGAGCAGTTTTTTAGCGTATTGCTTATCTTACCCGTTTAGAATTATGACCAAAAAAATAGTTTTCACTTTACATACCCGAGAAAGGAATCGGAGAGGGATTCATTATCTCTGTTATGTACGCCGAGTGCTTACATATTATACACTGCTAATCAACTACTTAGCAAACTCAACACTTCATTCAGCACTTTAGACCTTTGACTTTCCATGTGACTTTTCCCTTCACATTTTTCACACAAAAAACATAAGTGATTTTTTTTTTAATTGTATAATGAGTTTTGTAATTTGCATCTTTGTACATTTGTTATTCCTTGCTTGCTCTAAGGAAATATAATGAAAAATATTGGCAAATTTTTATTGCTTTAGATGGAACATCATTCACTCACTTTTTCTTTTTCTTTTTTATTTTATTTTATTTATTTATTTATTTATTTTTTATCAATAATAAAGTGAATTAAGTTTTGACAGACACAAATCATTTTTAGTTACTAAAATCTGGTTCACGATATGTGAGTTAGAATTTAAATCCAAATAAAGGCGAATTCCATCAAATTATATATTTTAATCTTTCTTAACTATATAAAATTGAAAAATGGTCAAAGGTGAAATTGAAAATTGAAAGTTGAAAGTCAAGGTGATTGTTGAATGTTGAAAATCATGCATGTAAGCGTTAATTTGACATCTTGATTTTCTGGAAGGGTAACTATCCATGCATGCCATTCGTTTAATGTACGTTAATGTACTTAACTATTGCTAAGCTAATGGAGGAATGTTTGAAAAACTAATGGGGGAATGTTTGAAAAGATAATGAAGGAATGCAAACTAATTGAAAACTAAATGAGACAACCTTGTTAATGAAGAAATGCAAACAATGTGTTTAATGCATAAAGAACCGCTAGAGACCGCTGTTGTCAGGCGTGGGTAATCGCCAAGAAAATTCAAAGTTGTACATGAACAAAATATTTGAGGCTCGTAAAACCAACTCCCAAACACCCGGTACATTTTTATAAGCAATCCCGATTCTCAAACACCAAAAGTAAGTATTGTTCTTATTATATTCTTCAATCCTTATTCATGCATTTTTTTTTCTCATATTTTTTAGGATATTTATATGGTTCTATCTTCGAAATTATTTGCTTGAACAGTTAGCCATTCTAATATACTTGATCATAATGCAAGCAATAATGAGTTACCAGGAGGGCGAGTCTTTTGACTCGAATGTACCCATCTTAAATGAGTATCCTATAGCCGCCCTCAAATGTATACCATATCATTAACCTCTTATGAGGAGGTCAAGTGACTCACCACTGCACCATTTGGTGGTTGCGATAATAATCATTTATTTCTGGCTATATCATCTGTTCGACTTTATTCAATTATATGTGGTTGTTTCTCATTGTAAATCTTTATACTATAATCTTCACAAAAAATTAAAAAGTGATAGTGCTATAATGTGTTCTTGATCATTGTTACATAATGCTTAGCCATTTATGTTCATTCATGTAATATGTCCAACATCCTTAACACAATTCATGCTAAACCTTAGAAACTGCTTAAGCCATGAATAACAACTTCCTTTAATCGATATTAAGAACTGATTACAATTCATAACATGAACAAAACTTTTCACTCTTGGATCATAGAAACCTTACGAAAATCTTAAAACATGAAGCACTTCAACAATTGAGTCCACATTGCTTGACGTCAGGTCCTTTAGTTTTCAATACGAAAGGATCAATTCGTACCCAAAGCAATGAAAATATAGAAGCCAAAAGTATAGACCATCACTCCCGTTTCAACCTGAATAATCAACATGACAAATAAATAATAGAAAAATCAGCTATAAAAAATGATTTGTGACAGATACCAGTAAAGATTTAAAATTGTAACAATGGTCTGCTTATGATCTCAGCATACCAAGTAACGTGCAACCTTCGATAGTATGTGGATTCTTCAAAACTTATTCTTCTAAAGCAAGAAATGCTTCACTTAAAAGCCTTTACGGAATTGAGTTTTGACCTCTTCTCATAGCATCAGGATGCCCAACATATGGATTTAAAACATAATACTCATAAACTCCCTTTTAACATAACAATTATATAAGGGTGTTTGATTGTTACTGGTATTCGTTGTGTATACTGATGTATAGTCTCTCTAACTCACTAAAAAGGTTAAACATGTAAAGCTCAAAAATTAAGCTTTCTATGTGTTTCTCCAACTTGTATAATTTCAGCCTAACTTCAATCACATAAGTATCAACAGCACCCAATAATAATTAAAGCTTTACATAAAAAAACAATAAAAATCAAATTTTAAAATAAAAAATACAATTTCCTAATTCATTATAATAAGTACTTATAACAATATTGAAAAACTTACTTGATGAAGCTTCTGGCATAGCTATCTCTTGTTGCGATAGCTTCTGGTGATCTGTTACATTTTTTGATGAAAGACAATTGATGCTCAAAATTAGTATTACTTGCATATAACTCTTTGAAGAATCTACTATCATTGAACCATGAAAATCAAATATCCAAACTCACTGAATAACAACAGTAAACAGCCCTATGCCATGTTGACTTGTTGAGTGCTCCATCCTACAAATTTGACTTAGCTTATTGCCTTCATGAAAATGGTGGATTGAAACTGGTTATTCCCTTGAGCTGACCTGTATCAAATCATGCCGAAATTAGAATTATGTCAGGGTTAAATATGATTTTCCTGAATCATTATAGCAAAATATTAGATGATGTGGGGGAGGTTAAAGCAAAATAAATAGATAACCAGACAACTGACACAATGGAAACACCGTATACCATTTAAACCATACATGCAAGAAATGTTTGACAACTTTCTTGACCACAGAAGGTTCATGAGGTTTAGTGAGGTGACAACTTACATATCCCTTTGTATGTGTGATACCACCGGGAAGTACATATGTGCACTTTAAGTGTGTCATTTCCACGTCTCCTGTAAAGGACATAACAAAATACATATATTATAATGAAAAAGTTAGTTCAAAATGGGACACTATCAAGGATATAAGCTATCATTACTTAGTAAGGTTAAATACTTGCAGACTACTAACTTAAAAGGACACCCACCTGCTGGTTCGGTTACTTATCCTACACATGCATTCCACCATAGTATTTCCATATTAGAGTTAGACAATTTCTTTAGAATTCTCTATAATGTCGATGTAGTTGTATTGTGCCAACTGAGCTTCTCGCACCTACAATGCCTTAAGTACATAACCATGTTGGTTGGTAAATACAAAGGAAAAGGGTCAAACCAGCCCGACCTGTTCAATCCGTATTAAAAACGACCCGTTTTGCCACCGACCTCTAGCCAAAAGGAAAGAGATCTTAATCTCTACAATTCTGATAGAATTTATGATTACCAACACCCTCATGACTGTGTTTTTAAGGTAATACCAACTCTTTATACAGAACTTGAAATGTACCTTTTTATGTAATTTGCGGTTTAGATGTATCAACATCAACATAGTAACCAGCTTTATGAAATGCGTCTCTAACGTCTCCTCCATAGGCTTGTGAATTTTCAGACACATGACAAACAATTGCTAGACGACAACACCTTGGAAGGTTAAAGTCGAGTTGTAATGTTCTTATTTAAAAATTAATAGAAAACATACATGTAATGTTGCAAGTTGAAACTTTCGTTTCACATATAGCATCAGAAATATAAATATCAATCTTTGGGCCATAAATTGAACCATCTCTTTCGTTTCTTTCTCACGGTTTCTCTAATTCATTTAATGATTTCTTCAAGTGCGTCTTCGGCCTTTTTCCATGTTTCTAAATCTCCAACATATTTTTTAGGCCTCTACCAAAAATATAGTGTATGCAAGATTGAGAACGCATACATTAAAATTTAAATTGTTCTAAAATTTATGGGTGGAAAAAGAAATGTTCATGTTTTCTACCGACCTCGTTGTGGTCATTCTTTTTTGCCTCTTGTAGCTTGAGCTTACAGTCCTCACAATAAATAACTACTAATATTGGTCTATTGGTGAAAAAGATTCTAAAATATAAGTAAAGGTCACAGCGAATGAATTATAGTAACTTTATTTACCTTTAAACGATTTGATCAGGGTAAGATATCTCATGCAACCTTAGTAAGCTCTCGCACTCTTTTTCTCCTTTCCGATAAGAAACCTATAATAGAAAGTTATGCTACATATTAAATATGCGCATTCGCTAATATTGAAAATCATTACATTGTAATTAATACCTTCAAGCATTTAGATGCTTTAACAAAATGTGTGTTTGGTATATGAGGTCCACGACACAGATCAACCAATGGGCCACACCTTAGACTATGATTGGTTCGTCCTCACGTAGGTCGTGAATAAGTTCGACCTGAAAGTTACATAAACAATTTTTAGGATATATGAATGCCTGGTAACTTTGAACGAATTGAAAGTTATGGTCGTTTTAAGCTGGGCTGATTTCCTTTGCATTTGGCCTACTTTTAGTTATGGATAAACTTGTATGCTATCTGATCAATCTAATTGGTTTTAGATGGTCAACCCTTAGTGCCGCTACTTAGTTTAGGTTCAGTTTGTATCCTTTTCCCCCTAATGTTGTAAATTACGCAGAACAGTTATATTAGAAAAGGTATCAAAACGGACGCTGAATTCTGTCATTTTGACTTGCCTGTCTTTGTTTTTTATGGAATGTTAAGCTATTGACTGACAAGGGGGAAACTTGATGTAAACTGAACGGTGTATGACGGTTAGGTAAAATCTGTTGTTAGGTATAAGTAAAGTACAAAAGATCATGGATACCAAATTCGTTGTATCTGAGGTGATACTGACACGTCACAAATATTCCCGGTTCTGATATCAAATAAAGCCATATAACAATTTAGATCATGTTTTTCTCAGCTGTTTGGTTGAATATTTTTGATGTTTTAAGTTGCAGCCCATGTTAGGGTCACCTATGTATGCTAGCGTATATGTGAAGTAACTGTATGAGCTTACACAGTATGCACATCTTTTATACAATAGAGGCTTGTGGCCAAGTATATCGTTCATCAGGGTTATTTATCTCCTCCTGTGAATGCTCTGTAATTTATTACCTTTTTTCGGCCTTTCTGCATCTCATTTTTTTCATGTGCGTATTACTCGATCTTGTTTCTATAAATCAGGTATTTTCTAGTTAAATTTAAGGTGCGCATTTAGTTTATTATGGTGTTTGAGTTTTTCCAGTTCCAAAATGAAATGCTGAAATTTGGCCCTAGCTTTTGATCATTTTACAGGTGTTTTATTACAAATGCATCTTCGGTATATTAGTTTCTGATCAAACAATACTGATGTTATTTTCTATTTTTTAAGTTTTCTTAGGATCATAAGAAGTACTTGGCAGAACGTGAGTTTGAAGCTTTGGAAGAATGTTTCTCTGGTAAAAAAGAAGGTGAAAAAGTCTCTTGCATCAATGCTACTCTACCGTTATCACAAACAACAAGCTTCCCGGAGGAGCTATGTTCCTCATGTAAGGTACCGTAAGGGTGAACTAAATTATATTACTATTCTTTATACAAAGCATTGAAGTAACACATATAAACAAAAATATATGTATGCCCATATTTTGTTATACATTCAACCCATTGGGTATGATGCAGTATCTAACTCTTTCTGATAAATCTGCTGTAATTTTTAGACAATGGAGAGGACCGTGTTGTTGTAGGGACCCTGGATCTTAATAAGTG
Source organism: Chrysanthemum seticuspe (assembly GCA_019973895.1). Taxonomy (NCBI): domain Eukaryota; kingdom Viridiplantae; phylum Streptophyta; class Magnoliopsida; order Asterales; family Asteraceae; genus Chrysanthemum; species Chrysanthemum seticuspe. Next base: position 281,479,659 of record BPTQ01000007.1, read on the forward strand.
TATGAGCCTCCCAAATGAGATAACGGGAGTGAAGCCAAAGGTAATTTCACATATTTACCAGTTCCAATATATTAGTGGACAGATAAGATGTATGAACATCCATTCAGAACCTGTGCGTATTAGAACCTTAAACCGATTCAGTTTATGGTATTAACCTTAAATCAGTTTTACATTAATCTATTGAACTTGAAGTATTAGTATTTGGCATTGTATTTCGAGCTAGCTGCTGTTGACAATTGTAGGTACTTTAATGTTTATATGCTTTCAGGTCCCGATAATAGGGCCCATAGACTCTAGAGAGTGATCATCAAATATTCACCCAAGTCAAATTTAGTTGAGATCATATGCTTATTAACACTTTTTCTGTTTCCTACTAATTATAAGTTTTTTTTACTATTCTAATTTTGATATTTCTAGTGTTTTGAACTTTTTATGCAAAGTTTTTCTATTATTCTCGTCTTCCTAACTGCAAACTGAATGATACATAAACAGGCCAAACGATTTTAAAGTCACCAAAGTATATTAGAGTTTTGACAACCCCCTAAATTACTTGATTAAAAAATTAAATCAACATCTTCAATCTAAGCATACTTCATGAATCAAGTATTTAGCCATTTAGGAAACGGAAAATTATATATACCCAACCCAACCTGATCTAGCCCGTTATGATCACAAAACGTTCCAAGTCTACCCATTCTCCACCCACCCAGTTTGCCACATAAACCTAAAGACTAAAGCCCGTTATGACCACAAAACGTTCCAAGTCTACCCATTCTCCACCCACCCAGTTTGCCACATAAACCTAAAGACTAAAGCTTCATCCTAGCATTAGCATTGCAGTTTAAAAAGAGAAATCATCTTCTAAAATTTGCAATTGATTGTACGAGCAAGCATACAAACCTTTTGTCAGCAAATATCATCATTCCATAATCTGCCTTTGAACGGATAACGCGTCCCACACATTGAGCAGCTTGTCTATGTCAGTGTTGCCATCATTAGAAAAGATTCTTATAGAAAATCATTAAAGCAAGCATATTACTGAACAATTTATCAATAGTAGAGGAAAGTACCAGTGCATCAAAAGTCAAAAAGTCGCCTTCTTTAATCTGGAAAGTCTCTCGCAAGTATTCTAACCGAGCAAGTAATATCCTATAAGCTCAAATACCAAATTAAACACATGAGACTTAGACACACATCCTAGACTGAAACGATAATTAGAACGATATTTTCAAACCTACGGTTTGACACTGTAGTAGTATAGCGTCAATATAAAGTAGGATTACAAGCTAAATCAGCATATTTGACTTATTTACCCACTTGCTCAATGTGTACTGGAAAGGAACGCCAAACATGATTACAAGTCTCCCATAATGTCAGTCAAAGTCTATACCTTCTGCAACCTTCCCCCTGAAAAAATACACATGAAAATATGTTATACAAACGGCTGAGGTTCATCGCTTTGAAAAGCGTGAAATATTCTAAGCAACACACTATTTTTAAGACAAATGGAAGTGTCCAGGTGATGAGTGTGTAAATACTCATCATTTTTAGTCAAATCTGAACTGCAAAACGTTTAAAAATGCTCAGAAATGCATCAAAATACTGAAAATATTCCAAAATTGCATTTTATATGTTTCAGATGCAAAATGTTCAAAATCAGATGAAAAATGAGCTAAGTTTGCATAATCGGCAGTTTCAGTCCCCCAAGTTTCAAAAGTTGTCAAAAACAGTCCCTGAGCACATAATTTCAAAAGAAAAATCACCAAAGGTCCTTTTAAAATCAAAAGTTGTCAAAATTAGTCCTTTGGTGAAAAATATCAAAAAGTTTGAGAAAATTACAAAATTAGTCCTTCAAGTTTGAAATTTGGCAAAAATGGCCCCTGGAAATTGGAAAATGGCAAGATTGGTCCTTGTACTTTTTGAGATTGTCACTTTTAGTCCTTGGAGCAACTTTTCAGAAATGGCAGCCTTGGTCCCTCAAAATTCAGAAAATACAAAATGGTCCCTATGCTTATTAATACAAGCCTTGTCAAAATAGCTCTTGGACCCTATCATAATCCTTTTGACCCTGCCATCCCTTGTGACCCCCTGCCTGTTTTGACCCCCTTCTATATTTAACTCCCTTGGTCAAATATCTGGTCAAAATAAGCAAACGCGCCAAAAAAGTCTCCCCCTCCAACTGCTGCCTGCAACTCAGACAATCCCCATCCCCCATCCTCAACTCCACTCAACCGTGTTCCCCCCACTGCAACTAACTTCCAAGGATCATTTAATGCACCTCCCCCCTCTTCACTCAACCTAACTGTCAAAAACTCATTTTGACGCCAAAATCCGTTTTAATGGCCAAGATCAATTCTTGCAATCCAATGGTCAAGAAAATGATGGGAACTATTCAGAAGAGAGAGAAATGAAGCTTGGATTATAAAAGAGAGAAGAAGGAAGAGTAGAAAGTAGTCTACTAGTTTTTAATTTTCTCTAAATGTCGTTTTTATCTTAAAGTTCTTAATTTAGCATAAAACCTGTAATCTTTTGTTAGTTTGTATCAATTTAAAGTGTTTAAGTGTATTGAAACTCATTTCAAGCATCAATTTCAGTTTATGTTTACAATTCAAGTTTCATGTTCACTGTTTTAAATTGCAACTTCAAAATCTTGAGTACAAGTGTTTAGTAGTTTATTTCAAGCTCAAATAAGCTTGTATAAGCTTATTACAGCTTTTCACAAGTTTACATTTAAGTTTCCATTCATTTTGGTTCTTGGTCAACAAAAAGTCAAACTGGGTCAAGTTGGTAATGGAAATGGACATGGGTTGAAGCAGCCATGGAATTGGGTTGATTGAAAGTTATTGGGTTGGATAATATAGGTTAGAGTTCTGGTTTCACAGTTGTTTCAAGCCATAGTGGCTAAGGACAATTTGTAAGTGATTTTCAAGGTCTTTGCATTATCTTAATTTGTAGTTATAACTGGTTTAAGTTTGCTCATTAAGTTGTATTTAGGATATATGGATTCAGTTTGATCAATAAATTGGGCTTGTTCAGTTCTTAACTCATTTTTTATTGCAATTTAACAATTAAAGGTGTGTTTGGCATTGCTGTTTAATCTGTTGTAGGGGCTAGCTCAATGGTTTAAATCTGTTAGTTCATACTTGTCAAGTTTATTTACACTCAAATCTGTCTTCATTTTGTACCTGCACATCACCAAAGTCAAAATTCCATTTCATCTTTCTTAAATCAGTTAACTGTTGGATTTTTGCAAAAGCAAAAACTCATTTTGTGTTCAAATATCATAGACAAAGCTTGCAATAGCTTCATTTAATCTTATTACATCAATTTCAGTTGGGAAATCTAGCTCAAAGTCCAAATAAGTCAAACTTTCAGTTTTATATCAAAAGTCAAAGTGGACAAAACCTTGTTTTCACCCAACTGAACTGATTTTTCTTGGGTTCATTTTTAAGTCACATCAAGTGAAATTTTGGATTTAAAAAGCTCAGCTGGTCTATTTTGTTATTAGCATTTTTATACAATTTTGTGAAATTTTTATAAGTCTCAAATATGCTCATCAAAATGGTCTCAAATGCCCTGTGCACAGGGCATTGAACTGCACAGGTTTTGTGCAGTTCTTGCAGCCTTTGCACAGAGCTCACAAGAGCTTGTCTAAGCTTGGTTTTTGTTTTACAAGTTCCCACCCAGGTCTAGTGTAGGTTCCAAGTTTTTGTTTTAGATTTCTAGCTTATTTGAGTGCTTATTTTGTGGCTGCAACTGAGCACCCCAAACCTGTTTTTAGCTTATATGTTCAAATAAGCCAAATCTGTTCAATCAGCTTATTAGAGGTTAAGACTTGTTGTTTTAAGTTGCATTTGAGTAGTTTTATCATATTATAGCTTCTGTGTTTGTTTGGTAGCTTTTGGTACCCATTTGCTTATTTCAAGTGCTTATTTCTAAGCACTTGACACATCAGTTTCAAATTCCTCCACATAAGCACCTATTTTTCCATTTTTCCTAGATCCCAAATATAATTTTAGAGTTTTCCTGAAATTTTGAGATTTTTCCAAGTCAGTTTACTATTTTTCTTGATTTTAATTAGTTTTTTAGCATTTTTAAATAGCATTTAATACAAAAAATTAAGAAAAGTTTCAAAAAAATAATTTTTCATTTTTCTTAAGTTAAGATAAATAGAAAAAGACAAAAAAATATTTTTCTAGATTTTTCTTAGTTAAATTTGTATTTTTAAATAATTTAATTAGTTTTTAATAGTTTTTAATTCCTAGAAAATCCAAAAATAATCAGAAAAATACAATAATAGTTTTGAAAATTCTATTTTGTTATTTTAGATTTTTCTAAGTCAAAATTTTATTTTTCTAGCTTTATTTCCTAATTTCTTGTATTTTAGGCTATTATTAAATAGTTAAAATTAGTTTTTAATTAATAATAATTAGATAATTAGTTATAAAAATAATTTTCTTTTTCTATAAATTTTCTTTTATCATTAGGTTTGTAAAAATATCATTTTCATATTTTTAGGGTTAATATTGTGTAAGTTTCACTTTTTCTATTGTACGCTAAGTAGTTTTTAATTAAGTTTTATAAAAACATAAAAACAAAAACATCATTTTGCAAATAGTGATAGCGTTTATTTAATATTTTTTTTATCTTTTTAACTTTCTTTAATTTGCATTTAAGCCGTTGTAATTTGTTGGCTTTTTCTATAGTTATAATCATATCAATCCCTCTTTTCTGTTCAAATTCCTCGATCACTATACGTTTGGTGATCCATTGCATAGCACGCTGGGACATAACGACCCGGGGAAACCTTATACTCCTCAGATCTTCATTGAGTTCGTGCTTGAGCCATTTTAAGTTTGTTACGGTCGGCCATTCACAAGTGGCCGGCTTGAGTGATAAAACTTGACGGTTTGGCACGAATCACCAGGATAACAAGTTTACCTAGTGACAGAGAAAAACACAGCACCTCTCCCACAATCACAGGCTTTACGATAGTTGTCTAGTGCTAATGTAGTCTCAACAACGTCTTGGGTCTCAATAAACACGAGTTTACGTTGCATTATTTCCTGGAGCATAAATTTGAGTCAGTAACGTCACAGAAAACATATGACCAAATAAAACTCGTCCTTCATGCTAACATTGTCATATAAAGGACTGATATAGTGAAACGTCCACATGTTAAACATAGATGTTTTAAGGAATGTTCAACAAGCCAACAACACTTCTTCTCAGCTTGCTAGACTGAAGGAAGTTAAATATCTAGCTGATGAGTTTAAATTTTATTAATTTTTTTGCTGGGAGTATTCTTTAAAATTTGAAAACATCATTAGGATGCCTTGGTTCTCTTATGGATTGTGGTCTTTAAAATCCACACTATCTCTAAATTCCTGATCATTTGCTGCCCAAAAGCATCATGTGGAAGAATATGTTGCTGCCTCACGAGAAACTAAAGGTATCTCTGGCATTAAAAAGTTGTTTGGAATGGCATCCTTATCTAAAAAACCACCAAGATTTGATTTGAATAAATTAGCAGCATGCATAAGAGTGAAAATATGGTTAACAAACTTATGAGTAAATACTACATGATCAAACTAACACTTGGTGTCGATTGATCTGCAAACCTTTGTAGAGATTCGCTCAACCTGGAGTTAGAGAAATAAGATTGAGATCTAAGTATGAACATAACATGATATATGCTAACCTCCAAAAAACATGAATAATTCATCTTTTCTCATAATCTTCACTTACAATTGTGCATGAATTAGCAATATCACTGAAAGGAACAAACATTAGTAGAATCTGCATAAACAAAAAAAAAACAAACATATTATGACATATTAGGGTTTTGAGAAAAAAGAGAGAAAGTCGACATTAGGATTTTGAATTAAAAAAATATAATGAATGTTTTGGGATATATTTGTACAAACTATAATTAACGAATGGATATGTGCTATATAATTTTTGGAGATAAATACATTCCTTTTTAAACTAATCAAAATAGTCAATTGGTTGCGTAGATTTATAGATTAGGTTTTGCAAGATATAATCCAAAAAATGGATTGGTCTAGTGGTTATCATGTTTGTCTGTAGACTAACAGACCCAGGTTCAAATCCAGCATCATGCATTTTTGGGAAAATTAATTTCGGATTTTATCAAGTCAAGTCCAAAGTATACGGATTTAATTAAACCGAAATTAAAAAAAAAAAAAAAAAAAAAAAAAAAAAAAAAAAAAAAAAACGAAATTTATTTAAAAAAAAAACGAATTTTATTTAAAAAAAATGCCACATGTCATTAAAAAAATTAAAAAAAATGCCACATAAATTTAGTGATGACGTGGAAATATGACATGGCATTATGAGATGCCAAGTGGCATTATGACGTGGCATGCCTCCTCTTATATAATATATATATATATATATATATATATATATATACTAGTATTATAAGTAGGATTGGGTGCGAGTCGATTCACTAATATTCAATAATAAGGCCATATTCGAATAATGGATTGCATGCATGAGATTTTTGTTCACGTGTGTATTAAAACCAGTTCAAGAATTACAAAATTTTTTTCATAGTGATGTGCCTTGTGGGGATAACTTCGAGGGTGATCGCGGAAGTTTTGTGTGTGTCGTTTGGTGTTTTGAAAGGAGGTCGGGGGAGGTGGTCAATGTGTTAGTCCGTTTGCATGTTTACCTTGTCGTAATTGTGAATCTTATGAATCACGATCAAGTGTAAAGGTCTGTCGAGATTGCCAGCAAATGGTTTTGTATTTGAATCTCCTAAAATTAAACCTGTACGCATGAATCAAATAGAATGCATGCTATATTTAATTTATTTACTTACTAAACCTTGAACTATAATATGTTGACACTTTTAACCCTACACTTTGATTATCGTTATGATCAACCCTAGACTTTATTAAAATGTCATTTAAAGACCCTAAAAATCTAATTATTACCAAGATATTTATTAAACTTAACTAAATGTCTAAGAAACTCTAATTTGACAATTCATGGAAATAAATTTCGTTAAGAACCCTAATTGAATCATTTGAAGTTATTACATTTTAAAAGCCTTAAACATAATTATTACTTATTCAAAAAACCCTAATTTGATTAATTATGGAAATTGCTAAAGATTGAAACCAACTTAATTCGGAAAGTTACTAAAAATAGAAAGTTCTAAAAATGGAAAGGAACCCTAATTATGAAACATGAATAACGATGAGCCCTAAATAATAATCGACCACTATGCGTTTCCGATGATTTGCTTTACGGTTTGAGGTACAAATATTCTGACCTTAACGTAATGCAGTACCTAAAAGGGCTCCCTAATTTGCAGTTGTCACACTAGCATATACTAATGTACAATAGAACCTTGTTTTTTACTTTAATATCAACTAAAAAAAACATGTTCTATTTTGACTTTGCCAGCAAACAAGTATTAACCATGTCTGGATCCCAGCCAACCATTATTCTACACCCTATATTATTATCCTCACCATTTCTGCAATAAACCCAATTAGCAAAAACATTATCGCATACCTTTTTAATTTTTTGTTATTTTACATGGGTTTCAATTACTGTACACAAATGCAACTTTTCTTCATTCATCAACTTTTCAATCCCTTTTTCTGCTTATTAGAGGTATTTATTCCTCTGATGTTCCATGATGCAAGTTTCAAATCCATATTTAGTTTTTCTTTACTTTTTTTTCATCCTTGATTCTCTCTATCTGTTCTATAAAACTCACTTTCTTTCTATCTGTCCTTGCAATACTCTCTGTCTGTTTTTTCAATCTCTCTATCTGTTTTTCTCACTATTCTCTTTGTCTATGTTTACTTCTTTTTATTTGTTTTAACTCGCTTCTTTCACATCTCTATATGTTTTTCCTCACTATTCTTTCTATCTATTTTTATTTCTCTCTATCTATTTTTGCTCACTACACTTTATATCTCAATCTCCCTATCTGTTTTTTCTCAACTAGATAATCACTTTATCTATTTTTTCTTACAATTATCTCTGTCTTTTTTCGTAATCTCTCTATTTTTCCCCTTACTATCACTATGTCTATTTTTCAAACACAATTCAAAAACTTCTCTATCCATATCCTTACAAAACTATACAATTTTTTTTTTAAATAAATAAAAAATATCCTCAACCAATTCCTTTGTTATTCCTTTTTATTCAACCTTATTCCCTTATTCAATTAGGATATTCTAAATAAGAATACTCCTACCTACTCCTTTAACCTCATTCCTTCTCATACTATTCTCTGCATCAGATTTTTAATTCAATAAATCTTCCTCATTCTCCATTTCATTTGTTGCTACTCTTCATATCAGTATTCCAGATTTCCATTTCTGTAACTGATGATTCCATTCTGTTATTTAGAAACACATCCACCTTTTTCCTGTCCTGTATAGATGGAACTAAGTCATGCTCATCAACTAAAGAATCTAGTAGAGTGAACATATCTGAATCCATCACACTCTCCTTTACTTTCCCTGCATTATGATTCTCAGCATTTTTTCTGTTTTGATCGTTCATCTGTGAAGAATTGCTACTTTCACTAACTTCATTTACCACCTTCCCTTTCTCCTTCCTTAATATTGTATTTCTTCCTTTCCATAATCAACTTTTTTCCTATACTCAACCTTCCCAGCTCTTTTTTCCATATTTTTTCTGAGATTCCCTACATTCTTCTGAACCTTATTATAGCCATTTTGTCAATTTATTATATTATTATTAACATTTCCATCATTCCATCTTTTCCTATTTTGCACAATAGTAAACCCATTATCATTGCCCTTTTCCATTTTCATTTCAGTTATTGGTTTCATAATACACCTTTGCAATTCATGCCCGAACACTTTGCAGTGTGAACAAATTGGAGGTTTCCAAAAATATTCCACATCCACTACTTTTTTCATATCATCATTCATTCCTTTTCTTTTGTAAACTATTTCACTCTTATCCTTGATTTATTTTCCACTAAGTTCAACTAACACTCTTGCATATCAAAATTCTACCCTCCCAGTCGTACACATTCTAGTAGTCACTTCATCCATGATAATTGGTTTCTTTAAGCTACTAGCTAGAGCACTAATCCCTTACATATTCCATGCTTGGATCTGAACATTCGCAAGTTTAACCCATACAAGCAATATTTTGAATTATGCTATATTCAAGCATACATCAATGCTCCATTTTTTTCACAAACATGGGCTTGTTATTCACCATCCAGAGTCCATTGCTAATAACTGCATTCAATCCTTATTCATCATGAAATTCAAAAAAGAAAATTCCCTTTTCATTTACACATATATCCCTTAGTCTAAACTTATTCCACATTCTCCTTAGGTGATATTTGGCTTCATTCAGACTTATATGACATCCTACAAGCTCCCGTATACTGTCCTCTTCCATTTAGTACTTCCTAGCCCAAGATTATCATTGAGTACAACTACCTCACTTCCATTTTCATCAAAATCAGTAGAGATAATTTGTAGTTTATTATCCAATTTAGAGGCAACCATTTTTTCAGTAAAATTACTACCACTATTTCCCTTAGCTTTCATTTTTTCAACACTATTCTTTACACCATCCTCAATCTCAAATTTATTCCCCTTATTTGTTGTTTTTTGTACATTTTGTACATTTAGTTCCTTATTGATTGAATTAACAATAATTTTCTCCTAATCTACACCATTCAACACCTTATTAACATAATCTTCCACTGCTTCCATTTCCCATACAATTTTTAACATGTACATCAATATTTGGAGAAGAGTTAACCTGCTTATTGAGGAAAGAAAAAGCTTCGCCATTAAGATCTTCCATGAAACCCTCTTCACTCTCTTTTGCCATATCCACCATATCTTCAATATTGACATCCCCATTCTGCTTACCCGCAACCTTCATTTGTTTCAATTCCCTTCATTAGATGATTTCCTTCCATTATTCAAATACCATGGATTGAATCCCCAAATCTCAAAGCAACCTAAATCGCTCATTTGGATGACCTATTCTTTGTTTACATAATTGCAATTCTCGTTATCATCAGTTCTTTATAAGTGTATTGATAAACTTTGGGGGGAAATTGGGATTCTTATAAGAATTCAATCAAATTTGCCCTAAAAAACCACCTACTCATAAAAAAATTACTCAAAAAACAAATATTCAAACCAATAGAAATATGCGTAATAAAGTCAATATAGAGTCGTTGATGCAGGTTTTACTGACCAGGTCTTAATATTTATAGTGTCTCGCTATACCTATGGTCTACCCTAATGCACTAACGGACAGTGTACCCGGTCGCGTGTAGTGTAGCAAATGGTAAAGCCGAGGTCGTCCCAAGAGCTATGTGTGTTGGATTATTACTAAGTCTAGTGTCACAGAATAATAATTGTTTCGATAGGGATTTAATTAATTAAACTACTAATGCAGAATGAAGGGAAATCAATAGAGGAATAGTGGTGCTAACCTAGTCAATCCTCCTAGCTAGTTATGTCTACGTCTACCTACTTCTAATTACTTCAGGTGGGGTCACATTCGAGAGGACAACATTTGGTCAATTCGCCCTAACCTTTCAGCAAAGATGCCACCACAGGAGAAATCAGGCGCACCGTCATAAGTCATGTTGTTCCTGGTCCCCTAAGCCAAGTCATTAAGTACTGCTATATGCTAGATTCAAAATAGTGAGTGCCCGACCGTTAGGAACTTAGACACTACACCCCCCAATTGTTAAGTTCATCCAAACGATAGGTGATCAGTTGGTCAAATTGCACAAGTAGAAAGGGTCTTCAGTTGGTCATATCTTACCCTTCCCGTCTCAGTCCGCTCACCTAGGGTTAGTTGGTCATATCTCCTAGGCAATTGGCCTCTACCGCCATTCAAAACTACCGAACCAAGGGTGACTACCAATGAACTATGCATGCATACACTTAGAAATAATTGTATGTAAGTAAAGGTAAACGCAAACAAAACAATTAAGAAATCATAACTAGGCTAGCACCAAAGGGTGCTTAGCCGCTCATATTAATCATGCAAATCATTTCAATATTCAAAGGTACAAAATACATGAATTGAAAGTAAAAGAAATATAAAACGCTAAAGCTTATCGTAATAGAGTGACTTCTCCCTTGGAAACAGCTCCGTATGCTCCCCTAGACCTGCCTTGAGCTTTTTTCCACATTCTCAGAGTGTTGTGTGTGGAATGGGATGATTAGAAATGCTGGAATTCGTGGGGTATTTATAGGCCAGGTCTGGGTTACGGCGTAACCAATATAGGAGTTACGCCGTAACCTTCTATTTCTTCGTAAATGCACTAGATCTGCTAGTTACGGCGTAACCTTATTAGTGGTTACACAGTAGTCTTCAATAAACTCGGTTACGTCGTAAGTGATGCAGTAGTTACGGCATAAGTATCAGCGGCATGGGTCCTCTTTTGACCTAATGAGTTACGTCGTAACCTTTGGGAAGAGTTACGCCGTAACCTCTTGATAAGTTGGTATTCAGGGTCACGCAATAGTTACAGCGTAATATGAGAGAGGAGTTACGCCGTAACTTCTTAAAAATAGGCATATTGTGATAAATCTTTAGTTATGTTTCCATTTCCGCGTCTCTTTAGCTCCAATGCTCGTAATTTACCTGAAAGTGGAAAACAATAGAAAACAAGCGTAAATCCATATAAATGATATAAATAACGAGCATTATCGGGGGAAATTGACACTTAATATTCAGTACTATTTGATGTTATCAAATATCCCCCCACTTGAACTCTACTTGCCCTCAAGTAGACCTTAATAGATAGATTCCTAAAAAGATATCTCCGAAAACCTGGAAAATATGAGTTTATAAATCCCTTATGCTAGAATAAAACAAAGCCGAACACCTCACGAATGGGGAACAAACACTAAAATCTCTCAACTATTCTAAGTGTCAATTTCGGGTTGATCACTCAATCGCACAGTCATAGCATGTATTCTATCATAAGCTTGGCGGTTACACAAATCTCCACCACTAGAGTTAAGGGCTAAACAATTCTAGAAGGCAATATGGGTAGACACGACAAAGGTTAAGGGGTGACTCGTCATTACTAACATGTCACGGCAAAGTGGACAAAATCAATGATACATGACCAAATCCATGGCCAAGACACCAAAGATTGCTCGCTGCATCACCTAGACATGCTTCATGACTAAAGGGTAGGATAATACATGGGATATATAATTGGTGTAAAATGAAAAACAAGCAGGTAGTCTAATATTTATAACCAAGTCATCACCACTTACCGTCCGCCCACAGTTCAAGCTTAGAAGTCTAGAAACCGGATCATGAAATGCAAGGTAGATGTGTCATTAGAGGACGTCGTGATGGGCACACTACCTTTTCTTCTTCTGTTGGCATAACTACCAACTCCACTCTTCAAATGTGACCGAGGTGGCCTCCTCGATACTAATCAATAAAGCTCATACTACAGTGCTTATAACATTGCACTTTACAATATCATAACTCAATCAATTTTTTTTTTGTTTCGAATCATTTTTTTTCAACATAACATAATAACATAACATCCCCCCACTTGAGATGAACAATGGGAATACAGGGGGTCTTCAATGATCTTCATAAATGTTGTCGATGAAAACGTGATTTCCAAACCTTTCCACTCGAACCTTGAACTTAGGCAAATGATAACTTCCCAATCACAAATAAAGACTACAGGGTAGGCTAAGGTGTATAGGTGTAACAAAACAATATATTGGGTTGACAAAATGAAAGGAATGGCTCAGAAGGGTGTATCTAGGGGTATCTTGCACTAGAGGAGAGTGCAACAAAAGGGTTTCACATGGGGGTCAAAAAGTCGAGGAGACTAATCGATAGACTCACAATGGTAGGCTATTTGGGTGTGTTAGCCTCGCTTTTTATAAAGATAACGTCACTTACGTGAATTGGACTAGACGCGTAGTATACTTTGCCCTTAGGGACTAGTATCGTTTAAGTGGAAAAGATAGGGCCTATATATACCCCGCATGACTCTCCATGAGGGGTGAGGTGAATCATTAGGCTAGGTGTTGTGTGTGTTTTATCAATAAAAGTCTTGTGTTTTTCTCCTCCCTCTCTCTAGTTTCTCTCACTAAAAAGGATGAAGATCTTCATCTTCTTCCACCAACCTAGACCTCCAAACCACATAAATCTTATGTTTTTCGGTCCTAACAATTGGTATCAATCGCCTAACAATGGTTTAGGAGTGTTTGTGTTCGTTTTTGTTAAAGCTTTACACGAAAAGTTGCGTTTTTTCCTATAAACGTGGGCTTTTTTGCATAAAGTTTTGATTTTTACATGTTGTTAAGCTTAAAGTTCATTTTTTGATTTTGTCGTTTTCGTACACAAGATATTTTCCGAAGAAATACAAAGGTTTGTATTTCCCGGGTCGTTTTTCCAACGAGGGATGAATGGAGTTTAACAACTCACGTCGCGTGATTCGGGATTAGAATGGGTAAAAAGGATTTTTAGGGATTTTCTAAACTACGGTGCAAGGGAAAGTAATAAAAAGCAATTAAAACTACAGAATCTATAATGCAAACAAGTAAATACAACTAAATATGCAAGTGAGAACTAAAAACGCGATTAACGTAATTATGAAAACGTGAATTAAATGCAAACTACACTATTTTTACCCAAAAAAAATGAACTAATATTTTTCTATAGCTAGGAATGTTATATAAAAATTATTTGAAATTTAAAACTAATTTTTATGATTTTTCTTGATTTATTTTGAATTAAAAACTAATTTTGAACAATTAAAATACAACTAAAATACTAAAAATTAGGAAAACATGCAAGAAAATTACAAAAATATTTTTAAAAAATATTAATTAACTAAAAAGAATTTTCAAAACTGGAATCACATTTTTCTGACTTTTTCTCTATTTATTATGAATTTAAAACTATTTAAAATTAACTAAAATGCTAGAAAATACTATTTAAGCTATGAAAATTCTGGAAAAAATACTTTTTATGACATTTTTATTTTTATAAAACTGAGAAAATTGAAATTGAATTTTTCTGAACCTTTTCTGAATTATTTGGATTAAAAGCTAATTAAAAAGCCTTAAAATGATTTTAAATGCAGAAAAATGAAAACTTCCAGAAAACTCTAATATATTAACTTAGCAATTGCTACTCTCACCAGCGGAAAGTCAACAAGGTGTCAAAACATATATTAACTTAGCAATTGCTTCGTCAAATAATCTCAAGTCTCGCATTTTTAAAGTCACTTATTAGAAACTAGCGAATTCTTGTTTAAGCTTCGCATATTTAAAATCACTTAGGGAGACTTGCAAATTCTTGGCCTTGTGAGCTAGAATCGCATTTTATAGCCTCTTGTCTAAGCAATTAGCTTTCAAGATAACGCATATTTAAAGAAACTTCTAAGAGACTAGCAAGGACTTTTCGATCATAAAACTAGCAAAAGCTTACAAATTTTTTTAAAATTTTCATCATTTTTGTACAATTTTTCATTTTCTAAGGAAAAACGGAGTTGCGAGAGAAACATGACAAAAAACAAGCAAGTGCGGTCAAATCAAATCGAAGATTACCCACCCCAGACTAAAACGAAACATTGTCCTCAATGTTTAAAGGCAAGGGTAAGAACGAAAATCTAAAAGCCGTTTATTAAGTATGCTAAAAGATAAACGTTAGTTGATAAGATTTCGGATATCGGATTTCCATCAGCAATGATCATGAAACTCGAGTGGAGAAAAGAAAAACTTCGAGCACGAGAGTCTTCATATCGAGAAAATCCTAGACAAAACATCACAAACAACCACACACGAGAAATCGAATAGGCTAACCCCTTCATGTCACTTATTAGAAATATAAAGAAGATAGAGATAAGCATGGGGTGCCTCCCACGAAGCGCTACTGTTTTTGTTCACCGAGTCGCTAGCCTGACTCGTCCCCGAATTCATTTGTCCTTTGGGAAGAAATTGGTAGAGATACCCGGATCAAAGATGGTATCCTCACTCCAGAGGGAAAGATAATGGGTGGGTTGGGAGGGGAAGAAAATGTCGGGCTGAAGCACAAATGGGATAACATCCCCTAAACTCACATAAGGTATATGAAAGAATGATCCATCATCCTACGGTTTAGCGGGTGGACGAAGGGATGACGGATCACAATGAGAAAACTCCAAAGAAGAAGGGAGCTCATGGTAAGGCATAAGATGTGTAGGCTCAATACTGAAGGCATCCATCGGAGGATCCTTATCTCGGAAAACGTTTTTAACAAAGAGCTCATCAATGAATATCCCGGGTTTAAAGATCTTGTCTTCACATGCGGGCTCAACGGGATAAGTGATGGTGGACTCATCAGAGGAAGGGGAGTCAAGAAATCCATCACATAACAACACATCCCCCTCGGGGTCATCATTATCATCCTCAATACCCGGTAGTATCAAGTCATCAATGGGTAAGTCGATTTCTTCCATATCAGAATCACTTGGCGGCTTATCAAGGATATCTTCTTCAACCATTTAGAAATCAATCTCCATAATATCCTCAATGTCGGATTCATTACTTTCTTCATCTTGCATAACATCACATGACGGGAGAGAAAGGTCGGAAGACAGAGATGGGACAAGTGGTGTGCTCTGAGAGCTAGCAATATCCACCACTTCCGTTGTGGTCTCTGAATCGGACTCAAAATCTTTGTCGAAAAGAGGATTAACTTCACAAAAGGTATAGTCGTTCTTGAATTCAAAAAGTGGATTTGAGAAAATCCCGAAAGTAACCTCGGAGATGTTAAGAGAATCACATAAAAGCGAATCACAATCACTGTCAGATACATCCTCGGACTCACTTGGGATTGGGTCAATGCTCTCAACACTAGACGATTCCGTTTCCGGAATAGTGCTAAGAGGCTCGTCCCCCATTATGAGAGAGTCAACGGGTTCAACAATTATGAAATGGAATCATCGACCTCTTCCAAAAGAACGTCACTTCTCTCAACCGGTGTGAGTGAAGGGGAAGAGTCGAAAATGAAAGGCTCAGATACAGGAGTGGTTTCAGCCGACAAACTTTCATAATATTCTTTCATTTGAATGGAATCCTCATCATCATCGAAAACGAAAGTCTTGCGATATTGAGCTGTTGTAGCATTGTAAACGTCGTCATCGGTGGCTTGACAATCGTAAAAAGGATGGGGACCACCACAATAATCACATCTTTTGGTAACGGTATCAATGGGCTCTGATTTTTGCTTCATGTATCGAATATCATCGGTAAGCTCAGCCATCTCAACCGGTTTATTTCTTAATGTCAGAACTTTTGATTTGTTCTCGATGATCGTCAATATATCCCTTGGGGTACGATACAAGATATTGCCACTGGCGGCTGTATTAAGTGAATCTTGATCGGTTTGCGTTAAAGCATTGTAGAATATATCGATCTGGAGTAATTCTGAGAAACCGTGATGTGGGCATTTTCGTAGGAGATCTTTGAATCTTTCCCATGCCTCACCAAAACGTTCATCAAAACGTTGCTGGAAGTTTGTAATTTCCTTCTTAAGATTTATTGTTTTAGAATAAGGAAAGAAACGATTTACAAATTTTGAAACGAGATCTTCCCAAGCAGTGATCGATCGAGGAGGTTCTTTATCGAGCCAATTCCGGGCTACCCCCTCGAGAGAAAATGAGAATAACATCAACTTAATTGTGTCATGAGGAACATCCTTATATTTTATAGTCGAAATTATATTATCAAACCATCGGATGTGAGCATAGGGATCATCCCTCTCGAAACCATAAAATGGATTTGACATAATTAGTTGAATTAAACCAGTTTGAATCTCAAAATTTTTGAAAAGAATCTCCGGTACAACGATAGCATCTTCGTAACCCTCGGTGGGTACTTGGAGCAATTCTGACATCGTACGCATGTCCGCCATTAGAATTAAACATATAGAGGGATAAGAGGAAAGAATTATCGGTTTAGAGGATAAAGAAGATAGAATTAAACGGTTCAAGAGGGTAAAAGGAAAGAATTATCAAATCAGAGGGTAAAGAAGAATATTTTTGGGTTTTTATAAATAGAAAACATAAAAGGAAAACAATTTTTGAAAAGGAAAATCTTTTTGGGTTTTTTAATAAAAGGGATATTTACAAAAACAACGATAACTTCTCGGGGAAGGATCTTCAAATACACGCGAATCGAGACGGATTAGAAAACTCACTACATGCCCTCCCCGGCAGCGGCGCCATTTTTTTATTTGTCATTTTCGTACACAAGATATTTTTTGAAGAAATACAAAGTTATGTATTTCCCGGGTCGTTTTCCCAACGAGGGATGAATGGAGTTTAACAACTCACGTCGCGTGATTCGGGATTCGAATGGGTAAAAAGGATTTTTAGGGATTTTCTAAACTACGGTGCAAGGGAAAGTAATAAAAAGCAATTACAACTACAGAATCTATAATGCAAACAAGTAAATACAACTAAATATGCAAGTGAGAACTAAAAACGCGATTAACGTAATTATGAAAACGTGAATTAAATGCAAACTACACTATTTTAACCCAAAAAAAATGAACTAATATTTTTCTACAGCTAAGAATGTTATTTAAAAATTATTTGAAATTTAAAACTAATTTTTATGATTTTTCTTGATTTATTTTGAATTAAAAACTAATTTTGAACAATTAAAATACAACTAAAATACTAAAAATTAGGAAAACATGGAAGAAAATTACAAAAATATTTTTAAAAAATCTTAAATAACTAAAAAGAATTTTCAAAACTGTAATCACATTTTTCTGACTTTTTCTCTATTTATTATGAATTTAAAACTATTTAAAATTAACTAAAATGCTAGAAATTATTATTTAAGCTATGAAAATTCTGGAAAAATACTTTTTATGACATTTTTATTTTTATAAAACTGTGAAAATTGAAATTGAATTTTTCTGAACCTTTTCTGAATTATTTGGATTAAGAGCTAATTAAAAAGCCTTAAAAATGATTTTAAATGCAGAAAAATAGCAAAAGAGCATGGAAAAATATGAAAACTTCAAGAAAACTCTAATATGTTACTGAGAATCTGGGAAAAATGACAGAAACTACTTTGGAGAACAAGAACTATGATTTGGGCTAGAACTGCTATGGAAAAGCTATATGAAATAAGCTAAAAGCTACCTAAAAGCTTAACAGAAGCTAAAACTAACCTAAACTATCTGAGAATAAGCTACCGCAACTGATTTGGATCCTATGAGCACAAGCTAACAGCAAATAAGCACAAGTTCATGTTCTAACATCAATATGCCAAACGGCCCTAATGCAGCTACTTTGAGCTCTAATTCAAGTGGCTTATAAAAATCCTAAAAATAAACTAAAAATACCCTGTTAACCACAACCAACCAAAGTCCTAATATCCAGAAATTCAGCTTCTAAGGATGCAAAATGAGAGAATTAAAAATCAAAACTATAAGCATAATAGGACATGTGATGGCTGATGTGCAGATCAACTAAAGGAGGAAAAGCAGTCTGAGTTAAGTAATCCTATAAGCTCCTAAGGGGAATCTAAAGGCTAAATCTAACATCTAAATCTACTAAGTGAAGTAAATAAAACAAGAGCAACTCAAGGATTAAACAGATGCAAAAGGTGGTACTAAGGAAAGAATACTCACTGGTGCAGGGCACTTTTCATCCAAGCTCCCCACTTTGAGCTACAAACAAAACAAGCTAGAGATTTTTTCAATTTTTTTCCTTTTGCAGATAACTAAACCAACAATAAAACTTGTGATTTTTATTTTTAGAAATTTTATTAACAACTAGAAATGCTTAAAAAAACTGATGAAATTAGACAGATTGAACAAAATCAGTAAAATGAAATTATTTTAGCAAAACTTGGAAACATTATCATTGACTTGAAAACTCAAAAAATTTGGTTGAAACTATTCTAAAACAGATTTCTGAACTCAGAAAACTTAATTTGAACTTACAAAAAGCATTAAGTCCTGTAAATCAAATTTAATCCAAACACTCCTTAACTTCATAAAATGCAATACAACTTTAAATCTATGATGCAATTGTATTAAAACTGGTTTGGAATTGACACTCAAATTGAAAACTCATCTGTTTAACACTTCTAAATCAGATATTTATCAAAAATTCAAATAACCATGATCTTTGACTTTCATTGTCTTATGTGAGAAAACTGAAATTAGGTTAAGGACATGATACAGACAAACCCACAATAAGCTAATATGAGCTTATGTGAGCTTATTACAACAGAAAATGGAGACTAACACCCAAATTAGAACAAAGCTAAAAATAATTAATTGAAACAGAAATTTGCATTAACTAAACCAAGCGTACAATGATTTAAAAACTGAAATTACAAAAGGATTATAACACTAATTAAGCTTTTTAAGAAAACAATGACTGAATATAAATGGTTACAAAATCTCTAAAAGCAGTAAGAAATTGGACGAGTGATTCTGTGGAAGGAGAGGTCTATTTATAGCAAAAGCTTGAGCACTGGATGCTTCTGGATCATGAATTCACAGCCCTTGATCTTCCCATCTTGTCATCCCATCAAATCACAGCCGTTGGATCATTGGTGTGAGGTGTTTCTACCAATAAATGTGCTCCATTTGTACACGTTGGCAATCCAAGCGTGTCACTCCTCTGACATGTCAGGAAATCCATCTAGAAGCTTACTTAAGTTGGGTAAATGAGGTGATGTAATAAGTGGTATAGAGCCATGGTTATCTTGTGTTGATTTATGTCGGTTTTTTATACATGTTGTGACTGTTTTGGTATTTTTTTGGGGGTCAGAATTTTTTTTCCGTATCTTTGGGAAAACAGTTTTCACATGTTTCTTCTGTATCCTTTTGGTCTAAAAAGTCATCTATTCATTCTATCACTGTTTACACATCTGTCTTTGTGTCAATACATTTTGTACAAACAGATTTGTGTCTTATTACTTTTATGACTTTTTTATTCATATCCGTGAAAGTCAATCTGGTCTTTATAGTGGTCAAACTGGGCATTCAAGAACATTTATATGCATTTTCTGGGTTTTTCATGAAGCTGGACGGATATATTGGTCGGAAAAACTCGCCGGAAAAAAAAGTCAAAGGGTCAAAACCCTTTTTCTACGCATAAGGAGCATCTACAGAGTAGTTACGCGTAACTGTGAAGTTACGCGTAAGGTCTTTTACTCTTAAGCCTTGGCTTACGCCTTAGAAATGACCTACGCATATGGTTACGCGTATGTTTATGCATAACTAAGCTTGGTTACGCATAAGCTGTATTACGCATAAGGACCAAGACCTGTTTTTACGCATAAGGATTTGAGTTAAGAATCTTACGCGTAAGCACTGAAAAGATAAAGACAGTTATGCGTAAAAAAGACCAAGACCACAAATACCAAAATCAGCCTTCAGTTTAAGAACATCATCAGTCCTTGGTTTTTTTTAGATTAACGAAAATGGAAAAAACTCGAAGTAGTATCAATCAAAACCAAAAACAAATCCAACTCCAACATTCAATCACAATCTATCCTAACAAATCCTCCACACATAACTACCATCATCAGAAACAATCTCCACTTCAACTAGACTCAATGACTTAAAAGAAAACATCAAAAGACCTCAGATTTGGTTCGGTTTTAATCTTTACAAGATTTTTTTCTCCAAACCATCCTCGTCACTGATCAATTGTTTGTGATAATATCCGAACATAAAAGAAATGAAAATAACAATTATGTTATTTCATCCCTTTGATTCGTTTTATTGAAAAACAAATAGAAGGTCATAACAAACACCTACCTGCGATTCGTTTATGGCTACAATGAGGAGATGTGATATTATTTCTTTGATTACTGATGAGATTGAGATGCGAGATTGTGATATATGAGATCGTTTTTTTTTTGTTGTTGATAATAGATGATGGGAGAACTGTTTGGTGAGGAGATAGAATGTGGTAGGCGCACATTTGTGATATCCTATTGTTAGGTTTAGGTTAGAATGTGAATATGAGTGACATATATATCCGTTTAGACGTATGTGACTGGATTGGATCGTGGGCTTCAAAGGTAAAATGGGTCTTTATCATATTTATTTGATTTGGGCTCGGAAAGTTTGGACTGGGATGATGGTTCTACTAATGATGGGCTGAATTGTTTGATCGAATTGAAGACAAAATGATATCCGAAATAGTTTGTGGCTGCACAAGTTTTTCTAGATAATATTTGATATTAAAGATTGATATTTTGGGTATGGTTAACTTTCACGGAGGGATACATTATTCACGGCTTGAGCGATAATTGAAAAAAAATGACTACGGGGTTTTTGTACGGTATTATTGATGCGGAATTGACGTGATATTTCACAGGTGGACTTCTTTATCTTTGAGACGATGGTTGGTTGGATGCATGTCTCAAGATAACTTGTTGGAGCACATTATGAAATTTGACAATCTGGTTATAACTGATGTAAGGAGTTACGTTGTAGTGCTCACAGTGTATAACCATCACTTTAAGGAGTTACGTTGTTGTGCTCAGTGTCACACGTAGTTTTGGATTGATCAAGAATTTAGAACAAGCAGTAAGTCAAAAAGTTGGGATGTCTACTTCCTTTTCAAGTTGGTCGTATCGGGTATTCTCCACATGTAGTCATTACTATTAGCCGGTGAATTCAAAGGAGGTTCGTTTTACGGTTGGTTTGAGAGACGTATTGAGAGTATTTTTGCGACATAGTCTCACGGAAATTTTGATCAAGCTATGATGTTAATATTGCATCAAGAAAATGGTATACGGCATGTACGCAACATTATGATGATTCCGATAGCTCGCAACCATCAGGAGGGAGAAGTTGCTATTTCATCTTTCGTGATTGGATTACGAAGGGATTTGTGCTTAAGACTGAAGAAGGAGAAGTAGTGTGGTGTACATCGGGGCTTGTTACCAACTTGGATGCAATACTAAGTGAGTTATGTTGTTACGATGTTCCCAGAACGACAACCATTGTACAATCAAGAGTTTACTTTCTCCGCTGCGTGTTGGAAGAGTGTTGTTGGTTCAGGAGGGAGCAAAAGAAAGAAAAAGGCTCACTAGTTAGGAGGGAGTAATAACCTAACTAGACCGTTAGAGTTGAAGTTCAGAGCTACAAGAATTTGTGCCGTCAGCGCCAAAGATCAAATGCCGAGGTCATCGGAAGGTAGAACTTCAAGTTTGCCTCAGTATCTAGACTACAAAGACTCTGTGCTTCAATAAAGTCAACATTGTTCATTACTATTGTAATTTACTTTGTTTTGTATTTATAGGTCTCATTGTAACCATTCACGTGTGACGCTATCTTGGAGGGAGATTGTTAGCCTCGCTTTTTATAAAGATAACGTCACTTACATGAATTGGACTAGACGCATAGTATACTTTGCCCTTAGGAACTAGTATCGTTTAAGTAGCAAAGATAGGGCCTATATATACCCCTCATGACTCTCCATGAGGGGTGAGGTGAATCATTAGGCTAGGTGTTGTGTGTGTTTTATCAATAAAAGTCTTGTGTTTTTCTCCTCCCTCTCTCTAGTTTCTCTCACTAAAAAGGATGAAGATCTTCATCTTCTTCCACCAACCTAGACCTCCAAACCACATAAATCTTATGTTTTTCGGTCCTAACAGGGTGATAATCCTATAATATTGCCTTCTAAAACTGAAAAGTCCAAATACATCAAGCTAACTCAACATACCTCGTCTATGGTCTCGAAATGATGCAAAGGCCAAGTTCTAAAGTTTACAAGCTATCGGCACACTCATAATTTGGTGGATTTGGGGTAAAATATTGGAAACGGATAAGGCTAATCTCACCATGTAATGTCAAGGGTTGTATGTGCTCGGCTAAGGACTAATCTAGTTAGGTTAGGAAAAACATGTCAAAATTTTAAAAATGGCATAATTTTTCAAAATAAACTAGAAAAATGAGGGCGAAATAAAGTTCAAGAGATAATTCTACTCCCGTCCCCCCATTTGAATTATACAAAGTCCCTTTTGTACTAGGCATTTAAAATAAAGGTGAAGAGAAATGTAGAATTAGAGCGAGAACTTCCTTGAAATTTGCTCCAAAAAGAAGAAGGCCCACGTAAAAGAACCGTGCCTTCGTTTAAGCGTCATGAACAAAATTCAATCCATGAAATCACAATACCGACAAGCATAATTCTAAAAAGAAAAAATGAAAAAAACAAAAAACAAATCTAACTCACTTTCGTAGGAATCACGGTTTCATTTAGCGAATGCAACACGCCTTTTAAACCACTTGGTGTCCCAAGTGGACGAGTGAAGTCTCGTGAGGGTTTACAGGGAACACACCCACAAAGTTCATTTAAATACTAATACAAGGTTACTGTGTTTTAAAATGAAAGAATTAAAGCAGAGGAAAGTTACGTCGTAACTCCTATGAGGGAGTTACGCCGTAACTGGCAAAACCTGATATGAGCTGAAGAGCGAGTAGTTATGGCGTAACCATTAAGATGGTATTACGCCGTAATTGGTAATGCGTCAAGAATTCTGCTGTTCAAATGTTGGTTACGGCGTAATCACCAAGATGAGTTACACCGTAACTCTGTTCCAATCAGTAACTGCAGCAGCAATTAGTTCCTCGTTTCCTGCAAAAAATGTTAGAAAACACAAAACCCAACAGAAAGGAAATAAAAACAAAAGAAAGGGATAATTCGGGTTGTCTCCCGAAAGAGCACTTTTCTTTATTAATGAGTCTTTAAGTTAGACTCAGAGCCGTAGGGCTTCTATGGGGGCCTTTGGGCTTGCCCCACTTCCAACATTCATTGGTATTCATTCATCCTATTATCAAGCCCTTTTTTCCTTGTAGAATTATTGAGTCCATTTGTTCCCAACTTATGTGAAAGCCATTTATCACATGATTTTCCTCGGTCATCATCTTCAGTAATAATTGTTAATGCAAATAAACCGTAAAACCGTTTATTAATATTTTGCGATATCTTTGTGTTTTGTTGATAACAAATATAATGTTATCTTAAGTATAATTATAAGGATACATGTTAGTTTTGTAAAGCATTTACATGTATCCATTTAAATACAAAAATGTAGTAATTAAGCATTTGTTGTAATAGTTTATTAGGATGGGTAAAAATCATAACCCATGGATCTTAACCCATACCCATAACCCATGACCCATAACCAAAAAACCCATGGGCAAAGAGGAGCGTTCCACAGATCCCTAGGATTACACTAGACGGATCCCAAGTGGAAGGGATCCGTGGGATCCAGGGGAACAGTGAAGAAGTTTGCCTATAAATAGAGAGCCATTTCTTCATTCTAACTCACCCCTCTTCTTACTAAATCTCTCAAACACTCTCATTCTCTTCTGACATATAGATCACTTGATCTAGAGAGTTGTTCTTCTTTCTTTCTATTGTGATCCTCATATAGGTCCTTCTCTAAGGCGAGATCACGAGCATTCTACAAGTCATCCAAGCAAGGGGTCCTTGATTGATTTGTCACTCCGCAAGATTTCTGTAGCGAAGATCTTGTATTTGATATTTCACATATTTGTTGTGTAATAGTCGTGTTGGTTTGGTCCACCGTGTTACGGACTCGGTATCTAGCTTTGTACCGGAAAAAGTGTAAGCAACGTTGTGAAGGCTTCTCCGCCAAGTGAAGGAGTTTGTTGACATAGTGCTTGAACTCTCGAGTAGGTGACTCGGGGAGTGGAGTAGGGCAAGGAAGGTGTCCTTGTAGCTGAACCACTATACATTGGTTGTGTCTTTTCTTTCCCTTCGCTTTACTTTATTTACTTGCTTTATCATTAGATCTATACTTTCTCTACATCCACAAGATCTCACATATCAACAAATCTAAAAGTTTTTGAAACTAACGTAAAATCGGCAAAACTATTCAACCCTCCCCTTCTAGTTTTCCACAATTGGCATCAAGAGCTAAGTTTATAAAACTTTTAAAATAAAATTGTATTTTAAAATTTTTTCGATCACTATGGGTTCTGAAAATTATAAGGAAGGGCAATCTATGCAACGACCACCACTACTTGAAACTAATGGTTTTATATATTGGAAAAATAGATTCGAAACATCGGTGAAGTCTAAAGATATTGATCTTTGGTACATTATTGTTGAAGGTGAGTTTGAGGCTACCTCAAATGATGATAAAGGAAATTTAGTTCACATCCTCATGATAAACTAAACGATGAAATGAAGAAAAAGCTTTCTAAAAATAGTGAAGCAAAAATGGTTTTATATAATGCTTTACCGAAAAAGGAATTCGAAAGAATTTCTATGCTTAAAACCTCTAAAGAAATTTGGAATTCTTTAGTTGTAACTCATCAAAGCAACCAACAAGTTAAAAATAATAAAATTGATTTATTTGTTCAACAATATGAACAATTTTCAATATCGGATGAGGAAACTATAGATCATTCATTTGCTAACTTTAATACTATTATTACATCTTTACAAGCACTTGATGAATCTTTTTCTAGCCGTAATCATGTTAGGAGATATCTAAGGGCACTTCCATCGAAGTGGAGATCCAAGGTGACGGCGATCAAAGAGTCAAAAGATTTGACAATTCTCACCCTCGATGAACTCATAGGCAACCTGAAAGTCTACGAGCTTGTCCTCGCTAAAGATTTCGAAGCTTCAAAGGTGAAAGAGAAACACAAATCTCTTGCCCTTAAAGCCAAAAAGGCTACGAGCGATGAGGAGAACTCCTCTTCGAGTAGTGACGACGAAGAGTACGCTATGGCGGTAAGGGACTTTAAAAAGTTCTTTAGAAGAAAGGGAAGATACGTCAAACAACCGTATGACGATAAGAAAGGCTTTCGGAAAAGCAAAGAGGACGAGAAGCCAAAGGATGATCGTACTTGCTTTAAATGTGGGGACCCAAACCACTTTATTAGTAAGTATCCCAAACGGGATGATCAAAAGGCGTTCGTGAGCGGCACATGGGGAATGAGCGACGAGGAGGATGAAGAAATTTGTCTCATGGCAAATGACGAGGTATGTCACGAATACTATAGTAGTTCATCACTCGATGACGACTCATTGCATAATGAATATGACAAACTATGCAATATTAGCTTAAAACTAATTAACAAAAACAAACTTTTAAAGAGTCAAAATCAACGTTTAGATAAAGAAGTCATAGAATTAAAAGCAAAACTAAAACGTTTAGAAAAGGGTAAAATAGCAAGTGGTGAATGTGAACTTTGCATTCAACTTCAAACACTAGTGGATAACTTAGATTCTAAAATTGCTAGAATGAGTACGAACACTTTAGATACAATACTCGAAGGTGTTAAAACCGGTAACAATCAAAAGGGTCTAGGTAGTCAACAACTTGATCCATCAACGAGTGAAAGTGAAGAAACAAAGTTTGTTAAGGAACTAGAAAAACCAGCCACTGTTGTGGCGGATCCCACGGATCCCCTAAAAAGGGAACCGACTAGTGTACAGAAAGGGATCCGTGGATCTGCTGTAGCAAACTGTAGCAATAACATAGCTTCCTCATCTAGAACTGAGTTTGTTATAGTTAATAGGAAGAAACCAACTCATGTCACCACTAGACAACCACCTCCAAAATATAATCCTACTTTTGCAAGAAACAAAGCTCCATCTTTTTAAAAACCTAATTCATTCAGGAGACCTAATAACGTTTACCCGAAAAGTAACCATCAAATGAGATGGAATCCAAACATGCAAAACGGTTTTCATTTTCAAAACTATGCTCCATGGAATGCATACTCATCTTATCCATACATGTCTAACATGAATGGAATGTTTAACACTAATGGACCCATGAACAAATGGGGACCAAACTTTTGAGTTTATTATTGTTTTAGGTGTGCTTTAAAGTCGACCTAGACCCCGATGAATGGGTCAAGGATAGCGGGTGCACGAGGCACATGACCGGAAATAGGGATCTATTCTCCACATATGAATCCTTCAATGGAGGTAATGTGGTGTTTGGAAATAGAAAAAGTAGAATCATCGGTAAAGGTACGATTTCTAACAAATCTCTAACCATTAACGATGTGTGTCACGTAGAAAACCTAAACTTTAACCTCTTAAGTATAGGACAAATATGTGATAAAAAGTGCAATGTACTTTTTATTGAAACCGGTAGTAAGATACTTAAAAATGGCATAACCATAGGAAGAGGAATTAGGAAACATGGAGTCTATGTCATTAAAATCGGTAATGAACCTAAAGACAAACTATGTCTTACCTCTATGGATGATACTTCGACCTTATGGCATCGAAGATTGGGTCACACCAACATGCGACTTCTTCAATCGCTATCATCCAAAGATCTAGTAAGAGACCTACCTAAGTTAAAATATGAACATCATTTTTGTGATGCTTGTAATGTAGGAAAACAAGCTCATTCGAGTCATAAAGCTAAAAACATGGTGTCCACAACTAGGTGTCTAGAATTACTACATATGGATTTAGTTGGTCCATTCGCTATCTAAAGTTATGGAGGCAACTACTACACTTTGGTAATAGTGGATGACTACTCTAGGTATACATGGACAAAATTTTTAAAGAACAAAACAGAAACCTTTAACTGTTTTGAAATATTAAGCAAAAAGATCCAAAGACAACTAGGAAGTCCCATAGTGTCTATTAGGACGGATCATGGTAGGGAATTCGATAATGAAGTGCAATTCGGAGCTTTTTGTGATGCTAATGGTATTACTCACAACTTCTCGGCTCCACGCACTCCACAATCGAATGGGGTAGTAGAAAGAAAGAATAGAACCCTACAAGAAATGAGTAGAACCATGCTTAATGAACAATCCATACCTCAAAAGTTTTGGTGTAATGCCGTTGATACTTCAACGTACATACTCAATCGAGTCTTAATTAGACCAATCTTAGGAAAAACTCCATATGAGTTACTTCGAAGCAAAAAGCCTACGTTAAATCACTTTAGAGTCTTTGGTAGTAAATGTTTTATTCTTAACACTAAAGATTACCTTACAAAATTTGATCCTAAATCAACCGAAGGTATCTTTTTAGGTTACTCGCCAAATAGCAAAGCTTACGTCATATTAAACAAAGAAGACGAACATTAAGGTCTCAAGTTCAAAACCAAAGTAACTTGTTTTGTTTCGTCTCAACCTTAGAACCTAAGAATACACAAGAAGCCATAAAAGATGAGAGTTGGGTAATGGCTATGCAAGAAGAACTAAATCAATTTGTTTCTAATGATGTTTGGACACTTGTCCCTCCACCTAGTAATCAAACCATAATAGGAACCAAATGGGTTTATAAAAACAAATTAGATGCAAACGGAGTCGTGTCTAGGAACAAGGCTAGACTCGTTGCTCAAGGGTATAACCAACAAGAAGGAATAGACTTTGATGAGACCTACGCCCCCGTGGCTAGATTAGAGTCTATAAGAATACTTCTTGCGTATGCTTGTGCTAATGATCTAAAGCTTTATCAAATGGATGTCAAAAGCGCTTTTCTAAATGGTTTCATAAATGAAGAAGTATATGTAGCTCAACCTCCGGGCTTCATTGATTTTGAAAAACCCAAACATGTTTATAAATTAAAGAAAGCCCTTTATGGTCTTAAACAAGCTCCAAAAGCTTGGTATGATAGACTCAAGTCATTTCTAGTTAAACACAACTATACCATGGGGTTAGTTGACAACACACTTTTTACTAAGAAAAGAGAGTCACATATAATCATAGTACAAATATATGTAGATGATATTATATTCGGATCCACTTGTCAAGACATGTGTGCTGATTTCTCTAAAATCATGCATGACGAGTTCGAGATGAGTATGATGGGAGAACTTAGTTTCTTTCTTGGTCTACAAATAAAACAAGTAGAAGATGGTATCT
>BPTQ01000007.1:281508669-281611380 GCA_019973895.1 Chrysanthemum seticuspe
AAAGCCTACGTTAAATCACTTTAGAGTCTTTGGTAGTAAATGTTTTATTCTTAACACTAAAGATTACCTTACAAAATTTGATCCTAAATCAACCGAAGGTATCTTTTTAGAACAATGAAGGTAGAAGAGTCATTAAATATAAAATTTGATGAAAGTCCACCAAAACCCTCTCCACCTCTTATAGATGATGAGATTATAGAAAGTGAAGCTATAGTAATAAAGAAAAAGATAAGTGAAGAAGAAGAAGAACCTCTAAGTGATGAAATAATAAACATTAAAGAGTCCAAAGATCACCCCGTAGATAAAGTCATAGGAAAACTAAACGAACGAACATTAAGGTCTCAAGTTCAAAACCAAAGTAACTTGTTTTGTTTCGTTTCAACCTTATAACCTAAAAATACACAAGAAGCCATAAAAGATGAGAGTTGGGTAATGGCTCTGCAAGAAGAACTAAATCAATTTGTTTCTAATGATGTTTGGACACTTGTCCCTCCACCTAGTAATCAAACCATAATAGGAACCAAATGGGTGTATAAAAACAAATTAGATGCAAACATAATCGTGTCTAGGAACAAGGCTAGACTCGTTGCTCAAGGGTATAACCAATAAGAAGGAATAGACTTTGATGAGACCTACGCCCCCATGGCTAGATTAGAGTCTATAAGAATACTTCTTGTGTATGCTTGTGCTAATGATCTAAAGCTTTATCAAATGGATGTCAAAAGCGCTTTTCTAAATGGTTTCATAAATGAAGAAGTATATGTAGCTCAACCTCCGGGCTTCATTGATTTTGAAAAACCCAAACATGTTTATAAATTAAAGAAAGCGCTTTACGGTCTTAAACAAGCTCCAAAAGCTTGGTATGATAGACTCAAGTCATTTCTAGTTAAACACAACTATACCATGGGGTTAGTTGACAACACACTTTTTACTAAGAAAAGAGAGTCACATATAATCATAGTACAAATATATGTAGATGATATTATATCCAGATCCACTTGTCAAGACATGTGTGATGATTTCTCTAAAATCATGCATGACGAGTTCGAGATGAGTATGATGGGAGAACTTAGTTTCTTTCTTGGTCTACAAATAAAACAAGTAGAAGATGGTATCTTCTTCAATCAATCTAAATACATCAAGGAGATGTTAAACAAATTCGGTCTAGAAGAGTCAAAACCAATTAGGACTCCAATGTCATCCGACACCAAACTCACAAAAGATGAAGATGGAGAATCTGTAGATAATACTAAATATCGTGGCATGATAGGTAGTCTTCTCTACCTCACGGCAAGTAGGCCGGATATCATGTTTAGTGTTTGCTTATGTGCTAGGTTTCAAGAAGACCATAAAACATCACACCTAGAAGCCATAAAAAGGATATTTAGATATATTAAGGGTACAACACAATTAGGATTATGGTATCCTAAGGGCACGGGAGTAGAAACAATTGTATTTGCAGATTCTGGCCATGCAGGTGATTACGTTGATAGAAAAAGTACAAGTGGGGTATGTACTTTCATGGGATGTTGTTTAACATCTTGGTTCTCTAAGAAACAAACGGCATTAGCAATATCAACAACCGAAGCCGAGTATGTCTCCGCCGGCAAAGCACTATGGATGAAACAAGCATTAGTCGACTACGACATTCATCTAAGCGACATAGCCATCCTATGTGACAACAAAGGTGCCATCGACTTAAGCAAGAATCTGGTATTGCATTCTCGCACAAAGCATATAGAGATTCGACATCACTTCTTAAGAGACAATGTTAAAAAGGGGAACATCTCTATTGAGAAGGTAGCATCCGAAGACAACATAGCCGACGTACTCACCAAACCATTGAAGTGGGAACAATTCAACCTACTTCGTCTTGGTCTTGGTCTAATGGAACAAACGTCGTAACTTATTTGACTCTACAAGGTATGTAAACACTAGCCTTCTTCTTTCTGAGTCTAGGATTTCTATTTCACGCACAACTCACAAACAATACGGGAATTTTCAAAACCCAAGATAAGTTTTCCACTTATAATTTTTTTTCCAAACACATAACTACATACACATTTTCAAAGAAAATCTCTTTTCAAAATTTTTTCTAAAAAGAATGATACCTTCCCGTATCAATTTCACAAAAACAATTTCTCACGTCTAGGACAAATTGCTTTTTCATTATTATTACAAAGTAAAAACCCGTTTTCATTGCATCTCATGTCTTTTGAATGCTAAAGGGAACACATAACTAATATGTGTTTTCGGGTACATTCATTTAAGCAAAAATGAATTAGGAGCATTGATAACACAATATTACGTACTTATGTACTAAATGTGTGTTTTCGGGTTATCTCAATAGGATTTTTTTCCTCTAGTTATTTTCCTTTTCCTTTTAGAGGTCGAGAAAACCGCAACTCCAAATAGTTTGCATATAGGCACACACTAGGCAAAAATGTTTCCAAAAGGAAAATTTTGTGCTGCCTGGATCACCAGACCCACGGATCCCAGCCTTCATGCTGGATGGATCCCTCAAGGGAAGGATCTGTGGGATCCATGAGACATAAGCTGTTTTTACCTTTTATTTTTCTCACTTTGGATGAAAAATCCACATTTGTTCTTTTTTTTGAGTATGCTCTTTAATGCTTGTGTTCTCATGATCACATGCCTTAAATTCATATCTAATCATTAGATTTTAATCCACATTTTGGGTCAAGCATTCATTACAATGCTTTGTTTTTTTTCTATATATAGAACTCCCAAAATGCTTGCATAATCCATCTCTTCCTCACAAACACA
Source organism: Chrysanthemum seticuspe (assembly GCA_019973895.1). Taxonomy (NCBI): domain Eukaryota; kingdom Viridiplantae; phylum Streptophyta; class Magnoliopsida; order Asterales; family Asteraceae; genus Chrysanthemum; species Chrysanthemum seticuspe. Next base: position 281,511,457 of record BPTQ01000007.1, read on the forward strand.
ATACACCATGTCATCCACAAACCCTTTAGATGAATCACCTAGTACAAATAATCATCTTCATGATACCCAAACCTTTGTACTACCACCATCCAAAATACCACAATCAAACTCTAGGATATCCGCACGGATTAGTATCCGATCTTGTTGATTAGCAAAAAAAACCTCCAATGGTTCATCCTCAACAAACAACTCACCACAAGATGCTTCCTTTATAGCACCTCCCTCATCACCAACAAGTATACCCAATTCATCACCACCTAAAGTAACTCTTTTGGAACTCCTTAAGACTCCAACAAGATCTAACCAACCTAAAGAAAAATAATTAGTCTTTTCAACACCCTCCACATCTCCAAATACTATTTTTCAAGATCTTGAAACATCACCACCATTAGCCCCCATCACATTACAAGAACATCTAGGTTCTTTTCCACCACCACTTACAAACATTCCGAATGTTGATCCATATTTTCCTATTTTTCCACCACATCTTCCGCATAACTCAAATCAAAATAACCCGGAAAACTTCCGCACTCATTACCCACATCATTTACATTGTGAACATTGCCAATCCACTAGGGAAATCGCAATAGAAGTTAGGGAAGAAATGCGATTCATACTCAACTTCATACTTGATCGCATCAATACCATCACTCATCAAAACCTCCATCCATAAACCTTATGCAAGCATGGACGGAATCATTACTACTATTTTCTATTTTTAGTACTTTTTCATTTGAGTCATTTTCAAGAACAAGTCTTGTTCTTTTTTTTACATGCTTGTAGGTGGCATAAATACCACTACACTTTGTTGTTTTATTACAAGGCCTCGTTTACATACCTTGGCTCCCAATCTTGATTCTCGTCAATCACAAGATTATATAAGCATGTTACTAACCTTTCTTTTTGTAGGATTTTTTTTTTATTTTCTCTTCACTTGAAGCCCCAAACTAAGGGGAGCTACCGTCAAGGGGGAGTAAGAAATACGTAGACTACTTTTCTTCCAAGGGTTAACTTTTTGTTTCGACAAAAAAGGGGAGAAGAAGTAAAACTTAGGGGCTTTCAAAACTTACATCTATTCTTAAGTTTTGCTCATCATAACATTATGTTTTGTCATCAACAAAAAGGGGGAGATTGTTAATACAATTACACCGTAAAAACGTTTATTAATATTTTGCGATCTCTTTGTGTTTTTTTGATAACAAATATAATGTTATCTTAAGTATAATTATAAGGATACATGTTAGTTTTGTAAAGCATTTACATATAGCCATTTAAATACAAAAATGTAGTAATTAAGCATTTGTTGTAATAGTTTATTATGATGGGTAAAAACCATAACCCATGGAACATAACCCATGGATCTTAACCCATATCCAAGAAGACTAGACACAATGTATGCTTAGATACATTGAATCTAAAGATAACCCATGGACCAACCCATAACCAAAAAACCCATGGGCAAAGAGGAGCGTTCCACGGATCCCTAGGATTACACTAGACGGATCCCAAGTGGAAGGGATCCGTGGGATCCTGGGGAACAGTGAAGAAGTTTGCCTATAAATAGAGAGCCATTTCTTCATTCTAACTCACCCCTCTTCTTACTAAATCTATCAAACACTCTCATTCTCTTCTAACATATAGATCACTTGATCTAGAGAGTTGTTCTTCTTTCTTTCTATTGTGATCCTCATATAGGTCCTTCTCTAAGGCGAGATCACGAGCATTCTATAAGTCATCCAAGCAAGGGGTCCTTGATTGATTTGTCACTCCGCAAGATTTCTGTAGCGAAGATCTTGTATTTGATATTTCACATATTTGTTGTGTAATAGTCGTGTTGGTTTGGTCCACCGTGTTACGGACTCGGTATCTAGCTTTGTACCGGAAAAAGTGTAAACAACGTTGTGAAGGCTTCTCCGCCAAGTGAAGGAGTTTGTTGACATTGTGCTTGAACTCTCGAGTAGGTGACTCGGGGAGTGGAGTAGGGCAAGGAAGGTGTCCTTGTAGCCGAACCACTATACATCGGTTGTGTCTTTTATTTCCCTTCGCTTTACTTTATTTACTTGCTTTATCATTAGATCTATACTTTCTCTACATCCACAAGATCTCACATATCAACAAATCTAAAAGTTTTTGAAACTAACGTAAAATCGGCAAAACTATTCAACCCCCCTACTAGTTTTCCACAATAATATTATCAGTAATGCTGATGCTGGATCTTGTACCGCCTATGGTGTCAGTGAGATGATTGCACCCATACCGCCTAACCAGTCCCTTAATGAATTTTGAGCTTTCAAATTTTAATTTGTACCAATCTTCCAATGCTAACTCAACATCATGTTTCTCTCCCTTATGAGGGTATATCCATTCATCCGCCTTTCTTACACATTTTTGAGGACGAGTAAACGGTGGCCATACTGATTCGCTTTCCTTGGTTGACATCGAGTTGCAAAAATGTTTGTTTGGATTAAGAGTTTCCTCAATGCTTTGGACAATTTCATCCTGTTTCTGCTTACAATTATGAATATTCTCTCTACGATCACCAGTGATAGGTTTAGAGTGTAGAGTGGGATTTAGCGATTGAACATTAACAACATCATTTGAAATTTTTGTTTTTGGTTTTAAATGCTCTTTTACTAAAAGTTATTCGTTCATTTTCAGTTCCCAAAGAAATTTGTTTTTCAAAAACCTTAATCTGATCCCTACAAGTGGCCAGAAAAGGTCTTCCAACAATCAAGTTGTAAGCCTCATGCTTTCCCATGTCAATAACCACAAAATCGGTGGGGAAGAAAAATTTTCCAATTATTAAAAGCACATTGTTCACAATTCCCCTCGGTACAGCCTTAGAGGAATCACCCATTTCAATCACAATAGTTGTTTCTTTTAAATTGGTAAGTTTGATTTTTTCAAATAAAGTGGTAGAGATAAGGTTTACCCCGGCCCCTAAATCAGCTAATACGGGAATCTTAATGTTACCAATAGTGCATGGGAGAAGAAAACTTTCCTGGTATTGCTGCTTTTCAGGAAGTTGGCTTGGCAGGAACTCGTCGTCTTCTGATTTATCATCTTCTCTAAGGTAGTTAATCCCGAAAAGATCATTAGTGATAGAGGATGTGCACTGTTCCTTTTTTGCTTTATCTTGCGCAAATATGGCCTTGCAGGAAGTGGCTTTAGCATTACTTGTTCCAAGGTTTATAGCCAATTGCCCAATTTGTGTTTCGAGGTTCTTAATTACATCATCTTGGTTACGTAGGTTCATATTGGTGTCCTCCTTTACTTTGACCATCCATTCCTTGAGTTTATCTCCTTTTTTTTGTAGATTCTTCGATGTGCCGATGCATTATTTCTTCAAGGCTAGGTTTGGGAGGATTATTGTTGATTCTTGTGTAGAACCCATGGGATTTTTCATGATACCTAGGTCAGTAATTATTGTAGCTGTTGAAAGGGAATTATTTTCCATAGTTAACTTCTCCGATCCTTTTAACTTCTTCATTGGAGGAACATTCTTTAAAAGGAGGAGTCCCATTTCGCTCAACTTGAATGGAATGCACATTTTCCTTGAGCTTCTTCATTTCTCTTCCTAGGCTTTCTAATTTGTTGTTTATCGCTGCAAGGCCCTCCATATCATCATTCTTACTTCGGTTGCTTCCTCCATTGTGCCATTTGTGAGAGTGGTCTGCCATTCTTTGAATAGTTTCTAAAGCAATAGTGGGTGTCATACTAGGAATCGGCCCTTGAGAATCAATCATTTGTCTTGAAGAGATGTCCAGTCCCTTGTAGAAGACGTTCACTTTTTGTTGGTTGTTAAGATCATGAGTAGGGCACTTGTATAACAATTCGTTGTATCTTTCCCAAGCTTGGTATAACGTTTCACCAACCTCTTGCTTGAAGTTATGAATTTCTTCTAATTGCTTAGCCGTCTTCGATGGAGGACAATATCTCTGAATGAAATACTTTTTTAAGATAGGCCAAGTGTTGACAGTCCCTGCAGGTAATCGATCGACCCATCTTTTTGCAGCTCCCGTAAGAGAAATAGGGAATACTCGTAACATTATAGCATCGTGTGAGACTCTGGGAATTTTGAATAGGCTGACAATGTATTCGACATTGTCTACATGTTCATGGGCATCATCGGCGATGCTTCCAGAGAAGGGATTTGCACGCAATTCCCTCATGAATTGAGGTTTGATTTCGAATTGAGCATCTTCTGCAATGGCTGGCCTAACAATCCCTGGTCCTTGTTCTTCTCTTGTCAACGCCAAATATTCCTCAAGAGTGAGGTTATCAATGTTAACAGCTTCCATGGTACCTGAAAACTTGAAATATGATCGTGAGAAAATTTTAAAAACAAAATGAAAGACTTAATATCAATCCTAATATAACTCCCCGGCAGCGGCGCCAAAAACTTGATGCAGGTTTTGTAAGGATCGTATATGTGGATGATATGGTGATTCGGGAGGTCTTGGAAGATGGAAGAAAGCCATCTTCATGTTAGAGAGAGAAGCTAGAGAGAGAAGGGAAAACTCAGTGTGTTTATTATTCATGAAAGGTGAAAGTTTACACAAGAGTCTTACCCCTCCATAGAAGTATGGAGGGGTATTTATACCCAAACACTTACATCTATCACTAAATGACATAACAAGCCCTTGTGTTTAAGGTAACAAAGATAGAAAATGTAATCCCGTCGATGTCGTTCCATTTACGAGTTAGGAGCGATTCCAACAATCTTCCCCCAATGGGACGACATAAGGGATTACTTACAACATTTACTATAAATATAGAAAACAAATGAAGAAAGGTATTCATAAGCTCTTCAAGTGCCGAGGATGATGAAAGTTTACTCTCTTTGTCTTCTTCTTGTACCTTGACTTGAGAACCGTTTTCTTCACTTGTAGGCAAATGATGTAATATGCATAAATTGGATTAACTTCCCCCCAATTCATGCTGCATGTCTTTAGCAGCTTCTCCGTACACTCCTTTTTGGCGAAGTTTCTGAATCAGCTTCCCCCCAAACTGACAACCGTCTTCAACAGATTCGAAACTTTGATGTAGTGAACATTTCCTCTAACTTTAGAAGTTTTCAGTACCCAGCAGAATTTGTAGATGAGCAGTAAACCACACAAGGTAAATCTGACTTATTGCGGAAAATCCGTTCAGGGGAAACATGCAAGAAATCAATAAGATCATCTCACATATGTGGAAGCTTCACACCAAACAATCCGCGAAAGACGAGATGAAACGACTTCCCCTGAATGTTGCGGTCTATCGGAATAATAGTTACTTGTGAATATGCAATTACGCGATAAAATGAACGTGTGTGAGGCATCACATCATCATATTTAGGTAACTTCATGCACGATAACTCTGTGAAAGTGAGACGATAACACCAACTTGAGAAATTTTAACCACTGATCGTCTCATTTCTTCCCCCTGATTGAAGAAATTCATGAGAGGAGAGGGTTTTCGAAAAAAATCCAAAAACATCTAAGGAAGCAAACACCACCTATACTTTCTTCCCCCCGATGTTTTCAATCAATCAGAATTATACACCACGTATGTTGATGATGAATTGGAGACATCGAAACCATGTATGTTCAATTAATCGAACAAGTGTGAAGTACCATAAATATCTCGTGAGAATCAACTGCTGATAAAACTTCTCTACTCGTGTATACTCTTCTCAGCTAACTCTTTACCGACCCCATTATCATTCTGACGGCTTTTTGTAGTGACTACTGATGGAGAAAACCCAATATGACGAACTTGAGACTGAAGTAGTATAACCTGAACTTGTGACTTAAACTTGCACTATTGTCAGACGAAGAACCCTTTTTCTTAACTCCATTGAAAGAAGGTAAACTTAAAGTTTCTCAAATTATCCACACCATAGTGTGACACTTGAGCACAACAACGTAACTCCTTAAAAGTGATAGTTATAAGCTGTGAGCACAACAACGTAACTCCTTACATCTGGTTCAACTAGATAACTCAAGTATTTGTCATTCGAAACGGTTAAAGCTCGAACAACGATCTCGAAGAATCATGCATCCAACCAACCCCGATATCTTCAAGATACTAAGTACACGCACCCGTGAAATCCCACTTCAACCTCAAATAAATAATAATAAATTCACGCCGTAGTCACATCTTGCGGTTAAATGCCCAAATCTAGCCTTTGTTAACGGTTAAAATGAACTATGATAATGGTGTTCCCGATCTTGTCAAAAATCATGTATCCTCGTGAAAATTATAATACCAATCACTTTGCCAAACATTATATCAAAAATTTAACACAATGTATAAAAATACATTGGAAAAACATAATTGAGATATAATGTTGCAGCCAAAAGTCTAAATAATTTCGATTAGGCCCAAATGAAATCCAAGAATACTCTTTAAGGGATGAATCGTGTTGCCTAAATCCAAGAATATCCGGCCCATCAAGTCCACGAACTGGTAGTATAAAAGAGACTTCATCATAACCCTAATATCAGTTTTATTAGCAAAACCTAAACATCACACCGTAAACTAAACGCAGCCTTCATCTTTCAATATCCTCAAACCCTAAAAAAACATTATCCGCCTCTCTCCAGGAACTTATAACAACAAACCATCAAAACATCACAATCAATCTGCCTCTCTCACCTCAAACTTAGAACTAAGTTTGCTTCACAACCCAAATGAATCTCAAGAAGTTCTCCCCATCGGGCACCACAAAAACGAACACACCCTATTGATTAAATTGAATGGAATGGCTTCTAGATCTCTTGAAGAGGTCTCGGGTAAGGTATTTCATTTAGATTTTGTTTAACCCAAATAAAAAGAGAGAATTAAACAACCTTGTTTTTGTTTCTCCTTGAAAAAACATTCGAATATATAAAAAATGAGCGATGCTCAAAAGATCTGTGATGTATATGTTGACATCTATAAAGTCTATAATGATTGTAGATACAAGTCAACAAACTGAGATCAATTTGTTTTTGTTTTGATTTAATTCGAGAGTTGATGGAGAGATGTGAGGGTTATGGGTTGAGTCTAGATGAAGGATTGGTTTATTTATTATGGATTTGATTGTTGATTGGTTATGGTCTTTTCTTCTTCCTCTCCAATTTGTTTGTGAAAGCAGTTTAGGACCAATGAAGATAGTAAAGATCTGAGGTCGAATACCGTTTTGGTATTTTGGTATATGTTGTGGTCCAGGTCTTATGTCCAGTTTACGCGTAAGAATTTTTTGAGTTTATGCGTAACCATCTCCTTTTTCTGAATGTTTATGCGTAAACATAATGGTTTCCCGTAAACATCTTCTTTTTATTGAACGTTAATGGTTACTCGTAAACCATAGGCGTAAAGTGAGTCTTAAGCGTAGACATTACGCGTAAGTGATTCTTAGGCGTAAATGGCTACGCGTAGACCTGGCTTATGCGTAAGCTAAGGCTTATGCGTAAAACCTTACGCATAACAGTCCTTACGCATAACTTCACAGTTATGCGTAAATATCTCTGAAGATGGTTCCTTAGGCGTAAAAAAAAGGGTTTTGACCCTTTGTTGACTTTTCTGGCGATGTTTTCCGACCAAAGGTTCCTTCCAGATTCATTGTAACCCAGAAAATACAGTATAAAGACTCATACTTTAAACCCATTTTGACCATGAATATGACCAGATGACCAGGAATTTCCACGAAATGGTACAATAAGTCAAGCAGTTTGGACAAATAAATGACCCAAACCACAAAGTATAATAAACTGTTAAAAGTAACTGACTTTTATTATTAACCATAAGATACATAAAACTTGTAAAAAAAATCCGTATCTCAAAAGAATATGAAAGGTTTAAACTTTTGTTGAAAAACAGATTTTTAAACAATATTTTGACAAGATAACATCACCAAAATCAACCAATGATAACAAACCGACCTTGCTCTGATACCAATGTAAGGATCGTATATGTGGATGATATGGTGATTCGGGAGGTCTTGGAAGATGGAAGAAAGCCATCTTCATGTTAGAGAGAGAAGCTATAGAGAGAAGGGAAAACTTAGTGTGTTTTTTATTGATGAAAGGTGAAAGTTTACACAAGAAAACTTAGTGTGTTTCATGTTAGAGAGAGAAGCTAAAGTTTTTTATTTATGCAGGGGTATTTATACCCAAACACTTACATCTATCACTAAATGACATAACAAGCCCTTGTGTTTAAGATAACAAAGATAGAAAATGTAATCCCGTCAATGTCGTTCCATTTACGAGTTAGGAGCAATTCCAACAGGTTTTACTGACCAGGTATTAATATTTATAGTGTCTCACTATACCTATGGTCTACCCTAATGCACTAACGGGCAGTGTATCCGGTTGCGTGTAGTGTAGTAAATGGTAAAGCCGAGGTCGTCCCAAGAGCTATGTGTGTTGGATTATTACTAAGTCTAGTGTCACAAAATAATAATTGTTTCGATAGGGATTTAATTAATTAAACTACTAATGCAGAATGAAATAAAAGCAGATAAATGGATAAAGGGAAATCAATAGAGGAATAGTGGTGCTAACCTAGTCAATCCTCCTAGCTAGTTATGTCTACGTCTACCTACTTCCAATTACTTCAGGTGGGGTCAAATTCGAGAGGACAACATTTGGTCAATTCGCCCTAACCTATCAGCAAAGATGCCACCACATGAGAAATCAGGCGCACCGTCATAAGTCCTGTTGTTCCTGGTCCCCTAAGCCAAGTCTTTAAGTACCGCTATATGCTAGATTCAAAATAGTGAGTGCCCGGCCGTTAGGAACTTAGACACTACACCCCCTAATTCTTAAGTTCATCCAAACGATAGGTGATCAGTTGGTCAAATCGCACAAGTAGAAAGGGTCGTCAGTTGGTCATATCTTACCCTTCCCGTCTCAGTACGCTCACCTAGGGTCAGTTGGTCATATCTCCTAGGAAATTGGCCTCTACCACCATTTAAAACTACCGAACCAAGGGTGACTACCAATGAACTATGCATGCATATACTTAGAAATAATTGTACGGAAGTAAAGGTAAACGCAAACAAAACAATTAAGGAATCATAACTAGGCTAGCACCAAAGGGTGCTTAGCCGCTCATATTAATCATGCAAATCAATTCAATATTCAAAGGTACGAAATACATGAATTGAAAGTAAAAGAAATATAAAACGCTAAAGCTTATCGTAATTGAGTGACTTCTCCCTTGGAAACAGCTCTGTATGCTCCCCTAGACTGCCTTGAGCTTTTCCCACGTTCTCAGAGTGTTGTGTGTGGAATGGGATGATTAGAAATGCTGGAATTCGTGAGGTATTTATAGGCCAGGTCTGGGTTACGGCGTAACCAATATAGGAGTTACGCCGTAACCTTCTATTTCTTCGTAAATGCACTAGATCTGCTAGTTACGGCGTAACCTTATTAGTGGTTACGCCGTAGTCTTCAATAAACTCGGTTACGTCGTAAGTGATGCAGTAGTTACGGCGTAAGTATCAGCAGCGTGGGACCTCTTTTGACCTAATGGAGTTACATCGTAACCTTTGGGAAGAGTTACGCCGTAACCTCTTGATAAGTTGGTAATCAGGGTCACGCAATAGTTACGGCGTAATGTGAGAGAGGAGTTACGCTGTAACTTCTTCAAAATAGGCATACTGTGATAAATCTTTAGTTATGTTTCCATTTTCGCGTCTCTTTAGCTCCAATGCTCGTAATTTACCTGAAAGTGGAAAACAATGGAAAACAAGCGTAAATTCATATAAATGATATAAATAACGAGCATTATCGGGGGAAATTAACACTTAATATTCAGGACTATTTGATGTTATCAGTCGTTCTATCGAATTAGAATTTTGATTTATTGAAAAAAAGTGGTAAATTCAAGGTTTTTAGTGAATGAAAATGGTGGAATATAGGCGGGAAATGTTGTTTGGTCAGTTAGGGAGAGAGAGAGAGAGAGAGAGAGAGCCAATGATGGCCTTTCTGATCTATTATATATTGGTTACCATAAACACACAAACCACAAGGATTATGGATCGAATATTAAGAAGAGTTTTAGAGAGATAAAGTGAGAGGATGGGAACTTCTAGTGAGAGAAAGTAAATGTCATATTATGAAGCTCCACCTTCTACCTTGGGAGGTAGAAGGTATTTATAGTTTTTACAAAATATGCCACCTACGGGCTGTCGATCAGGTATACAGTGGGTAAAGACCCGTCCGTCCTCCATGGTGTTACTAAGCTAACTACTTAATATAACTAACCGACTAAGATTACGAGCTTTCTAATGCTTACAAATACTTGAGGTGACCGAGTCTTTAACTTACGGATTTACTAAATCCTAACATGATCTCATCCGTATTCCGATCAAAGAATCAGCGAGCGAGAGAGAGAGAGAGAGAGAGAGAGAGAGAGAGAGAGAGAGAGAGAGAGAGAGAGAGAGAGATTTTTTGATTTTTGTACTTATCTTTATAATTCTTTTCGAAACCTTAAGAAATACAATCAGTATGTATACATACTTGAAAGACACAAAATAAAAAAATCATATATAATAACAAGTATAGTACCTTTGGCACCAATCAACTTGATAAAAATTGCTGAAAACGACAGTGATTTTGGAGTTTAATAAGATCTAGGGTTTGTGAGGGAGACAAAAGTATTGTGTGTATCTCTGATAGATTGAAGTTTTTTTTTTTTTTTTTTTTTTTTTTGGTCTATCGGATCCTTGTTGGCATATTTAGCTTATGTTTAAACTAGGATTGAAAAAAATATATAAAAAATCCCATTAAGTGGCTGTTGGTTTAGTGGGTAAACCTTTACATAAAACTAGCGAGTACTCGCATGTTGCGGTGGCTGGTATCCGTGTAACCAAATACCCCACAATAGCATACAATTGAAGCATCACAATCATCTTTATACATTATAGTAGTACATGTGCAATGCACCAGAACCAAAAAGGGAGAAAGCAACAATGGTAGTGTTTTGGTACACAGTAATAGTGATGACACGTCGTAGTTGATTGTAACACCCCCAATTTCGTGGTACGCAGCGGAATTCAAACTGGTGTTACTTCATGGCATAACAGTCATAACAATAGAAAACGTACTCTAATGGAGTCGTTTTAAAAGATTTAACATTCGATTTATATAAATATCAGAGTTTACAAAAATGAGGTCCCAGATGGTTCCAAGTTTACAAAATACATTAAATTGGTTTTCGAATGATAATAAAATTTATAGCCTTCTTGATCTAGTCCTTGCTCTTCCGTGCCAGCTTCCGACATTATGGACCTGAAATACATGCTTAAAACTGTCAACACAAAGGTTGAGTGAAATTCATAGAGTTTGTTTGATGGTTGAACACATTATGTTGGTAGTGTGAGCTATAGACTCACACCAATAGTTTGAAAGCAAAACATATATTATTGCACTAAGCTCATGATACCGAAACGTTAACAGCTGTCATATAATAGTAACCGATGCCCTAATAGGTAATTTGCCATTAAACCTATGGATCTTCAAATAGACTGCGTTTGTTTGCCGGACCTGGTCAAACAAACGGGATTTGTCATTCCTGATAGATCTATCCACATTATTCGCGTTCACTCGCAAGTGTTTAATGGTTCATGATAATAGGGACTTTGGCAATAGTGTACTTAGTGCAACTAATATATTTCAAGTATAATTTGAAAGCAATGTGTTGGATTTAAAATAAAGCATGTATCTCCCCCAAGGGTTTGTAAAACAATTAAATAATAGAAAGTGGGGCAATGAACTCACCTCAGAGTAAATGATATCAAATGTATAATGAGAATGATGCATATGCCGTGAGAACTTCTACGAGCAACCTAAAATAGGATGTTGCGACTTAGGTTTGGAATAATGTTTAAGGAAACACAAACAATCCTATATATATTCCTATGTTGATCATGATGTAGTCAATTATCATTTGATGTTTATAGAAAGATATTTATTATGAGAAAACGTATTTAGTTTATAGATATCGTACTACCGTTCGGGCCATCATAATTCAGATGTCATGCAGTAAACGTTCGAGGAGCTAGGACACTTTAAATCGTAAAGCCAGCAACTCGTCGATACGTTTTACTCAAATGAAACCCCTCACATGAAGCTCCCTACTTTTGTAGCACTTAGTAGATACAACATATGTTTTGAGTGAAGATTGTTATTACATAAAGTATATCATGTTTTTTATAAGTATCTAGTTTTTACAAGTTCTCTTCGTTTTCATAAATATGATCACCTTAGTTAACGGTCTTGGGTAAACAAGCCTTAAGGCTTTAGCCATGGCCTTGCCGTGACTTTGGTCTTGACTACCATGGTCTTGAGACTTAGCTTTGACTTTAGCCGTAGCCGTGGTCTTGGCTTATGGCCATTAGGCCTCTTGGTTTGATTTTAGTTGTGACAAAAGTATAGTTATGAGACTATATTTACGGCAGTTTCTGTTTTTGAAAGATTATGGCATATTTATGCGTTTTTAAGGTCCGAGCTTCTTTGAGCCTGAAGGAAAACGTCGTTCCAGACAACTTTCGTGCCTTAACTTTTTGATGATTCGGACCAGAAGTATCACTTTTAAAACGGCAGAACTCTTAACAGCTTATACATGGCAGTTTTGGCGTTTTAGGTTTCGCTAACTTCTTTTGTCTATAACTTTTGACTCGTTTGTCCATTTCGGGTGATTCAAATTGCTATGTTTAACTTTTTATCTTGTCTACCATATTATGTAAGTTAGAAAGTCCATATGTTACTAATTTTAATGGTCTCACATTTGTAGAATATGACTAGTTTACTAGTTTGTTACTTTTATGACAATATGTGAATTAAAACAAGTGATTGAGTATATGTGCATCATGAATCAACATAGTAACTATATATATAGAATGAAATAGTTAAGATTATGAATAATAAAGATGAGATGATGGTGGTGATAAGTTGCTTACAACTTTTGGCTTTCACTTAAGAAAGGGGTAACTTAGTAAGGATAGGACTTTGATTGATCACTTAAGACTTTGGATTGAGCTAGCTTTCCACACCTTGGCACCCTTGCAAACTTGAAGAGTTGGTGATGAAGTACTAAGTGACTTGAGTGGATCTAAACTCAAGAAGATCACTTAAACTTGCTAGAGATTTGATGTAGTCGCTTGATCTTTGGAACTTCCTTGCATAAACTTGGAGTTTATAGATCAAATGATGGAAGATATGTATGATTTGTGATATGAACGACCCAAAACAGATTATGAGGGTTCTTAGGATGCATATCACTTTCTATTTATAGGAGGGTAAGTTTGGTTAACCTTATATTGGGTTAAATATTAACCATGGTTAAGTTAGGACACTAGTAATGATCTAAAGGAAGCATGGTTAGGATTTTGCCACCAAAATTATGACTCCCCCCCCCTTAGGTTGGCAAAGTGAAGATAAGATGACTTGGGTGGTTAGTTTTGGTATTATTTTGGTTACGGAGTGAGTTTTGGTTCCGTTAAATGACAACCGAAGCCATAAAACGTAAAACCGGGTATCGTAAAAATACGAAACTTGTAGGAATAATGAGACTCATCATTATACTCCATCTAAAAATATAAAATGGGTGATAATTCTCATTGGGTGCAAAAACCACTGCTTAAAGCTAGAAATACGGGTCAAAAACGCGTAATACGCAGTTTTTCAGAAAAGAACGAAATTTCACGGAAACGACCGTGAATTTAGTTAGAGTAGACTAAAATTAGTCTAAAAGTGATATGAGATGTTAAAATGTGGTTTTCGTCATACGCGGGATAACTTTACAGTTATTCGTGAAGTTTAAAAGTTACGCGATTTAAGCAGAAATGTAGAACGTACAAGGTTAATTCCTTTATGGTCAAAGGAGGAGCGAAATATGTTTGACTTTTCCAAAAAATGTAAAAGTGTCAAAAACATATTAGAAACACAGTGCAGGAATCGTTAAGTCTGGATGTAAGTAGAATTGTTTAAAACGTAAGTTTAGTTTTGTTATGCGCTGGGCTTATTTGGTAATATTAAAAATAATAAATCTTAAAAATTCTCAAATTAATCATGAGTGATCTAAAAATTTATCTGATGTGAGAAAAACTGTCAGGGTTGATTTTCGTTATGCGCATGATGTTTAAACGGTGGACCGTCTAAAACGAAACTTTATAACGATGTTTACTTAATAACTTTTGCGAAAATGATCTAACGATTGTCGAACTCTCAGGTTATTACTAAAATAATTTATCTTACGAGAATGTGGATTAAAAATTTTACGAGATGAATAGTGAATGTGAATAGTAAATGTGAATAGTAAAAGTGAATAGTAAATTCTCGAAAATGAAAAGTAACCTAAAAATGCGGGTGGTTACAGTCTCACCCCCTAAATGGGATTTCTGTCCCGGAATTCAGGGTGTGTTACCTGATGTTGAATTGTCTAGGGAAATGTGGATGTATACGCCAAATTCTAATATTTGTGTTCTCAAGTTTCTAGTCATTGAATGTATTATGTACCATGTGGCTTAAGTTGATAACCTAAAGGGTTTTTTTTAAATCTTATAGTGTCCAATATACCTAAAGTTTGGCTTTTCCCGATTCTCAAAACGAATCATATCTTTATTATATCGAGGCTATCAATAAAACCTTAATTTCTAACGTGAAGTTTTTGGTGATAGTGTGCGGTATGGAGCCTAATTTATATTTGTATAGTTTCCTTAGTTGTTTCGTGGGTGATCTCTGAACACCTTAGCCCATCAATTGGTTAACTAATACTTTCGTCTATATAGTGCCTCAAAATGGAATAGTTGTATTGTTGTTAGGGTAACTGTTGTTAATCAAAGGTGTAAGATATTGTTGATGTGAAATGGTTTGTAATGATTTGATAACTGTCGTTGTAGGGAAAGTCTTGCTAGTGGCAAGTGGTTATCCAAACCATTTCCAAAGTTGATCTTGTCTTAGGTGGTTTCGAGATGAAGGTTATATCGTATAGTGTTTATGTCTACTAGTGTTTGAAAGAAACATGTTACTGTGAAGTTTTACATACTGACTTACAATGGTGTTCAGATAATGATGTGATATGTTGATGATTAGAAGAGTGTAGTGTATGTTTACCATTATTCTTAGGTAGAGATGTCAAGTTTGTTTGAAATCAAAAGTGAATGACGGAATGATATCCTTGAAATCTACTCAGGCTAGTACTTCTAAGGAATGACGAGAAGATTTGATGACTATCCCAAGATAGTAGTTAGGATTATTACATAAATGAAAACTTTCAAGAATGAAATTAGGTAGTATAATTAAGATGTTAAGATTTTGCTGAGTGGTAAGACACTATCGTATCTCTAGATCTTTTTAATGAATTCTGGTGGTTTATCGAGTTTAAGTAGGAAATTAACCTGAATATAACCCTTGTATAACTGTTCTGAGTGTTTGAAAAATTTAATTCGAACATAGTTAATCAGACTATGTTCCACTATCTCAAGGTTAAATATAGGTGATTAGGCTATATTTAGCCGAGGTTCGATAAAACTTTCAAATACCTAAATTAGGTATACTTGTGATATGTCCATAGCTTTTGAGAAATTGTCCACTAAGCAAAGGAGATATCAAACCATTCAGTTGCAAGTCCTGGCCATAAAAGACTTGTAACCTATGTTTTCACATTCCATTGCATAGAAGATAGTATGGGTAGATACGTGTGGAAAGGAAATCTTAAGAAATTCTAAAATAGTCCATTCTTGGCTAGAATCACGGACCTTTAACAATGACGGTTTCAGAAGAGAATTTTGATGAATGTAGGGAACGTTGCTGAACTTCAGCTTTTGTAGATGATGAGTCACTTTGTCCTATAGAAATCCTATTTCTTGTATTTCCATTAGGGAAATTGATAGACTGTGACGGGTTTCATGTAAAACAATATCATATATTGTTTATAAGATAATTTTTAGAGACTATTGTATAACTTACAATATCTGAGGAGTAGTTGAGACCATTGTGTAACTCACAATGTCTAGGAAATAATAGAGACCATTGTGCAACTCACAATGTCTTGAGAAATGATAGAGAGACCATTGTGTAACCCACAATGTCTTGAGAAATTATAGAGTGATCATTGTGTAACCCACAATGTCTTGAGAAATAAATGAGACCACTGTAGGATTTACAGTGTCTGAGAATGTAATAGAGACCACTATAGGATTTACAGTGTCTGAGAATGTAATAGAGACCACTGTATCTCACAGTGTCTTGAAAAATGAATGAGACCATTGTATCTCACAATGTCTGGGAAGTAGGAAAGACCATTGTAGTAAGTTACAATGTCTTGGAGGAAGTTTCGTAATCCTAAAATGCATGATTGGGAGATTGGGAAAATATGATTGTGCCGTAATGCCTTAGAATAGGCATACGCAGATATGTTGAGTCTATCATTAAGCTAAAATGATTGAAAATATGTCGAGTGTATATATCAATATCTAGTATGTTCATGTTTTTATAAAATGTCTAAAAAGGCCATAATCGTCTGGAGGATGGAAGGCACGGAGAACGGAAGGCTATAAAATGTTTTTGTTTGAAAAAGTAGTTATAGTTTAAGTCTCAATTAGACCCGTTTCTCTATAACTGTGGCTCTGATACCAATCTGTAACACCCCCAATTTCGTGGTACGCAGCGGAATTCAAACTGGGTGTTACTTCATGGCACAACAGTCATAACAATAGAAAACGTACTCTAATGGAGTCGTTTTAAAAGATTTATCATTCGATTTATATAAATATCTGAGTTTACAAAAATGAGGTCCCATATGGTTCCAAGTTTACAAAATACATTAAATTGGTTTTCGAATGATAATAAAATTTATAGCCTTCTTGATCTAGTCCTTGCTCTTCCGTGCCAGCTTCCGACATTATGGACCTGAAATACATGCTTAAAACTGTCAACACAAAGGTTGAGTGAAATTCATATAGTTTGTTTGATGGTTGAACACATTATGTTGGAAGTGTGAGCTATAGACTCACACCAATAGTTTGAAAGCAAAACATATATTATTGCACTAAGCTCATGATACCGAAACGTTAACAGCTGTCATATAATAGTAACCGATGCCCTAATAGGTAATTTGCCATTAAACCTATGGATCTTCAAATAGAGTGTGTTTGTTTGCCGGACCTGGTCAAACAAACGGGATTTGTCATTCCCGATAGATCTATCCACATTATTCACGTTCACTCGCAAGTGATTAATGGTTCATGATAATAAGGACTTTGGCAATAGTGTACTTAGTGCAACTAATATATTTCAAGTATAATTTGAAAGCAATGTGTTCGATTTAAAATAAAGCATGTATCTCCCCCAAGGGTTTGTAAAACAATTAAATAATAGAAAGTGTGGCTATGAACTCACCTCAGAGTAAATGATATCAAATGTATAATGAGAATGATGGATATGCCGTGAGAACTTCTACGAGCAACCTAAAATAGGATGTTGCGACTTAGGTTTGGAATAATGTTTAAGGAAACATAAACGATCCTATATATATTCCTATGTTGATCATGATGTAGTCAATTATCATTTGATGTTTACAGAAAGATGTTTATTATGAGAAAACGTATTTAGTTTATAGATATCGTACTACCGTTCGGGCCATCATAATTCAGAGGTCATGCAGTAAACATTCGAGGAGCTAGGACACTTTAAATCGTAAATCCAGCAACTCGTCGATACGTTTTACTCAAATGAAACCCTTCACATGAAGCTCCCTACTTTTGTAGCACTTAGTAGATACAACATATGTTTTGAGTGAAGATTGTTATAACATAAAGTTTATCATGTTTTTAATAAGTATATAGTTTTTACAAGTTCTCGTCGTTTTCATAAATATGATCACCTTAGTTAACGGTCTTGGGTAAACAAGCCTTAAGGCTTTAGCCATGGCCTTGCCGTAACTTTGGTCTTGACTACCATGGTCTTGAGACTTAGCTTTGACCTTAGCCATAGCCGTGGTCTTGGCTTATGGCCATTAGGCCTCTTGGTTTGCTTTTAGTTGTGACAAAAGTATAGTTATGAGACTATATTTACGGCAGTTTCTGTTTTTGAAAGATTATGGCCTATTTATGCGTTTTCAAGGTCCGAGCTTCTTTACAATTGAAGGAAAACGTCGTTCCGGAAAACTTTCGTGTTTTAACTTTTTGATGATTCGGAGCAGAAGTATCACTTTTAAAACGGCAGAACTCTTAACAGCTTATACATGGCAGTTTTGGCGTTTTAGGTTTCGCTAACTTCTTTTGTCTATAACTTTTGACTCGTTTGTCCATTTCGGGTGATTCAAATTGCTATGTTTAACTTTTTATCTTGTCTACCATATTATGTAAGTTAGAAAGTCCATATGTTACTGATTTTAATGGTCTCACATGTGTAGAATATGACTAGTTTACTAGTTTGTTACTTTTATGACAATATGTGAATTAAAACAAGTGATTGAGTATATGTACATCATGAATCAACATAGTAACTATATATATAGCATGAAATAGTTAAGATTATGAATAATAAAGATGAGATGATGGTGGTGATAAGTTGCTTACAACTTTTGGCTTTCACTTAAGAAATGAGTAACTTAGTAAGGATAGGACTTTGATTGATCACTTAAGACTTTGGATTGAGCTAGCTTTCCACACCTTGGCACCCTTGCAAACTTGAAGAGTTGGTGATGAAGTACTAAGTGACTTGAGTGGATCTAAACTCAAGAAGATCACTTAAACTTGCTAGAGATTTTATGTAGTAGCTTGATCTTTGGAACTTCCTTGCATAAACTTGGAGTTTATAGATCAAATGATGGAAGATATGTATGATTTGTGATTTGAACCACCCAAAACAGATTATGAGGGTTCTTAGGATGCATATCACTTTCTATTTATAGGAGGGTAAGTTTGGTTAACCATATATTGGGTTAAATATTAACCATGGTTAAGTTAGGACACTTGTAATGATCTAAAGGAAGCATGGTTAGGATTTTGCCACCAAAATGATGACTCCCCCCCTTAGGTTGGCCAAGTGAAGATAAGATGACTTAGGTGGTTAGTTTTGGTATTATTTTGGTTACGGAGTGAGTTTTGGTTCCGTTAAATGCCAACCGAAGCCATTAAACGTAAAACCGGGTATCGTAAAAATACGAAACTTGTAGGAATAATGAGACTCATCATTATACTCCATCTAAAAATATAAAATGGGTGATAAGTCTCATTGGGTGCAAAAACCACTGCTTAAAGCTGGAAATACGGGTCAAAAACGCGTAATACGCAGTTTTTCAGAAAAGAACGAAATTTGACGGAAACGGCCGTGAATTTATTTAGAGTAGACTAAAATTAGTCTAAAAGTGATATGAGATGTTAAAATGTGGTTTTCGTCATACGCGGGATAACTTTACAGTTATTCGTGAAGTTTAAAAGTTACGCGATTTAAGCAGAAATGTAGAACGTACAAGGTTAATTCCTTTATGGTCAAAGGAGGAGGGAAATATGTTTGACTTTTCCAAAAAATGTAAAAGTGTCAAAAACATATTAGAAACACAGTGCAGGAATCGTTAAGTCTGGATGTAAGTAGAATTGTTTAAAACGTAAGTTTAGTTTTGTTATGCCCTGGGCTTATTTGGTAATATTAAAAATAATAAATCTTAAAAATTCTCAAATTAATCATGAGTGATCTAAAAATTTATCTGATGCGAGAAAAATTGTCAGGGTTGATTTTCGTTATGCGCATGATGTTTAAACGGTGGACCATCTAAAACGAAACTTTAAAACGATGTTTACTTAATAAATTTTGCGAAAATGATCTAACGATTGTCGAACTCTCAGGTTATTACTAAAATAATTTATCTTACGAGAATGTGGATTAAAAATTTTACGAGATGAATAGTGAATGTAAATAGTAAAAGTGAATAGTAAATTCTCGAAAATGAAAAGTAACCTAAAAATGCGGGTGGTTACATTGGTGATAATGTAAAGATAAAACAATGTCAATTCTTAGTATTGCAAAAGACATCATGGTTGACTTCACCATCTTAAGCCAACATCTCTTCTTTCACCACGTTAACAAACTGTACACAATCACTTTTTAAAATGAATCGTCTCTTCATAATCCATTTTATACTAAAGCAAGTAACTTATAATTTAACGTGAATATAAAATTGTGTAACAGAAAGTTTACGGTGGTTATTTATTTAATTGTATTTTAAATGTTTTCGGTTACAATTATTTATATTATTATTTACATAAATGAATTTCATTTTAAGGAACACGTCAGTTACTAATATTAGTATATAACTAAATCTTTTCATAATAGTCAAGTGTGTAAGCTGAATTTTTAACCATTTCTACTTAGAAAAAGGCATAAATGCTTTTTATCGTACTATAGATAAACAAAGTTTATAATTTATTTGCAGAAAATAATTAGATTTGAACAACGGTACATATAGAAAATGATAAATGTAATACATTTTCCGACAATAAGCTTTATTTATTTATTTATTTATTTATTTATTACTATTATTATTTTGCTTCTTCTAATTGTTGGGATTTAAGAACAAGTTAACCAGTAACCTCTACGAGTACGCAGCGGATAAGGATATAGTAATTGCAATTAGGTTAAACACGTAATTAATAAACAATAATTAATATAACAATTAATTAATAAAAGGTATAAAAGAAACCCTAACCTTGCTTGGCAATTGATCTCTAGTAACGGAACAAGAAACCAATACGAAACCTTAAGTATATAAAATAGATACCTCGAAGAGTATCACACACAAACCCGATTAACGTATACGTTCGATAAATGGCTAGTCGAGAACGTATTATTAAAATCAATCACCATGTGACAAAATACTTTAAATATATCAAACTAGAAAACCCATGTCATGCAAGCAATCTGTTCGAGAATTCCAAACAGCCAAGATGCTGTTTTAATGTATATACCCGATATCGTACAAGCTTTGTCCGATATATTTGACTTGTATTGACCGATAAACCAAAATATGAACCAATCAGTTCCTTCACTTCGTGATCACAGGGAGCAAGTAAAAGGGTAATATAATATGAAACCTAACTCAAACTTGGTATAAGAATCATGCAAGTTTAGGATTCAAATAAAACAAAACAACCTTAATCAGATTTATTAAAATCTGATCAAGAATATGGTTTGCTGGATGGATCAATTACATAACAGGTTTAGGTATAGTAAAATTAGTCATTACATGCATGAGGTATAGGTTTGCTTATATAGCAAACTAAACCAACTTTGAGATTGGATCTTTGGCTTGGTCGACAAGCAAGCAAGCCCAAACAATTCTACATGCCCAATCAGTTGGATCAACAAGGTCCAAGGCTGCTCCAACCCGACCCAAGTCCATCAAGAACCTGTCCATGGGTCGGTTAGCGTGATCGGGTCAAGTAGCATGCATTAATGGGTATATTATTCAAGTATTTATATATACGTTCGACACGTACACTCGTGTTTATCGTGTGTGCCCCCATCGGCTTACACACTTCTAGTCGTTTACGTGTGTTTACAACTCTCACAAACCAACAGCTCCCACTTGAGAGTTGGAGTGTCAAATGGCACACAAAACTAACGAAGGAAACGTCTAGCAAACGCTCTCACTCGCTTTTTTAACTAAAAGTGTCTGAGAGAATAGTTTCGTAAAAGTTTCTCAGTAGCATGGTCATTCAATGTCTTGCTCTAATCATCCTTTGTTATAGATACTGTTAAACCATGGATTATGGATCTCAAATCATTCCATATAGTTTAACCATTTAGAATCTCGTTATAGAATTTAATTAGATATACCAAATGTAATCAAGTATCATCTTGCATTACCCTTTGGGTTCGGCCGAACAATTATCTTATTAAATCTGGAGAGGCGCCATGGTATCTTTCTGCACATATCAAGTGGAGTAACAAATCTTTTATTGACTACAAGTGTTGTGGATGCTGCTTCACATCACTCCGAAATATAGCTTTTATAACTACCTTGTTCAGATAGTGTTTTGCGTATACTTACAAAAAATGATATCCACACATAACAGAACTTGCTTGCATCTCAAGTCTAAGGATGAAGATAACAAACCATTTTCAATATTTTACTTATGACAAGGATCCAAAAGTAATGTTTGAAAGTTGGGGAATCCAATATGCATCTCTAGTGAATACATATGAGTTTGGCGGGAACAATCCACATTCTCGTTAGAATATAACCAACACTCACATTTGCCTTACATAACAATATTCCCATATTGTTAACCGACAATGGACATATTTAGAATAATAAAATCATTCAAGGATTAAACATGAAAATATAGGATAACAATTATTATATGAATGAATAACAAATACCAAGTATCTTTATTCATCATAAAGTAAAAATTGTCTATCAATCCCAATTATCCAAATACTAAAGCAAATATGCATGAAAACTCATTTAGTAAGTTGAAGTCTAATGTTTCCAACATTACCAACCTTTCTTTTACAAGAAAAACTAAATAGTCATCTGAGTAAACTTTCCGAATACTTGTTTCAAATATCACATATAGTGAGTGATTTGAAATATAAGATGAGTGTCTTATCTCATATGCTCATACTATTGCAAGAGTTATAGTATGGAGATGTCGTCTTACCTTGCATGAGGTATTAGAAATCAACGACATACTGACAGTCATCTTCACAGTTTCTAAAAGTGTAAAGTATCCTCATTCATTAATGTGTAATGCAACAATGCTCTATGTTAAGCATATCTAGTTAGCAGATTTTTCATAAATGATAAAATCCTACTACAACTAGAATTAATAATCCTCTAGCATCATTTGTACTTATACGACACTATGCTTTATAATTCGTAAACATAAAAACAACAATCTAAACGCTCTTAATTAGATATTGTTGTTGTCAGCTCATTTTGTTTTTGTACAAAAGCAACAACTAGTCTTATACACAATATAATATATACATGATAAACCCTTAGTTTAAAAACACAAGGTTTCCATCCATGTAAATTATTCCAAGTGAAATATATCATTTTAAGACTTGCTCAAATGATATATTGCATTTGTGTCAGACTTATTTTCCGCATTTGTTTATTTTAGATAAACATTTATTCCAAGGTTGTTTGTTTTATTCCCTAAATTTCAAGTGCAGTTTCATTCCAAGCTTAAGGATCAATATCTAGCTTAAATAGAATGATATCTTCAACATATAAATTTTAAGGAAAAACACAATGCTCCCACTCAATGTCAGATGTACTCAATATCGTACAAGCTTTGTCCGATATATTTGACTTGTATTGACCGATAAACCAAAATATGAACCAATCAGTTCCTTTACTTCGTGATCACAGGGAGCAAGTAAAAGGGTAATATAATATGAAACCTAACTCAAACTTGGTATAAGAATCATGCAAGTTTAGGATTCAAATAAAACAAAACAACCTTAATCAGATTTATTAAAATCTGATCAAGAATATGGTTTGCTGGATGGATCGATTACATAACAGGTTTAGGTATAGTCAAATTAGTCATTACATACATGAGGTATAGGTTTGCTTATATAGCAAACTAAACCAACTTTGAGATTGGATCTTTGGCTTGGTCGACAAGCAAGCAAGCCCAACAATTCTACATGCCCGATCAGTTGGATCCACAAGGCCCAAGGCTGCTCCAACCCGACCCAAGTCCATCAAGAACCTGTCCATGGGTCGGTTAGCGTGATCGGGTCAAGTAGCATGCATTAACGGGTATATTATTCAAGTATTTATATATACGTTCGACACGTACACTCGTGTTTATCGTGTGTGCCCCCATCGGCTCACACACTTCTAGTCATTTACGTGTGTTTACAACTCCCACAAACCAACACTAATTTTTACCCCGATATATCCAAAAGTGATCCGACCCCATGTTTCTCCACTTCTATCAAAACAGTGCAAGAACCATTTATGCTTCAAATATGGGCCTACCAAGTCTTCTAGAATCTCAATCATGCAATTGGGATAAAGTTTGAGAGAATCAAAAACCCTGGTTCCCAAAAGATATTCAAAGTTTGTGGTTACATACTTACCCTTAAATAATAAACCCACCTATCATTATAAACTTTCTTATCATTGTATCATTATAAATTTCATATCTTTTCATTATATTGTAACAAAATTGAAACATGCTAAAACAACTAGTAAAAGGTTATGAAATAATGATGTCCACATCAACTAAAGTGTGACACTGCATCAACTAAATAAAAAAATGAACTCAAGAAACTTTAATTTTAAATAACAGTACTTCTAGATGTACAAATGGATGAAGTTTGAAAATCATTCACTCAAACAGCTAGACAATCGCCTATATTATTAGCGAAACATAATGAAAATATCAAAATCTAGTAGTCGTTATCTTGTTGTGTAGCTTCGGATCTCCAATATCTTGCTTTCTCGAAACCATTTTCAAAGTTCTCATAATCTTGAATTGTTTGGTCAATCTCTTCTTGTGTGTTCATCACAAAAGGCCCCCACTGAACCACAGGTTCTTCAAGCGGTTCGCCCCCAACTAGAATGAACCGTAGCATTTTGGATGATTTATTCCATGCATTAAGCCCGTTTCCAGGACCTAAAAGTAGGATATTATGGGCTGATGTTGGAGATGATTTTGATTTGCCAAAAACACCTTCACCTTCCAATACATATACAAATGCATTCCATGATTCGGGTATAGGTTGTTGCAGTTGGGCGCCTGGTTCAAGCGTGAAATCTAGAAACATTGTTGGTGTTCTTGTGTATATTGGTGAACTGATGCCCAAACTTTCACCGGCTATAACTCTAACTGTAACACCATCTTCAGTTGCTTCTGCAATATTCGAACTATCTAGCTCTTGGTACCTTGGCTCAATCCTGTTCATAAAAAAAAATTCCTTACCAAGCTATAACTTATAAAAATTTTCACTAAAGGAATCCCATTATAAAGTTATGATTTATGATACTAGACCTTTTTCCTATGTTAGAAAAAAGGACCATATCCAATACAATATACAATTGTTATATGAATCAAAAGTCAACATATATAGATAAGTTTAAGCTAAGTGGGATATTATAAAGATATAAGTATAATTAATCAAGCATGATGGTACATTTTGTGTGTTGAGGAAAGGTTGATCCATAATTGCAAGCCTTTTTGAGTGCCATTAGAAGCAGGCATTTCTGAATGCACAATTCCTCTTCCAGCAGTCATCCATTGCAAATCACCAGCTCCTATGGTCCCTTTGTGTCCCTCAAAGTCTTCATGCGTTACAGCTCCCTAAAACATTTCACCCAAATTATCATTAATTAATCCATTTTTTTCAAACCTCACTAATCCCATATCATGGACAGCATAATGATCTAGATTTACATAAATTCCCATATTAAATGTATTAAGTCAACCCCATTTGAAATCATATTTACCACGTGAATAAGTTACGTGCGCGTATCTTGAGTTTCGTTTTTCTTGAATTCATAAGTTATAATCATTTTAATACTATATTTCAAAAGTGAAAGATACCAAAGAGAAAAAAAATATTATATGTAACAAAGTTGACTTAAGTTAATTTAGCATTTAAACACCCATAGTGACAAGAGCATTATTAAGGAAGTGCAGTTTTCACTTAAGCACTATAGTGACAAACACAAGTAGTTACAGAGTAATTTTTTCTGAATATTTAGTAGTGCAAATAAGTTGGTGGGTGTAAACAGCATATTCAAAGACATACTAACAGTTTTTTTGCTTAATATGTTAATGAGCTACTCAAATGTGCAAACTTTATGAACTTTTCACATTCAACATATTTGAATAGAATGTATAGAACTTTACCTGTAACATGTACGTGACAGTCTCAAATCCTGTTTAGAAAACACAACGACGTTAGAAAAAAGTGACTTGAATCAAGAAATGAGACCGAGATGAAGGAGATTATAAACTTTGTAGATGCATTTGCATGTGAACAACTAAAAAAATAAACAAACCTCTATGCGGATGATCAGGAAAGCCGGCAGGAGCACATACTGCAAATTACATATACATAAAATCAGATATATTTCTAAGCCATAAAAAATATTTAGAGAGAAGACAAGAAGTGTGACCCACATGAGAATTCATCCAAAACAAGGAAAGGATCAAAATATTTGAGCTCAAACCTGAAAAAACATTTCAAAAATAATATATTAACTTCCACACTTGCTATAGCTTCCAAAGCTAGACCATCTATATTTGGTATTTTGTTCATATAAAACCAATATATAACTATAAAACAAATCATGTTTATGTATCTTTCTATCATTATATGTCCTTGTCACAGTTACAAACTTACAAACTAATTAAACATCAAAACACTAACAGTTAGATAAGTGCTTTTTTGGAAAGGCAAATATATTGTAATATATAATAAAACTACTAGGTAGCTCATAATTACGACGATTGTAGATACCAAACAATACGACCATGGAGAAAACTACAACGACGACATTGTAGTATTGTACTAACCGTCCGATGCTTCGTCTAACAACAGCTCCAGCACCTTCATGTTGAGGTCTAGCGAGAAGCTTTCGAACAACTTTACGAGGATGATCAAACGACATATTTAAGGTACGTACTTGTTGGATATTGTTTTTGTGAGAATAGAAAGAAAGTTTGTTATGTATTTATATAGACTGGGAATAAGAAGGTCAAGACGAATACGGTTGAGCTGCTGATCACGTGGGTCCTACATGTGAGTTAACTTGAGTTTTGGGTGTTATATTTTTCTTTCTTTTTATATTTGTGTGACGTTGTCATATAATCATGGTGATGTAGTTTAGTATATTGCATAGCTTATTCGGTATGGCTGACGTGGTATGAATCTCATTTGCTTTATTTACATTTTGGCACCCTCAAATAATAACAAGACCAATGATTATATGACCAATGATTATCTTTTTCGCCGATTTAGAAAAACATGACAGATTTTGATCTCGCAAACTTTTCTCTTTTGAAACTAGAGCGGTGTGTCTGGTCACAAAGTTGCTCCATGTGAGATTTGCACTTAGATCTCCATCCGAAAATATCAAGCCCCAGCTGCCAATATTGTGTATAGTACACCGTTGAGGTTCCAATAATCACATGTAACTGTGTTAAATCATTAACGTGTATCATCAAGTGAGATATCCAAGTTCGATTTTTCTATTCAGCATGCATGACCGCGGTCTAATGGATTTTTGTGACCCCATGCCATTACTACAAAAAAGGCTTCAAACACACACATAATATACATATGTATAAGTAGTGCATTAATTAATTAAGCTTGAGTCTCGTATTGTGCTCATATATATAATAGAAGTGCATGAAATTTGGTGACCCTCATCAAGCGGTGGCCCTGTGCAATCGCACCTCTTGCACTCTAAATGTGTATGACAATGCACTCGACAGAATCATGACCAAATATTCGGGTGTATAAAAAATTTTGAACCATAATATTAGAAACACATTTTGGTGGACCTGGTGCATTTCATTTGAGAAAAATCGATTTTTTTTTCAAAAATTAACACTAAATCGAAAATAATCCATATAGTTTTCGGGAACCCGCGGAAACCCCCTGGTTCCGTCCCTGCACTCGAACCATATAAACTTATCTATATATTATATATAAGAGAGCGGATCTATTAAAAAGAGGGGAAATTTGCAAAGTCTAAAAAGCCACTTATAACTTGACACATGTCCACCAACTTCCTCCCTCCTTTTTATTTTACTAATTTCGTCTAGGGGTATATTGGTCATTTGACCCGTTTTTTTAATTTCACCTCAAATTTCAAACGCAAATAACTTTCAAACGACAAACTTTTTCGAAAAACCGATTTCACCATAATTTTTAAAATTCGATTCTCTTTAATTTGGTATAAATCTTGATATATAAATCGAAATTTTTTTTTTTAAGATTTCAAGTGGGTTATGATTTTCTTGAAATTTTCGGCATATTCGACCCTACTTTTATCTAATTTAAAGGTTGATTTACGCAAAATTTAAAACACGAAAGTTGTAGATTTTAGTTCACTATTTACACAAGTTTTTGAATCACTCAAATCCGATATGAAATAAGTGAGATATCGCACTTTAAAAATGGCGTTTTAGTCATATTTGTTGCACACAATGTGTTTGATAAAATGTCTAGCTTAGATTTTTAGTGTTAAAATTGCGTTAAATGCTCTAAATTTTGTACCACAACGCATCATTAATCATTTTATTAATGTAAGATTCAAAAAGTGATGTTTTTTTAGTCGTTAATATAAAATAAAAATGCACGTTTTGTTCATCAGTTAATCTTGGTTCATCAATCTGATGAACTGATGAATCAAATCAAAACTGATGAACCAAACCAAACTGATGAACCAAACCAAAAGTGATGAACCAAATCAAACATAGTTCATCAGTTTATTTTGGTTCATCAATCATAGTTTCAGCTTAACATGTTTGTGTTTGTTTTGTTTTGTTCATCGGTTTATTTTGGTTCATCAATCACAGTTTCAGTTTTAGTTTGGTTCATCAGTTTTTGGTTTGGTTCATGAATCATAGTTTTAGTTTTGGTTTGGTTCATCAGTTTTGGTTTTGGTTCATGAATCATAGTTTCTGTTTTGGTTTGGTTCATCAGTTTTGGTTTGGTTCATCAGTTTTGGTTTTGGTTCATTAGTTTTTGGTTTAGTTCATCAGTTTGGTTTGGTTCATCGATCATAGTTTCAGTTTTGGTTTGGTTCATCAGTTATTGGTTTGGTTCATCAGTTTGGTTTAGTTCATCAATCATAGTTTCAGTTTTGGTTTGGTTCATCAGTTATTCGTTTGGTTCATCAGTTTAGTTAGGTTCATCAGTTTTGCTTTTATGCTTTTTTTTTAACAGTTTGATTTGGTTCATCAGTTCATCATTTTGGTTCATCAGTTTTAATAGTTAAAAACATTAACTATTAAAAACGTCACTTTTTGAATCTTACATTGAAAAAATGATTAATGATGCGTTGTGGGACAAAAATTAGTGCATTAAGCTCAACTTTAACACTAAAAATCTAAGCTAGACATTTCATCAAACACCTTGTATGCAACAAATGTGAGTAAAACACCATCTTTAACGTGCGATATCTTACCCATATGACATCGAATTTGAGTGATTTAAATTTCTGGGTAAAGAGTGAACAAAAATCTATAACTTTCATGTTTTAAGTTTTTCAAGATTCGACATTTATGAGCGTAAAAAATAGGGCCGAAAATGCCAAAAAAATCAAGAAAATCAAGAACCATTTGATATGTAAAAAAAAAAAGTTTGAAATATTTATCAAGATTTATACCAAATTAAAGAGAATCGAATTTTAAAAATTATGGTGAAATCGGTTTTTCGTAAAAGTTTGTCGTTTGAAAGTTATTTGCGTTTGAAATTTGGGGTGGAATATGAAAAACGGGTTAAATGACAAAAATACCCCTCTAACCAAATTTAATAAGAAAAAAGGAGGGAGTGGGTGGAGGACACATGGCAATCAATGATAGGCTTTCTAGCCTTTTTATTTTTTTTCACTTTGCAAGGGATCTCAAATAAAGCACGGTTAATTTTTCTTGAGACTAAAAACTTAATATTGAGTAATATGTTATACCCAATGTACCATTAATTAAAAATGGTAATAACATATATCAATAAATTAATAGTTTAAATATTGTTACATGCTCAAACTTTTTTTCGTAATGACTACAAATTAAACCCGTAAGTGTTGCATCAAGGTTCACACCAAAACTACAAGTTCACAAATATAATCATTTGCTGTGCATTGTTTTACGTTCGTCTAGTTTAAGGTGATTAGTGCCCAGCTAATCGTTATATAGATTTTCATATAATCTAAAGAATGATAGATAGACAAAATTACATGTTTGGTTCATATGGTTTACCCCAAATAACAGGTTTAATCCCTAAGTCATTTTAATTACACCACACATACTTATTTTTGAAACATGTTGCCCATTTAGTCCCTATTAAGGGAAATAGGGACTATCCTTGTAATAAAAATAATTACACAGATGATCCCTATTTTTTTAAATAGGAACTAAATGGGCAACAGGTTTCAAAAATAGATACTTATGGCGTAATTAAAACGACTTAAGGATTAAACATGTTATTTGAGGTAAACCATAGGGACCAAACATGTAATTATTTCTGATAGATATGATTTGTATGCCACATATAGTTGAGACACGTATTTCATTTCTACAAACTCTGTCCATATAAAGTTTGGATTTCGTGTTTGATAACCTTTGATTAGACTAGATGAAATTGAAAATTGTTATTTCCTAATAATGTTCAAAATTCAATTCAGTAACTAGCAATTTAAACGTAAATAACCCGAATAGTATTAATTAGAAGTCTTTTTCACTCTTTTTATAAGAATATCGTTAATCTTTCTTGAACAAAAACATATATATATATATATATATATAGAATCTAGATCAAATAAGATAAAGCTTAAAGTTGTTAAAATGAGATCGAACTAAAATTTGACAAGAGATACTCTCCTTACAATAAAAATAATTTTTTTATTTACTACAACTAAAATTGTTAAAGTTTCGATAGATTTCTTTTTAAAATTTACGAAACCTATGTGATACACTTTGATTAGAAGTTTAATGTGTATCAGGTTTTTGTATGTGTATCAGGTTTTGGAATATTTATTAGTGTAATGTGTATCAGGTGTATCGCTAATCCAAACTCATGTATCATTTGGTTATTAGTTGCTAAAATGTTAATTTGTATTAAAATATTTTTTTTTTTGTGTATGATTGCTAAAATTGTTATTTATAAATGTTTTAGTGATTTTTTAGATTTGATCTTATTTTTACAACTTTAAGTTTGATCTCACATTAACCCTCCCCTATATATATATATATATATATATATATATATATATATATATATATATATATATATATATATATATATATATATATATATATATATATATATATATAGTTAGGATCAAATAAGAAGGAATAAGAAGAACTATAACCGCAAATCCGAGATGCACCGACCTAAAGTAAATGCATCCCTATAATCTTAGATGCATTATAACGCACCATAGTGTGTTTTATAGATTTTAATCAGATGCATATACGTATATTAGATGCATTTTATGATTTCTCTTATTTTTTGTTCCTCTACACATGCCAAAATCATGAAAATCAATTTGCAACATCTATACATCAAATTAACTTTCGAAACTCAAAATGTTGCATCTATATGAATAGAAATGCATTTAATGCAAGTCGTTGCATCTCAAATGCGTGATTTTGGTCACTTCTCACCACTTCTTATTTTAATTTACTTCTCACTGGATCCCTATATATATATATATATATATATATATATATATATATATATATATATATATATATATATATATGTTAAAATTTGTTAATTTTTATTTTGTATTGTTTCTTTCTCTTTTATCATCTTCTTTTTTCTTCTTTTAATTATTGTTTTCTTCACTGGTTGTTGCTTTTGTTTCTTTCTTAAACCACTCGTAATGGGTGAGGCAAAGGTGATGATCACACGTAATGCCTTGCTACAAGAGGGTGTTATCACGAGGAATGGAGCAAAATAAAGGAGGAGAAGGTGGTGATCACCACCGGGTGAGGTGTGTTTTGTGTCTTCGTACGTGTGTGGCAGGTTATAGTTAAATGATGAGGGTTGTGTGATTGTTACAAGGATAAAAGTGGTGCAAATGTGAGAAGAAAATGAAGATGATAAAGAAAGTTACCATTACACTTAAAAACTTTGTATGTGTATAATAAGTATATAACAATTATATATATATATACTAAAACTCATTGGGGGATGAACAGTACCCCGCGCATGAACAGTACCCCCGCATGAACAGTGCGCACAAAAACAAAAAAAAAAAGAAAAAAAAGAAAAAAAATAACTTTAGCAAATTTATTCCCGTGAATAAAATGATCGAGGGCAACGCACTCCCGTCGCAACGCGCAGGTTAACCCGCTAGTTGTGAACTAAATATTATACTTGCAAGTCACATAAACCAGCTATTAAAACAATTTTAAATTCATATACCAAGTATATATTAAATATGATGACAACCTTTTAATATAAAGTAATAGAACTCAAGGGATACTTGGTTTGGAGAAAACAATGTATAGAAATTGCAAGGATATCTAAAAACATGGTCACATAAAGCTTACACCATCATGATCCCAAACTGACGTCTTCTAGCATACCTTTCAAAATGAAAGGGTCAAAGCTTTTAAGATTAGTATTATTCTCTTTGCAAAATATTTCCTTCTAACATATGTCAACATTTCAAATTCAGCATGAATCTCTAACAAGATTGTATTAGTAACTACGAATGTGTATGAAAATCGAATAAATCTTCGTCATATTGTTTTAAGAGAGGTGATAATTACACCACATATTTTTTATACTTTTATCACAATATCATATTATTAATGCACAAGTTACAACATGATATATGCATAAGTGGAGTGTATATATCAAAAAGTGTGGTGCAAGCATCACTTCCCTTGTGTTAATATGTCAAAATAATGTATCATGGTTAGAGGTGGACATGACATTCTTTACCCGACTTGGTGAAAAATATCCACTTTGATAAAGTCGAAGGGTGATTACTTGATGTGAAGCGTCAATGGATATTTATATTA
This sequence comes from Chrysanthemum seticuspe, assembly GCA_019973895.1. Classification (NCBI taxonomy): domain Eukaryota; kingdom Viridiplantae; phylum Streptophyta; class Magnoliopsida; order Asterales; family Asteraceae; genus Chrysanthemum; species Chrysanthemum seticuspe. The sequence continues at coordinate 281,544,170 of BPTQ01000007.1, forward strand.
GAGGATAGATATTGCACCTGGTTGCGGGTTTGAGTCAATTAAGGTTTTATTATGCATATATAAATTATGTAGGTTATCATGTTTATTGAGACAAAATTCATACTGGTTATATAAGAGGAAACCTGAAAACCCAAAACCCATTAATGGGTTTGAGTTTATTTATTATCGAATATTTTCTCACAATTTGAGTTGTGAAAATGAAAACTCGAATTATAAGAAATAATTAAATTACTAAAACATAAAGCTAAACAGAAAAACATAATTAAAGATAGTTATATTTATGATGATGATGATGATAAAAAAAAAAAAAAAAAAAAAAAAAAAAAAAAAAAAAAAAAAACTTTTAGATTCCCTCTGAAAAGATTAATTTTCTCTTTCTACGACTGTTTCGACTTATAACGGCGCGTAATGGAGTGTCCGTCATGTGAAGGCGGCAACTCCGGTATGCTTTTTTCTTCGGAATTTAATTAAGAATTCACGGCCACCTACGGCGTCAGCTAACTCTAAGCTGCTTGAGAGTTATTTGCAAAACAGTGAGCAAATTGTATTTTAAAAACCCGGTTGCTTGTTACGGCGCGTGGCAACTGCTACAACAGCGTATCCGTAATGATTTTCTTCGAAATTTCAATACGAAGCCAATGGGGCTGACGACGTAAGTTAACTCCTTACGGTTTATGAGTTATGGTCTAAACATTTTTGTAGATAAGAGATACTACGGCAACTAGAGTTTAACGGTGTGGCATAAAGGCGGTTTTTTTTAAGATAAGAGATAAGACGACGACGTCTAGAATTATTAAAACAAATACCATACTAACTGATAGATTTAGTGAATACCCATTAGGGTTTGGCTATGCCTTCTCATTAGTATAAATAGACAACTATAAGGTACAATGTAACATATGGACCCTTAATGTAGGACCTTAAATATATCAACCTTATCACTTTACCAAGCTTACCAAACGAGTATACCACGTAAACAAACACAAAGCTTATGCGTATAAGAAGAAATAAAGATAAGAAAGGTGGTGACTTGAAGATATGTTACTCGTGTATGGAGGAGAGAAAGATGAAAACAAGATGATGTTTATTTCAAAGAAAAACACACACATACACATTCAAGCACACCCCTCAAATGACCATTTGAGGGGTATTTATACTTCCTTACATAATACCCTTATGCGCTTGGGCTTGGGCTTAGATTGGATAATAAATTACATAAGGTTAGCTTAACATAACTATTAGCCATTTAGCTTAGTCCAATCCACGAGCCCATTGACTATTCTAATACGATATCTAACACACGTTACAAAGTTCCTAAACGTGAATGACCATCACTTCTATTAATTATTATTAAGGCTAACAATCTCCCCCTAAGGGGTGGTCATTCAAAAGATGCTCCACTTGATTAGGTCTTTACTTTCCTTGAGCTTGAACTTTGTGTGTTGATATAGAATAGTCTTAATTCTTTGTTCCTTCATGCTTTGTGATCAGTTAATGTGGTATTCTGCCATACGTCAACTTCTTTGGTTAGGTGTCTCCACGTCTTTCTCCACCATGCTCACACTTCTATTTGACTTTTAATTACCAATGATGTAGTTCTCGAGTCTTTATACTTTGTAGATTCTTTGACATTGACGAAGAATCATTTTTAACTTTGTGTTGCCTTTGATTATGAGAGAACTTCATTTGTGATGTTGTTGGTATGAGCATGTGGAGAATCTGCACGATCTCTTCCTCCCGCGAGCATCCATCAACAACAGCTTCCCAGGTACAATCACGAACACCAATTGATCATTGTAATCTTTTCTTAAAGAATTGATTACTACAATTGTTATACTGATGAATGTCTTGATTCCATTCACCTTGGTCGGGCGAATCAGCCGTCCTAATCCCATAAAGGACAGTTGGCAATACATTGAATAAATTCAAGTAACGACCCACATCTTCAGGATTCGATTCGTGAAAGGAATCTCCTTAGCGGGATTTCCAGCACTTACAGGTTCGAATGTCAAGGGTGTTAACAGCATAGTGTGAAAACACATCTCTAATTCTTACAAAGGCTGTTCCTGAACTGGAGGCCCTCAAGAAGGCTAACACGACATACCGAAGTACATCTACAGTTCAGGTGAGTTGCTGAAGTACATCGAAGCATCACTTCACGACTGTAGACCGTTTGAGACACACTAAGCATAACCCATAAAGAATTACCGAAGTGACCTGCTGTCAGGGCTGTTTGATGTTGACCCTGGCAGGAATTTCCATTCAATCACTGAGGATTACAATTGTAACTCCCCTCATAAATGTTCTGGCAGATAGCTAAGATCTGCGTAGGACTCTAGAATCTTTTGGGAAGACAAACGGATTAGATTTTAAGCATGAAATTGGAACATTTTTGTTTTATACCCCCCTTTAATAAAGCATAATCAATTGTAACTCCCCTCATAAATGTTCTGGCAGATAGCTAAGATCTGCGTAGGACTCTAGAATGTATCACCTGTGTCCTTATTGATGAACAACAAGCGATGAAATGTCATGTGTTCCTATGAGATCTTTTAATGAATCTCGTGGCTCTAGACTCAATTAGTGCATTTTGGTTTTCCTGGGCGGAGACTAGGGAGAGGGTCTCCTTCTTCAATACCAACGATCTCTAAGAGAAAGTCGATAGATTATGTAGGGTTCCCAGTGAGAATGAAACAAATCCCTTTTAAGAGGAATTGAGTGGCTGTTTAGTGCAGTGCGTCACTGGGTCCATGACGTCTTTGTCTTCAATACCAGTGTCATCTTAGTGACAACCAGTAGTAGATGAATTGAACCCGGTTTCTGCCCTAAGGTTGATTATGGACGGCTATTTCTTTTCACCTTTTTTCATTACATTTCTTTTTAATTCTTCAACCCCTTCTTTCTCCTTTCTCACATTACTCATTTTTTCAATCATACCTAAGGACTTCTAATACTAACTATGGGTATTGTCCTTGGGTAGATCCCTCCGGCTCTGGCGGATCATAGGACATATTTCCTATCCTTAGTCACCTTATAACTCCATGACTTTCCCATGTTGCCATAAAACCATTTTTCTTGAAAATCTCTTAGAGTGTTTATGATTGAAAACATGTTTGAAACACTCCGAGAGTTTTATATTTTCAGAAAACTCCCCTTCACATGTGCTTATAAGTTTTGACAGAAATCTACACAGTGAGGGTAGAGTTCGCACTTTTTGAATTGATCGGCTCATGATAGACAATTCCCCACAAGACACGGTTACGTTGCATAGTTAAAGAGTTCCATTTTCAATTTTTAGGTGACAACTAGCTCTAATAACCAACTTGAAGTTGTAAAAACTTCTTGAAAAGGAGGTTAGACCCATGAAAGTGCATGTCTATTACGAGTTTCTCGAGTTGGTACATTTACTGACTTTGATTACTCATCAATTCATTGGTTCCGACTGAGTCGAGCTCTTCTGAGATTCAAACAACGATCATTAAACATTTTTAATCACATTTTAATCACGTCTTGTCCCCCTCAAAAATATCATATTCGTGATATTTTTGATATCAACGGATTAAACAACATTTTTAGAATCTTTTGGGAAGACAAACGGATTAGATTTTAAGCATGAAATTGGAACATTTTTGTTTTATACTCCCCCTTTAATAAAGCATAATCAATTAAAGGGTTTTAGAGGGAGTTATTTTAAGTACAAAATATTTTAAAAGATTTTGAAAATCTTTTTGAACAATCTTGAAAATGTTGCTCAAGATGATGATGATTTCTCACCAGTTTTAAATGTAGTGCACTGAAGCGTACACTAGATTTTTCTTTAATAACACGAGTTTTGATTTGAAATAATCAGAAGTCATCATTTTTATCCGGGTTTCGTACTGAAGTATACGAAAGCCATTTTTTTTAAAGAATTTTTTTTGAGAAACGACATGTTTTAGAAAACATTTAAAGAACTCTCGCTCAAGCATCTGTATATGTCCGTATCATTGTTGAATGACATTTCTAGAAACGTACAGAATATCGATTATGCGAGAGACATGTAGTGAGAAGAATATTTTTGGATTTTTGATTTTATATTGTTTTTGTATTTTTTGAAAGTTTTATATTTTTATATTTTGCTTTTGTTGGTTTTTCAAAAATATTTACAGCGAAGCTTTTTTTTTTTTTGGAAATCATTTTCAAGAAGATTCGAGAAGACGTTCTAACTCCTCAGGGGTTAGGCTTCGCATTCCAATTTGTCGAACTAAATCATTAAATCGCTTGTTTGAAAGGGCTTTAGTGAATATATCGGCGAGTTGGTAATCAGTCTTCACGAAGAATAATTCAACAGTACCTTCTTCCACGTGCTCTTTTATGAAGTGATAGCGAACACGAATGTGCTTAGTCTTTGAGTGATGAACAGGATTGCATGATATGGCTATGGCACTTTTCGAGTCACAATACATAGGTATTTTATCGAAAGTAAAGCCATAATCTGTGAGTTGTGTTCTCATCTATAGAACTTGAGCACAACACGCAGATAGAGACACATACTCAGCTTCAGTGGTTGAAAGTGCAGTGCAATCTTGTTTCTTTGAAGACCAGCTGACTAACTTTTCTCCCAAAAATTGTGCTCCTCCTGATGTACTTTTTGCTGTAACTTGATCACCTGCATGGTCCGCATCTGAAAAGGCAATTAGATCAAACCCGGATTCCTTCGGATACCAAAGTCCCATGTGAATGGATGTCTTTAGGTACCGAAAGATCCGTTTAACCTCTTTGAGGTGCATTTCGGTAGGCTTTGCCTGAAACCGTGCTAATAAGCAAACAACAAAATGAATATCGGGTCGACTAGCAGTGAGGTACATGAGAGAACCAATCATGCTCTGATATTTCTTCGGATCGATGGGTTTCCCAAATAAATCGGCTCCAATTTTTGGTGAAGTTACCATTGGTGTTCCGACCGAATCACAATTATCCATATCATGATTTTTTAAAATCTCAGTTGTATATTTAGATTGATTAATAAAGATTCCACGAGGGGACTGATGTATTTGTAAACCAAGAAAAATTTTTAGTTCCCCCATCATGGACATTTCAAAATTGCTTTTCATGAGATTTTCAAAATGTTTTGAAAGATTCGGATTAATGGACCCAAAAATGATGTCGTCCACGTAAATCTGAACAATCAAAATGTCATCGTTGTATTTTCTTGTAAACAAGGTAGGATCAACCGTTCCTTTGGTGAAATTGTTTTTGATCAAGAAAGAGGACAGTTCGTCATACCACGCTCTCGGAGCTTGTTTCAAACCATAGATTGCCTTTTTGAGTTTGTAGACGTAGTCTGGATGTTCCATGTCTATGAAGCCTTCTGGCTGACTCACGTACACTTCTTCTTTCAGAGTTCCATTCAAGAACGCGGTCTTAATGTCCATCTGATAAACCGTGATGTTTTTGTGAGATGCATAGGCTAAGAATATCCTGACTGTTTCAAGTCTAGCTACCGACGCGAATGACTCTTCAAAGTCTATTCCTTCTTCCTGTCTGTATCCTCTGGCCACAAGACGAGCTTTATTGCGAATTAGAGTCATTTCTTCATCCCTTTTGTTCTTGCATAACCATTTGAGATCAATGACGTGAATGTCAATTGGTATTGGAACCAAATCCCAAGAGTCATGTAGACGATATTGGAGAAGTTCCTCTTGCATTGCTTCTATCCATGCATTGTCTGCCATTGCCTCCCGAATGTTCTTCGGTTCAATATTGCTAATTGAGCAAATGTAAATGCACAAGTCACAATCGGTGGCAAGTTGGCGTCTCGTCTGAATTGGGCGTGGAGGTTCACCAGTAACTTGTTCAATTGGATGGTCTTTTGTCCACTTCAGAGTAGAAGGATACCGTTTGTTAAGCGTATGCGAGTTAGATGGTTCTCGTAAGCTTGAAGATGATTCAGCTGATTCCGTAGCAAACGGGTTTTCAAAGAAGTCTTCATCTAACGTTGCATCGTTCTGGTTTTGTGTAGGTTCTTCTTGAAATGATGTGTTTTGGTTTTGCTCATCAACTACTGGTAAAACTGTTTCAAGAATAGGATTTGCAGAAGTCGATGTAGATGACGTTGATGGAGTTGGTGCATTGGTTTCGACCGTGGTAGATGCATCTTCTGTTGGTGGTGGTGGATGATTTTGAGCGGGTGCAACGGAATGATGGTTTGATGCATTTGTCGAAGTTCCACCATAGTATTCATCGAACATTAACTTGAAGAAATTCTCCCATTCTTGTTCATGAGGTGTGTCAGCAAAAGTTTATGGAGCTCTTTGTTGTATAAGTCCTGAACTGATGTGTCCAGAAGTCTGCGGGTTTGGTGCGGGTTCTAGAGCGAGTCTCTAAGAAGCCATTTGTGAAAGTTCGTCAAAATTCACATTCATCGTCTCCATTATCTTCCTAGTTCTTCTGTTATACACCCTGAATGCCCTCGAGTTTTCTGAGTATCCAATGAAGATTCCAATATCACCTTTAGCTTTCAGTTTTCCTAGATCTTCTCTGTCGTTTGTCGGATAGCACAAAGCGCCAAACACGTGAAAGTAAGAGATATCATGTTTTCTATTGTTCACTAGTTCATATGGGGTTTTATTGAATCTTAGATGGATTAGGGATCGGTTCTGAGTAAAACAAGTAGTGGCAACAACATCAGCCCATAGAAATAACGGTGCACTAGAATAGATTAGCATTGTGCGAGCTGCTTCAACAAGAGTACGGTTTCTTCTTTCAACTACCCCATTCTGCTGTGGAGTTCTAACAACTGATGTCTGATGAGTAATTCCAACATCTTCAAAATAAGCTCTTAACTCCTGATTTGTGAATTCAGTGCCGTTGTCTGTTCTTATTACCCTTACTGGAGTTTGAAGAAGTACTTGAATACGCTTCAGAAAGGTGATGATGATGCATGGTGCTTCGTCTTTTGACCTCAGAAACTTAACCCATGTGTATCTTGAATAATCATCAAGAATGACAAGAATATACTTTTTCCCATTAATGCTTTCAACTCTCATTGGGCCACATAAGTCCATGTGCAACATATGCAACCTTGCTTCCGAACTAGGTACAGGTTTGGGTTTATATGATGCTCTTTTGATTTTTCCTTATTTGCATGATGGACATAGGTGATCCTTGGTGTATTTGAACTTTGGAAGTCCGTTGACGATGTTGTCTTTGGCCAGTTTGTTGATGGTGTCGAAATTGAGATGGGATAATCTTCTATGCCACAACCAGGACTTTGTTCCAGATGCTCGTGTCATAAGACATATTGGTGATGAAGAGGCCATTTGGTTTATGTCGATAGCATACAAGTTTGTATCACGATTCCCAGTTAAGAGATCAGTGCCATCCAAGTTTCTAACGAAGCAAGCATTTTTCCTAAAAGCAACCTCTAAATCTGCATCACATAACTGCCCGACTGAAAACAAATTGTGTCCCAACCCTTCAACATAGTAAACCCGAGTGATCAAATAATTTCCAAAAGGTAGATCTCCAAAACCCATGATAGCTGCTACATGATCATTTCCAAATCGTATAGTTCCCATGAATTTCCAGGCGAAATTGATCAGTAGCTTCAGATTCCCGGTCATGTGCTTGGAGCAACCCGAGTCGACGATCCAAAGACATATTTCGATAACCTGCCAAGAACAGAAGAAGAAGATTTTGGAAACCGTTTTGATTTTGGTTCCTTTGGGTTAGAGGTAAAATCCTGATCACACTCATAGAAGTTTTCTATTGGGAAAACTGGTTTATCACTCATTCTACCATTCTAGAGTGTGAAAATTCTACCCGTTGGTTTCCAAATATCATCCTTATAGTAAAGACTATGCTTCCTATCAGTAGTGTAAGACCTAAATCTTGCAACTAGACTTCTTATTGGTTTAGCATAAGTTCTTTTTGGAATGTTCTTCTGATCAGGCTTAACAGTCTCTTTCTTAGAAACATAATCATCATGAACATTAATTAAAGATTTCTTGCAAGTTAAACAAACAGATTCATCACATTCATTAAACTTAGCAGATTTCATAGGTTCATTACATTCAGATGAAATGTCTTTCTTATTACAAAGCGGTAAATTCCTAGGGCGTTCTTCTACTTTCTTCTCTTTATTCAAGCTACTACTCTTAGAGGCATGCGCGACTCTATTGTTCCTTGTATTGCTCTTAGGATTTAGTCTGCTGCTCCTAGAGGTGCTTTCTAGTCCTGTAGAAGGTAAGGCACACGCATTAGGATTCACATTTTTATCAAGAGAAGTGGTTTCGGCTTTCCTAGTCTCTTTAGAGTGCTTTTCTAAACTTATGTCGTTTGTTCCATATGGTTTAGATGTGGAGGCAGACGCATTAGTGGTACTCATCTTAAAAAGGCCAGGTGCTAAAACTTTTGGTTTCTCGATAACCGGTTTTTCATTGTTTTCATTTTGTTTAGGCAAGGCAGGTGGAGTGTCTGGTTTTGATAAATCATTTTTCTCATTGACTTTTGAAGGAGGTAGAGAAATAGACATTTTTGGTTTGAAAACCTGTTTGGGAACATTTGCTTTCTCCTCAGTCAATGGTTTTGAAATCTTAGTATCCACTGCCTTTCCTTTTTGACATTCCAGCTGAGCCCTCAAAAGATCATTTTTCTCTTTCATGTCATTGTAGGCACGCTCATACGACAGTTTGTCATACTTGCATTCCTCAGTTTTTTGATCAAGTTGTTTAAAATATGAGACATTTTATTTTTCAAGTTTTTCAAGAGCTTTTTCATATTTTGAAACAATTTCGGAGGTCTCAGACTGGAGTCTTTCATGATCTTCAACAGAATATGTTTGTAAAATAATGGAGACAATATCAGTACACAGAACATCTTCGAAGAGAGAATCATTTAAATTTTCCAAAACTTTGATGTGTTAAACACTTTCATTAGATTTCTTTACCAGGGATTTATGGTCCTTGATAAAGTGAAATGTTTCTTTCAAAAATGCTTGTTCAAAATGAATTATCCTTGAATTGATATTATTCAGCTGAGGGGCAATTTGAGTTACAAAAAACTTTTTATTTTCATCATCAAAACTAGAAAACCATATGTTAGTTGTAATATTGGTTTTAGATTTGACAGTCTCTTGAAGTCTCCCAATTCTATTTTAACATCTTCTAAAATGCTTCTGGCATCACTTGTGTTAAAAGGATTGTTTGAAGACATTTGTTCCATGTTTGACAATGATTTTGATTCAAATACAGGTTTTGAAACTTGTTTTGAAACAGGTGTTGACTCTTTGTTTGAAATACTTGGTGTGATGGAAAACTTTGATTTTTATTTTTGTGTAACAAAAGTAATTCCATTAATTTTGTTCCATTTGTTATAATCAATTGGTTTTAGATCTGGGTTCTTTTGTTGCATTTCTGATCTACTCTCATCAGATAGTTCTAACGTTTCAAGAGAATCATGAGCACAGCTTTTCCATTGTTCAAAATATTCTGTTCTTTCTGAGCTTTCTTGAGGAAACAAGGAGGTGTGTTACCAAGAGCCATTTTTTGTGTTGTATGAAAATACGGATTTGTTTGATTAATTAGCATATTGGTTGATTTGGCTGAATGACCCGTTGTAACAAGCAAATTTTCCAACTTTTTGATTTTTTTATTTTTGTCAAGAATTTCATCAAGAAGAGAATCTTCTCGTTTTGAAAAATCGGCAATCAACTGTTTCTTCTCTTTTTCAAGATCAGAATAAGTTGCTTGTTGTTTAGAAACTTGGTTTTTAACATCAGAAATTTCCGCGTTTAAAGATTTTATTTTCAAGTTCAGATTAACATCAAGCGTGTTATACTTGATTTGCAATTGTTTTTCTCTGAAAACGGAATCTCGATAACCAATTTCTAATTCTGACTCTTTGTTTTTGTGAAATTCAAAGGATTTTGCATGCTCCTTGTACCTCTCAAGCTCAGCGGTCAATTTATCATTCGCGGCCTTAACATCGCGATTGACCTTTTTAACTTTCTCAATTTCAATGCCATAATTATTGATTAATGTTTCAAATAAGGCACGTGTTTCCTCATCAGTCTCAGTATTTTGTGCCACATAGTCTCCATTAGGATCCACATCTGGAGTTTCAGAGTTAGTATTGCTACAACTTGGATTGTCCAGGTATGTATCATAAGTAGGTGCTGATGTCACAGAATGCTGTTCGTCATGAGTAAACACATCAAATATGACATTGTTATAGCATCGAATAATGATTGGTACCTCAGATACTGCATTGGCGTCATAAACAGGAGGTTTGTCGGAATCAGTGTCGTACTTAGTCTCCTGAAGATTTGCCATGAAGATGCAGTTTGCGTTGATGTCCTCTAGGTCTTCCAATTCATCCATAATAGCAAAAAAGTCATTTTCCTCAGCACTCAACTGCAACCCTGGTTCTGAATTCTGTGCTAACAACATAGCTTTCTGAAGATACGCAGCATTCTTCTTTTTCGGCTTAGTAGGACAATTCCTTGCCATGTGACCCACTCCTTGACAGTTGTAACACGTAACCTGATTACCCTGATTCACATTTCCATAATTCCCAACGACTGGAGCTGCAGCATTCCCATTATGATTACCCACTGCTCTATTCCCAACATTCTGCCCCATCTGATTTCTAATATTCTGACCCAACTGATTACCCTGATACGGAACCACCTGACTACCCATGTGAAATCCAGTAGCATATCCCTGCTGATTCCCAATAACTCCAACCATTTGTCCTTGATGACCCATATTTAAACCCGGATTTGCAATTTGCTTGTTGCAAGTGTTTGATGAAATCCTTTGGTTGTTGTTAGTTGGTGTGGAATAGCGACCTCTGAATGCTTTAGTCAAAAAAGCAAATGCAGTTGACAAAGCTTGTTCTTGTTCAGTTTCAAGATCAGTGATTCCTTGTTCCTGGTATTGTGGATAATGTTGTTGTTGACCGACTTGTTGTTCTTGTGGATAGAATTGTTGTTGAGGGATAGCAGCTTGTGGTTGTGGAATGTATTGCTGCAAGTTGTTGTTAGTGGAAGATGATGAAGCTTGTTGTTTTGTATTCACTGGAGTTTGAGTCTTTGCAATTAGTGCCAATGGATCATGATTCTTTGCCAATCTTTCTTTCCTAACTTCATTGACTTCAGCTTGGTTTTGTTTCAGAAAATTGTTGAGTTGATCAAAGTTCACCTGATGTAAGTCCTTTGTTTGGTTGACAATAGTGACATATCGTCCCCATTCTTCTGGAAGATTGTTGAGAAATTTGATGTTACTCACGATAGTTCTGGGTGCCAACTTGTTTCTGATAAGCTCATTCATCAAAGTGCAAAACCTTCCATAGTAGGATTCAATGGATTCTCCTAGAGTTGATGTAAACCTCTCCCATTCAGTTAGCAACTTGTTCTCCGTGTCTTGTTGACCAATTTCTGTTCCATAACATAGCCGTTTAACACGTTCCCACATATCATAGGCAGTTTCACAGCTGTCTACAGCAGCAAAGATGTCTCTTGGTAAGCCCAGTTGGACAATGTGTATTGCCATGTCATCTGCTTCAACCTGTTTGTTATCATCTTCAGTGTATTCTGATTTATTTTGAACATGAAAAGATGGTGGGACGGGAGGTGTTGCATCAGGATTTCCAGGGTCTTGGACTGGTCGTGGCTTGAAGGGTCCATTCGTAATGGATTGAATCATGAGTTTTCCATTAGGTTTGGTCTTGATGTAGCGGAGCATACGACTTGTCCATTGAAGATATCCACCTTTTTCCAGCATAGGAGGACGATTTTCGGCACCGGCTGCATGAATGTCTTGTTGAGTAGCCATTGATGAAGGTATTTGATGATAAATTTGATGTAGGATCGATTCAATGATAAAGGAGTTGTGTTTGATGAAGATTAAGCTCGGTTGTTGTAGTGAAAATTTGCTCTAAAAACTTAAAAACCTCAATAACTTCTGTTCGGAGCGTTTTTAGGACTAGAAGGTTGACCCAAATAGTTCATTCGACGTATCATTCTCCTCGTTCTCACGGTCGTTTTGATGGGTAGAACGCTGAAAATGGAGTTACGGTTCAAAAGTTATAGCCGTTTGAAGTTCTGCTTAAGATCTTACTTGTAAACTTGAGCTTAGGCGTAAACAGTGGTGCTTAGGCGTAAAGTTCCTTAGGCGTAGGATACTTATGCGTATGATGCTTAGGCGTAGACTTCCTTAGGCATAAAATTCCTTAGGCGTAAGATTTGCTTAGGCGTAAGATTCCTTAGGCGTAAGATGCTTAGGCGTAAGATTCCTTAGGCGTAAGATGCTTATGCGTAAGATTCCTTAGGCGTAAGATTTGCTTACGAGTAAGAATTCTTTACGAGTAAGATTTCCTTACGAGTAAGATTTCCTTACGAGTAAGAATTTCCTTATGAGTAAGAATTTCCTTACGAGTAAGATTTCCTTACGAGTAAGAATTCCTTACGAGTAAGATTTCCTTACGAACCAAAATCTTTCACACTCGTCCAAGTGTGAAAGATATCCACAAGTCGAAGTATTCCACAAACTTATCCAAGTGAGGGAAGTACTAAGTAACCGTTGTTGCACGAAGATTCTTCACCAAATGCTTACGAGTAGGATTTGGTTCTTACGAGTAGAAATGCTTACGAGTAAGATTAGGGTTTTGACTTTTTGACTTTGAAGACCTTACGAGTAGAATACCCAAATTTTGTCAAAAACACTAATTTTCACCCAAAAACACGTTTCTAAATGATTTCTTTTGCACAAACTTCTTCCAAAACACTTAATGATCAATAAAAACTATAACTTTAAGCTTAAAAACATGTAAAAATAAATCTTTTTAATAAAAGCCCACGTTTTTTTTATTAAAAACGCAACTTTTTAAAAGCTTTAACCAAAAAAACGTAACACAAACACTCCTAAACCATTGTTAGGCGATTGATACCCATTGTAGGACCTTAAATATATCAACCTTATCACTTTACCAAGCTTACCAAACGAGTATACCACATAAACAAACACAAAGCTTATGCGTATAAGAAGAAATAAAGATAAGAAAGGTGGTGACTTGAAGATATGTTACTCGTGTAAGGAGGAGAGAAAGATGAAAACAAGATGATGTTTATTTCAAAGAAAAACACACACATACACATTCAAGCACACCCCTCAAATGACCATTTGAGGGGTATTTATACTTCCTTACATAGTACCCTAATGGGCTTGGGCTTGGGCTTGGATTAGATAATAAATTACATAAGGCTAGCTTAACATAACTATTAGCCATTTAGCTTAGTCCAATCCACGAGCCCATTGACTATTCTAATATGATATCTAACACACGTTACAAAGTTCCTAAACATGAATGACCATCACTTCTATTAATTATTATTAAGGCTAACACTTAAACTATAAAAAAGTAAGGGCTAATAACCTATTAAAGCATCATACTTGTCACAAATGTCAGTTTGACATAGCGAACAAAAAAAATATCTCTTCTAGACATTAAACTTGACATTGTTGTCTTCAATTGAGTATTATGACCATTTTACCCTTCGAAATTACATAAATGGTCCCTGTGGGTTTGCGAAAATTGCATCCATCGTCCCTAGGCTAAATTACAAAAATAGTCCCTGTGGGTTTTCGAAAATTGCATCCATCGTCCCTAGGCTAAATTATAAAAATAGTACCTGTCGTTTCAAAAAATTGCGTCCATCGTCCCGCTTCTCTTCCAATGACAAACCTCCTTTCTTCGACTATGTCATTAAAACCCATGTCCCAAATCCACTAAACATCAATCTCAATCTCATTAAAATCAACTGTTAAGCTCAGTATCTACAGTGGGACGATACTCAATCTCATTAAAATCAACCGAAGTTTACAAAACACATAATTTTAATACTCAATAAGTGTAATCATCAACAGCAAAACCGGCATTGTCATCATAATACTAAGATCCACTAATGAAATCAACCATTTACAAACAAAAATAATATTGAACAAATCAAAGGAACTGCTGCTGCTCTATTCAACTTAGCCAATTTGCTTTGTCTGGTTATGAAATTAACACACCTTCACGATTTTCTAAGTGCTTTGCTGCTGCCAGTGTCGGACTCGCTTAAACTAAGTCAAAGTTAAAAGTAACTAATCATAAACCTGAACAATCATTTACACAAATCATGTTTGGGATGTGGCATTGGATGCTACTGAGTTGAATACACATACCAGTGACACGAAAGATGTGCATATAAAGTGAGCCTGCGAAATTAGAATCAAGTGAGGCTCCTTCGGTCTGAATGATGTCAAAAAGAAAGATGTGCATATAAAGCGAGCCTGCGAAATTAGAATCAAGTGAGCCTCCTTCGGTCTGAATGATGTCAAAAAGAAAGATGTGCATATAAAGCGAGCCTGCGAAATTAGAATCAAGGATCATCAGAATCTAAATTGTTCATATGAGATATAGATCCTTAAAAACAGCTTATTACTTGATCAGGGAGGCTTAGCGTGTGAGTTAAACTATAACCCAAGTCCAGTAAATTTTAGATAGATGGCTACCTCTAATCTATACATGATAACAGGTTTGAATATAATAGATGAGCTAAGACACTTTAGAATGGAACAATTTGATCTTTTGTCTTGGTATATCCTAAGATATTACAAATCTTCCGCAACCTTTACATAGAAGCTAGAATACAATATATTTGGGCAATTTTGAAAACATAAGAGAGAAGATACTACTACATGTTTTTGCTGATTAAGAAGTAAAAGAAACAAAAAGAAAGATGTGCATATAAAGCGAGCCTGCGAGGAGGAGACCTTTTGTAAGCTGATAGAACACACCAAACATCTGATTTTGTTCAGATTCTGTGGTGAGAAAGTGCAAGAAAAAGAACGTATAACCCACAATACGAAAACAAGTAATTGACATTCTATGATGCATCCTTCTAAGCAGACTTTCCCCCATATATAGTTGATCAAGGTTCTAACTTCAAGGAAACAACCCGTGATTGCTGATTCAATAGGTAACATGCAATCTCGTCTACCTAATCATGGGATATTACATTCATTCTTTTACTCTCGTGGTGTTCCAAATTTTCTGTCAGCGTGGAGGGGTATTCTTTAGAGTAACGGGCCCTGAAGTTCTATTTGTTGTACGCAACATCAATCTTCATGGGTAAATTAGATTGTGGAAGATAACTTTTCTTAAGCATGGGCATAGACATGCAATGTGGTGTTGTGTTATACTCTACTACTCTCGTGTCACATAAAAATGAGAAGGATTATATACATCAGAAACTAAACTTCAATCAAACTCAAGACATTGCCATATAAACTTCGGGTATTTACATGTATCAGCATTTGACTTCCTATGCAACTTAAAACAAAACTTGAAAAACTAATATTATTTCCGAACAGATGATGACTAGTAGTAGAATCAATGAACATAACAAGGAATAAGCAAATAGTGAGACACAAAAGCATGTGTTGCATCCAAGGAGGAATCCATAAGAACACAAGAGGTAACTGATAGATGTTATAATAGACATGCAAAAGTCTTGCAAGGGGAACATAAAAAGAGGAATAACCTTTAATCCTCTTGAGTTCCTTGCATAGCGTTATAAAGTCTCCCCATTTCATATGAAGTCTCTCCATTTCCTGCTAAGACTAGCACAATATTTGTTTAACTTATTACATTGTAGAGGTCCATGTTATCGGTATAGTCATCATGATCATCTTAGCTAACAAAGTCTAGCAGGTAGATTATAACATATTGTTCACGGTTTGACTCCCGTGACTGGTTTAGCAGACACAACATCACATCCATAAATGAGTGTTCTTTAATTTTATCAGCTATAAGCAATAGCTTACGATTTATTTTCTTATTGAATAGAGCTCACTGATATACAGCTGAGTATCTTTACATCCCCTATATGGAACTATGGACTATGACTACATCAATATAAAAGGAGACCCATTTCCTTTATATATTTACTGCGTTAGTGATTTTCATTAAAAACTGTTTTCCAAGTTCTTCAATCCAAGATTTGTATGGGTTTTAAAGCGAGATAAAACTAATCACAAACATAAATGGGCATTGCGCAGAGCCTTGTCGTATATATACAAAAACTACAATGCAGACACAAGGACATCATATCGTATTGCATATCTATAACTACATTATAAAGCACCAGTATACACAACCAAACTCCAAACCAAAAATATAAGTAAGTTGCCAGGCAATCTCGACCATTCATTTTTACCATTTCAAAGTTCAAACACATTCACCTTCCCACCATTCTCAAAACTTTAAAAATATTCACCACACAACTAAACCAAAAAAAATCAAATTAACAATAAATGCCCTGATTTTGGTGGAAAACTCAAAATGCCCTGATTTTGGTGGAAAAATAAAAAAAATAAAATTAAAAAAAAAATCAAATTATCAATAGCAACCACAACCATATATGGTGGAAAACTTGTAATTACAATTTATCAAAACGGACCAAAGGCAAAAGTACCCGTTCATTAGATATGTCACCTGTAATGATCCATGAACACTTAAATTACTAAAACCCACCCACACTTACCTGAGAATATCGACCCGTTAGATATTTTTGTCTTTCATGCAATTCTCAGGTAACTTACCTGATGATTTTCTTGACGATTTAGATGGTCAACAGTTTGATTGGGATGAGGATCTGCAAGAATTAAGATTGAAGTATGGGTATGTGTGATTTATGGATTTCTAAGGTCATCCAATGATTGAATAATTAAGATTGAAGTGTGGGTATGTGTGATTTATGGATTTCGTATGTGAGTTTGGGTTATTTGATTATCATTTCAGCGTGTTTGATTAGTAAAACAATTTAGAAGGTAGATGACAAGAGAGGTGTAGGTTGAATTTTGTGTGTTAAAATGAGTTACTAGGGATAAAGGATGCAATTTTTATAAATTTAAGGGTAAAATGGTCATCACAAATTTATTTTACTCAATTGAAGACAACAATGTCAAGTTTAATGTCTAGAAGAGCTATTTTTTTGTTCGCTACGTCGAACTGACATTTGTGACAAGTATGATGCATTAATAGGTTATTAGCCCAAAAAGTAATAAATACTATACTAAATTATAAATTTTTTTAATTCACGTCGTAAACGACGTCGTTATCTACAGTTCTTGACCCGGCCCAACCCGAAATTCTGTGAGATATGTCTACAGTAGTTATCCTTTTTGCTTGTCGTATTGAGTATTGCAAAAACATGAACTTTGTCGTTTCGGGTTGGCACAACCCAGATTACATCACCGTCTTACTAAACCTAAATAAAAAACCCAGAACCTTCACCCAACAACCTCACACGCAGCATTGATCAGTCATAATATTTTTTTCCACAAACTGAATCTCCAAAACTTAAAAAACCCTTAATCTTCTTCCACAAACTGAATCCCCAAAACTAAAAACTCATTCAGCTATCAACATATGCAAGAATAGCACCACTAATTTTGATCCAAGTCGTTTATGTTAGATTTGATAACCCTTTAACAAAAAACCCACATAAAAAAATGGCCTTTGTTGGTTCAAATAATTTCAGGTATGTGGGTTTGGGTTTAATTGTGCTCAGGTTTATGGGTTGTGAAATTTTTAAAAAAAATATATAATCAATTCGGTTTATAAGTGATTTGTGAGTTATTTGCAGGTTCAAACAGAAAGATTGCTATGGTGTTCTTGGAAGTGCTTTTGACTATTAAGGGTATGGTTCTTTTTTTTGTTACTTTTGTTGCTTTTGACTACTAAGGGATTGGCGTGATTTTCTTTAGACACTCTTTTATGTTTATGAGAATTATGTTTTTAGGCCATTTTATCAAACTTATTTTTGTCATTACTTATTTTTTTGTTAAAAAAAATATTAAAGAAAGGTTGTCTCAAAATAAGAGATTGAAAATCATGGCGTTAAAAAATAAGTTTGATAAAATGAAAAATATAAATGAAGCAGATTCAGGTTACTGTCTAAGAGTGTTCTTGACAAAAATTCCTGTCATTCTAATTTCAAGTTCATGCAATTGGACTGAAAACGTGAATGCATGATTTATATGGTGTTTGGGATTCTCATTGCAGGCTGCTTCCAGCTGGTCACACATCTGAAATTAAGATGGTGTGAACACTGATATATTCTTATAGGTATGCCAATTTGAACCATGTACTTATATATGGATTGCATTTCGGTTAGTGTGATTTATTTAAGACCATATAACGTTATCTGAAAAAAGTACTTTTGTTTATTAATGTGGGTCAAACAGGTTCGTATGCTACTGTTTGTGAAGGGTTAAGAGTTTACATGTTGGTTCATAGATTAATTTTTTCTTACTCGAACGTAGTGCAATTTGTGATTTCGAATCAGGAGCATGTGGTGAAAGTTCGTTCATGCAACCTTTTCAGTTGATGTTTCTGTAGGATCTTAATATTTATGTTGTTTGATGATTCGGGTGGTCTAGGATAATGATTAAATAAGAAAGCCATTTAGAGATAGATGAAGAGAGTTGAGAGGAGGTTCTTGAAAAAGAGTTGCTTAAACAAATGTAAGGTTAGATTCAAAGAAGCCACACTCCTTCCATGGATGGAAGGGGTATTTATACTTACAACTTACACGACCTCCTATCGGCCTGTGGATCAGGCATACAGTGGGTAAAGACCCGTCCTTCCTCCACGGTGTTACACTACGCTAAACTAGGCTAATAACTAACTAATAAAACAGTAAATAACGTAACTAACGATTTATCTACGAGCTAACTTATGCTAGATAACACTTGGGGTGACCGACTCTTTACTATGGAATTTTCTAATTCCTAACAATATCCCCCTAAGGGAGGTCACCCCATGTTTTATATTTCGAATCCTAGCATTCTATTCTTGACTTTGTTCTTGAGCTCGTAGACTTGAATTCTTCACTTTTGCGATCTTTGTGCTTTAGTAGCGATTCTTCAAAGTCCGCACAGATTTGTACTTTCAGTGGAGGCCTTTAACTGATCCACATCTTTGATGATCTTCGAGCTTTCTTTGAGATCATCAGCCACAGTAAATCTCTGGATCACCCTTTATTGTGTTGCCATCATGTGATGTTGTGAATTTTGGACCGACATGCTCACACTTTTGAATCATGACATCTTTCCATCAGAGTAGCGGAAGCCTTACTGGTTCATGATATTTGCAGCAGCGTAGCAGAAGCATAGTATAAAAATATCAGAACCAGGTTATGTAGATATGCACCAGTCATGATTTCTTCAATTAAGTTTGGATGCTGTGAGCATGCGGCTTTGGATTGACTCCTCAATTCTGATCAGCTGCAACCGTCCAAATGTACTTGCAAACAACAGTTAGCAATAAAACACATGAAAGTGTCTTTGATCTCTTTCGTTGAATTGAGGTACACGGCCCACGATTCCCCGTTGATCAGTATAGATACTGCCTGTGATCAGGTAGGATTCCTAAGAATCTCCTTGACAGGGTTTCGCAGCTGTTCTAGCTGTTCTCAAACCGAAACGTCTCAAAGAAGACAACACGGAGTGAGTGAACCAGCAAATTGAGATTCACTGATTGATGAAAAATGATTTGAAAAACAATCGCGTATTGCTTGAAGAAAGAATTTTTCAATACAACGAAGGTTTTATGAGAAAGATCAATTTTCAAACAAAATACTTTTTGTATTAGAGAATGAGTACACATTCGACGTGCTAGTGAAAAGAAGAGATTCGCACATCGAACGGTTTTTCTAAAAGTATTTTTCAATCAGAGATACTTTTTGAATTTTGAAAACATAAGTACACATTCGACGTGCTAGAGAAAAGAAGATTTGCACATCGAACGGTTTTTCCAAAAGTATTCGTCAATTCCATTCCTGGACCAAGGTTGATTCAAGATTGAATCCCCCCATCGTTTCTATCCAGTTGTCACAAGTTTGATCTTTTGCAAGATTTCACATGTCACCCACCAAGAGCTTGTTTGATGTTGGCTCTAGAAGGATTTCCATCTTCATCATGAATATTTTTACATATCACTCGGATGTTCTGGCAATACCACAAGGATAATGCGTAGGACTCTTAAGATATACTTACTTTCCACATTGTGTGAAAAAGCAAGTCTTCAAGAATTTAGTGTCCTAACGAGATATTGTGGATAATCTCTTGGCTCTAGACTCAATTGTGCATATTTGGTTCCTATGCCGGAGACTAGGGAGAGGGTCTCCTTCTTCAATATCAACAATCTCTAAGAGAAAGTCGATAGATTATGTCGGTTCCCCGTGAGAATGAAACAAGCCCTTTTAAGAGGAACTTGAGTAGCTTGGGAAGTTTAGTGCAGTGCGTCACTGGGTCCATGACGTCTTGTCTTCAATACCAGTATTACCTTAGTAAGCACTTAGTAGCATATGTATTGAACCCGGATTCTGTCCTAAGGTTGAATTATTGGAGGGCTATTTCTTTTCACCCTTTTCTCATTTCATTTCTTTTTCATTCTTCAACCCCTTCAGTGCTTACCGAGACTTCATAACTAGAACCTTGTTGGGTTTATTCCAGTACTAGCTCTGTCTCAGTCCGCACTCTTCCCATATCTCACTTTTCTCCTTTTTTCATCATACCTAAGGACTCTACACTATCTAGTGGATTGTCCCGGGGTAGATCCCTCCGGCTCTGGCAGATCGTGGGAACAAATACATAACCTAACCATCCTTGTAACACCCCAACCCGACAAGGGTAAAGATATCGCAAATACGGTTTCATATCAGAACTTTAAATACTATACAATGACGAAAGCCTTTACAAAATATTCAAAAAGAAAACATAAATAGCCAAACTTCAAAATAAATCTAAGATCTCTATGGTCAAATCTTGTTCTCAGCTCTACTCTCAACCCAGATCAGCTATCCCAAAAGCTCATCTTGAAATGCTTAAATACCTGCCGCAGGAAAAAAAATGCGGCTGAGCTTACAAAGCCTAGTGAACAGATATAACGAAACAAAAGCTAAACAAAACAAATATACAAATAACGAAATCAAAATGAAATGATGATGAGGGATCTTTTAGGATTCTGCGGAAGCACAAATATACAGAAATCCAAACAACCACATAACAATTTAAACATCTCATAGCACATGAATGACACAAACACAAACACATCAGAACAACCAAACACTTAACATATCAAGAATAACATATTACTTATAAGCCAAACGAAGAGTCTAATGACTAACGGAAACAGTTACCAGAAAATAAACATGGCATTCATACAAATCAATTAATCTACATTTAACACACTTAATTCAATATTGTAGCAGCGGAAATAGCAATCAAATCATGGCAGTCTCACAAACAAATAGAAAACATAGTAGACATACTGTAACTAAATAGACAAAGACATAACATAGCCATTAACAATTACCAGAACAGATATTATAAGCTAAACCATTTCCCATATCAAATCTTAACATAAACAAAGTCTAAACATAGCAGATTAACTATAGACAAATAGGTATATTAACAAATAATGAAAATTCACAATATTAACTGAACAGATTATACGGAAAGAACTTACAGAACAAACAAATACCCACTAGCATAGTCATCTTGCAGAATCAACGAATTCACATAACGATAAACTAACATAACATCAGATGACAGCATATGAATCAAATTTAAACATGTTAATCATAACCCAGCAAAATAAACGGTAGTCACATAAACATACAAAAGCATAAACACATATAATAACGTATAATAGGCCTAGCACATAATTATAAACACTTGAACATACCTAATCATAACCGGAATACTTAACATAGAAATAACAGATAAGGGTTTAGCTAAACTACCACGAGCCCAGAACATATCATATCAAAAACATCATAACTATATAGAAACAA
This sequence comes from Chrysanthemum seticuspe, assembly GCA_019973895.1. Lineage (NCBI taxonomy): Eukaryota > Viridiplantae > Streptophyta > Magnoliopsida > Asterales > Asteraceae > Chrysanthemum > Chrysanthemum seticuspe. The sequence goes on from BPTQ01000007.1 coordinate 281,566,059, forward strand.
TTTCAAAATAATTCGGAGTAGCTAGCTCCCAGAGTTTTATGAAGATGCGTATTGCACACGACATCATTCACCTAGACAAATCATATCGGATAACAGATCAGATCTAGGATGCATCCATATGCCCCACAAACATATATTGGTCATATAATATAACTTGAGCTCATACTAAATAACAGATAAGGGACATGGCAGAACTTCACTCTACTGCCCTAGAGTCATGTCAGAGGTGCATCACTGACACGGACATGGAACCCCCATGACTAGTTAATATTTGGCTCGGGTGTCAAACTAACTTAGGTCAAACAAAATTTCAATTATGACACAGGTCTTAATCAAACACAAGGTTCAGCAAATAACATATCAGATAACTCATATCATAAGGTTCATATTCAAATATAACAAGGTTCAACAAATATGCATATCAAAGTCTTCCTAACATAAAGTTCAAATCAGATATCGCATGGTTCAATAAAACATAAGTTCAGATAAGCAACAGGTCAAACAATCAGGAAAGGGTTCATAGCAATGGCATCGGAAACCCTAATAAGTAAAATAGGAAAGCTAACGAAAAGAACATCCTAAGGAACCTTTACTAAAAAGGTCAGAATATCTGTACCTTAAAGCAAATGAGAGAAAAGCAAACGAACGAGTGAATCACGAAGACATAACGTCGCGTCTCCTTCAACGAATCTACACGGATTATGATTTATTTAATACTTATTAGCATCATTAAAGTTATAACGGATTCATCGCATTAACATTCTTAGAGTAATAGTATATTCTCATTTTATAAGCTTCTTATGCAATTGTAAGTGTGTTACCTATTGATATCATATTTTATCTTTCAGTTTCTTAAACTCATATTCGGACCAGACTTTAACGATTTTTATAAAATACTTACTTAGCTCAAATGAAATCAAGCAAAATCCCAGGGGTTCCCATATGAGTTAAAAGACTCTACAAAAATTGGTGGGTTCTATTTCCATGCTAAAAGACCTACGGAAAATCATAAGTCCAGACCTGTCCAGAACTCACCCAGATTTACACACACCAAAAGTATGACCCCAACAAACACACTTACCCTACTCAACACATCCAACCAAAAGCTACAGGTGTCACACAATATATAAACATCATATCCCCCAAAGGAAAAGTTCCAGAACCTCATAGATTAAATACTAAAAATCATTTACTACATTATAAATTTCAACTCAGCAATTCAGATTCAGACATCCTAACTTCAAAAATATAAAAATCATACTTCCAGGTTTGAAAATGACACAAGACTTATATTTCCAGAAAGCTATTTCAAAGTACTACAATTTAGACTCAAGAATCACCCAAAAACATGAAGGTATCATCAGATAACACCTAGATGAATACAACCTAATTTCAGACTCGTTTTCTCAGCTTTGACACTTGATCTTGTAAAATTCAAAAATACGACTTAGACAACTCCAAATTCGACCAAACCATTTGGAAAACTTAACTAAGACATAAAATAAGCTTTTCCCACAAAAACCCAGATTATTGCACTTATAAAATTGGATCTATAACACACACAAATTCGACATATGATGCTGTCCAGTTTTAGGGTTTATTAAAACCATTATAATCACATGTTTAGACCATTAATTACACTTAGGGTTCCATCCCAATTAGGGTTTCGAATTTATTAGACATGATAACATTTATATATATGTGATTCGGTTCTTATGCTCAACATATATCTATGATCCGATTCAATAATACGTATTACATACATGTTCTCTTAACAAGGTTCAATTCATTATGGTTTGTTCTTGGTTTCATACGGTTCGGCCTCAAAAGAAAAACACAAGATTCGACTAAAACGAAACATATTACAATATATATACGTAAGGTATAACAAAGGAAGATGAATAAACACGTTATACCTTAGCTTTGTTGAACAAAACTCGCGACACCAAGAGGTCTAGGGTTCGGCCGAATAGAGAAGAAAGAAAAGAGAGAGGCAACAAAACTAGGGTTTCAGTTTTGTGTTTATGTGTTGTATTTATAGCTAGTCATTTTTGGTTTAGGGCTTTTGAGTGGGTATGGGCTTCGGCATTGGGTCCAACCGAACAAACAACCCACGCCCTTTGGGCTCTCTTGGCTCTCGGCTCCATTGATCCAAACGAACAAAATAATCGGTCCAACATGGTTCACCAAATAACGAATGACAAGGCCCAACACTTTAGCGAAACGTTTAAATCTTCGTCGTAAAATATCGATCACGTACATATTTTAGTTAAATTCTAATTATTCGTAAGTTAGGTTTTAATTTTCGTTAAATGATTATAAACGTACTTTACGTATTTTATACTTTTCGATTCCAAGGGTATTTTGGTCTTTATTATGCGTTTATATTTTTAGGGTTTTACAACTCTCCCCTTCTAAAAAGAAAATTTCGTCCTCGAAATTGAACAAGACGGAACGGGACAGAAAACAATCCGGATTTCAGAATTTCAAGGAAATAAAACAAACACGATTCTTATTTCAGAACAATTGGATTCTTATCAGAATATTCAAACTCATACTTTTCGGAAATCGAACCAATAATCAAATACTTATAACATATAATCATATACTTATTAACGTATTGGCGGAAAACAAATGAGATGCAGAAAATCAAGCAACACGCTCTAACTTATTCAGGTATCTAATGATGAAAATAACGCATGCATAGACAGAATGAATCCTAACGGTCTTACTAATCACAGATAATCAAACTAAAAGGATATAATGTTCCTCAAACACTACACGAAATATCCTATGATCTCAATAAGGGTACACGGAGACATACACATTTAGAGCAAACATAGAAATCCATAGTTCACACAAATCATAACAATTTCGGTCCAACGCGCACAAAACTTACACGTAACAGATATCGACGAAATCTCACAACTAGGTACAAAATTTCAAACGAACATGAGGAGTGCCAAATAACGGATACAAGTCAATCCATTCACGCATCAACCACAGGCATTTCCCCAGACGTCATATAATTTCAATAAGTTCAAATTATATGATCTCGGTATTATCACGTTGATGAGGCGTCATAATACTTGCATCACATAACAAGTTCTTATTGTCATCATATTCTGTCCCGGGTCATGGCAAACACATAACTAATATCAGAACAAAACATATCATATACGGATAATATACAGATAGCAAGTAACATACTATAACAGACCAGATTCACATACAAGCAGCATATAATGCATCAAATCAACTTACCATTCCATAATGGAAGGAGGCCACTAACTAGCATAAAACGGTTCCTCATGACTCATTACTGACGATCCAAAAAGAAAAATTGAAATATACCAGAATGCTAAACGATAAAACTTCATGATTCAAACCGAGTTCTGAACGAATCAAAAAAAAGTAATGCCGATCAAAATCACGTAGCAAGATATCAAACCGCCTCAAAACGCGTGACAAACGAATCAGAGTAACATAAGTCGCGCCCAAACCATATGAAGTAAATGAATCTTCTCAGCCACCGGTTGAATCTTGTCTCCGTCTTTTGCGTCTTTTGTTGGTCCATCCTGCTTTCTCCAGTAGCATCCTGATGCCTCCAGTAGCACGGCAGTCGAGTGTGGCTTCTGCTTCACGAACCTTTCCAGCACAGAGACTGTTGCAGCAACGCAGGGTCGGCACTATCTTATTCGGCTTCTCGGGTAGTCTCCATCTAACGATCGACAAACGGACGAGCGAAAGCAAAATAACAAAATTCGATGCGAAGATAGGAGGGCCAAATCAGTGAAGATAAAAGAATATCGATGTCAAATCTGAACGACAATCAAAAGGAATCGAAAGATATCTGAACAGACGGAAACCTAATGTCTACCCAATCCTCACAGGTCATAGCCTAAGCTCTAAGGGTCCTAAAACCTAGATCTCTGATACCATAATTGTAACACCCCAACCCGACAAGGGTAAAGATATCGCAAATACGGTTTCATATCAGAACTTTAAATACTATACAATGGCGAAAGCCTTTACAAAATATTCAAAAAGAAAACATAAATAGCCAAACTTCAAAATAAATCTAAGATCTCTATGGTCAAATCTTGTTCTCATCTCTACTCTCAACCCAGATCAGCTATCCCAAAAGCTCATCTTGAAATGCTTAAATACCTGCCGCAGGAAAAAAAATGCGGCTGAGCTTACAAAGCCCAGTGAACAGATATAACGAAACAAAAGCTAAACAAAACAAATATACAAATAACGAAATCAAAATGAAATGATGATGAGGGATCTTTTAGGATTCTGCGGAAGCACAAATATACAGAAATCCAAACAACCACATAACAATTGAAACATCTCATAGCACATGAATGACACAAACACAAACACATCAGAACAACCAAGCACTTAACATATCAAGAATAACATATTACTTATAAGCCAAACGAAGAGTCTAATGACTAACGGAAACAGTTACTAGAAAATAAACATGGCATTCATACAAATCAATTAATCTACATTTAACACACTTAATTCAATATTGTAGCAGCGTAAATAACAATCAAATCATGGCAGTCTCACAAACAAATAGAAAACATAGTAGACATACTGTAACTAAATAGACAAAGACATAACATAGCCATTAACAATTACCAGAACAGATATTATAAGCTAAACCATTTCCCATATCAAATCTTAACATAAACAAAGTCTAAACATAGCAGATCAACTATAGACAAATAGGTATATTAACAAATAATGAAAATTCACAATATTAACTGAACATATTATACGGAAAGAACTTACAGAACAAACAAATACCCACTAGCATAGTCATCTTGCAGAATCAACGAATTCACATAACGATAAACTAACATAACATCAGATGACAGCATATGAATCAAATTTAAACATGTTAATCATAACCCAGCAAAATAAACGGTAGTCACATAAACATACAAAAGCATAAACACATATAATAACGTATAATAGGCCTAGCACATAATTATAAACACTTGAACATACCTAATCATAACCGGAATACTTAACATAGAAATAACAGATAAGGGTTTAGCTAAACTACCACGAGCCCAGAACATATCATATCAAAAACATCATAACTATATAGAAACAATTTCAAAATAATTCGGAGTAGCTAGCTCCCAGAGTTTTATGAAGATGCGTATTGCACACGACATCATTCACCTAGACAAATCATATCGGATAACAGATCAGATCTAGGATGCATCCATACGCCCCACAAACATATATTGGTCATATAATATAACTTGAGCTCATACTAAATAACAGATAAGGGACGTGGCAGAACTTCACTCTACTGCCCTAGAGTCATGTCAGAGGTGCATCACTGACACGGACATGGAACCCCCATGACTAGTTAATATTTGGCTCGGGTGTCAAACTAACTTAGGTCAAACAAAATTTCAATTATGACACAGGTCTTAATCAAACACAAGGTTCAGCAAATAACATATCAGATAACTCATATCATAAGGTTCATATTCAAATATAACAAGGTTCAACAAATATGCATATCAAAGTCTTCCTAACATAAAGTTCAAATCATATATCGCATGGTTCAATAAAACATAAGTTCAGATAAGCAACAGGTCAAACAATCAGGAAAGGGTTCATAGCAATGGCATCGGAAACCCTAATAAGTAAAATAGGAAAGCTAACGAAAAGAACATCCTAAGGAACCTTTACTAAAAAGGTCAGAATATCTGTACCTTAAAGCAAATGAGAGAAAAGCAAACGAACGAGTGAATCACGAAGACATAACGTCGCGTCTCCTTCAACGAATCTACACGGATTATGATTTATTTAATACTTATTAGCATCATTAAAGTTATAACGGATTCATCGCATTAAAATTCTTAGAGTAATAGTATATTCTCATTTTATAAGCTTCTTATGCAATTGTAAGTGTGTTACCTATTGATATCATATTTTATCTTTCAGTTTCTTAAACTCATATTCGGACCAGATTTTAACAATTTTTATAAAATACTTACTTAGCTCAAATGAAATCAAGCAAAATCCCAGGGGTTCCCATATGAGTTAAAAGACTCTACAAAAATTGGTGGGTTCTATTTCCATGCTAAAAGACCTACGGAAAATCATAAGTCCAGACCTGTCCAGAACTCACCCAGATTTACACACACCAAAAGTATGACCCCAACAAACACACTTACCCTACCCAACACATCCAACCAAAAGCTACAGGTGTCACACAATATATAAACATCATATCCCCCAAAGGAAAAGTTCCAGAACCTCATAGATTAAATACTAAAAATCATTTACTACATTATAAATTTCAACTCAGCAATTCAGATTCAGACACCCTAACTTCAAAAATATAAAAATCATACTTCCAGGTTTGAAAATGACACAAGACTTATATTTCCAGAAAGCTATTTCAAAGTACTACAATTTAGACTCAAGAATCACCCAAAAAACATGAAGGTATCATCAGATAACACCTAGATGAATACAACCTAATTTCAGACTCGTTTTCTCAGCTTTGACACTTGATCTTGTAAAATTCAAAAATATGACTTAGACAACTCCAAATTCGACCAAACCACTTGGAAAACTTAACTAAGACATAAAATAAGCTTTTCCCACAAATACCCAGATTATTGCACTTATAAAATTGGATCTATAACACACACAAATTCGACATATGATGTTGTCCAGTTTTAGGGTTTATTAAAACCATTATAATCACATGTTTAGACCATTAATTACACTTAGGGTTCCATCCCAATTAGGGTTTCAAATTTATTAGACATGATAACATTTATATATATGTGATTCGGTTCTTATGCTCAACATATATCTATGATCCGATTCAATAATACGTATTACATACATGTTCTCTTAACAAGGTTCAATTCATTATGGTTTGTTCTTGGTTTCATACGGTTCGGCCTCAAAAGAAAAACACAAGATTCGACTAAAACGAAACATATTACAATATATATACGTAAGGTGTAACAAAGGAAGATGAATAAACACGTTATACCTTAGCTTTGTTGAACAAAACTCGCGACACCAAGAGGTCTAGGGTTCAGCCGAATAGAGAAGAAAGAAAAGAGAGAGGCAACAAAACTAGGGTTTCAGTTTTGTGTTTATGTGTTGTATTTATAGCTAGTCATTTTCGGTTTAGGGCTTTTGAGTGGGTATGGGCTTCGGCATTGGGTCCAACCGAACAAACAACCCACGCCCTTTGGGCTCTCTTGGCTCTCGGCTCCATTGATCCAAACGAACAAAATAATCGGTCCAACATGGTTCACCAAATAACGAATGACAAGGCCCAACACTTTAGCGAAACGTTTAAATCTTCGTCGTAAAATATCGATCACGTACATATTTTAGTTAAATTCTAATTATTCGTAAGTTAGGTTTTAATTTTCGTTAAATGATTATAAACGTACTTTACGTATTTTATACTTTTCGATTCCAAGGGTATTTTGGTCTTTATTATGCGTTTATATTTTTAGGGTTTTACAATCCTTATAACTCCATGCATAAAGTAAAATGGTCGGTCTTTTGGTACAGTTCTTTCCTTCTCGAAACCAATTGAAAAATCATTTGGAAAAACAATCAAGGTACTTGTGATACGAGATCAAAGCATTTTGTACCTTAATAGTTTTGATCATTTAGAAAACCTCCCCCTCAACATGTGCATATGATTTAGAAATTGTTTATCACATGGAGGCAAGAGGACTTTGAAATATTTTCTTTGATCACAATTTTCATACGAAAAAGCCATTTGATTTTCTTGGTAAAAATTCTCCCCCTCAATATGTGCATAGGATATTTGAATACATTTTATCACATAGAGGCAAGAGTTCTTTTTAAGCACATCCACGATCACAAAATCCATTAAGAAAACCATTTGAAAACTCAATCAAGGTACTTTATGTTAAAACATAAAAGCTTTTGTTCCTCGATAGTTTATTTTCCTTTAAAATGCTCCCCCTCAATATGTGCTTCAAGATTCGAAAGCGTTTAGCACATATGAGAGAGCAGCCTGCACAATTGAATCAATAACGATTACCTTTTATCAAATTTCATTATTAAATCACAAATTCTCCCCCGATCAAAAATATCAACCCCTTTGAGATTTTGGATCCCAAGTGATTTAATTAGGTTTAGAAAACATGGGAGAAAATGTGGCCTTGTTTAAATACTCATCTGGTTTTTGGATAAATCCTCCTCCTCAACATGTGCAATGTGTATTTGAAATCGTTTGGCACATGGAGGAAGGAGTGCCTTTGAATGACTAAAACCAATTCCATTAAAACAGATTTGAGATTTAAATCACGATCTCTACCCCGATCAGAAATATCAAACCATTTGAGATTTGTGATCCCAACTGATTTAAATCATTTAGAAAAATTTGGGGAAAGACGTGGCAAGATTCAATTTTGAAAGATGACAGATAAGGACCATTTTAAGACATTAAAGATTGTTAGTGTCAGGTATGATAGTTTTTAAGAGATCTTTTAAGTAAAACAAAACAATTTCACAATCAAACAAGAACAGAAAAAATTTCATTTTGAAAGACCTTGATTCTAAAGAAAAAATCATACCATGACATAACATTAAATCTTTAGATCACCACTTATATTGTACAAGACGGAACTTTTGTGAAGAAACATCGTTTGAAAATATTTTATTTTAAATCACTCTCCCCCTCAATCCATGACAAAAGTCAATAATTGAGTGACTTAGGTTTTGATAACATGAAGTTCGGTGATTTTTAAAAATTAGTCCAATATATTTTCAAAACAATATTTTCCATTTTCAAAATAATTTAATCAAATAATTCAAAATTGTTTAAAAATGGTATCTTGCACAAAGATACGTTAGGTGGTTGAGCCGCTTTTGTTGTTGTTGTTGCTGTAGGGTTTGGAAGAAAAACCATCTGCAGATGCAGTGAGACTTCTTCTTACGTTGCATTTTGAATGCCAACTGAGGTCAAATTAAGCTCCGTTTCTTCAATCACTTAGAAGAAAACCATCTGCTGATGCAGTGAGACCTCTTACGTTGCATCTATGCCAACTCTCCACAGAAGTCCAATTAAGCTCCGTTTCTTCATTTGTCAACCCAAGATATAGTTACCCTTTCCTTTCGGCATCCAATCATCATATTATGTGGGATACGGATCGGGAACATTCTTATACCAAAATACCTGCATACGTTAGTGAACACAAACAGATATATGGTGGTCGACATCACCCAAACAACAATCGACTAATAACAGTCAATTCAACATATTAATCAGATCATATAAGGTATGGGAATAATGTGTTCATCAAACTATAATCATCTAATCCTAACAATCACATCCTAGAAACCTAGTCCTTCAACATAGGCAATTATATTTTACAGATAAGCACGTAGGATGATTATGAAAGTCCGTTAGATGATGTAAATTTGAAAACATTCTCCCCCTCAATCAATGACTCATTTTTCTGAAAAGTTTAAAAGTGCTGAAGTCATTGATTGAGTTTCCAATTTTAACGAAAACTCTGTAAAAAAATTATATTTCAAGCAACTCATTTACCACCATTTTTTGAAAACAACAAATATTTTTCTGAAGAATTTTAGACGGAAAAACATTTGTGTAGGAACAGCAGTCCTTCGACATACTTTCCTCAAATTGTTTTAGGATAAGTGCACGAAATATTTGAAAAATTGTTTAAACGAAGCACTTTCCTTCTTTGAAAAACGGGTTGCTATCAGAAATAATAGAAAACCATAGTTTAAGCTCGGGTCACAGTCTGAAATAACTGCAAGCCATTATTTGAAGCCCGGGTTACAGTCTGAAATAACTGTAAGCCATTTTTGAAGCGCGGGTTACAGTCTGAAATAACTGTAAGCCATATTTTGAGACATGTATTGAAAAAGAATATTTACACCTCCTGCTCGAACTTCATCTAAAGTCCCGTGCCATTATTGAATGACATTTCTAAGACCCTAGATGTTATCGATACTAGAAGACATGTCTTGAGAAAACATATTTTTGGTATTTTTCAAATTTTTCTGATTTTTATGGATTTTTGTTGGTTTTATATTTTTCTATTTTCTTTTTGTTGGTTTTATATTTTTGTATTTTGTTTTTCGAATAAATATTTACAAGGATAGATAAGATGATATAGTAAAAGAAGATGATGATACGAGTACCGAGATAAGGATATCAAGCAGCCCCGTTGTTGAAGAAGAAATCGTCATCTCTTAAACATTCACCACCAAAGCTTCCAAGGCTCCAGAATAGGAGATAGAACATGAGCCTTCGAGAAAAAAGAGACTTTGGCAGCTTCCCCCCAAACCGAAGATCCATTAGATGAGCAGATTCGAAGCTCTATTTCAAGCTTTCCTTAGCCAGGTGCACAAAGAAGCACACCATTATCATAAATCTCGCTGCTCCATTTAAGAACGATAATCAAGGTTCTCCGTTTGGGGTTATATCATCAACAAGAATAACAGCAAAGTATCATCCCACGTATAAATAATCTTCTCAAATTTCTTTTTCACTGAAGTCTGAAGCAATCCATTCCAAAAAGTGTCAAGAGAAAAATTCCCCCAAGTAGTTGAATTGATGCAATCAATCTCTTAGACTAGAGCTCACGAACCCGAATACACATATACCCAAAGACAAAGAAACTTATACCATCGAAGTAGCAGATTAAGTCCAATAGCCAAAGAATAACCCCGATGTATACTTTTCTCTCCCCCTGAAGACAGTGCATGAAGCTCAAGAACCCGAAGTACCCGAATGCCCAAAGAGAGAATAACCGATAACATTGAAGAAGCGGGCCGAATCACTGATTATCTCTGCGGAGGACTATCTCTGCGGATCTTCAACTCCGGAATAAGTGATTATATCTCTGAATCACTGATTAAGCCCTCAAGTAAAACAGCTGAGCATCCCTAATGTACACAATCTCTCTCCCTTGATGATTGTGATAACTTCAAAATCATCACACACTTGTGTACCTCTTTCATCTTCAGAAACTAACTCTTCCATCTCTTCTCCCACATAGTTGGAATAAGAACACTAAACGCCTTGATGAGTAAAACCTTGAGTTTCTCTGCGGTCATGACAATTGTTTTCCCGGGATAACTTCAATCACTTAGAAGTATTAAGTTCATCAAGTTTACTCGCGTTTAGATACGTGTCTCCTTCCCCCTTGCTGGTTTTGATACTTCAGAATCAGCAACACTTTGAAAGCCCAAATACAAGAAATCTGTTGAAAAGAACCTTAGAAGTCTTTGTGAGAATCAACTTGCTGAAGAATATGAGCAAGTCTAATTGGGGATTAAATTCGACATATCACTCTCCCCCAATTAGTGCTCTCCCCTAAACCGACAATCTGTTTGATAAATGCCATGAATTAAGAAGAAGTCTTTAGATCGTTAAATGCAACTCGTCTTTAGTCTTCTAACATGTAGCAGAATATGTAGAACCGACTGTAGACTCGACCTTCTTCAAGATTGTCCAGTTGGTGAATAGAAAGTTAACATCTTCAACTTACCAAAAACAAGAACATCACCAAAAAGCATCCCAATCAACTTACATCTTGCAAATCCCCTTAACTAAAATCCCTCCCAATCAAACAAGAACAGAAAGATGTTCATCAAGGAAATCAGCAATCAGGCCGCAACGAACACACGAAATGGTAACACCAAGCAAACAATCACATCAAACAAGAACAGAAGGTTGTTCGGAATCATCATGTTGATGTGCACGTGAAGCATTAACTGGAAGCACTTTGTCAATAAACTCATATCACCTTGTGAAGATGTCAACTAACGGCTCATAGAAGAAACTCCATGTAACGATGATCCGATAAGAAGAAGCTCGGTTCTTACATGAGTTAGGAGCCGTATGACCATATATTCTCATAAGTCAATCAACCATGCAGTAATTTCACACTTCTTCTCCCCCTCAAGAATTGCATACGGAGTTGCCATTCTTGATTAAATAACTGAAAATCATCCGAATGTTCTGTTCACACTTCTCTCCCGCAAATAAGCACATGATGTCGCCATCTTCATTATAATCGAGCAAGTGGAATGAGAAAACAATCAGTGGTAGCCCGGTTCACTTGATGACTGAAGCGCATGAAAAAAGTATGAAGCATGTTGATGAGAATGGTCATAATTGAGAAGATTTCTCTTCTTCAGAAGATAAAGCGCACTGACACGTACATTTTTCTTTTCTTTGAGGAACGAGGCTTGAACTGAAGTGATCAAACGTCATTATCTCTCTCTTTTCATCTACTCTCTTGGCAAACTTATAATCAACCCCATTATCATTCAGTAGGCTCTTTGTCGTGACAACTGATGGAGAAAACCCAATATGATGAATTTGAACTTGAAGTAAACTACCCCGAACTCATGACTTAAACTTGCACATATGTAACAAAGAGCGGTGCTGATTTCCATTAGCATCTCTAAGTACTCTCAATGTACTCCATACTCTTCATCCAACCAACCATCAAGTATAAGACGTACATTACCTCTTGAAAATCCACAATTGAATGTGACACTGAGCACTACAACGTAACTCCTTAAAGTGATAGTTATTTTGTGGTGGTATGAGCCCAATTCCCCCAAGTGGTAAAAGAAAAGGTAAAAGACACCCAACAATAACTAGATTTCCAAGTCTTCGTTTTTAATAATAAGCTCGAACAAGGATCATGAAGAATCTTCATCCAACCTCCCCGATACCTTCAGATACTAAGTACACTTGCCCGTGATATTTCACTTCAACTTCAAATAAACAATAGTGAATTAACTCCGTTGTCACATCTTCTTGGTTAAAAGCTCAAATCTAGCCTCCTTTGACATTTTAAGTGAACTATGATAATGGTTTCATCCCGACCATGGTTAAAAGCACATAACCCCGTAAACCATGTAATAACCAAACTGCCATGACGAATATCCAAACACACATCCAATTCATGAAGTACACCCTTTTTATCCCTTCTTCGAAGTAGAAACCGTAGCACTAGCATCAGAAAGGATCCCGACCTACACTTTCCTTTCTCCAGGATGGTTCCATCATCACGGGATTTTACAATTCTATGGCTTAAACCGAGAAATAGTTTCTTTCGCGGGATTTTACAAAACCAAGAATAAACCGTAAGATAGATCCGGAAATGCTCATTACTTTAACCAGGATGTTTTCATTATCACGGGATTTTACAAGTCTATGATTTAAACCGAGAAATAGGTTCTTTCGCGGGATTTTACAAAATCAAGAGAAAACCGTAAACAGTGTCAGCTTGAATGAGTTATGACAACCTTGGTTTCGGTGAATATCTGTTTTAGGGGAACATGCAGCGGTTCATCAGCGGTTCATTATCCAACATCAACAATATCATCAACCATCCAATAAATATTCTGGAAAACACATTGATGAGTGTGTAAATACTCATCATTTTCAGTCAAATCTGAACTGCAAAACGTTTAAAAATGCTCAGAAATGCATCAAAACACTGAAAATATTCCAAAATTGCATTTTATATGTTTCAGATGCAAAATGTTTAAAATCAGATGAAAAATGAGCAAAGTTTGCATAATTGGCAGTTTCAGTCCCTCAAGTTTCTAAAATTGTCAAAAATAGTCCCTGAGTCAAAATTTCAAAAGAAAAGTCACCAAAGGTCCTTTTTAAATCATAACTTGTCAAAATTAGTCCTTTGGTGAAAAATATAAAAAGTTTGAGAAAATTACAAGTTTGGTCCTCCAAGTTTCAAATTTGGCAAAAATGGCCCCTGGAATTTGAAAAATGGCAAGTTTAGTCCTTATACTTTGTGAGATTGTCACTTTTGGTCCTTGGAGAAACTTTGCTTAATTGGCAGGAATGGTCCCTTGAAATTCAGAAATTACACTTTAGGTCCCTATGTTATTAACTCTTTACAAACCATTTTGGACCCTTCACACCCCATGTGACCCCCTGTCAAAATGCCTTTTGGACCCTCCCTTTTATATTAATAACCGGTCAAACCTTTGGTCAAAAGCCCAAACACGCGCCAAAACTTATCTTCTCCCACCTGCTTCCTGCAAAAGCTCTGCAACACACAATTGCCTCTCCTCCAGCTCATTTCTCCACCCAACCTTATCACTCCAAACACAAGAATCCAAGAAACAATAATTTCTCCCCTCTCCTAACACTCAATCTCTCTAACAGGTTAAAATCAATTTTGGCGCCAAAAACCATCCTATGGCCAATATCACTTCTAGCTAACCAATGGTCGAGATTCATGGTGGGATATGTCCAGAGAGAGGAGAGAAGGTGTCTTGGAGCATAAATAAGAGAAGAGAGAGGCTAGAGAGAGTTAGTTAGTTTTTATAAATTTTACTTATGTCGTTTTTTAGATTATTGTCTTAGTTTAAATGAAAATGGTGTAATTTCAGTTTCCATGTACCACTTTCAAGTTTACAAACCATTGTAAGTCACTTTTGAGTATCAATCTAATCTTTCATATAAGTTTCAATTTTGTGGTTAACTGTTGAAATTTCTCAGTTTCAAATGTCATTGTCCAAGTTGTTAGTAGTTTATTTTAAGCTTAAATAAGTTTTTTTAAGTCCTTTATAAGCTTTTGATAATCCTGTAATTCATTTTCAAGTAATTTCCATCCCTGGTCAACAATAGTCAACTGCTGAGATTGGTTTGGATTTGGTGATGATAATGGTTGATGCAGTGATGGTGTTGGGTTGAAATAGACTAGGATAGTGTAGGATTTGGGTTGGTTTAGCCTGCTTACAGCTGGACCTCTTGTGAGTATTGATTTTCTCACTTTTCATTTTTAGCTCTAATTTGCATATTATGCTTGAATATTTAATTGTGGTCACCAGTGGTTAAAATGTGTTTAGATAGTTGTATTATGATCATTTAAACCTAGTTTGATCAAAAGTGTTAGTTAAGTAGGAGTTTAGCATCAGATTTGATCACATTTAGATGTTTTAAGGGGTGTTTGGAATTGCTGCATCCTCTGTCCTTCAGGTCATTGCAGTGGTAGTCTTTTGTTGGTTCAAGTTTGATTAGCTCATAGGTGCTCATATTAGTCTTAACTTGGTGCTTGCAAGCAATAAAAGTCAAACTTCCACTTAATCCATCTCAACAGTTTAACTGTTGAGATTTTGTTAAAACAAAGTCTTATTTTGTGTTTGAAAATCTTAGAGCTAGTTTATTTCAGTATCATTCCATCTTAATACATCATAGTTAACCCACAAATCATGATCAAAGTTCCAATTAGTCAAACTTTTTGTTTTGTCAAAAAGTCAAAAATCTTGAAAACCTGTTTTGGGGTCAGTTAGGAAGAATTTTCATGGGTTCATTTCTAGGCCAATCTTAATGGAACTTTGGGTCTTAGAACTTAAGCTGGTCTTGTTTCTTATTAGCATTTTTACTGATTTTTACCAAATTTTTAGAAGTTTCATTTGAGCTTGTTAAAATGGTATTAAATCCCCTGTGCAGGGCATTGAGCCTGCACAGGGAATATGCAGGTTTTGCAGACCTTGCATTTGGCTCATAAGAGCTTCTCTAGGTCTGTCATTTGGTTTATAAGCTCTCAACCAGGTCTACTCTAAGTTCCATTTGTTTATTTTCTGTTTCCAGTTTATTTTAGTGCTTATTTCTTGGCTTGAAGTAGCCCCCCTAGTATCTGTTTTTAGCCATAAGCTCTATTCATCAATCTGTACTAGCTTGTAATCCAGAGGTTGTGGCTTGTTGATTCTAGCTGCATTTGGTCATTTTTAGCTCATAGTAGTTTCTGTTTCAGTTGGGTGCCTTTTGGTGTGCTTTTGGCTTATCCAAGTGCTTATTTATAAGCACTTGGCATATCAGTTCCTTATTCCTTCACACATGCACCTGTTTTTCTATTTTTCCTTTATTCCTCATATCATTTTAGAGTTTTCCTGAAATTTTCAGATTTTTCCAAGCTTGTTAGCTATTTTTGTTAATTTAAATTAGTTTTTAAGCCTTTTTAAATTCTTTAAATATAAAAAATTAAGAAAAGGTTCAAAAAAATAATTTTTCAATTTTCTTAAGTTTAGATAAATATAAAAAGCCAAAAAAGTATTTTTCCATATTTTTCTTAGTTAAATTTGTATTTTTAAATAATTTAATTAGTTTTTAATAGTTTAAAATTCCTAGAAAATACAAAAATAATCAGAAAATTACAAAGATAGTTTTGAAAATTCTCTTTTGATATTTTAGACTTTTTCAATTCATAATTTTATTTTTCTAGCTTTATTTCCTATTTTCTTGTATTTTAGGTAATTACTTAATAGTTAAAAATAGTTTTTAATTAATAATAATTAATTAAATAGTTGTAAAAATAATTTTCTTTTTCTAAATATTTTCTTTTATCATTAGGGTTGTAAAAATATCATTTTCATATTTTTAGGGTTAATATTGCTTTAGTTTCACTTTTTAATTTGTACGTCGCGTAGATTTTAATTTCAGTTTTGTAAAAACATAAAAACAAAAACATCGTTTTAAATATAGTGATAGCGTTTATTTAATAGATTTTATCTTTTTAATTTCCTTTAATTTGTATTTAAGCCGTTGTAATTTGTTGGCTTTTCCTGTAGTTATAATCATATTCCAAATCCCTTTTTCGTTCAAATTTCTCGATCACTTTACGTTTGATAATCCATTGCATAGCTCGCTGGGACATAACGACCCGGGGAAACACTATACTCCTCAGATCTTCATTGCATTCGTTCCTGAGCCGTTTTAAGCTTGTTACGGTCTGCCATTCACAAGTGGCAGGCTTGTGTGATAAAGCTTGACTGTTCGGGAGCGCATCAAATTTTTGGCGCCGCTGCCGGGGAGCTGTGCTGATTATCTTACGTTTAGCAGATTAGTAATTTGGATATTCACTCTTTGTTCATACCATCCATCTGTATATGTTTATATTTTCTTATCCAAAAATACAAAAATATTCTTCTCATTCCTCTTATTCGTTGATTCTATTTCTCTTACCCTCTTTTGCCGTTTAATTCTATTCTTCGTATCCTCTCAACCATTTGATTCTCTTCTTAATCCTCTATATGTTTAATTCATATGTCGACAATCGTCAACATCATCGTCACAAATGTGTGTGAGCGGTGTGGAGGGCCTAGTTCAAGCGAATTTTGCAATTCGTGCGAATTATCCATCAAAAATTCTTTTCAAAGTTATTTCGACCACCCGCCACAACCTAAAATACATTCTAATCTTGACAAACCAGTTCAAACGTCGGAGCTACCCCAAGCACCCACCGAGGATTACGAGGACACTTTCTTTGAAGATAGAGCCCGTAATCTAATCGAACAAATTCAAGCCAATGAAAAAAGGTCGAGAATTAGAATTGATTACGATGAACCCGTTCAAACACCGGTGACTAGCAAGAATGACTTGCCTAATCTTCACATTTCTCAAGAACCAAAACCGGAGACCATAACGGAAGTGGTGGAAATTGCTAGCTCTCAGAGCACACCACTTGTCCCACCTCCTGATTTTTCTGAATGTTCTTCGAGACTTGATAGTCATTCGGATTACCATGTTGATTTTGTTGATTCTTTGAATAAACCGATTCCTTATCATAACTCTCAAATGCAATCGTTTATTCCTTGTGTCGGTTGTGGTAAGCCTCTCTTTGGTTCACCCTGTCGTTGGTGTACGTGTGTACAATGTGGTAATGATATTCATAACGGGAGTTGTTTGTTTTGTGGTTCGAGGAATTCATTTGATTATGATCCTAATCCGAACTCATTTAACGACCCCTCAAACTTTTCCAATTACCCATCCCAACCCGACTTATCTTCATATGACCAACAGTTTTACTGTTGTGAATTTTGTGGAGGTCCTCACCAAGGATTTGAGTGTCAATCCGGAAACACATTTGTCTATGAACAGTTTTCCAGTGATGCTCAGAGTTTTGGTTATAACCAAAATCCATATGATTCACCAGTCCTGACTCAACAGTTTTACTGTTGTGAGTACTGTGGAGGTCCCCATTTCAGCTCTGATTGTCAAATAGGGAACCCAGTTCCTTGTAACAATCATGACTCTTACATGTTTGACAATTCCCAACCTCCACAACATTATACGGTTCAAACTCCACCTGAGCCGTTTTCTCATGAAATCTCCCAAGATTTTGAAACCACAATGAAAACACTTGATGATATGATTCAAAACTTTAAGAATCAAGTGAGTGGTGAAAAGACCATAGGAGAATTGTTGGCCGAAGAGCGAGAAGAACGAGAGGCTCGTAAATCTAGGGAAGAATTATTAATCCTAGAGCAAGCAGCTCTAAGACTTTCCCAATTTCTGAAGGCCGCTCTATATGATGATGACGAGGAGAGTTTTTATCCTTTTAAAGATAATACTTCTCAACTCCCTCAGTCAGTTGATATCCCTGCAGTTGAGATTCCATCTCAAACAACTGCTATCACACCAGAGGCTACCACTCACTCTCTGAACATGGGGGACGAGCATCTCGACACTGTTCCTGAAAAGGAATCGGACGAATTCATAAAGTCTAGTGTTGAGAACCTTGTCCCAATCCCAAGAGAGTCACATGGAATTCTTGATCATGTGTGTGATATTCCTCCTCCTCTTGTCTTCCAAAATGATCATGTTGAGATGTTCTCCGATTCTGATGATGATGATTCATTATCTTGTGGAGACATCGCTTATGTGGAAGATTTACCTTCTGAGCTTGTTAGCTTAGAAGAACAGAATGATGAAGTTACTGACACTGAAATCAAAGATGAAGCTCTTCGAGCAACATTATTGAATGTCAGTCTTCTCATTTCTAAAATCGAGGCTTTCAAAGAGAAACCTATTTCATCTCCTATCCCCATTAAGGATAGTGACATTCTTTCCGATGATTCTATTCCGGAAGTGAAAGCCTTCTGTTTTGATAATATGGGAGAGAAGATTAGTGGCAGTACCACTTCTCATTCTCATAATTCTCTCCCCGATTATGAATCATTTACATTGGAGAAGTTCACCAGTGAACCCACTCATATCAATTCTGAATATGATTCATTCACCTTCATGGAGTTCTCAGATGAACTCACTCATATCATATCTCCGCGGGAGTATGATAAATTCTACTTTGATCTAGACACTCCCGAGATTTGTCTTGATCACATAAGCTTAAATGACGAGATTCATAATCCTGAAATTATGGATCCTCCTATAGATGAAGATGAGTTAGTCATGATGTTTATCATGATTTTCTATCTCTTCTTCACCTATCCCGTGGCTTCTCCTGTTCTTCACTCCTTCGGGAATGAAGACATTATCTTTGATCCCGGCATTTTCATTTATCATTCTTGAGCCGGTTCTATGTATATCTCTTCGGTGTGGAACTTTCACGTACTTCAAATGTTTGTCCAAACATCTTGAATGAAAGTCCGATGGAGATTGTCTTTTCCACTTACTTCCCCATGAACCAATGAATTCGGGGTCGAGTCAAGCTAGCGACTCGGTAATCAAAAACAGTAGCTAAACATGGGTTTTCACCCGTGTGTACCACTCTAGTGTGGGGGAGTTGCCCCACATGTTAAAAAAAAAAAAAAAAAAAGAAAAAAAAAAAAAAAAAAAAAAAAAAAAAAACCTTTCTAAATAATGGCCGTAGTATTTCCCTTTTACGTTATTTGTTTTGGCATAACCGCCGGTACTTTGAATATTGAGGGCAATATTCATTTCTAAGTGTGGGGGGGAATTCTCACGAATTTTATCATATAATTATACCAATTCCCCCGTTTTTGGCCAAAATTTTTTTTTTGGAGTAAGTGTTTTACACTTACTCAATTGGTTATCAGTCCGCCTTGTCTAATAAACTAAAGGATTGGCTAATCCAGGAGCAAACGGCTCTTGGTAAAGATATCTCAAATCCGTTGACGGCTTGCAATTTGCCCAAAATTGTATGGTATTCAGCTCACCATATCCTTAAAAGTGAAGAGTTGGCTAGCCCGCAAGGTTATGGCTTGTGGTAAAGGCAGTGGAAAAACCATTATTGGTAATCAACTCACCAAAGATAATATTGATAATTTATCTAAGAGTTGGCTAGTCCAGAGCAAACGGCTTCTGGTAAAGACAAAATCAAATCCGTTGAAAGCTGGTGGTTTGCTCAAAATCACATGGTTATCGGTGTACCATGGTTCTTACTTGAACTGAAACATTTGGCTACTCCAGAAGTAATGGCTTTTGGTAAAGATTTTCAAATCCATTAAGTTTTTCTCAAAAGATTGCTAGGGACTAGCAATAGTTTAGTGTGGGGGATTGATGAGTGTGTAAATACTCATCATTTTCAGTCAAATCTGAACTGCAAAACGTTTAAAAATGCTCAGAAATGCATCAAAACACTGAAAATATTCCAAAATTGCATTTTATATGTTTCAGATGCAAAATGTTTAAAATCAGATGAAAAATGAGCAAAGTTTGCATAATTGGCAGTTTCAGTCCCTCAAGTTTCTAAAATTGTCAAAAATAGTCCCTGAGTCAAAATTTCAAAAGAAAAGTCACCAAAGGTCCTTTTTAAATCATAACTTGTCAAAATTAGTCCTTTGGTGAAAAATATAAAAAGTTTGAGAAAATTACAAGTTTGGTCCTCCAAGTTTCAAATTTGGCAAAAATGGCCCCTGGAATTTGAAAAATGGCAAGTTTAGTCCTTATACTTTGTGAGATTGTCACTTTTGGTCCTTGGAGAAACTTTGATTAATTGGCAGGAATGGTCCCTTGAAATTCAGAAATTACACTTTAGGTCCCTATGTTATTAACTCTTTACAAACCATTTTGGACCCTTCACACCCCATGTGACCCCCTGTCAAAATGCCTTTTGGACCCTCCCTTTTATATTAATAACCGGTCAAACCTTTGGTCAAAAGCCCAAACACGCGCCAAAACTTATCTTCTCCCACCTGCTTCCTGCAAAAGCTCTGCAACACACAATTGCCTCTCCTCCAGCTCATTTCTCCACCCAACCTTATCACTCCAAACACAAGAATCCAAGAAACAATAATTTCTCCCCTCTCCTAACACTCAATCTCTCCAACAGGTTAAAATCAATTTTGGCGCCAAAAACCATCCTATGGCCAATATCACTTCTAGCTAACCAATGGTCGAGATTCATGGTGGGATATGTCCAGAGAGAGGAGAGAAGGTGTCTTGGAGCATAAATAAGAGAAGAGAGAGGCTAGAGAGAGTTAGTTAGTTTTTATAAATTTTACTTATGTCGTTTTTTAGATTATTGTCTTAGTTTAAATGAAAATGGTGTAATTTCAGTTTCCATGTACCACTTTCAAGTTTACAAACCATTGTAAGTCACTTTTGAGTATCAATCTAATCTTTCATATAAGTTTCAATTTTGTGGTTAACTGTTGAAATTTCTCAGTTTCAAATGTCATTGTCCAAGTTGTTAGTAGTTTATTTTAAGCTTAAATAAGTTTTTTTAAGTCCTTTATAAGCTTTTGATAATCCTGTAATTCATTTTCAAGTAATTTCCATCCCTGGTCAACAATAGTCAACTGCTGAGATTGGTTTGGATTTGGTGATGATAATGGTTGATGCAGTGATGGTGTTGGGTTGAAATAGACTAGGATAGTGTAGGATTTGGGTTGGTTTAGCCTGCTTACAGCTGGACCTCTTGTGAGTATTGATTTTCTCACTTTTCATTTTTAGCTCTAATTTGCATATTATGCTTGAATATTTAATTGTGGTCACCAGTGGTTAAAATGTGTTTAGATAGTTGTATTATGATCATTTAAACCTAGTTTGATCAAAAGTGTTAGTTAAGTAGGAGTTTAGCATCAGATTTGATCACATTTAGATGTTTTAAGGGGTGTTTGGAATTGCTGCATCCTCTGTCCTTCAGGTCATTGCAGTGGTAGTCTTTTGTTGGTTCAAGTTTGATTAGCTCATAGGTGCTCATATTAGTCTTAACTTGGTGCTTGCAAGCAATAAAAGTCAAACTTCCACTTAATCCATCTCAACAGTTTAACTGTTGAGATTTTGTTAAAACAAAGTCTTATTTTGTGTTTGAAAATCTTAGAGCTAGTTTATTTCAGTATCATTCCATCTTAATACATCATAGTTAACCCACAAATCATGATCAAAGTTCCAATTAGTCAAACTTTCTGTTTTGTCAAAAAGTCAAAAATCTTGAAAACCTGTTTTGGGGTCAGTTAGGAAGAATTTTCATGGGTTCATTTCTAGGCCAATCTTAATGGAACTTTGGGTCTTAGAACTTAAGCTGGTCTTGTTTCTTATTAGCATTTTTACAGATTTTTACCAAATTTTTAGAAGTTTCATTTGAGCTTGTTAAAATGGTATTAAATCCCCTGTGCAGGGCATTGAGCCTGCACAAGGAATATGCAGGTTTTGCAGACCTTGCATTTGGCTCATAAGAGCTTCTCTAGGTTTGTCATTTGGTTTATAAGCTCTCAACCAGGTCTACTCTAAGTTCCATTTGTTTATTTTCTGTTTCCAGTTTATTTTAGTGCTTATTTCTTGGCTTGAAGTAGCCCCCCTAGTATCTGTTTTTAGCCATAAGCTCTATTCATCAATCTGTACTAGCTTGTAATCCAGAGGTTGTGGCTTGTTGATTCTAGCTGCATTTGGTCATTTTTAGCTCATAGTAGTTTCTGTTTCAGTTGGGTGCCTTTTGGTGTGCTTTTGGCTTATCCAAGTGCTTATTTATAAGCACTTGGCACATCAGTTCCTTATTCCTTCACACATGCACCTGTTTTTCTATTTTTCCTTTATTCCTCATATCATTTTAGAGTTTTCCTGAAATTTTCAGATTTTTCCAAGCTTGTTAACTATTTTTCTTAATTTAAATTAGTTTTTAAGCCTTTTTAAATAGCTTTAAATATAAAAAATTAAGAAAAGGTTCAAAAAAATAATTTTTCAATTTTCTTAAGTTTAGATAAATATAAAAAGCCAAAAAAGTATTTTTCCATATTTTTCTTAGTTAAATTTGTATTTTTAAATAATTTAATTAGTTTTTAATAGTTTAAAATTCCTAGAAAATACAAAAATAATCAGAAAATTACAAAGATAGTTTTGAAAATTCTCTTTTGATATTTTAGACTTTTTCAATTCATAATTTTATTTTTCTAGCTTTATTTCCTATTTTCTTGTATTTTAGGTAATTACTTAATAGTTAAAAATAGTTTTTAATTAATAATAATTAATTAAATAGTTGTAAAAATAATTTTATTTTTCTAAATATTTTCTTTTATCATTAGGGTTGTAAAAATATCATTTTCATATTTTTAGGGTTAATATTGCTTTAGTTTCACTTTTTAATTTGTACGTCGCGTAGATTTTAATTTCAGTTTTGTAAAAACATAAAAACAAAAACATCGTTTTAAATATAGTGATAGCGTTTATTTAATAGATTTTATCTTTTTAATTTCCTTTAATTTGTATTTAAGCCGTTGTAATTTGTTGGCTTTTCCTGTAGTTATAATCATATTCCAAATCCCTTTTTCGTTCAAATTTCTCGATCACTTTACGTTTGATAATCCATTGCATAGCTCGCTGGGACATAACGACCCGGGGAAACACTATACTCCTCAGATCTTCATTGCATTCGTTCCTGAGCCATTTTAAGCTTGTTATGGTCTGCCATTCACAAGTGGCAGGCTTGTGTGATAAAGCTTGACTGTTCGGGAGCGCATCACACATCGTTCACATATTATGTCGGCTATTGTTGTGACCACATGGAGAAGTAGACCCGATATGCCAAACTTGATGATGAAGTAAAATTCCCCAGATTTGTTACTTAAACTTGTACTAATCCTTGTGAAAGAGAAACGGTGTACCCAATGTACAAAACCTCTTGACAAATCCTCAACTGCGTGAGACACCGAAGTGATAGCTACGTTGTGGGTAAAGCGAGAAAGAATCACAACCGTAACTAAATAGCCAAGTCTTTATCACACTCTATAAATGCCCAAACAAGTCATCTTCGCGGAATGGTAGAAAGAAAGAAGACGAAATAAGTAAACGCGCCCGAAAAAACTTCACTTCAAATCCAAATAAGAAATACCGACCACAAACAACCCCGTAGTCAACCTAGTGCCAATAAAAATTCAAGCCGTGACAAAATACCCTTCGTGAAAGAGGTATACACCAAAGCACCAAACCTCATAACCCATTGAATCACATCATCACGCCAAATCTCATCATCTCAGCAAATCACACTATCAAGTCTCAATCCTTTTAGCCAAATACCATCATTAGCCGTAAACAAATGTATCATTCGTTGAAAGTTAATGACCATACATTGTTTCATTTGTTCACAAAGTCCATCTTAATATTTACCGACCTCCTCAATAACTCAGCTCATCCGAATACATTCATCTCATCATTATCACACCAAAGCTCAATTGGAGAATAAGTTCGGTTCAACCACGACACATATACCCGAGCCATTAATATGTCATGGGTCCAAGACTATCATACATTATAAAAGATTTATCAAAAAAATCTTATTCATCCAAGAATAAATTACGCATGACCAAAGTTGAAAAACCATGTAAGCATATTGCGACATGACCCCAGCACCATAAATTACCTCAGCCTTTATCAAATAACTTAACTGGTCCAATTCAAGCCCAACTCCCATTCTGCAAAAATTCGGCCCATGAATACTAGAGAAACGCCTGAGCAACATACGACTTACAACTTGGCCTACATAAGATTTCTCATACACTTGAAGCCCATGTGACATGATACACAATCCAGATATCAATACATCTCAACCCTAATAATTAGGGGAGTATAAAAGGCACCCAACTCTCACTTGACCTAAAATTACTAACACAAAACCTAAAAGCTCTCTTCTATCCGCCCCCATCAGTTAACACCACTCGACAAATAATACTCCTGGAAACAAAAACCTACACACAAATCAGTATTGGTCCGCCTCCCATAGGGATGGAATAGATGGGTCCTTGCTTCGACTAAGCCACAGGGATGGTTTAACCGAATCAAATAAGCCACAGAGATGGCTCCAATCGCTTGAAAATGTATCAATAATCCGAGGTGGGTAAGTAATTCATTAATCATTAAGCTTTTCATTGAACCGAATCAAAAGCAGATTGAAACTCTCATGTTTTGAATCTTCTTTGATATGTTCGGACATTAATCAAAATCAAGAGGTCAATGATGATTAAATTTCGTGATTTAGATCTTTTGAATGGTCTTGAAATCTTTTAATGTACACGAAATAAATTTCTGAGATTCAATTAAACTTCCTCTAACTGAACTAGGGGAGTAAATGAGCCCATGAATGGTTAAGTACATTCCTCTGTTTAAAATTTGGATGTTATCAAACTTTTTAGATCAATGATGGTTTACCGGAGGTGTGGATCTGAAAAAGGACAAAAATCATTATCCCACGGAAAAACTGAGGTCTCTTTCTTTTATAGTTTCTTTTGATTATTTCCTTATAACCGAATCAAGAAGAGGTTTGAACCCATAAATGGTTTTGAACTATCTTCATTTAATTCGAACATTGTCCAATAAGTATAACACGAATCTGTGATGAACCAATTGTGTTAAGGGCCTTTTTCAATGGTCATGATATACATATATCACCAAACACGAAATGGTTTCTGAGATTCATTTGTTTTTTATTAAAGCATCGAGTCTTGGTTAAGTTGATGTTGTGAAACTGAGATTGAATGGTGTAGAGTTATTGGTTGATGATATATATGTTGGATCTGTAATTACTTATTTTCTTGGATTGAATATGTAACAAACTGAAGTTGATGAGGTTGTGATGAGGTAGTATCATTTTCATTTTGTGAATTGTTTGCAGTCTTGATGAGGATTATTATTAGAGGTTAATGAGTCAAGTCGCTACACGTTTAATATGTGAAAACTTGCTTCATCGAGCAACTCGCTTCTTTAGCAACACGCATCTTTAACAACTGCTTCATTAACAACTCGCTTGTAACCCAACTTTCTTGACCTAACTCGCTCAAAAGGGAGTTGCACCCTTAACAAATGCGAGTTAAGTAACTCGCATTGAAACTTGACCAGAAACCCAACTCGCTTTTGACCATACCAACACGCATTTGACCTGACCAACTCGCTTACCGAACATTGAATCTAGACAGATATCAACAACTCTCATTAAGTAATGCAAGTAGGCAACTCGCATAGGGTTTATTGTATTTGGTCAACATGACAACTCACATCCAAGAATACATTGAGTCAGGACAGTCAATACTGTCAACTCGCTTTGAAACCAGTCAACTCGCATGTAAGAAACAAGTAAACTCGCATAGAAGAATAACCACATGAGCATATTCATTGTTTGAGGACCAAGGACAGTTTTAACAATACATAAAAACCAGAATCAAATCTGCTTTCACAAGACAAATTCAGTAACATGTTGAATGCTTTAAAGACCAGTATCAAACCATTTAGAAGACTGTTTTGAGAATTAGACCACAAAGCAGTTTTCAAAAACTTGTTCTAAAACAGTTATGAAGAACTTGTTAAAATACTGCAAAAACTGTTAAAAGTGACCACGAAAAGCATCCACCCAATAAACATTTTAGACTAGATTCAAGGACAACAACAAACATTCAACATGACCACATCAAACCGCATCAAAGAACCAAATAAACCGCATACACGAACCACAACAAAAACCATGCAAATCATCAAAACAACATAACCTTGGCTCTGGTACCAATTGTAGGATCTTAATATTTATGTTGTTTGATGATTCGGGTGGTCTAGGATAATGATTAAATAAGAAAGCCATTTAGATATAGATGAAGAGAGTTGAGAGGAGGTTCTTGAAAGAGAGTTGCTTAAACAAATGTAAGGTTAGATTCAAAGAAGCCACACTCCTTCCATGGATGGAAGGGGTATTTATACTTACAACTTACACGACCTCCTATCGGCCTGTGGATCAGGCATACAGTGGGTAAAGACCCGTCCTTCCTCCACGGTGTTACACTACGCTAAACTAGGCTAATAACTAACTAATAAAACAGTAAATAACGTAACTAACGATTTGTCTACGAGCTAACTTATGCTAGATAACACTTGGGGTGACCGACTCTTTACTATGGAATTTTCTAATTCCTAACAGTTTCACACAGACAAAGCTGAGGTATGATCATAATTACAATCTACTCTTAAAGAAGCAATGAATGATAGATCCTTCAAATTTAATTTTATTGGTATACTTGCGCAAAGAATCAAACTTTGTTGTTAATTACTATAAAATTCAATCTTGCAGTTCTAAAGGCAGCAGAAGATCAAGTAACCATCACATGGGGTTTTAACCAAACACTCACAAATGTGTCACTTGAAGATCAAGAATTTGATTCCTAAAAAACATCCCTCAGGTGTAATAAATCTTTACGCATTATCACATGTGCATTATCATATGTCTTAACTAGAATCAGTGATTTCGTCCCAATTATAATGAGTAGATTTCATTTATGTTTCATCTTCTATGTGTCAAATGGGTAAAATCAAAATATTTAGTTAAAATGATGTGTTGCTTAATGTGCTTAATAGTCATACAGATAAGTTCATGAGCTGTTGTTATCGGAATGTCGGTCACAAATTGCGTAGGCAATTGCTACGGTTAAGTATGACCAGATGTCGATGAATAAGGAATACGAGTATTTGATGAGCGTGCTTTGTTTTCAAAAACGAGCTTCGAATATTATGTCGACGTTTCCTTATATTTTCCTGTTTTCATCCACTATGCCTAATTGTTGTTTGCTGTCATATTAGGTGCACTTTCCGCAATTATATATAGTAATCATAGATATATGTTGTTTGCCATGTTTATTTGATTATAATGAAATAGATCTGGATGAACTCAAGAATGTGTTGATAGATTGTGGCGTGACCAATTTTAGATATTGTTAGGCTATCTATTTATTACTAACTTGCTTTACGTTATTCTTGCAGCTACCCCCTTATTCACAGAAAATGGGATAATAATGTTGACCACCTAAAGTTATCAGACTGTGGAGCAGAAATACTCATTCCAGAAGGCCATTCCTCTGAATGGAATTCAAATGATGGTGAAACACAAGTTGAAAGGACTTCACAAACCAATAGTCTAACGGTTAGTATACCCGATCGTGCTGAAATATCTGTTTATGTGGTTCCCGTTTCAGGCTCATTTACAATATATACGAATATATAGTGTGAGTTTCTGGGATTAGTTGATACTTTGATGCACTTTGTGTATATCTATCCAGTTTTTTCATGGTTTGACATTTTCTGCTACATGTTATGGTAGGTTGATTATATGATTCAAGCAAAACCGAAAACAGCAAAACGGGAGGAATAAATGTGGGGGCTGATGCGTCTTCAGAATCAGGTATGATTCATTTTAGAAGGATGCAAGTTGTCGGTTATTGGACACGAACGTTTATAGTTTATGTCATTGGAATCTTTAAACCATACTCGACCTACAAACTACTTTTTTTATTGCAATTTGAGTTTATTGAATGTGATTGTTGATGCTACAAAAAAGGCCTTTCATTGGAGCCTGCTAAGTTTATGTTAATTACAGTTAACAAATAGTTGGAAATGACTTGGTTATTTGCTCCTGTAACGAATCAATCTATATGCATGATGAGCACGAAAGTGGCACGATATAATAAGGTTACTAACAGATGCTACTTTCATCAAGAGGTGTCAAAATGGGTTGGTTAGGTAACGGGTCGATACGGGTAGCTTATTTAAGCTTATGAACATGTTTTGGTCTAAGTTTTACAATCGCGTATTAGGACACTCAGAATCACACTCTACTTCCGTTGAAATAGCTTAGGATTATACACAAATGCATAAAGGTTTGGCGTACAAAATCTTATTAGGTTATAAGGTAAAGTTAAACATGGAACTGACTCACTGAGATATAATAAAATATAAGATTTTGAACATGTCATGCATCATCTTGCATTAGGCAAGATAAAAAGCAAGTTGCACAATGGCCCATAACATTTAGTATGAACACTGAAAATGAGTATCTATTTAGTTAGCAAAGATATAGTGTTTGTGTCCGCCACATTGCTTTATTTAAAACTTATTCAAGCACCAAATGCACCCATTTGTGTATAAACGGGTTAACATAAAATTTAGGTACTTTACTTCGTGGTGCATTGTGAATGTGCACGGTTTATCATTTGGGGAGATGTCGTTATGTGTACATGTGTATCATCAACTTTAGCTATAGAAGTATTTTGTTTATGTAAGTCGACAAGCTGGTAGACTAAAATGATTAATTGTCTACATTTAGACTTTAATACCAACATTTGGAAAAAAGTATCTATTACTTTAAAAAGGTCATGTCAATTGACTGGGAGCTTATGGCAATTGGCTGATATTGTCTTTAAACTGTTATATTTTAAAGCATTATGGTACAAAAATTCAATACACTTGGCCATTGTAGTGGAATAAATAGCGATCATGAATACAATAATGACAACTGAATTGGATGAATTGGTTGGCATTTGTATCAAGTTAGAATTATTTTATGTGCAGTTGAAGCTGATACTGATGAAGATAGGAATGAATATACGTTTACATAAAGATTTTTGCACATAATTTACACACCACACATATAACAAAACTCATATAGCATAAAAAATTAAATGCAAAAAACCCGCCGCAACGCGCGGGTGCATCATCTCGTGTATACTATTTAACAACCCCTAGTCCGAGCATGGAGGTTCATGAATGCTTAGACTAGAACTAAACTTGAAGAACAACTATGAAGGTAGTCCTGTAGTGAAAATATCTACAAATTGATGTGTTAGGGAACTTGAATAACATGAACATGTCCAATGGCAACTCATTCCCTAACAAAGTGTAAATCTATTTCTACATGTTTAGTCCATTGGTTGTTAGGATTTAGTGAATCCATGTAGAAGTGTCGGTCACCCCAACAAATGTTAGCATATTACAACTCGTAGACATAACGGTATATTAGTTAGATTACTAGTAGTATAAGTAACACCGTGGAAGAAGGACGGGTCTTTACCCACTGTATGCCTGATCCACAGCCCGAAGAAGGGCGTAGTCATTTGTATAAATAGCCCTCTCCCCACAAGGGAGAGGGTTGGATGTTCACTTGCTAATCTAACCTTTCATTTGGATTTTTATCTCTTAGAACATCTCACTTTCTCTCTCTAAACTCTATTCTATACGCCCCATTATTTGTGTTTGATTATGTGTTTATGAAAACCAATATGTTACAAATGGTACCAAGAGCCATGGTTTGATCACTCATCTTTCATGTTCTTGGATTTCTAGTGGTTTTCATAAGGTTTTTGGGTTTGAATAAGTTTAGAGTAGTTTTCATCATTTGGATCATTTGTTGTGTTAAAGTTTGAATTTTGATAATACTTTTGTGTTTAGAATCATTATAAGTGTTTAGGTTTTGGTTTGGAAGGCTTGAATCGTCGTGGTTGGATTGTATTTGGATTGAAAAGTGTTGTTTTTGAAAGTTTCATTTATGCGGTTTGTTCCTCGAATGGAATTTCATTAAAGCGATTTGTCTAGAAAACTTTGCGATTTGTCTCACGGATGAAGGCTTGTTGAAGCGGTATGTCACTATACTTATGCGATTTGTCATATTTTTGTGAAGCGGTTTGTCTAAGAAGCGGTTTATCTATTGAGACAAAATGACAAGAAAGGACAAAGTAGTGGAAGTAGTGGGTGTACTTGTCTACTATGCGATTTGTCAATTTATACGATTTGTGTGTTATGCGTTTTGACTGTTAAGCATTTTGTCAACTTAAGCGATTTGTTTGTTAAGCGTTCTGTCAACTTAAGCGATTTGTCTCTTAAGAAAATTTTAAAGTAAGAGGTTTGACACTTAAGCGATTTGTCTGGAAAGCGATTTGAGTAGGAAGCGAGTTGACTGAAGCGGTTTGTCATTCGTGCGATTTGTCAGAAGCGGTTTGTCTGAAGAGGATTGATAGAAGCGGTTTGTGCTTAATAGTCTGATATTTAATTGAAAATTGAGACTTGACATTTGATATTAACAAAATGTCTTACACCACTGATCCTGTAATCTCAAATGTGCTCAAATTATATGATACTGTGGACAACAAAGAAAGTATTAGTTACTCTGAAATATTAACCATGATTGATTCAACCAATGATGATTTGAGATCTTCATGCTCTGAGTTCAATGAGAAAGAATTGCACCTGTTCATGCTACAGAATGCCATGCAAAAGGAATGCTACATTGAGCCCTATCAGCAACTTTACTCTCACCTCATGTTACTTCTACCTAGAACTTTGCTGTTAAACTTAGAGCAATTGGAGCAATTGGAGCTACAACTTGACAAAGAGAAGGTTCAAAAGGATAGTTCTAGTGTTGCACTTCAAGTAATCTACAAACAATTTCAATCGTTCATCAATGGGGAATATTCATCAGATTATGATCAACACATGACTGAAGTGTCTTTCAAAAGATACATTGGAATGGAAATCAATGAGTTCATTGAGACACTTATCCATCTTATAGACAATGTGAAGAAGTACATTGAGGAAGCTACACAGAACTGTGATAACATGAATGAATGTGGGATGCAGTCAATAGAGACGTGTGATGAGTTGGGAAACTTATTAGTCGAATCATCGGGTATTGCTGACGTCAGAATGACAGACACAACAAAAATGAATGCAACAAGATGTTCAGAAACTCTTGCCTCACAGAAGGAGGATGCCGAGTGCAGAATGGTGAATGAACAAGCATCGGGTGCAAAACCTCCGGTAATTATTATTAATGATCCATCTGTGATTAACTTTGTGCAAACTGATGACTTTACAGAACAAAATGTAGATGAATGTTCTGTAACTGAGGCTGAGTCAAAGATAAAACATATCATGACTAATAACGTGGTTGATAAGAAAATTTATGACGAAATTTCAAACAAATACTCAATTCTTGAAAAACATTGCATTTCTCTGGAAATTGCAATACAACGAAAAGAAGAAAGTTTTCAAGCTACAAAGCCATGCATAAATCCGGAATTCCCAGAATTTCGTAAATTTTTTGAAATCAACCAGTTAAAAACTCAGCTTCAGGACAAAGACTCAACCATATGTAATCTGAAAAAACACATCTCAGACATGCATAAGGAAAGTAATTTGGGTGTGAACAATCTTGATATAGAGGTCAATGATTCCATTAAAGCTAGGAATGATGAATTAGCGTTATGTATGGCCAAATTATTAAGAGAGAATGAGTCTCTGAGAAAGATTCACATAGAACAATGTATCCATAGAACAATGTATTTAGATCAAACAAGCTCTTTGTTAGCAGACATTGAAGCTCTCAAAGCTCAACTTCAAGATAAGAGTTTTGCCATAGTTGCCTTAAAAAATGAGCTTAGAAAAACTATAGGGAAGGGTGTGAACACTAAGTTTGCAAAACCATCAACCTTGGGGAAGCCAGTTTCACAAATCACTAAAGAACGGTCTGTAGTTAGGCAGCCTAATGCATTTATGTCAGAAAGATCTAAATCCTCAAAATTAAGGCTTGCCTCCCAAGTTGATGAGAACACAGTTTTGTCAAAATCAGTCACTTCACTAACTCATTCCAATAAAATGAAAGACAATGCTCAGGTTAAAGCTCAAATATCTAAGATTAGGGATGTATGAAGATCATCTAGTGCACTTAAGAAGTCTCAAAATCTTCACCACTCCCCTATGAAACCACTTAACAGCACAAAGTCTAAAATTAGGAATAGGGAAATGGTTACGTCTTCCATTGTGACTAAGGAATCTAACACTCCTTGCTCTTGCCTTAAGTGGATACCTACTGGTAGAATTCTTAAGAACATTGAATCCAAATGGAATAACACTCCTAGCTCTTGCCTTAAGTGGATGCCTACTGGAAATTTTTTTAAGAATGTTGGATTCAAATGGATTCCCATCAGAGTACTGGCCACTAATGACATCCCAAAGGCTGACTGTAATTCATCCAAAGGACATGATACTCTTGCCACTAACCCATCTGAATATAAATCTACATGTGCTATTAGTGCAGATACTCCTCATTCCTTTACATGTACAATGCTCAATTATATCATAAACATCATGACATGGTTTCCAATAGAAATGAAGCCTCTTTATTCAGGAGCTTCAGCATGTCAAAATTGATATGCACGTACCATGACTCCTGATCACCTCTGCTCAGGACTCGTACCTCATTGATTGACGGTTAATTCAATCTTGATACAAAAAAAAAATAAAAAAATAAAAAAATTCCTTTAAATTTTTTTATATACATACATATACAAGATATTTCATTAAAATTCCTTAAAATCCATAAAAATTTGAAAAATCAGAAAATCCCAAAAATAGATTCAAAGGCATGTCTTCTGGTATCGATAACATCTACGGTCCTAGAAATGTTATTTAATAATGACACGGGTCTTTAGATGAAGTTCGAACAGAAGTTCAACTGTTTTTTAAAACATGTCTATTTTCTTTCATCTATACTTACGTACCTATAATGCTTTGGCTTCATAAATGGGTTTAATTCAATCAATGTTCACTCGTGTATATTCGTGACACTGGTTCAAGGGGGAGAATTAATTTCATACTGTTATTCATGTCTGTTAATTCATCTCTGCATGATTTCCTCTATATGATTTCTTGAGATATGCATATGTTTCTGAGTAACTAATTGGTGTTAAGATATTCTTGAGATATGCATGTGTTTTAACTATTTGGTGCAAAAATATTTTTTCAATACATGTCATTATGCTTCTTGCATTATATGTATTTTTTGAATTGGCTTGTGTATCTCTTGAATGCATTTATCATGAGTCATATGTCCTATTTGGATTTTTGTGGTCTCAGTAATGTTGCTAGTTGTTGCATGTTACTTAGAGTGATAGAATCTGCCAAATAATATTCTGATATGTGTTATGTGGTATGCGGTTTGTCAAGTTCATGTGTAGCATGCGACTTGTCCAAATCAATATGGTATGCGGTTTGTCTAGTCCAAGTATTGCATGCGATTTGTCATTCGCAGGGACTAAATGTGTCAATATTGAAAACTGGTTCTTTGGTATAAAAGATGCGATTTGTCTTACTTGGTTAAACCCATCCAATTCCTAATCAAACGTTGCATATTTTTCTCTCTAAACATTCATCGAAGCGTTTTGTCACTCTAGAGTTCTCGTGGTAGGTTAAATAACTAAGTTCTACATATATTTGCTAATAACCTATTTCGAAACACCTATCTAATTATAATTTCCTTGCAGATTCCCTCTTTCTTATTCCATTCGATAAAACCATCATCTAGGTTTGTTTTTGTTACTGTGTTTATGATCTGGGTTTAGATTGGAATGTGTAGAGGTTTCATTGTCATGAATAGGCTTTGATTGTGTGTGATTGTCTCCCCTTTAAGCTCGCGTGTCCCTAATAGTGGATTTGAGTTAGATAGTATGTAGTGGTTTGGTTGATGTTAGTGAGTAGCTTATATGTTTAATTTGTGTGTTTATGTTGCATAATTGTGGAATTTGTATGCCTGTAGTATGTGTGGCTTAAATGATGTCCGTATATGTTGTTTCTCGTATTATGTTCTTATAAGCGGTTTAAGGGATGTTGCTTGAAAGCGAGTTGTCTTTTAAAATTCTTGAATGTGTTTTGTCTCTTAAATTCTTGAAAGCGATTTGTCGTTTAAAAATTCTTTAATGCGACTTGTCATTTCAAATTCTTGAAAGTGGTTTGAGGGTTATTGCTTGAAAGCGATTTGTTGTTTTAAAATACTTGAATGCGATTTGTCGTTTAAAATTTTTAAAGCGGTTTGTCTGTTTATATACCTAATGCGTTTTGTCACATGCGACTTGTTGTATGCGGTTTGATTTATGCGGTTTAACTCTTGCAACTTGACCATAGCGTTTTGTCCTATGCGATTTGACATATGCGATTTGATAAAAACCTTGACCTATGCGGTTTGAGGCATGCGGTTTGACCCATGCGACTTGTCTGTTTAACTATGCGATTTAACCCATGCGGTTTGATTGCCATGTGACTTGTCCCTATGCGGTTTGATCCTATGCGGTTTGTCCATATATAGGTTGATCTTATGCGATTTGTCTTATATGCTGATTGCTATGTATCCATCATTATACTTCTTTGGTCCTGTGTGTTGATCGTATACTTGCTATGTCTTTGTGCACTTAATCTAACCATCATTCACTGTCAATTCTCTGTGGTGTTTATGAGATTCCATTGTTTGATGTTCCTTTGCCTCATTAATATCATGTTCACTAATATGTGTATGCTATGTCATAAGCATGAATTATTAATTTAGTGACTAAGATATTTCGTTGCAATAAGGTTGATATGCTGACCTTGTCTAACATAACAAATTTCCGAATATTGTTGTTGAATGTGTGCTCTACAGAAATACAATGGCAGGCACCACATCTTCTGAGAATCTTGCTACCGCTGCACCACCCACTGTACCTACTAATGAGGAAATTCTTCCTTATGAGGAATGGGTTAAAATAGCTAGAAGCAACTGATTTGTGGATGTGGAAAGAAACCAACCTAATCCCATCTACAGAATAACAATTGATCTTTTGAAGAACACCAACTTCTTTGGTGCCTTAACTATGCGGTGTACAATTCCTTCAATATACCTGCAATAATTCTGGAATACTGTAGCATGGGACAAGATCACAGCGGTATACACTTGTAAACTTGAAGACAAGTGGTATGACATAACCGCAGACACTCTCAGGGAGGCTCTACAAATCACTCCAAGAGACCCCGCAAATCCATTCGTCACTCCACCTACAACTGAAGAGCTAATGGAATTTGTTGAAGAATTGGGATACCCAAGCAAGATCACAAAGATCTCGGGGGTCATCACCAATGAAATGTATCAACCGTGGAGAGCTATTATCACCATTCTTAACCTTTGCTTAACTGGTAGGACTTCGGGGTTTGAGAGAGTGAGGGCTCTATTGCTACAAATTCTGTGGGGAATAGTAAAAAGAGTAAACATTGACTTTGCGAAACGCATTTGGAAAGAATTCTCCTTGGCTATGGACACCTTCATCACTGATAAACAAAACTTTCTGAATCAAGTCAAGGGAAAGAAATCCAAAAACAAAAGGGTGATTCCCAACATAAGATTCTCGAAGCTAATTATCCAGCACCTGCAGCAAAAACATCAATTTTCTCCAAGAAGCGTGTCAGCTCTCTATGAAGCCGGTGATGAATTTATTCTTGGAAGCTTGAAATTCGTAGCCAAAGGATTGAACAAAGAGATTTTTGGAACGCCGATCCCTGATAACGCTACACGCGTCGTTCGGGGTCAAGGAAACTTCCTTTTCTTCGAGCAAGTTTTATAACACCCTAGGCAGTGAACCTAATCGTTGTAGTGTAGTAATTAGGGTAAGCCACGGGTATTGATATCGTTCTCTAGGGGAATAGGAATGCTAGTAGGGAGTTACTACGCTAAGGTTAAGGTTGAGGAAGATTATTTTTTAGCTTTTTATATTTTATGAAAATGGAAAGGTACGAATCTCGGGCATTGGATTTGGGGGGTTGGTATTTCTACCGATTACTCTACTATTATCTAATTATCTAAACTAAGGTTGTGGGAGTCTATGTCTAATTAATGTGTGCTCGTATGATAGTTTAAAGATGTGTTTACTTAGTTTGTATTACTCCTTAATTATCTCCTATTGATGGTTGAGTGTCACGTCTTATTCCTAGTTGCGTTGTGTGTCTAAAGTTGTAGGGTATGCGTTTCTCCCTAACTCTTTGAACTTACCAAAGGGTCTTGTCTACAAATCCACTTAGAGATTATAGACTCCTACTCTAAGGCGCTCTTCGGATGGTTTAGCCTACAATCACTCAGGTAATCATACTCTAAGGTTCACAAAGATGAATCAAGCATTAAGTACACAACGAATGACCTATCGCATTACTAGATCATAGATCAACTAAGATAAGAAACAACCAATCAATATTCAATAATTAAGTTTCATACTTCCTAAGCAAACACACAAATAAATTAGCCGGACATGGAGAACATGCAAGCATACACACAAATAATCAAAGACATAATTGAATTAATGAAGCAAAGACTTATCTTGGTGTAAGATAGGGTTAAAAACCCTAAAATACTGTACAAGACACCTTAGGTTCGGTTTTAGGTTTTTACTCCAAAGACTCTCCACACAAAGACTGAAAAATTCGGATTCTATATATAAGATTACAATTGCGACGGCGTCACCTTATGTTTAGTGACGCCGTCGTGTCGCCGCCATTAGGGTTTTGTCTTGGCCACGTTAACCTTGCGACGGCGTCACCTTATGACCGTGACGCCGTCCTCTTCAGCTTCTGACGTCGTCTGGATCGCATCTAGGCCGTCTGAGTAGCGACGGCCTACTCTTTCACAACTAGACGCCGTCTCTTGAAAACACGCGTTTTGAGTTCTGACCCGTCACAATAGTTTTGGGACGGCGTCGCAAATAGCACCTGACGCCGTCGCCTTCTACATTCAGCAACTGTGAGTGTCTCGATTTCGACTTTGGCCATTTTCTTCATATATTCGCGCCTTTCCGTCCAAATAAGTGCCATTCCAGCATTTTGCCTTCACGAGACCTAAAAAGTGAAAAGGAACGATATTAAGCAATAACGGATACAAAAGTGATCAAATAAGGACTTAAACGACCCCTCAAAATGGTACATTTTAAAACCTTATCAATCCCTGAAACACTTCTCACTGACAGAATCAAGAAAGCCGACTACTTCAAGAAATATATGAAAAAGGCTTCAGGCACAACTGTTGAGGACACACCCGATCCTACTCCCACACTGTTGGGATATGAAATGTCAAAGTACTGAAGAGTTAAAGTGCTGAAGAGTTAAAGTACTGAAGAAGTCAAAGTACTGCTAAAGTATAAAGTCAAAGTACTGCTCGATACATCAAAGTACTGCATGCTTAAAGGACTGCTATGCAAAGACGTTAAGGATTAATGTGTAAATTCTAGAATGTTCTAAGCTTACTATAGTATTACTTGTCGTACAAGGTTATAATTGTAAACCGACTAGGGTTATCCTTAAGCCTATAAAAGGACCCCTAGGTTGGCATTAGAGTTTACGTGCATTATTAGAGTTCTAGAGAGTTCGATATTAGTGTTTTAGAGTTGTTTAAGAATCTGTATAACAAGCAGATTCAGAGTTATTAATAAAATCATTAAAAGTTAAAGTTAATTCTTCTTAGCTTTGTTAAGTAAATTCCGCATACTTAATAGAGTTTGCTCAGTGTTTCATTGTTAATAACTTAGGATTTATCCGAGGTTATTAAACCCTTAACAAGCTATATAAGTTAGTTTGGTTAGAGTATATCGATCCAACAAGTGGTATCAGAGCTTGTGAGGCAGTACAACAAAAACCTAAAGATGTCGACTGAAGTTGTTCCACCCCCATCCATCACCTCACTAAGAATACCAATCATTAAGAAGGGAGAATACGACCTATGGAGCATGAAGATGAGGCAGTACACTGCTATTACAGACCATGCACTATGGAATGTGATTGTCAATGGTAATGAAGTAGTTCCAGAACCTGTAGAGATTCCTGGACAACCTAAACCACCCAAAGCTGTTTTACCTGCTGCAACAATAAGAAATCAAGAGAAGGCCCTCAACATATTGTTATCTGCTATTCCTGATGGTCATCTACTCAAGTTCCATGATGCTAAGGATGCAAAGCAACTCTGGGCTGCTCTCAATACAAGGTTTGGAGGTAATGATGCTTCCAAGAAGATGCACAAAAATCTGTTGAAGCAGCAGTTTGAAACATTCACTGTTGGAGAAAGAGAAGGCCTTGATGCTGCATATGACAGATTCCAAAATCTTCACAGCATGCTGGAGCTATACAAAGCAGAGGTTTAAGTTGAAGATGCTAATCTAAAGTTCTTAAGGAGTTTGCCCTCGACATGGCATGTGATTGCTACTATGATCAGAGGACAACCTGGTTTGGATGTTATGGACTTTGATGATCTTTACAATCATCTGAAGGTGTATGAGCATGAGATGAATGGCCAAACTAGTTCAAAATTTCACAGTATTGCCTTTTTGTCATCTGAAAAAAGAGGCAGTACTTCCACTAAAATTACTGCTTCTCCTTCTCAAAGTATTGTTGCTCAAAGTACTATTGCCTACTCTACCCCCACCTTTGCTCAACAAGCCTCACCAACAAATACCAACCACTCAGATGAAGTCGTATGCTCATTCTTTGCACAACAAGCTACTCTACCTGTTACTTATGAAGAAGATTTGTCACAAATTGAAGAAGATGCTTTTGAAGAAATTGATATCAGGTGGCAAGTTGCTATGATCACTGCAAGGATCATGAAGTTCATGAAGAAGACATGACGAGGCATTGACTTCAAACCAAAACAGGGAATCACTTTTGACAAGTCCAAAATTGAATGCTTCAATTGTCAAAAGACTGGACACTTTGCAAAGGAATGCAGGTTTGCTAAATATCAACCAAACAGGATGACTGAGAAACCAAAGCTTGAGCTAAAAGAAATTCCTATTACAGAAACAAAAGCTTTGGTTGCTCAAGAGAATCTATCAGAGGTTGAATGGAGTGCTGAGTTTGATGATGAACCAGTAACTTATTGTATGGTAGCTGTGGAGGAATCAGTGGAAGAGTTTGATTGGAGCACAACTTTTGAAGAGGACCCTGGACATGCTGCTTTGGAATCCAGAGATGGTCTAGGAAGCTTTGATTGGAGCATGGAGAGTGAAGATGATCCTGTTCTACTTGCTATGGTAGCCACTTCACCAAATTCACCCCTATCTCTGAGGTATGCTCTAAGTGTCATAATTTTTATCAAAAACTGCTAAATAATTATGTTACTGAAAGAGATAATTATCAAAGGGCTAGGTCTGAGGTAGCAGATTATCAAATTACTTTAGAGTCTATGGAAGCCAAAATAATAACTCATGAAAATAATGAAATGGCTTGGGTAGAAAAGTGTGAACAACAGGATTATCAGTTAAAATTAAGTGAATGGAAGTTAAATTGTAAAATTTCTGAAATTGAGAAACTGACTAAGGAAAGAGATGAATTGTTAGCAAAGTTTGGTGCTTGGAAAGAATCTGGTCTTTCTCATGTCACTTATGTTGAAAAACAGAGAAGGGCTTACAATAGAACTGGACTAGGTTTTGGTATGAATTTCAGTAGCATAGAAGAAAACCCACCTAGTGATAAGGATGATCTTGATTTTGAGGATATAACAACTAGTGATGATGAACTTATTAACTATGTAGACACATCTAGTAATGAGGAATCACTTAGTGAACCACCTCCTGATTATAAGAAATACAAAGGTTATCATGCTGTCCCACATCCCACTGGTAGTCATCAACCTATTAGACCTGATGTTTCCCGTTTTAGAGTAGACAATCTAGAGTTTAGGAAAAAGCTTACTGGTGAATCTAGGTCTGAAACCCCAAAAGAAACTGCTGAGACACCTAAGGTAGATGATTTTAAGAGTCAAGCAGTACCTTCCACTCAAAGTACTGCCACATGTTCAGCAGTACCTTTAGAAAAACCTTCTCAAAATACTGCTAAACCTTTTTGGGATAATTTTGGTCAAAACAGTTTTAATCATTCACCTAGAAGACAGAATAGTTTTGGTCATAGACATAGAGGAAGCAATTTTGGGAGTTTGGGTCAAAAATTGTGTTTTGTTTGTTATAGTCCTGATCATCTGATTAAGCATTGTGACTTTCACTCAGAGTACCTAAGCAAATTCCCAAAGAACAGAACTGCCAACCAAAAACCAATGGAGACTAAACCAGTTTGGAATCATTCACATAGGGTTAACCATAAAAACTTTTCACAAGACTATAGGTACCCTCACCAGAGAAGAACTTTTTCAAAACCCTTCAAACACTTTCCAAGGTACTGTTAAGCCAAAACCAGTACTTTCTCAAAGTACTGCTCAGTTTTCACCAAACACCTTTTGGAATAGGAACCCTAGGAGATCTAATTACTATCAATCTAGAAGGCGTTACAACTCTAAGAAAGTAGCTAGATCAGGGGACTCTACACCAGAAGTTAAAACCAAATGGGTTAAGAAGGAAAGTACTGATGGGGAACAAACAGTACTTTCAGTAAGTGATCTGTGCTAAACCGTCAAGTCTAACAGACTTAAAACAGCTTAAGCAAAAATGCAATGAAGATCAGGAGAATATAATGAATTCCCGGGTCGTTATGTCCCACGGAGACTCAATGGTGTGCAAACACTTGATCAGACGATAGATTGATCACTAATGATAGTGATCAGAAAAGATTTGGATCGAATATTACACTACTGAAAAAGTTTTATAAAATAAAGCGACTTAAATACAAATTAAGAAAATTAAAAAGATAAAATATATTAAATAAACGCTATCACTATTTTTAAAGTGATGAACGTTTAAAACTTAAAACGTACGTTTAAATAAAAATAACGTAAACGTACAAAATAAAAAGTGAAACTTATACAATATAAATCCTAAAAATATGAAAAATAGATTTTTACAATCCTAATTATATAAGAAAATTATTAGAAAAATAAAATTATTTTTAAAACTATTTATGTAATTATTATTAATTAAAAACTATTTTAAACTATTTAATAATACTCTAAAATAAAAGAAAATATGAAATAAGACTAGAAAAATAAATTTAAGACTTAGAAAAATCTAAAATATGATAAAACTAATTTTAAAACTGAAAATATATTTTTTAGACTTTTTATGTATTTATTATTAATTTAAAACTATTTAAAACTAATTAAAATGCTAAAAAATACTTTTTAAACTAAGAAAATTATGGAAAAATACTTTTTATTACTTTTATATTTATCTTATCCTAAGAAAATAGAAAACATATTTTTTTTAAGCTTTTTCTAATTTATTTGTATTAAAAGCTATTTAAAAAGGATTAAAAACTAATTTAAATTAAGAAAAATAGCAAACAAGGTTAGAAAAATCTGAAAATTTCAGGAAAAGTCTAAAATAATATAAGGAATAAAGGAAAAATAGAAAAACAGGCACTTATGTGGAGAAAAATGGAACTGATGTGGAAGTGCTTATGGAAATAAGCACATGTTTAAGCAAATGGAGCACAACAAGCACCAAACTGAAATGGAAGCTACAATAAGCTAAAAAGGACCAAATGCAACAATAATAAACAAGCTATAACCTCTGATAAGCTAGTTGCAATGATTGATGAGTTGAGAATTAAGCTAAAAAGCAGTTTCTGGTGGTCTACTTTGAGCTCAAGAATAAGCAATCAAATAAGCTAGAAACTAGAAACAATAACTTGGAACTTGTACAAGACCTGGGTGGGTATATGCAAACCAAAAATCAGACCTTGCTAAGCTCAAATGAGCTTGTGGCAAGGGCTGCAAGTTTTGCAAAAGCCCTGTGCAGGCCACTGTGCTCTGCACAGGGCACTAACACCATTTTAACAAGCTAGATTGAAGCTTTTAGAAATTTCACAAAATTATGGAAAAATGACAAAAAGAAGCTAGAGCAGTTAAACTTTTAAAAGCCACAAGCTTCACTGATTTTGGCTCAAAGATGAGCTCTTGAAAGATGATTTTGCAGTTTATATTGTACAAAAATGATGAGTATTTACACACTCATCAATCCCCCACACTGAGATATTGCTAGTCCCTAGCAATCTTTTGAGAAAAACTAATGGATTTTAATCTCTTTACCAAAAGCCATTACTTCTGGAGTAGCCAAATGTTTCAGTTCAAGTA
Source organism: Chrysanthemum seticuspe (assembly GCA_019973895.1). Lineage (NCBI taxonomy): Eukaryota > Viridiplantae > Streptophyta > Magnoliopsida > Asterales > Asteraceae > Chrysanthemum > Chrysanthemum seticuspe. The sequence continues at coordinate 281,608,928 of BPTQ01000007.1, forward strand.
AGAACCATGGTACATCGATAACCATGTGATTTTGAGCAAACCACCAGCTTTCAACGGATTTGATTTTGTCTTTACCAGAAGCCGTACCCTTCTGGACTAGCCAACTCTTAGATAAATTATCAATATTATCTTTGGTGAGCTGATTACCAATTATGGATTTTCCACTGCCTTTACCACAAGCCATAAACTTGCGGGCTAGCCAACTCTTCACTTTTTAGGATATGGTGAGCTGAGAACCATACAATTTTGGGCAAATTGCAAGCCATATAAACGGATTTGAGAAATCTTTACCAAGAGCCGTTTGCTCCTGGATTAGCCAATCCTTTAGCTTCCTAGTTGAGCTAAAAACTGATTTTGCAACATTTTGACTTTTGAAGAAAAATGAAAAGTTGACTTTTTCCAACTTTGATCTTGATTTAAGGGCTGATAATGATCTATATTGATGAAATAACACTACTGCTAGCTAGGGTATGGAATTTTAAACACAAAATCAGACTATGACTTGCTAAAACTCCAAGAGTAAACAAATGGGACAGATTCCAAACAGATTTTGACTTTCAGTGTTTTCAAACACTAGACTAAGACAGATATGAGCATAAAAAAGGTACACAAGGATGAAACAACAGGTTTAAACCATTTAGCTAGCCTCTACAACAGATTTATCAGCAGTACCAAAAACACCTTATTCTAACTGTTAAGACTAAAAACTGAGCAAACTGATGAACCAACATGTGATAAGGATCAAACCAAATCTAAATACCCTAATTAACACTAAAGAAGCAAGTAGGAACTAAAATCAAACACAAATACAGATACAAGCTTAATATGCAAAATGGCTCAAAAATGGAAACTGAGAAACTCACTCATGTGTATCCAAATTGTTTGCAGACCAAAACCAAACCCAATACTAACCTAACCTATGCTATTTCAACCTATTATCACCTCTGCATCAACCAAATTCATCACCATTCCAATTTTAGCTTTCTGTTGACTTTTGTTGACCATGGATCAATTTTACTTGAAAATGATTCAAAAGCTTTTCAAGAGCTATAAATAACTTAAGTAAACTTGTTTAAGCTTTCAAAGAAGCAGTTTGACTCTTAAACATAGGTGTTTAAAAACTAAATTTGCAACAGTGGAATTTTGAACATTAAATTTAAATGAAACCTTGAAATGGAACTTGAAAACAGAGTACAATGGTAAATTAACTTGAGTTTGAATAATAGAAACACAAAATTACAGATTCTAAACTAAATTAAGACATTAAAATAAAAAACGACATTGAGGAAAAATTAATAAAACTAACTACTACCCTCAAGCTTCTCTTTCCTTCCTTTTTATATGCTAAAAGTCTTCTCTTTCTAGTCAGAGTGTTTCCCACTTAAATTCTGAGCCATTAGATAGCTTGGATTGATATTGGCCATCGATTGAATTTTGGCGCCAAAACGTGTTAGCCAGTTGAGGTGTTGAGTGAAGGGGAAGAGGAAGCATTTAATGATATTTGTTTTGTGTTGAGGTGGAGGGGACAAGGTTGTGTGAAGGTGAGGAGGGGGGGTGTGGTGATGGAGTGATTTCAGGGATTGGTTGGGGAAGAGAAGAAAAAAGGCGCGGGCAAGTGGATTTGACCAGATATTTGACTGGAGGGTAATAATAGAAGGGGGTTCACAATGCATATGTGACAGGGGTCCAAGGGGAAAGGCAGGCCAAAAAGGTTTAAAAAGGATTAATAACTATAGGGGCCAATTGTGTACATTCTGAAACTTCAAGGACCTAGGCTGCCAATTCTGAAAAGTTTCTCCAAGGACTGAAAATGACAAGTTCCAAAAGTACAAGGACTAAAGTTGACATTTTCCAATTTCCAGGGCCATTTTTGCCATTTTTCAAACTTGAGGGACCAAAGTTGCAGTTTTGCAAATTTTATATTTCAAGGGTTTGTTTTGACAACTTTTTGAATCCCATGGACCTTAAATGACATTTTTCTTTATTTTGATATACCAGGGACTGTTTTTGACAACTTTTGAAACTTGGGGGACTAAAACTGCCATTTTTGCAAATTTGATACGTTTTTCATCTGATTTTGATAATTTTGCATTTAAGACACATAAAACACTGATTTGTGATATTTTGATCATTTTGATGTGTTTTTGAGTGTTTTCAGATGATTTTGCAGTTTATATTGTACAAAAATGATGAGTATTTAGACACTCATCAATCCCCCACACTGAGATATTGCTAGTCCCTAGCAATGATTTGAGAAAACATGATGGATTTTAATCTCTTTACCAAAAGCCATCACTTCTGGAGTAGCCAAATGTTTCAGTTCAAGTAAGAACCATGGTACACCGATAACCATGTGATTTTGAGCAAACCACCAGCTTTCAACGGATTTGATTTGTCTTTACCAGAAGCCGTACCCCTTTTTTGTCAGGGACCATATAGTTTTATTTCTTTTT
>BPTQ01000007.1:281611390-281639416 GCA_019973895.1 Chrysanthemum seticuspe
TCAATGGAAGCTTCGGGTGTGATTTCAGTTGACAAGCTCTCATAATATTCCTTCATTAGAATAGAATCCTCATCATCATCGTCATCATATCGGATTCTTATGTTCATCTGCTGAAGCTTACACACCATTCTTTTCATTTGTAGTTTCTTTCGAATGCGTATTTCTTCAGAACTTTGAGGAAGATAACACTCCTCGTAATCATTGAGATGCTGTGAAGGCTCGGAAGTCTGATGACTGATGGAATACTGTGGGGGTTGGAAATTGTCAAAACCGGGAGAATTGGAATTTTGAAAATTTTGATTCATCGGTTGACATTCAAAAGTCGCATGAGGACCCCCGCAATTCTCACAACAGAGATAATTGGGAAAATAACTTTCACCAAAGTTCTGATTGTAACATGGTTCTGGCTCATAGACAAGCGGAACCCGTGGTGGACAATCAAAACCGTAATGAGAATCATTCCCACAAAACTCGCATGAGTAGGATTCGTATTGGGGCTGTGGAGGTAGGTAGGAAAAATCGGGTGTTTCATTTGAAATGGGATCGGGATTACCGACAAATTTGTCTCCGAAACCCTCATTGGTACATCGCCGACAATTTCCACCGTTAAATGGACCTCCACACCAGGAACATGTTGAAAACCATGACATAAAGAATTAAACGGATAAGAGGGATAAGAGATGAAGAATTAAACGGTTATAGAGGATAAGGAATGGAGAATTAAACAGATTAGAGGGTAAAGGAATGGAGAATTAAACAGATTAGAGGATAAAGGATGGATATTTTTGGATTTTTGAAAAACATGCTATAAAAACAAAGAATGAAAATATTTTTGGCGTTTTTAACACTTTAGGAAAAGTGTTAATGAACTTTTTGGATTTTCTGATAACTTTACAAAAATTTTTTTACAAAGGATGGGTTATGTGCAAGAGTGGGTCTGAAAAAGGCTAAACACACGCTAAAGCCTCCCCGGCAGCGGCGCCAAAATTTGATCTGTGCTAAACCGTCAAGTCAAACAGACTTAAAACAGCTTAAACACAAATGCAATGAAGATCAGAGAATATAGTGAATTCTCGGGTCGTTATGTCCCACGGAGACTCAATGGTGTGCAAACACTGATTCAGACGATAGAATGATCACTAATGATAGTGATAAAAAAGGATTTGGATCGAATATTACACTACTGAAAAAGTTTTATAAAATAAAGCGACTTAAATACAAATTAAGAAAATTAAAAAGATAAAATATATTAAATAAACGCTATCACTATTTTTAAAGTGATAAACGTTTAAAACTTAAAATGTACGTTTAAATTGAAAACTACGTAAACGTACAAATAAAAACGTGAAACTAAAGAAGGAAAATACCTATGAATATAAAAAATACATTTTTACAATCCTAATTATATAAGAAAATTATTAGAAAAGGAAAATTATTTTTAAAACTATTTATGTAATTATTATTAATTAAAAACTAATTTAAACTATTTAATAATACTCTAAAATAAAAGAAAATATGAAATAAGACTAGAAAAATAAATTTAAGACTTAGAAAAATCTAAAATATGATAAAACTAATTTTAAAACTGAAAATATATTTTTTAGACTTTTTATGTATTTATTATTAATTAATTATTATTTAAAACTAATTAAAATGCTAGAAAATACTTTTTAAGCTAAGAAAATTATAGAAAAATACTTTTTAAGCTTTTTACATTTATCTAAACTTAAGAAAAATGAAAAATTATTTTTTTGAAGCTTTTCTTAATTTTTTGTATTTAAAGCTAATTAAAAATGCTTAAAAACTAATTTAAATTAAGAAAAATAGCAAACAAGCTTAGAAAAATCTGAAAATTTCAGGAAAAGTCTAAAATAATATAAGGAATAAAGGAAAAATAGAAAAACAGGCACTTATGTGGAGAAAAATGGAACTGATGTGGAAGTGCTTATGGAAATAAGCACATGTTTAAGCAAATGGAGCACAACAAGCACCAAACTGAAATGGAAGCTACAATAAGCTAAAAAGGACCAAATTCAACAATAATAAACAAGCTATAACCTCTGATAAGCTAGTTGCAATGATTGATGAGTTGAGAATTAAGCTAAAAAGCAGTTTCTGGTGGTCTACTTTGAGCTCAAGAATAAGCAATCAAATAAGCTAGAAACTAGAAACAATAACTTGGAACTTGTACAAGACCTGGGTGGGTATATGCAAACCAAAAATCAGACCTTGCCAAGCTCAAATGAGCTTGTGGCAAGGGCTGCAAGTTCTGCAAAAGCCCTGTGCAGGCCACTGTGCTCAGGGACTGTTTTTGACAACTTTTTAAACTTGGGGGACTAAAACTGCAATTTTTGCAAATTTGATATGTTTTTCATCTGATTTTGATATTTTTGCATTTAAAACACATAAAACACTGATTTGTGATATTTTGATCATTTTGATGTGTTTCTAAGTGTTTTCAGATGATTTTGCAGTTTATATTGTACAAAAATGATGAGTATTTACACACTCATCATTGGGAACTTTAGTGAGAGAAAGAAAAATCTTATTATGAGCTCCAACTCTCTACCTTGGAAGGTAGAGAGTATTTATAGTTCTTACATAAGTCGCCACCTACGGGCTGTGGATCAGGCATACAGTGGGTAAAGACCCGTCCGTCCTCCACGGTGTTACTTAACTAAATACTACTAAACATTAACTAATCTATGACTACGAGCTTTCTAATGATTACATATACTTGAGGTGACCGACTCTTTAATAACTGGATTTACTAAATCCTAACAATCTCCCCCTAAGGGAGGTCACCTCAAGATCACCTCAAAATTACATTGAACACAAACAGATATTACATTAAAATTGTTCTTGCATTCTTGATGTAGTTCTTTGCTCAGGAGCTCGTAGACATTGATTCTTCATTATTGCATGTTTGGATAATCAATGTGGAGGTCTTTAACTGATCCACGTGATAATGAGTTTTGAGCCAGCTTTTGAGATCATCAGCTATCATAAATCTCTGACTCTTCCATTGTGGTGTTTGTATTATGTGATGTTGTGACTTATGGACCGACATGCTCACATTCTGGATCATGATATATTCTCATCAGAGTAGCGGAAGTTTTCGTTGATTCATGATATTGGCAGCAGCGTAGCAGAAGCATGGAGTGAAAATATCAGAGTCATTGATGCACTAATCATGATTTCTTTAGAAATGAATGTGTTGTGTGAGCATGCGGCTATGGATTGACTGCTTCATTGTGATCAGCTGCAAACGTCGGGCGTACCTGCATACAACAGTTAGCAATAAAGTGCACGAAAGTGTCTTTGATCACTTTCGTTGAATTGAGGTACAAGGCCCACGGTTCCTCGTTGATCAGTACAAGTACTGCCTGTGATCAGGTAACATTATGAAGAATTTCCTTGACAGGGTTTCGCAGCTGCTCTAGATGTTCTCAAACCGGAACATCTCAAAGAAGACAACACGGAGTGAGTGAACCAGCGAATAGAGATTCACTGATTGATGAAAAGAGATTTGAAAAACAATCGTGTATCGCTCAATAGAAATTGTTTTTGCAATACAACGAATGTTTTAATGAAAATCAATTATCAATCATAAACACCTTTTATTTTGATATATTTGTACACAGTCGATGTGCTAAAGAAAAGAGTTTTTAAGTACAACGACCGGTTTTTCAAAGGTATCCGTCAATCCATAACCTAAACCAGGATTGATTCAAAAGATTGAATCGCCCCATTGTTTATGCTCAGTTGTCATATGGTTGATCTATTGAATAAATCTCACATGCCACCCACCAGGAGCTTGTTTGATGTTGGCTCCAGAAGGCTTTCCATCTTCATTGTGAATATGTTTGCATATCACTCAGATGTTCTGGCAATACCACACGGATAATGCGTAGGATTCATAAGATATAATCTTTCTTTCCACATTGTGTGAAACAGAGAATCTTCATTGAAAGTGTCCTAATGAGATTTATTGATGATCTCATGGCTCTAGACTCAATTGTGCATATTTGGATCCTATTTCGGAGACTAGGGAGAGGTTCTCCTTCTTCAATATCAACAATCTCTAAGAGAAAGTCGATAGATTATGTCGGTTCCCCGTGAGAATGAAACAAGTCCTTTTAAGAGGAACTTGAGTGGTTTGGGAAGTTGAAGTGCAATGCGTCACTGGGTCCATGACGTCTTGTCTTCAATACCGATGTTACCTTGGTAACCACCAGTAGCATATGAATTGAACCCGGTTTCTGCCCTAAGGTTGAATAATTGGAGGGCTATTTATTTTCACCCTTTTCTCATTCAATTATTTTTTATTCTTCAACCCCTTCAGTTCTTACCGAGACTTCATAACTAGAACCTTGTTGGGTTTATTCCAGTACTAGTTCAGTCTTAGTCTGCACTCTACCCATATCTCATTTTTCTCCTTTTTTTTCATCATACCTAAGGACTTCTACACTATCTAGTGGATTGTCCCTGGGTAGATCCCTCTGGTTCTGGCGGATCATGGGAACGAGTACCTAACCTAACCATCCTTATATCACCATACATAAAGTAAATTTGGTCGGTCTATTTGGTATTGTTCATCTGCCGTTGGAACCAATTGAAAACAATTTGAAAATCAATCCAGATACTTGTGATATTTTATCAAAGCATTTTGTACCTGAATTGTTTTTGATATTTTTAGAAAAAGAGCTCCCCCTCAACATGTGCATCATGTATTAGAAATCGTTTTAGCACACGGAGGCAAGAGGAAGAATTAACTTCTTTGAATATCATTTTCTAAAAGATATCAACATCACTTCCCTGATTAAATCAAGTATATAAAGCATATTTGGGGAAGGATGAGGTATTCACGATTTTGCTCCCTCTTAATATGTGCCTCAAGGTTTCAAAGAGTTTTGCACATATTAGAAGGAACCTGCACTTAGAGACAAATCAATCACGTTTCAATTCTTTATGGTTTAAAAGTTGCTCCCCCTCAACATGTGCATGGAGAATTTGAAATCGTTTGGCACATGTGGGGAGGAATGCTTGCAAAACACTTGTGAAACCATTTATCGAATCATCAGTTTAAATCCAATTTAAATCACAAATTCTCCCCCGATCATAATTTTCTAATCATTAGAGATTTGTGATCTCTGTAGATTTAAATTGATTTTGAAAGCTTTTGAGGAGAATTGTGACTTGATTATGAAAACATTTTAACTGATAAGGATCGGATTATGAGACTTTAAACTCCATTGATTAAACATGCATGATTATCTTTCGAAAACAATTGTATGAAAAATAACCTTTTGATTTAATTGAAATCATTCTCCCCCTCAATCAATGACATAAGTTGTTGATTAAGAGATAGATATTTTGACAAATGATCAGATCAGATGATTTTCAAAAATAGGGTCCGAGTTATTTTTCAAAGCAATTAGTTTTCATTAGATAGAAGTAATTGTTTATAGAATCAGAGCATAAGATTTGAAAACAAGATAAAGCATGGCTCTGTTCTTTCTTTGAAAAGCGGGTTATTGCCTGAAATGACAATAAACCATTTTTCACTTTCTCCCAAAAATATTTTTTGATTTTTTTTTAAAATTCGAACAACATCTAAAGTCCCGTGTCATTCTTTGAATGACAGCACAAAGATCGTAGATACTTATCGAATCGAGAAAATCATGACAAAACGATTTTTTTTTTTTTTTTTTTTTTTTTTTTTTTTTTTTTTTTTGGGAATTTTTCAAATTTTTATGGATTTTTGAAAGTTTTATATTTTTCTATTTTCTTTTTGAAGGTTTTGTAATTTTGTATTTTGCTTTTCGAAAAATATTTACAAGAGATGGATGAAGAAAGACCTTTACTTCTCGTCTTCCTCTTGAAGACGTTTAAGTGTTTCTGGTTGTAGACTCTTTAGACCAAGTCGTCGGAGGATAAACTCAAAACGTTCTCTAGGAAGAGCTTTGGTGAAGATGTCTGCTAACTGATATTCAGTCCTCACAAAATAGAGTTCCACCACACCGTTTTCTACTTGCTCCCTGATGAAATGATGTCGAATGTCGATGTGCTTTGCTCTTGAGTGTTGTACGTTGTTGCATGAGAGAGCAATAGCACTTTTATTATCATAGTACAGAGGGATTTTGTTGAATTCAAAGCCATAGTCAGATAATTGAGATCTCATCCATAGGATTTGAGCACAACAAGATGACATGGCTATGTATTCAGCCTCTGTAGAGGAAATAGAAGTACTCATTTGCTTCTTTGAAGACCAGCTCACAAGCTTATCACCCAAAAACTGAGCACCTCCAGACGTACTTCGACGTGTATCTTGACATCCTGCATGATCAGCATCTGCATAGGCTGTTAGTGACATACCGGTGTCCTTCAGGTACCAAAGTCCCATATTGATGGTTCCTTGGAGATACCGAAAGACCCTATTAACCGCTTCAAGGTGCCTTTTGGTAGGCTTAGCCTGATATCTAGCACACATGCAAACAACGAACAGAATGTCTGGTCTACTGGCTGTGAGGTACATCAGGGATCCAATCATACTACGATATTTCGTTTGGTCTACCATGATCCCTGAGTGGTCCTCATCCAGTTTAGTACGCTCTATCATGGGAGTGTCAACAGGGTCACTAGAATCAGATCCAAATTTCTTTAAAATCTCATTTGCATATTTAGATTGATTTATAAAAATGCCTCCGGGACTTTGTGAAATTTGTAATCCCAAGAAAAATGACATTTGTCCCATCATTGACATTTGAAATTTAGAACCCATTTCACTTGAAAAACGGTCACATTCATTGGGGTCAGTAGAGGCAAAAATGATATCATCAACATATATTTGAACGTGAATTAAATGTTTGCCTGACTTTCTGGTGAACAATGTCGGATCAACAGCTCCTTTGCTGAATCCAGTAGATAGAAGAAACTTTGATAGCGTATCATACCAAGCCCTTGGAGCTTGCTTCAAACCATAAAGAGTCTTCTTCAAACGATAGACGTGAGTAGGATGCTCTAGATTCACAAAGCCTTCAGGTTGGCTGACGTATACGACTTCTTTAAGATCTCCGTTAAGAAAAGCCGTCTTTACATCCATCTGATAGACTACCATGTTCTTACTTGCAGCATTGGCCAAGAAGATTCTGATTGACTCGATACGAGCAACTGGAGCAAATGATTCTTCAAATTCAATACCCTCCTCTTGACGGTATCGTTTTGCAACCAATCGAGCCTTGTTCTTTAAAACATCACCATGCTCATCAAGTTTTACTTTTAAGATCCACTTTAGAGCAATGATCATTGCACAATATGGAGCAGGTACTAATTCCCATACATCTAGTCGATCAAACTCATGAATTTCTTTTTGCATGGCATTGAACCAGCTGTCTTCATTCATGGCAGTTTTCACGTCATTTGGTTCGATCTTAGAGAGTACGGAGTTGAAGAAGCACCATAAGGCATCGGTTGCAAGTTGTTTCCGTGTGGATACTGGACGAGAAAGATTTCCAATGATGTTGTCCAATGGATGATCATGTGTCCATTTTCTAAGGTGTTCATGTGGTTGCTGTTGAGGAACTGAAGTAGCAAAGTCGATATCTCCTGAAGAAGATGGTTCTGATGATGATTCAGGAGCAAATATGTTCTCAAAGGGTTCATCTTCTGGAGGAGCAAAAGGGTTTTCATCATCTGTAACAGCAGCAACATTTCCATTGTGTACACTCGATGATTGATGATTTGTTGATGAGACAGAGTGATCAGCAGCAGGCGCTTCTTGACTTAATGACATTGAAACTGAAGGGTTAACTTCATTTACAGGGATAGAGGCAGCCTCTGTTGATGGAACTGACATATCATTAGCACTTGGTTCATAATGTTCATCAAACATTGGATCAAATAATTTCTTCAAATCATCTTCTGAAGGAGGTACATAAGGAGTTGCTGGTGAGGGATTAGACACAAGAGTAGAACTGATAGGACTACTTGATGAAAGGTTGAAATGCGGGTCCAGAACTGGATTGTCCTGGAGCCATTTGACCGGTCAGCTCATCGAACGTAACGTGAATTGTTTCCATGATATTTCGGGTTCTCTTGTTGTAGATTCGGTATCCTTTTCTGTTTGGTGCATAACCTACAAATACTCCAATGTCCGCTTTAGCTTTTAGTTTACCTAAATCTTGACCGTCATTAGTTGGGTAACATAAAGCACCAAACACACGAAGGTAGGATAGATCAGGTTTTCGTTTATGGACAAGTTCATATGGAGTTTTTCCATGAGAGGTGTGAATAAGGGAACGATTTTGGGTGTAGCAAGCAGTGGCAATGGCTTCAGCCCAGAGAAACATTGGAACCTTTGAGTAAATAAGCATTGTTCTAGCGGCTTCCACAAGAGTTCGATTTCGTCTTTCAACTACACCGTTCTGTTAAGGGGTTCGTGGAACACTTCTTTGATGACTGATTCCAACACTTTCATAAAACTGGATTAAATCTTTGTTAACGAACTCTGTGCCATTGTCTGTTCGAACAATTCTAACAGTATTGTTAAGTCGAACTTGAAGTTGCTTGATAAGTTTAATGATGACATATGGAGTTTCATCCTTTGTCCTCAAAAACTTTACCCAAGTGAATCGAGAGTAGTCATCGACAACGACTAAAATATATTTATTCCCATTAATAGTTTGAACTCTCATTGGTCCGCATAAATCCATATGAAGGGTATGAAGAACTTCCATTACTGAGTTTGTGGGTTTTGGTTTGTGGGTTTTGGTTTGTGGGCATATTTTGTGCTTTTTCCCAATTGGCAAGCTGAACAAAGATGATCTTTTTCATACTTTAATCTGGGCAATCCTCTTACTAAGTCCTTTCTGGAAAGATTGTTTATGGTACCAAAGTTCAAGTGATTGAGACGGCGGTGCCATAACCATGACTTAGTTTTGGAAGCCTTTGACAGCAAGCAGATGGGTGAAGATTTCATCATATCTTCGATAGAGATGGTGTATAGGTTTGAACCACGAGTTCCTCTGAGAAGTTCCACACCATCAAGTTCTCTAACAAAGCAAGTATGTTTTCTGAAGGCCACTTCTAAATCTAAGTCACAAAATTGTCCGACATAAAATAGATTATGTCCAAGACCTTCAACATAATATACCCTGGAAATCACACTATTTCCAACCACGTAATCTCCATAACCCATAATAGCACCAAAATGATCATTTCCGAATCTCACAGTTCCGATGAATTTGCTCACAAAGTTCATGAGCCGTGACCGGTCTCTAGTCATATGCTTGGAACAGCCTGAGTCCAGGTACCACAGAACGATTTGAACGATCTGCAATTGAACACAGACAAGAGTGGATAACTGGATAATTGGGATCCCCATGCAAGAATGGGTTCCATTTGGTTAGTAACAGTGATTGGAACACCCACATCAGAGGTAGAAACAATGGACTCATTAGAAATAGATGCAGTGCTAGTGTCCATATTTGACATATTCAAAGTATGTTCACTTTTTAAGGGAATAGTTCTGCCAGTAGGCATCCATTTTCTAGTGGGCATTGACTTAACAAATTTAGGGCCAAACTCATTAACCTTACGCCCAGTAGGTATCCATTGATAACCTATATTACTAAATTTCCTTCCTGTGGGTTTCCACTATTTTCTAACTTTCTTTCGCCTTTGCCTTTTTGCCTTTTTAGCTTAAATTTTAACATTAACAATTTTAGCAGGGCATTTAACAACATTAGACAAATCATTCACACCACATTCAAGATTAGTAACAAAATTCAAGCAGTCATCATTACATGGTTTGCAGATAATATCAGAATTCGAATTAATTACAGTACGCCTATGGCTAATACTAGAATCAACACGATTTGTTTTATTCAACTCAAACTTAAAGTTCCTAGGTTGGTCTTCTACTCTCTTCCAATGCACATTCTTAGCTTGCGAGGTCCTATCTTGCTTGGTATTGCCTGGAGGCTTTGACCCGCTTGCTTTAATGTCACTGATTACTCCTGTAGAGGGAATTATGGGAACATTAGTTGGTTGATCTACTTTTTGCATTCCTGAATTAGACGTGCAGGGATCTGAACTATTTGAAGGCACATTAGTGTTCACTTTCTTAAAACTGGGCATAGAATGGTTTGTATGCTTGGCACTAGGCATAGAATAAGGCATCACAGCTTTTCCTTTCGTACCTAAGGTTTTAGGACATGTTGCTATTAAACATTCTAGCAGCTCTTGAGATCGTTTGGCCTGAATGCAAGCAAACCTAATTTCTCTATCAAGAGGCTTATTTAAGAAATCCCTTTCTACGATCTCACAAAGACATTCTAGACTATCCTTAAGGTGAGCACAATAGTTGTGAAACACAGGTTCATTATTCCTAAGATGAGGAGGAATGTATTTAATAGTCACAGTATATTTGCAGTCTCAGGATGACTTTGATGCAACATTCTCATTAAAAACAAGTGGCAGTTTCCCTTTTTCCTGACTCCTTAGATTCTCAATTTCTTTTTGTAAAGACGTTATTTTTTCGTTGTTTTTGTCACGAGTGACTTTCATTGAATCATATAACTCTTTAAAGTGTCGTTTAACTTTTTCATTTTCTTCTTGAAAGCTTTCGTTTTCTTTTTGTAAAGCATTAACTAAGTTTTGAAGATGAAAAGTTTGAGAATACTAAGAATCTAAAGGAGGAGGCATTTGGGAGCCAGTCACATTGTTCTTTTCACCCTTTAATTGAGAGATTTGGGCTTTCAACTTTCTGATCGTGTTACAATGAGCTTGAATCTGTTCGTCACGTTTGTTTATCTGAAAAACTGCATCAAACTCTGGAACATCTGAGGATGTCTTGATATTTGAGGTTTTGACATTTTCTTTAAGATTTTAATATTTTAGTTGTAAATCAAAATGTTCAACTTCTAGTTTAGAAAGATGTTTTACCAAATTATCGTGATCATCCTGATCAATTTTCTCACTTAGTTCTGAGTTTTTGTTTTCAAGCTCAATAACACGATCATGGGAAACTTTCAATGCAATAGATAATTCATGAAATCGAGAAGCAGTAATAGAGTGCTTAGGAACAGTATAAAACACATCTTGAGCAACACAACTCAAAATCAAATTCTCATTTAAGATGTGCAAGTTCTTTCTTTCAACTTCGTTATATTTGAGTTCTTGTTCATAATCATTGACTTCAACTATCATTGCATCAAATTCCTTTTCTATTTCTTTAATATATGAATTTATCCCCTTTTGAAGACTCTCAAATTGACCTTTTAATTGTTTGAAGAAAGGCATGACCTCAGTTAAATAACATTCTTTAGTTTGCTCAAAACCCCTTTCCCTCTCAGTTATCCCAGTAGGTGTGATTCTCTTTTTACACATTTTCTCAAAATCAACAAACAGCTGATAAACAACATATAGGCTGATTAAGGTCTTGCTATTAGTGGCAATAGATCTAGGAACTAGATGCATTGGTGTATTTGGAGGATACACAGTAGCTACATGCATTTTCCTAAGGGGAGTGTTTGTTTCAATAAGTACATTAACTTTTAGCTTATCCATGTCTTTCTTCCAAAAGATCTGTTTAGGGGTTAATTGAGTTTGAGGCTTAAACATGTTCAAGGATATCCAATTTTCCTTAGTGTAATCATGGGGTTTGATCGTTATGTTTTTATCTTTACACGCAGGATCGTTAAGCTTCTTATTCATTTTCTCCCTAGATGCATAATCTAGTTTTCTATCTTCCTCAGTGCACGCAATGCAACTAGGTTTCTGTCTAGGTTTAAGAATCTCATTGCCATCATAGATTACATTTTGAGCAGCTTTTGCTATCTTACCATACTCAGGGTTGGATTCCTTTATAATGGGGATACTATGCTTATCGCTGAGAACACTATGCTTAGTGATCATGTGAGCAGTCTGAATGGTATTCCCTTGTAGGTACAAATTATTTTCAAGCTTGTTTTTCAAGGTTTTTAGATTAGAAAAATCATTCAAAAGTTTTGATTCCTTAGCACTGAATTCTTACTTAAGCATTTCAACATTGTCTTGAAGTTCTTGTTTTTGCTTAGCAGTTTTAGAAAGCTTTTCTTGTAAGGAGTTTAACTCTTGTTTTAATACTTCTTCTCTAAAATTACTTTTTCTAATAGTTGTACGCATTTGGTCATCCATTTCCTGCTCACGGGTGGTTAACTCAAACTTAGCACGCTGTTCATAAATAGCAACTTGTTCTTTATAGGCATCCAGTTCAGAGATAACAGAATCATCAGGGGCACATGCAGTGTATTCATCAAAAACATAGTCATCATTGACTGCAGAAGATGCATCACTTGGTACAATCTCACTTTCACTTTGTTTCACATATTGATCATATGGGACAACATTGATATTACCCATATTTTCAATATCTGACTCAAAAGTTTCAGTTGATTGTACTTTGTCATGTATCTTTTGCTCATCAACATCATCGTATAGTTTTAATACCTCTGAGATGATTGATTCTTTGGATGGACAAGCTTGCTGTGATGATGAGACCTTTGGAGAAACCATTGGAGAAATGCTAGCCATGAAGATTGTCTGTGCAGTAGGTTCATCATCGACGTCAGAGTCGTATGCATCACAGTCTGCAACTTGAAAGGAATTCTGATGATTATGACCTATCTCCTGAATTGGCTGCTCATCCACATCTGCATCATATGTCTTGGCATTGCCCTCAGCAAGAAACAATAGCTCCTCTTCATCCAACACAACTCCATTATCCTGAGCTTGCACAAGTAACATCTTATCTTTGAAGTACTCTGCATTTTGAGGGCGTTTTGGAGAAGTGCAGTTCCTTGCTATGTGTCCATCACCACCACAGTTGTAGCACTTAATTGGCTTTGCTTGTCCTTGATTTCCATTCCTTCCCCTATACTGATTTTCCACATACCCTCCTCCTACTCCACCTCTTCTTTGTTCATATTGTCTTCCTTGAGCTGGTTGCACTGTAACCTTTCCATCTCTGACCAAAGCATGATTGTGTAGATTGGATGTAGTCCTGATTTCATTGTTAGTGTGAAGTCTGTTAGTATGTAGAGTGAAGGTTAAGTTTTGTTTAACCATAAGAGCCAGTTGATTGATAAAGTGTTCCATGACTGCATTGGCATCAGGTTGTTTGAAACTTGGATCGGGAATGAGTTTGTGATTTCCGTCACCCGTGGGTATGACTTGAGAAGCTTTGGTAGTAATTCCAACATTGGTGTAAAAAGCAGTTGAATCATTTGATGAGTTTGTTTCTCCCTGGTTGGTTTTGAACTGATCAAGAATCCTTTTTTCAAACATGGCATGTCTCTCATTCTGAAGAAGGAAGGCATACAGCTGCTCATAGTTTGTATTCTTCAATCCTTTGGTTAGCTTCACAGAGGTGACAAACTTGTGCCATTCGGGATTCATATTGTTCACAAACTTTGAGTTCAGCTGAATGTTTGGCATGGTCATTTTGATGTTCCTCATGTCATTCACAAGCTTATGGAATCTCACGTAGTACTCATAGACACTCTCATCTGGTTTCAACTTGAAGTGCTCGAACTCATCATACAGTTGTGATACCCTGTCTTCCTTTGTTAATTCGGAACCTGAGAGAAGCATCTTAACATTATCCCATACCGCCTTGGCTTCAGTGTTGTGATTGATAAGCTTGTAGATATCTTTTGGAAGACCCTGAAGTATAATGTTAGAAGCCCTGATATCAGCATCGAATCTCTTTTTCTCCTTATCATTGAGCTCATCATACGTCTTTGGTCTGTCAATTCCATAAATCATTGTTCCATCTGCAGCTGTATCAATTAAGTCTCTTGTAGTCTCAATCTGATAAGGTCCTTCATCAATGGATTTGAGAATGTTGACCCCATTTTCCTTTCCAAGACAGTACAATCTGATTCGTTGAGCCCAAGAGTCGTAGTCAGTTCTGTCAAGCATAGGTGGACGAGTATCTGAACCAGCTGCTTGAACATCCTCAGCAACAGTGGAGATGATTGTAGGTACGTTGGTAGACATGTTAACAGATTACACGGGATTTTATAACTCTATGATTAAACCGGGAAATAGATTCTTTCACGGGATTTTACTAAATCAAGAGAAAACCGTATTACAACCAAAAAATCAACCAAGTCGCTACGAATTCTTAAACTAAGTCGCTAATCACCAAGTCACTAAGTCACAAGTCGCTAGTGCACCAAGTCGCTACACAGTCAAGTCGCTAAAGAGCAACTCGCTAAGGTCCAAGTCGCTAACCCCAAGTCGCTAAGCACCAAGTCGCTAAGCAGTCAAGTCGCTAAAGAGCAACTCGCTAAGGTCCAAGTCGCTAACACCAAGTCGCTAAGAATCTTAAGTATAAGTCGCTAACAAAATTGAAAGCAAGTCGCTACCTTCACCAAGTCGCTAGCCGTAGTGGAGAATCTACTAAGTTGTACTATTTGTCGGCTTGTCTCAATAGACAAGTTGCTAGGACTAAGTCGCTACCAAAAAGCACTACAACTCGCTACCTTTTTCTGAAGCTAGTCGCTATGATGAAATTCACTACGAGAACCAAGTCGCTACCAAGAAAAACTTCAAAAACACACTTTTCAATCCAAAACAAGCTCAACCACAGTGATTCAAGCTTACCAAATCAAAACCCAAGCACATACAATGATTCAAAACACAAAAGTACACCCAAAATTCAAACTTTAACACTAAAAATGATCCAAATGATGCAAAAACCACTAAACTTTTTCAAACTCAAAAACCATCTAAAACCACTAGAAATCCAAGTATATGTAAGAGAGATGATCAAACCATGGCTCTTGATACCATTTGTAACATATTGGATTTCAAAAATACATCAAACCATAAACACAAGAGGCGTATAAATGATGTTTTAGAGAGAGAAAGTTAGAGGTTGGGAACTTTAGTAAGAGAAAGAAAAATCTTACTATGAGCTCCAACTCTCTACCTTGGAAGGTAGAGAGTATTTATAGTTCTTACATAAGTCGCCACCGACGGGCTGTAGATCAGGAATACAGTGGGTAAAGACCCGTCCGTCCTCCACGGTGTTACTTAACTAAATACTACTAAACATTAACTAATCTATGACTACGAGCTTTCTAATGATTACATATACTTGAGGTGACCGACTCTTTAATAACTGGATTTACTAAATCCTAACAGGTTCGGCTACAAGGACACCTTCCTTGCCCTACTCCACTCCCCGAGTCACCTACTCGAGAGTTCGTAAACACTACACCAATCTCCTTATGGCGGAGAAGCCTTCACAACGTCGCTTAACCTTTTTCCGGTACAAACCTAAATACCGAGTTCCTTCACACCAAGGCGAACCACACCTAACACAACGTCGCCTACCCTTTATACGGTGCTAGGCTAACCACCGAGTTCTTTCACACCAAGGAGAACTAATCCTATCACAACGTCGCCTACCCTTTATTAGGTACTAGGCTAAGCACCTAGTTCTATTGCAATGGAGGAACTACTACCACACTACACCAACGACTAATCCCAAAGGAGATCTACTCCTTTACAACATCATCAAGGATATCAATATCCTTGGATCTAATGCTAGTATATCTAGTACATCGAAACACACCATATCGAATGTACATCTAAGGCACCTTTCACTAATGCCTTTGACTAGATCTACAAGACACCTTTCACTAATGTCTTGTGTCTTCACTTCTAAGCACCTTTCACTAATGCTTCTAGTCTTGACTTCTAAGTACCTTTCACTAATGCTTCTTGTCTTGACTTCTAAGCACTTACCACAAGTGCTTATGCTATATACGATGGATACCCTTCACTAATGTCTTCGTCTCTTGAGACATCTTTCACTAATGTCTTCAACACTACACTTCTTTGAAGAAAGAAAGGAATCATCAACAAGAAGACTTTAGTAGCCTTGATGATGAGGAAGCCTGGCAACTCATGGACTTGAGCTTGCTCGACTTCAAAGGTGGTGATCTTGCCTTTAAGAGGAACCTAGAAGATCACACAAAAACAAAACTACAAACATAGATCTCTTGGATATGAGGTTAGTGAGTTTTTAACTCAGGGAGAAAGTGTGTTAAGAAAGGGGTGAGAAACAATGAAGAAATGGCTCACTATTTATAGAGGAAAAATCCTACTGTTCCCCGAATCCCACGGATCCCTTCCACAAGGGATCCGTCTAGCGTTAAGCTAGGGATCCGTGGGACGCTCCCTTTTACCCATGGGTATTTTGGTTATGGGTCATGGGTTATGGGTTGAACCATGGATCTTTGGCTAGATACAATGTATCTTTGAGTGCAATGCACTTGGTCACTTGGGTATGGGTTGATCCATGGGTTATAGATATTATCCATGTATGATATAAGCATGATGTCATGCAATGGGTTATGGGTCAAGGTCCATGGGTTATGGGCTTTGGGTTGTACCCAACTACATTCAATGTATTTGCCCAATGGGTTGTGATACTTAAGTTTCTACCCATTTATATTACCCAATATACTACAGACTAGTTATGTGTATATTTTACCCAAATATGTAAACACTAGTTGTTGTACATATATATTACTTAAGTCATAAAATCACTTATACTTGTTTTAGTATTTTATGTGAAAGTGTGAATATGTTAGAAACTATTAGTTCAAACCAATGTTGCAAAAATCTCGAATCGGTAGTCGGGCGGTCGACCTCCCTGTAGCTTGTAATCGGTCTAGGCGGGATTAATCGGTGATTAATCGGATTGGCATTTCCGATAAGTTTTTAGCATTTTTCGGTAAATTTTAGGTATTTTCAACAAGTTGTAGGTATTTTCGACAAGTTTATGTATTTTCGGCAGTATTTTTCTTGAAAAACATCTTGTAATAGATATAAACAATGACCATAGGTTATTCAAACAATTTTATGGGTAGTTTTAAGTATTTTCGGCAAGATATGAAGGTTTTCGACAAGTTTGACCACCATTAACCGTCATTGACAACCATTGACCATGGTTGACCGATTTGTTTGACCGATTTACATAAATCGGAAAGGTTGGTGGCCTTGCACCACCTAATCGGCGATTAATCGGCCTTGTAGGCCTTGTTTTGCAACACTGGTTCAAACCATTTACGTATTTTATTTGTTTCGTTAACATGATTTTACGTTTGTTATCGACAAAACGTTAGAAGATCGTAAAATATAAATAAATGTTTTGACGGCTTATTTGTATTAACACTTTCAACATAACACGATCTCTAACCTGAAATTCTAAAGGTTTACGTCTCTTATCGGTATAACTCTTTTGTCTATCACGAGAGGTTTGCAATCGATCACCAATCTGAACTATCTTCTTAGTAGTTTCTAGGACAAGTTCGGGACCTGTAAGTTGACTATCGCCAACTTCAGCCCAACAAACAGGAGAACGACATTTTCGGCCATACAGTGCCTCAAATGGGGCGGCCTTATTGCTAGAGTGATAACTATTGTTGTAAGAGAATTCGGCCAAAGGGAGGTGTCTCTCCCAGCCTTTGCCGAAATCTATAACGCAGGCTCTAAGCATGTCTTCTAGAGTCTAATTGGTTCTCTCGCTTTGACCATCGGTCTGTGGATGGTAAGCAGTACTCATATCCAAATTCGTTCCTAATGCTTTCTGTAACGACTTCCAAAAGTGGTATGTAAAACGACTATCCCTATCGGAAATGATAGATATCGGTACTCCATGATGCGATACTACCTCCTTAAGATTCAATCGAGCAAGCTTATCAAGGCTATCGGTTTCACTAATAGCTAAGAAGTGAGCAGACTTAGTTAAACGATCAACTATTACCCAGATAGCGTCATTGCCGCTAGCTGTTCTCGGTAATTTAGTGATAAAGTCCATGGTTATTCGCACCCATTTCCATTCCGGGAGTTCGGGTTGAACTAAGAGTCCTGATGGTTTCTGATGTTCGGCCTTAACTTTAGAACAAATCAGGCACCAACTGACATACTGAGCTATATCGGCTTTCATATTAGGCCACCAGTAAAGTTTCTTAAGATCCTGATACATCTTATCGGCTCCGGGATGAATAGAGTATTTTAATTTATGCGACTCGTGCATAATCAGCTCACGGATTCCACCATAAAATGGTATCCAGCTTCTGTCTTTGAAGCATAATGTTTCGTCGGAACACTTCAAGAAGCCGTTTTCACTTTCTACCATTCCATAAAGATTCTCATAAGGACGGTTCTCTTCCGCCAATGACTCTGCTTGGGCGGCTAAAATTTTAGATGGTAAGGGCGAAACAATGGTCATTCCTAAGGATCTAACGAGTAGGGGTGGAATGTCCTCCTTACGACTAAGTGCATCAGCCACAACATTAGCCTTACCAGGATGATAACGAATCTCACAGTCGTAATCACTAAGAAATTCCAACCAACGACGTTGTCTCATGTTCAGTTCCTTCTGATCTAAGATATGCTTCAAACTCTTGTGGTCGGTAAATACTACCCACTTGGTTCCATATAGGTAATGTCTCCAAATCCTAAGAGCAAACACTAAAACACCTAACTCAAGGTCATGGGTTGTGTAGTTTTTCTCATGCTTCTTAAGTTGTCGGGGATGCATAAGCAATCACCTTCTCACGTTGCATTAAAACAGCACCTAAGACTTTATGCGAAGCGTCGCAGTACACGACAAAGTCTTCGCTTCCTTCAGGCAAAGCTAGGATGGGCGCACTACACAACTTCTCCTTCAGAAGATGGAATGCTTCTTCTTCCTTTTCTCCCCATTCATACTTAACATCCTTCTGTGTTAGTTTGGTCAGCGGCTTAGCTATCTTGGAAAATCCCTCAATGAATCTCCTATAATAGCCTGCTAACCCTAGAAACTGTCAGATTTCTGATGGGTTCTTAGGAGCTCCCCATTCCTTAATGGCCTTAATTTTAGCTGGGTCAACATGAACACCTCGACTATCTATCACATGGCCTAAGAATTGCACGGACGGAATCCAAAATTCACACTTAGAGAATTTGGCATACAACTTCTCCTCTCTCAGCAATCCTAAAATGAGCCTCAAATGCTCTTCGTGCTCCTCACTACTCTTAGAGTATATCAAGATGTCGTCTATGAATACTATCACAAACTTATCCAGGTATGGCTTACACACTTGGTTCATGAGATCCATGAAAATCACTGGCGCGTTGGTCAAACCAAACAACATCACTTGGAATTCATAGTGTCCATAACGAGTCCTAAACGCAGTCTTAGGGATATCCTCCTCTCGAACTCTAAGCTGGTGATAACTAGATCGTAAATCGATCTTGGAAAAGACACTAGCTCCTTGGAGTTGGTCGAATAGATCATCTATTCTAGGTAACGGATATCGGTTCTTCACTGTTAACTTATTCAATTCGCTATAATCAATACACATCCGAAACGATCCATCCTTCTTCTTCACAAACAACACTGGTGCTCCCCACGGTGAAGAACTTGGTCGAATGAATCCCTTCTCTGACAATTCTGCCAACTGTTTAGACAGTTCCTCCAATTCTCTTGGAGCAAGTCGATAGGGTGCCCGGGCTGCGGGTGCCGCACCGGGTATCAACTCTGTTTGGAATTCCACTTGTCGGACAGGTGGGATCCCTGGCATATCGTCAGGAAACACATCCGGAAATTCTCTAACAACGGGTACATCGTTAAGGTTTCTTTCACTCGTCTCCTCACTTTTCTTTTCAGAAATTCGAGCTAAGAAAAGACAACCTCCTCTATCGATGTACTTCTGGGCCTTAATACAGGAGATGATGCTCAACCGGGAAGGACTTCCACAGTCGCTCTGATTTCCTTGTATGCTCAGAACTTTTTCGCCATACGGTAAACGCACAATCTTCTCATCACAGATGATGTGTGCACCGTTCTTCGACAACCAATCCATTCCGATAATGACGTCAAAACTTCCTAAGGTAACCGGCAATAGGTCTATACTAAACGGGCGGTCTAGGAAACTTAAGGTACAACCCTGAACTACGGTGTCTATCTTCTCCCTATTCCCATTAGCTAATTCCACGTCGTAACTAAACCCTAGAGGTGTTTGGGGGATTCCTAGTAATGGCATAAATTTGGTGGATACGAAACTCATATCCGCGCCAGTATCAAACAGTATGGAAGCATAGCGATTATTGAGAAGGAACGTACCCGTAACTACGTTAGGGTCCTCACCAGCTTCCTTCAAAATAGCGTAAACACGCGCTGTTCCCATGTCTCTCTGCTGATTCCTAACACCATGGTTTCCCTGGTTTTCCACAACCTCACGCTTCACAGGGTTTAAGCCATTACCTCCTACACCTCGGTTAGCAAATCCTCCTACATTATCGGGATTTCCTCTCATCCACGGCTCTCGGCACTCATTCTTAAAGTGTCCCTTCTTTCCACATCCAAAATAGGTGACAGTGGCCTTCCAGTCCGCTCCTTGTGCAGTTTGTGCTGCAGCAAGTGGTCGGGACCTATAGTCTTTGGCCAAATGTCCTACCTTAGAGCACTTCCTAGACACATTCGGGCATAGTCCATGGTGATGTCGGTTACAACGACCACACACAGGCTTACTACCTTCGTAATCTTTCCTACATCCATTTCCTATGGTGAACACTCTGGCGGTCTCGTGCCATTTGTTGCCATTCCCTTTAACAACTTCATTCATCTTCTTCTTATCACTCCTATCATTCTTACCTTTGTCTCCTACTTCTAGCACATAAGAGTCCATCAAACTCTGAGCCATAGCAATTGCCTCTTGCAAATTAACTGGCTTGGCAGCGATGACATCATTTCGAGTAGCCAAAGGCAATCCATCAGTATACCTTTCAATCTTAATTTCTTCGGTGCGAACCATTTCAGGGCAAAGCAATGATAACTCTTGGAAACGACGAGTATGAGTCGCCATGTCAGTACCCTTAACCTTATGGTTCCAGAACTCGCTCTCTAACTTCTTAACTTCATTCCTAGGACAGTAAGTCTTAAACTGAGTCCAAGTCATACTATAAGCTACATCAATTCCTACTGATCTGTGGTAGTTGTTCCACCAGGTCAACGCCTCGTCCTTCAAGGTGAATGTTGCATACTTAACCTTACATTCCTCATCACAGTTACTCACAGCAAACACAGATTTAGTTTTCTCCAACCACCTAGTCAGGTAAACTACTCCCTCAGTTCCTCCAAACTCAATAGGACCACAGAATCGGAACTCTTTGTAGGTACAACCTCGAGTTTGATTCAGCATTGGGGTTCCACTAGAAGTGTTAGAGAGATTAGCCTCAGCTAGCAGTTCAGCGACACGCTGCGACACTAGCTGGTCAATGTGGGCTGGGTTCACAGGTGGAGGGTTTTGTGGAACAGGACCATTCTCAGCACGGTCGTTCACATTCGGGTTCCCTACAGCTGGGTTATCAAGGTTCGGGTTCTCAACATGTGGTGTGGTCGGGCCCGGACGACGACCTCGACGACCAGGGGCAACAACAGCAGCAGGAGCTGCTCGGTTGTTCCTACGCGGGCTTCGTCTTGTTGCCATCATTCTGAAGGCAAGAAGAACAGTTTCATAAGTTCACAATTCACGCTCTAAAGATAGAGTTGGGTTCCAAGGATCACCTAATAACGCCTGAATACATAATCAAGGCCAACAGGGGTAATGCTATACCAAAGCGAAACAATCAAATACCGAATCATAACTAAGGATGCACGTTCCAATAACCATAACTCATAGGTTTCAAAAGTGGAAATACATGGAAGGATACGAAGAAATAAAAAACGATCCTAACGATGATACCAATAAGACAACTAGGATAATCCTACATCTCGAACCAAATACTACTTAGTTTCAAGATGGTACAAAACCATAAATCTAATACTATCTAGCCACGTCTACGAATACCACTCACTGACCTCCTAACATCGTCAACCTCTCTCCACAATGATGCTAGCTCAACACGTCGAGCGTCACGATCACTCTTAAGCTCTGCAACCTCTCTCTCCAACTCACCAATCCTACGCCAAATCGCTCTATCAGCATCACGAGCTGTCGCGAACCCTCACAGCAGGTCCCCAACCTGCTCCTGGAGCTCCGACATACCCTCAGGAAAAACCCTAGTCCTCCTGACTACAGTACCCATATCAACTCTCAGATCCTCTATACTATCCCTAGATACTCCAACCAATCGATTCGTCAACTAACTAAGTCTAGTACCCTGCGATGTAATCCTCTCCCACATCAGACCCGTCTCACCATACTCCTCGGGCTCAAAAACAATCTCCGATGGTATCTCCGATCCTAACGGGATACCTATATAAGGTGAGTAAGGTGGTGAGTCGATGTCTAAAGGCTGTCCAGGGGACTCAGGCTCAGGCAAAGGAGAACCTGGTCCCGGAGAATGTGCAGGACTCTGCATTGGAGGAGTACCCCCTTCTGGGATATCCTCATCATCCTCCTCCTGAGGATCCTCATCCTCATCAACATACTGCTCCTCAATCTCATGCTCTTACCCAACCTCATGCTCCTCCCCGCCCTCATCTATAGGGGGAGAGTCCATGAGTCAGAGTCTCTGTGCAGGTAAATCCTGAGGTGGTACACTAGGAGATCTAGGCCTCCTAAGACATGGTGATGCTGGTGGTGATGACAGAAGAGAGTGGGCTGCTAAACGGATAGGTGATGATGGTGGTCTCACGGACATGCGGGCAGTGCTATAAGCAAGCCTAGGAGTCTGTGCTCGCGCCAAAACCTGATGTAAAGTGAGCTGCCTAGATGAGCTAGGACGATCTGATGATGATGAACTAGTGTGACGGGCGATCTCATAAGGATCACCCTGCGCAACCGTCATGAGAGTCAATGCTGACGAACTAGCAACAACAAGGACCTCCTCAGACACATCAAAAGCTAGTGAAGGCATAGTCTGTGACAATGGCATAGGGTAGGTATAAGTGTTCGAAACAACTAGTTTTAATAAGCGCATCAACTTAACCAAAACACATATCACATAATGAAAGCTTTAAAAGTAGAGGTACCGCATTACTCAAAACACGCCTTTAAATAAAACACATAAGTTCCGTTCCATCACATAATCCCATATCAAATCAATCGAGTTCAAAACTCCAAAATCACAATATATCGTTTACTCAAATCAAATTCCATAATATCTCGATAATCACATCTCATTTCCAAATTTAATAATCATATCTCAAAATCATAACGTTTCCAAAATCAGTTCACAATATCCCTTAACAGATCATCTCATAATTCAAATCATAGTTCATACTATAATCAAATAAGAAGCTTCGGCTTGGCAAGCGGGCGTGCGTCGGTCGAGGATCAATTTTTCTTAAAAGTGGTTATAGTTTAGGGTTTATAAAATACCTAGTTCTCTATAACCTTGGGCTCTGATACCAATCTGGAACACCCCCAAATCTCGGTACAGCAGAAGACTTAATCAAGTTTTCGGGGCGTTACTATTGGATTGGTATCGCACACAAGTATAGCAAAAAGATAGTCATTTAACATTCAAAATCAATCCCAAATTTTGTTAATCCAAACATTTAATCTAAAAGAGTAAATATTAGGCCCAAAACATGATTTAATAAAATAGGTCCCCATAGTTTATCAGAGTCAGAAATGATCCTTGAACCCCGCCTTCTTGCCAAGCTTCCACCGATCAAGTAATCCAAACATCTCTCAAATACCTGAGAAATCATGCTAAAAGGTCAGCTTACGCTTGTGAGTTCATAGGTTTAAGTTCAACAAAATCATAGTGGACTTGTAAGAGTTGATTTGCTATGCAAGACCTAGATAGATAAATACCGTATCACACACTGATCCTATCCAGATCTCCAATCGTATCCCGCATCCAGGGATTTCTCGGGCCCCGCGACTCTAGTCCAGCACTGTCGTGGCAAAATCTAGAACAATTGCCAACCTTGGACTAGGTCGATGTAGAAGTCTATTCTTAGCTAGGCACGGTTAAACCTAGATTAAGGAAACAACTACAACACATCTATCTAAACAGTCAAGCATATAAGCAAATCCAAATAGTTTTAACGGTCCAAAAACAGTAGTATGATTCTCACCCCACAATAGTTCAAAACGTAGATAAAAGTGGGGCTATGA
Source organism: Chrysanthemum seticuspe (assembly GCA_019973895.1). Taxonomy (NCBI): domain Eukaryota; kingdom Viridiplantae; phylum Streptophyta; class Magnoliopsida; order Asterales; family Asteraceae; genus Chrysanthemum; species Chrysanthemum seticuspe. The sequence continues at coordinate 281,635,513 of BPTQ01000007.1, forward strand.
AACTCACCTCAAGCAATCAACGCACAAATAAACACTAGCAGAAGATAACGGTATCACGACACATCAACTATCGACTCGGCACAACCTATTAATGTAGACCAACTTTAATATATTTATTCCTCAAAATCAACGTTATCTACCCCAATATATTCCATTTCTTTATTTCCAAAAACGTCTTGTTTCACCATTTAATCCTAGTGTTTGGTATTCCTCGTGTGGGTGTATCGACTCAATATGATGCTATGAATGCACTCAAACAACCAATATATAACTCAATGCGACACAATGTGACCTCTACATGATAAGCTCCATAGTCCAATAAGTTTCGGAATAAATAGTATACCTTATCAAATTCGTCAACTCGATAAACTCATTTATTTACTCGTGTCGCTTATTATCCCATAAATCAATCGTATCCTAAAGAGTCATAAGGATAATTCACCCATTAATAGGGTTATCCAACGTACCTAGCGGACTCTTATTAGATTCGTCAACCTAATAAGTCTGATACCCACATGGATCAACACTATTAATGCTAGGTTATCCGTAACCCATGCACACAACGTAAGTAAATAAATACTTAACTATTATTAAATTTCCACAATTGACATTTATTGATAAACGTGTACTCGAAACATTAATTACTTATTCATTACAAAACATTTCCAATTTAGTAGTTAGTTTCCGTTTAAAAATAGTAAATAACAAGATAAGACTTGTTATCGACAGTTTTGGTACAAAAGCCCATTTATTATTTCTATTTCATAGTATATTAGCATTTTCATGTTTATATATATATTTCGTCAAATTCCAATATTAATCTCATATCGTTATTCGTTTCGAGTCCACAAGCACGAGTCATAACTTCTCGGCTTTTAATCAATCAATAGTCCAAATTATACTAAAGTCCATGTTACGGCTTTGTCGGAGTCAACTATTGACTAAAAAGTCAAAGTAACGCCGACGTAGTTCAAAGTTGACAATATATATATCAAGTCTAATTTAAAAGTCATAAAAGTGCAATTCAATCCCAAACCAACTCAAAACAATCTCGCCAACCAATCAATTAACCAAATATACTCGAAACCAATGTTTTGACCCTAATGGTCATGACACGGTCGCGGTTAAGACCACGTGAACCAAACAAGCTCTAGAAGCTTTTCGGCTCCACGCGTCTCATCCAAACCTCACCTACATCAACCAACAAGCTACCAAATCGACCTGACCCGGACCCATGGTCCATGTGGGCCACGTACGACACCACACCAAGACCCTACGTGGGCTTCTTGGTGCGTACGCCCCTTCACCATCACCAAACACCATCTAAACACTTCCCAAATCATTACCACAACATCCAAATACAATCAATCAAGCTCTAATCAATAACCAAACACAAAACCCATCATCTATCTTAACCAAAAATATGAAACTAAACCTAAAATGCATAAACCCATCAAATTGATACACCACACACTTACCAAACACTAATTACTTGTTTATTTAGTTGTTAATTAGACTTAATTCCACGTTTAAACCAAAAGCCCCAAAAATTACCATAGGGTCGAAACCCTAGAATGCCATACGTGGCTTTATACGACCAAAACAAGTGTTACCCATGTTCTATTTACCTTATTCAAGCACCAATTGCAATATTAGATGAAAACCCTAAAAGTACGAATCTTAATCTTTAGATTTGAAGGTGTTAATGGAGGCTTTTGTGGGAGTATTTTATATGGATAGAAAGAGGATGAAAAGATCTACAAGATAGTGGTGGAGGTGAGATACCACTTACCGGAATTTGGCGAGAGGTGGGGCGGCCAATGGTGGTGGTGGTGGCTAGGGTTTTATTTTGGTGGAGAGAGAAATAGATTAGAGAGAGAAAGGTATGTGTGTGCATTTTAGAGAGAGAAAATGGAAGTAAAAATGAGGGTGAATGAGGGTATATATATTTTGGGAGGAGGGACTAAATAATAAAAGAGAGGGAGGGGAGGGGGCGCCAACCTAGACAAAGAGGAGGGGCCGTTGATACGCTTACGCAGCGCGTTCGGGGTCAAAGGAACTTCCTTTTCGTCGAGCAAGTTTTTCAACACCCTAGGCAGTGAACCTAATCGTTGTAGTGTAGTATTAGGGTAAGCCACGGGTATTGATATCATTCTCTAGGGGAATAGGAATGCTAGTGAGAAGTTACTACGCTAAGGTTAAGGTTGAGGGAGATTTTTTTTTATCTTTTTTTATGTTTTTTAGGAAATTGAAAGGTACGAATCTCGGGTATTGGATTTGGGGGGGGGGGGGGGTTGGTATTTCTACCGATTACTCTACTATTATCTAATTATCTAAACTAAGGTGGTGGTAGTCTATGTCTAATTAATGTGTGCTCGTATGATAGTTTAAAGATGTGTTTACCTAGGTTTTACTACTCCTTAATTATCTCCTATTGATGGTTGAGTTGTCACGTCTTATTCTTAGTTGCGTTGTGTGTCTAAAGTTGTAGGGTATGCGTTTCTCCCTAACTCTTTGAACTTACCAAAGGGTCTCGTCTACAAAACCCACTAGGGATAATAAACTCTTACTCTAAGGCACTCTTTGGATGGTTTAGCTTACAACTACTCAGGTAATTATATTCTAAGGTTCACAAAGATGAATCAAGCATTAAGTACACAACGAATGACCTATCGCATTACTAGATCATTAATCAACTAAGATAAGAAACAACCAATCAATATTTAATAATTAAGTTTCATATTCCCTAAGCAAACACACAAATAAATTAGCCGGACATGGAGAACATGCAAGCATACACACAAATAATCAAAGACATAATTAAATTGATGAAGTAAATACTTATCTTGATGTAAGATAGGGTTTGAAACCCTAAAATACTGTACAAGACACCCTTGGTTCGGTTTTAGGTTTTTACTCCACAACAGACTCTCCTAAAACTGAAAAATTCGGATTCTATATATAATATTACATATGCGACGGCGTCACCTTATGTTTTGTGACGCCGTCGTGTCGCCGTCATTAGGGTTTCGTCTTGGCCACATTAACCTTGCGACGGCATCACCTTATGTCTGTGACGCCGTCCTCTTCAGGTTCTGACGTCGTCTGGGTCGCATCTAGGCCGTTTGAGTAGCAACGGCCTACTCTTTTAAAGCCCGACGTCGTCACTTGAAAATACGGTTTTTGGCTACTGTATCGTTACAAAAATCCTCTGACGGCGTCGCAATTAACACCTGACACCGTCGCCTTCTGTTTTCAGCAGATTTGAGTGTCTCGATTCTGACTTTGGCCATTTTCTTCGTATATTCGCGCCTTTTCGTCCAAATAAGTGCCATTCCAGCATTTTGCCTTCAAGAGACCTAAAAAGTGAAAAGGAACGATATTAAGCAATAACGGATACAAAAGTGATCAAATAAGGGCTTAAACGACCCCTCAAAATGGTACCTTTTAAAACCTTATCAAATATCCCTACACTTGTTATTTGCTTGTCCTCAAGCAAATGTGCTTTTAGCCAATTAATTTATAAGTTAGGGGTCATGAAGCATTGGTTTAAAACAGTCCACAACACATATAAGCCCCGCAAAATTCATAACAAGCACGGAAATTACATACTAGCACCTCACATGGGGTGTTTGGATACTCACATCTCTCTCGGGTGTATATATGAAATATAACAAATAGGAAATGGAAGATAAACACCCATTAACCGGTCCTAGTACATAGATTACCATAGGCTTGAGAATAGATCAAACCTCCATCGCTTTGGCGTAAGCACCTAGGAAAGACTATCAAAGAGGTCTTTTAAAGGGTTGTAATGTTAGGCTTACGGTAGGGAAACAAGGGTTTGGTGGGATAGGCTATTTAGTGGTGGCAAGTCAAAAATCTTTATGTTAAATGCATATGA
>BPTQ01000007.1:281639516-281769343 GCA_019973895.1 Chrysanthemum seticuspe
AACCTTTGGTAGTTTCAAAGAGTTAGGGATAAACGCATACCCTACGACTTTAGACACACAACGCGATTAAGAATAAGGACGTGACAATTTAACCATCAATAGGAGATAATGAAGGAGTAATATGTTGGAATCACTCCTAAACCATAATCAAGTGTTAGTAATTAATATGTAATAGTTAGCTTTATTATGGCCTTTATGTTTGTTATTAGCCTTAATCTTATGTAGAAGGCCCATGAGCTTAGGCCCAAGCCCATTTAAGAAAGGATGGAAACTAGGAGTGTTGCCCTAGCTTTCCTCCTATAAATACCTTATGTAAACCCTCATTTGAGGGTTGGTTGTTCAAGTTTTCTTTCATTCATACTCACGCCTAACCTTTCTTTATTTCTTACGTGTGTGTGTGTGTGATAACTTGTTCAATCGCCTCATCTCCTTTCTATAATACTTGTGTTTGTAAAACTAGTGACCTCACAGTGGTATCAATCGCCAAATAGTTGGGTGTACTCGTTTGTTTTTGAAGTTTTTGGTTTTGGGTCTTACGCGTAAAGATAACGCATTCTTTGGCTCTCTTAAAAAACTTGTTTTTTACACTTTTTAATCCAAGATTCTTGTACTTTCAACGTTTTAAGGTGTTAAAATACTTGTTTTTGGCAAAAAGTTTCAAACTTTATGCGTGGATCATAGTTTTTGAACTAGTTTTATTCGTGGGTGTCATTCTACGCATAACTGTTTTGAGTGCTTTGGATCATCAAGTTTCACATTTTTGTGTTATTTTGGTGTTATTGAAGCTATTTCATCACACAAAAACTGGTTTAGAAACATCTTTGGGCAAAATCAAAATTACGAGTAATCCTACGCGTATTGAAACCCTAAAATTACGCGTAAGATTATCCTTGGGTTGATCTTCGTTTTCGTGGTTTATTCCGTGTTTTCTTACTTGGATATGTCTGAAAATACGTCGACTTTGGACATCTTTTGCACTATGATAGTTTAAAAGATCATTTGGCCAAAAACCCTAAACTTACGCATAAGCATAAGCTTACGCGTAGAAATCCTACGCATAAGATTCACTTTACGCGTAAACTTAGGTCTACGCATAAGGTAATCCTACGCCTAACTTTTGTCTACGCATAATTTTAGTGCTTTTATCCTACTTACGCGTAAGCTAAATCCTACGCGTAACTCCTTATTGTTACGCGTAACTTTTGGTGTTTTTACGCATAAGTGCTACTTGGTTTCTTGTTTTTTCTACGCCTAAGGACACTTCATCAACAAAGGTTCATTCGACTACAAAGATCCATTTTTACTACACAAGTTCATCAACATGTCTCAACCACCATACTCTAACTATTTCCCTCACACTTATAATCATCAACAACAACAACAATTAACTCCACAACATCAACAATGGAATCAACAACAAGCAATTTATCAACAACAATTTAATCAGCAACATACTCCACAAATTGGTGCAATTCCACCACCACAAATGGTTCAAACACTGCCAAGTCTTCAAGTTCAACCCTACACAAACGATTTCAATCAACATCCATCAAGGAACACTATGAAGGAACCCACTTGGTTTGCAAAGATGTGTGAAGCTTTAAGCAGCCAACAATCAATTCATGAAGCTGGATCACTTGATAGACCTCCAATGCTCACTCCAGGAAACTACGATCAATGGGTGATAAGGTTCTTTAGGTTTTGTGATCTGAAGAAGCCACATGGAAAGTTCTTAAAGAAGGTTATCTTGGAAGGTCCATTTGAGATGCCTACTGTTATTGTACCCGGAGATCCAACTGCTGTTCCACCAAGAGATGAACAAACCAACATTGCTACTGTTGCAGATCTAAATGCTACAGAACTTCTAAACTATGAAGCTAATGAACTTGCAATGGAATACATCCTCTTAGGATTACCAAACCCAATTCTTCGTAGTGTTGATGCTCAAAAGACTGCACAAAAAATGTGGGATCATATTCGTCTTCTTATGGAAGGATCTGTACTCAATCAGGAGGATTTGGAATCCAAAATTTACTTGGCTTATGAACACTTCATGATTGAACCTGGAGAGACACTAGAGTCCTATCATCATCGATTTTCAGACATCATCAATGATTTGGATAAACACAACATCATCATGCCAAGAATTGCAGTGAATACTAAGTTCCTGAGTAGTCTTGGCCCTGAATGGGAGAAGTATGTCATTTTTCTCCGTCAAGCGAACAATATGCATCATTCTACTTATGGATTGTTGTACGATTACTTGAACCCTCATGAAAAGGAAGTTGATCGGGAAAGGATTCTCCGTGCTCAAATTGCTAAACAGTCACATCCGGATAATCAACAACTTGCCTTGTATGCTCAACAAAATTATCCCTCTCAACCAGCAACTCAACCAACTGCTTCAAACACACCTTCACAGCAACAACCTCAACAAAATCAATTGGTTCCATACAACAACAATGCTCAAGCACATGTCAGTGAAGCGACTGAGGAAATCGATCCGTTCAAAGCATTGCAACAAGGATTTGTGATGATTGCTAATGCTTTTGGCCGTTACACCAACAAATCCAACAATCGTATTCGTTCCTCATCTAACACACGGACTCAAGCTGTTGTGAACAATGGACGTGTTGAAGTTCAGAATCGTGATTATGGTCGTCAGATGGGCGGTGGTCAAGGGTTTAATGTTGTGGGTAGGAATAACAACAGAGCTCAAGTGGTGGAACAGGGAAATGCTCAGAATCGGTTAAATGGTCTTAGATGCTACAACTGCAATGAGAAGGGACACCTGGCTAATGCATGCCCAAAGCCAAGGACTAGGGGCAGTGCTTATTTCAAAGAGGCTTTACTTTTGGCTCTTAAGGATGAAGCTGGTGGATCTCTCACATACATAGAACAGAGCTTTATGGCAGATGCAGACTCAGATGATGATATGGAGGACTTGCAGGCCAATGCAGCTGTTATGTTGATGGCTAATATGCAAGAGTTACACATGAGAGAAACAGGCCCAGTGTATGACACTGATGGCTTGTCTCAGGTACCCGAACAAACCATCATCATATCTGAACTAATATCTCCGTCAATATCTGAATCCGGCACGGCTCAGAATGTTCAAAATGAGTTATCCACATCTCATTCTGCCGATTTTCAAATAAACCCCGTAGTCACATTTGACGATCCAGATGACCTTATGGTTTCCCTTGATAATCAAATTGACTCCGTGGTTATACTTGAGGATCTAAATAATGATCATGTTGTGACTCACGATGAACAAGATGAACCTTTGCCCCATCCAGATCTTGTTCTGTTACTTAAAGACCAACAATCCCAAATTGCTGAATGTGTTGCATTAAATCAGACCTTAAAAAGTAAAAATGCACTGCTAACCAAGGACTTTGAATGCTTACAAATGCAACTCAACTTTTTCAAAACTCAAGAAAACCGTGAAAAAGGTTTTGAAGCCGCTTTTGCAAAATCTCATCAAAACGAAAAATATTTAAAGAGACAGATGCGTGATCTAGCCGCCTCGAAGAATGCTTTGTTGTCTGAATTAGAACAACTGAAACATGAACATAAAAAGAAAATTAACGCTCTCACCTTGGAAAATCAAAAAGCTAAGGCTGAGCTGTTAAATTGTCAAAAACAGTTCTCCGCATACAAAAAGCATTCAACGAATCGGGTAGATGACCTTCTTGAAGAAATTATCGGCTTGCAAAACAAACTTAAAGAGTTTAAAACTGTTGTTTACAAACATGGTGAATCAGTAACAGCTATTGAAAAGTTTACCTTAAAACCCAATCCAAAAGGGTATGGAAAAAATCTAGCTGATTACAAACCTAAGCTTTCACTAAAAACATTCAAACCAACTCCTGAAGTTTCCAGTGCAGAATACAAAATTGATAATACTGTTATGAGTGTTGTTGAATATCATCGTCAAGAGGAATTAGATGCAGAAGACGAGAGTCGATCAAAATTAAAAAATGTTGTTTACAACAAACCTTTTAATTATAAAAACGCGGTCACTTTCGTCACATTAGCGGATTCTTCTAACACACCAAGGGTTATCATCAAAACACCTGAGTCTTCTATTGTTAATCCCCAACCAGATTATGCACAAACTTATGGTCCTTTACCTTCCATTAGTGAAGTAAACTCAAAACCTGAAAATCGAAAAATTCTTTGATATTTTGACATTTTCATGGCTGACCTCAAAATTTTACAACATGAGATAGAATATCGCTCTGAAATCAAAGTTGAACATTTTCAATCGCCTCTGGCGCGAGAACAAAGAGACATTTTTCAGAAAAATCTTTTACCTAATGTTAAAAACTTGAAAAGTTGTGCAATTGCCTGGGAAAAGGATTTTCATAAGGAACTTGAGGTAATGAAAAACGTTTTCGAGAAAACAGAAACATCTATTTCTAATACTAAACGTAAAAAGAAACTCTTGAGAAAAGATGTTGATCGACTCTTGGAAGATGTTATCTGTGCTGATATCCACAATGTTGTGTTACTTTATGCTTTGCCATTTGCATCTGATTACATCTCTGCTGATATTGTTGAAAATGTTGTAACTATTGATAACACCGATAATGTGCTTCATATCGAGTCTTTAAAAGCTGAAAATAAACGATTACTCAATGAAATTTACAATGCAAAACGTCGTCTTCATTGGTGTGAAAAAGATATTCACAATCATCAACTTAGTTTTCAAAAGAAAATCGCTCAGTTGAGTGCAAAATCTTCTGATCCTAAAATTGAGCAACTGGATGATCAAAACGTGTCTTTGAAAAGTCAAATCTCAAAATATGAACAAGAACTTTTAAAAGTTAAACAGGAATATGGTGTCATATTTGATTTGCTCATTAAGACTCGTCATGAAGCATCAAACGAACTTGATCACTATCTTGCTCACACTAGAGAAGTCATGAATTTTGCTGGTAATATTCGTTCTGAAAATCAAGATTTAATTCACACTATCTCTAAGTTAAGAGAAATGTTAGGAAAGTATGAACAACTTCCGCCTACCGTGATTAAGAGAATAGCACCAGTCACACTTAGTAATCGTGAACCTAGAATTCCTACTGCCAAATCACAAGTTGCTAATGTGTTTCCCTCTACTGAAACAGGAATAGTTGCTTCTTTTCCAAATGTCCGCACTTCACAGCCTAGGAGCACTCAATCGAAGAATAAGAAGTTGCGACCTAAGAAAAGAACAATAAGGAATGCTAAAGTAGAAGAACACCCTAGGACTCTGAATAAGACTAATGTTGCTTCCACTATAGATGTTGCGTCTGGCAAATGTAATAGAAATAGTGATGTAACGAATGCTAAACCGTTAAGTACTTTTGATATTCAGTCTGATGCACCTTGTGTTATTTGTCGGAAGAGTATGAATTCTGATTGTCATGACAAATGTGTTGCTAAAGCTATAATCTCTCGATTACGGAATCCTAAGAATCGGAATATCTCTAGGCCCACTAATCATTCTAAGTCTGTGCTTGGTAGACCGCCTTCTTTAGATTCTAAGGCAAACTTTACTGTCACTGTAGCTCTAGTTTCACCTCCTAAGAATGTAGTACCACCTAGTGCTTTCACTAAGACTAAAGCAAAGAGTAGTTATAGATGGCAGAAATGGATATATAACACACTAGGATTTAAATGGATGCCTAAAATTATCAATGTATGTATGTCTAATATACCTGCTTCGGAACCCTCTAACATTTCGGGTTCCACATCTACTTCTATTCCATCTGTGTCGTCTGTGTGTAATGCAAGTTATACAGATCATTCTCTGGATTGTTGATAGCGGATGTTCCCGACACATGACAGGCAACCTTAAACTGTTATCAAACTTTATTGCAAAGTTCATTGGCACTGTCAGGTTCGGGAACGATCACTTCGCAGCTATCATGGGCTACGGAGATTATGTCAATGGGAACATCGAAATCAACAGGGTTTACTATGTGGAAGGCCTCGGTCACAATCTGTTTTCAGTAGGTCAATTTTGTGATGGAGATTTGGAGGTTGCTTTCTGGGAGAAAACTTGTTTCATTCGTGATCTACAAGGAAATGACCTTATGTCTGGCTCACGTAATTCTAGTCTCTACACTATCTCTATGCAAGACATGGTTGCTTCATCTCCCATCTGCTTACTTTCAAAGGCAACATCCACAAAATCCTGGCTATGGCACCGTCGTCTCTCACATCTAAACTTTCAAACCATCACCAACCTTGCTCGACACAAACTAGTTGAAGGTCTCCCACGATTCCGATATTCAAAAGATCACCTTTGCTCAGCCTGTGAACAAGGAAAAAGCACTCGTGCTCATTTTCCTTCAAAGGTGGAACACAGCTCTCAGCATGTGCTACATCTTCTTCACATGGATTTGTGCGGCCCGATGCGCGTGCAAACGATCAATGGCAAACGCTACATCTTAGTAATTGTTGATGACTACTCACGATGGACTTTAGTCTACTTTCTTCGTAGCAAAGACCAAGCTCCACAAATGATCATCACCTATCTCACAAAAATACAGGTTCAGCTCCGCAACACAGTCAGGCTAATTCGGACAGACAAAGGAACTGAATTTGTTAACCAAACCCTTCGTGAATTTTATGAGAAAGTAGGAATTCAGCATCAAACATCTATTGCACGTACACCTGAACAAAACAGAGTTGTTGAAAGACGAAACCGAACGTTAGTGGAAGCTGCAAGAACAATGTTAATCAATGCTAAACTTCCAGATTACTTATGGGCAGAAGCTGTATCTACTGCATGCTATACTCAAAACCGTTCTATGATCACAAAACGCAACAACAAAACACCTTTCGAGCTTGTCCACAACCATAAACCGAATCTCAAACACTTTCATGTATTTGGATCCCTTTGCTATCCGAATAATGATCATGATGATTTTGGAAAGCTCAAAGCCAAAGCCGACATTGGAGTCTTTATTGGATATTGTGAGAATTCTAAAGGTTACCGGATCTGGAATCGTCATACAAAACAGGTGATGGAAACGATTCATGCTCATTTTGATGAACTCACGGAAATGGCTTCTGAGTATAACAGCTTAGAACCCGGTCACAACCGTTTAAACTTCCCTCAACCCCCATCATCAGCTGAACAAAGCCCCCAGCTAACTCGTCAACAAATGGAAAGGTTATTTGCTCCTCTGTTCTGTGACGATATTGATGAACGTGCTCCAGGTGTATCCGCTATTTCCGCTGCACAACCTGATAATATTCCTATACCTGATACACCTGCTGCAACAACTACTGTTGAAGATGTACCTACACCAGTTGACTCCAACACAACAGTTGAACACACCGCTTCCAACAATGATGAACCAGCTGATGATATTCTGAATGAAGTACCCCCACCTGCAGATTTTGATCCAAATGCGTTCTTCAACCCGTTTGCTAATGAGACTACTGCACCAGATGTCGCGGAATCTTCAACAAACCATTTGAATCCTCAGAATCTGCACAATGTATACCAACATCAACCCTCTACACACCGATGGACAAAAGACCATCCTCTGGCTAACATTATTGGCAACCCGAATCAATCAGTCGTTACGAGACAACGTCTTCACACAGATGGTGAACATTGCATTTATGCACTCACTGTCTGCCAATCTGAGCCTAAAAACATTAAAGACGCAATGACAAAAGACAACTGGATTGAATCCATGCAGGAAGAACTCAACCAATTCAAACGTCTTGAAGTATGGGAACTGGTTGAAAGACCAACCGGGGTCTACGTCATTGGTCTAAAATGGATTTGGAAAAACAAATTGGATGCTGAAGGGAATGTCATCCGAAACAAGTCACGTCTAGTTGCTAAGGGTTATCGTCAGGAAGAGGGAATAGACTTTGAAGAATCTTTTGCTCCGGTTGCTCGTCTTGAGGCTGTTCGGATATTTCTCACGTTCGCGGCTCATATGAATATGACGGTCTTTCAAATGGATGTCAAAACTGCGTTTCTCAACGGACAACTGAAAGAAACGGTTTATGTCAGCCAACCCGACGGATTCGTTAATCCAGAGTGCCCGAACCATGTCTACAAACTGAACAAAGCTCTTTATGGTCTCAAACAAGCCCCACGGGCATGGTACGATAAGCTATCATCTTTCCTCATTGCCAATAATTTCACCAAAGGCTCGGTTGACCCAACTCTTTTTATACAATATCACGGGGCACATATCTTAATTGTTCAAATTTACGTGGATGACATCATTTTTGGGTCTACACATAAAAAGTTTTCAATCGCTTTTGCAAAACTAATGAAGAAAAATTTTGAAATGTCCATGATGGGTGAACTTATGTTCTTTCTAGGACTGCAAGTTCATCAATCACCCCATGGTATTTTCTTGAGTCAGTCCAAATATGCCCTTGAACTGTTAAACAAATTTGGAATGACAACCTGTGACACTTATGCCACACCAATGGCTCATACCAAGAAGTTAGATGCTGATTTACATGGGAAATTAGTTGACCCTACCAAATACCGAAGTATTATTGGGTCTCTCATGTATCTAACAGCCAGCAGACCTGATATTGTCTTTGCCGTTTATCTATGCTCCCGTTATCAGTCGCGACCAACTGAAACCCACCTCTCTGAGGCTAAAAGAATCCTCCGATACATCAAGGGAACCATTAACTTGGGGATCTGGTATCCGAAGGATTCTGCTTTTAAACTAATCGCTTTTTCAGACGCTGATCACGCAGGATGCTTAGACTCAAGGAAAAGTACTTCAGGAGCTCTACAATTTCTCGGTGATAAACTGGTGTCTTGGCAATCAAAGAAGCAGGATTGTACATCGCTGTCATCAACCGAAGCAGAATATGTAGCCATGTCTGCGTGTTGTGCTCAAGTCATCTGGATGAGAACACAACTCAAAGACTATGGTTACGTATTTGACAGAATCCCGATGTACTGCGACAATCGGAGTGCCATTGCGATCTCGTGCAACTCAGTTCAGAACTCGAAATTAAAGCACATCGATCTTCGCTATCATTTCATCAAGGACCACGTGGAACAGGGTACCGTTGAATTATACTTTGTGGGTACAGAATACCAATTGGCAGATCTTCTCACCAAAGCCTTGCCTCCCGCTAGGTTTAATGAGTTGGTCCACCGGATTGGTATGAGGTGTTTGACTCAAGAGGAATTGGATGACCTCTTAAAACAGTCTTAAAAACCTGTCAAACACCAAAACATCTTTTGTAAATAATTTTTCAAAAACAAAATACAAAAATATAAAATCCTATAAAACAACAAAAATATTCTCCTAATCTATCTTTCTTTCAACATGGCAAGTACATTTCTTCCGTCAACACTTTAATCTTTCAAAATTCAGTATTTTTTCCGATCAAATGTTGAGGGGGAGAAAATAATCTCTTAACCGTTTCAAAACATCTGTGTACTTGCATGTTATCATATCCCGGTTGTTTCATTTTACAATGGTGGTGAAGTTTCTGGTACAATGACACTCCTCGGACTAAAATTAATAACTTTTCATCAGTTTTCTTAAGTCGAGGGGGAGTGTCGTCATGTTTCTTTCCTAAAAACTTTGTTTGGTAACCAAAATGGAAGTTAAAAGGCTTTGTTTGATAAAAGGAAAAGGTGGAGGGACCAAAACTGTCAAAACCTTAAAGTTATTTTTAATAAAACACCCCCACCTAACTTTCACTTCTCATTTATTACTCAAAACCTAAAACCATCCTACATATAGAATTCACTCAAGTAATCCGTGTTTCAGATCATCATTTTGTAAGTGATTTCGCGTTTACAACATGTTTTTAAGCAATGGTTTTGAATTTTTCAAAAATCTAACGGTTAAAACTTTGTATAATCTCGTTTTTGTTGTCTACGCATATGTGTATGAACACATGATCAAGATTGGGTGTTTATGGTTAAAGGAATTGTGTCAAAACGTTTCTAACACATCAATGATACAATTTTAATCATCAAAACTCGCCCAGAATCACGAATTAAATGATTTACGAAATTAGGGTTTATATGTCGATTTGGGTTTTTCCAAATGTGAAGTGTTTTTGGTATAAAAGATTGTTGGGTTATAGTCTTAAGTGGTTGAATTAATGATTTCCATGGTTATTAACCACCCAGAAACACGAATTGGTTAACATTTTGGATTTAGGGTTTAAAGTTCATAATATTTGGTAACTGTTGATTCACAATGAGTTAAGTGTTATAACTTGGTATAAAGACTCCCTCAACACTCTTAAACTACCAGAAAAAGATTTGTGCATATTCCATGGCTAGATTTCATACGCGTAGATTTAGGGTTTAGACTACGCGTAAGTTTTTCTACGCGTAACTGTTAAAACTGTGCAATTGTGTTTTGCTCTGTTATAAAATGAATTTTGTGTTAATATTGATGATTTGATGAATTTATTTCAGGCTTGCTACACTTAAAATTCAGAATCAAGGTTGTTGTAACTCTACGCATAAGGATCACCTTACGCGTAGCATGTTATGCGTAAGATTAGTCTTACGCGTAGCTTCTACGCATAAGGTTCTACATATGGGACTACGCGTATCCTGTGAAGGATATGCGTAAACAGTGACCTCTACGCATAAGGTCAACTCTTACGAGTAGCCTTACGCGTAAGGTTAATATATGCCTACGCGTAACCTCTACGCATCCATTTTTTCTTACTCGTAATATTTCTTACGCGTAAGTTAGGACCCTACGCGTAAGTTTATGCCTACGTGATTCGTCCCAAACCGTCAAGTTTTGTCACACAAGCTAGCCACTTGTGAATGGCTAACTGATGAGTGTGTAAATACTCATCATTTTTGGTCAAATCTGAACTGCAAAACGTTTAAAAATGCTCAGAAATGCATCAAAATACCGAAAATATCTCAAAATTGCATTTTATATATTTCAGATGCAAAATGTTCAAAATTAGATGAAAAATGAGCTAAGTTTGCATAATTGGCAGTTTCAGTCCCCCAAATTTCAAAAGTTGTCAGAAATAGTCCCTAAGCACATAATTTCAAAAGAAAAATCACCAAAGGTCCTTTTAAAATCATAAGTTGTCAAAATTAGTCCTTTGGTGAAAAATATCAAAAGTTTTGAGAAATTACAAATTTGGTCCTTCAAGTTTAAAAATTGGCAAGTTTGGTCCTTGTACTATTGGAGCTTGTCACTTTTTGTCCCTTGGAACAACTTTGTGAAAATGGCAGCCTAGGTCCTTGTATTTTCAGAATTTGCAATATAGGTCCTTGTTTATTAAATCCTTTTCACCCATTGGACCATTGTCAAAACCTCTTGTGACCCCTGCCTTTTACCCCTTGACCCTTTGCATTTTGGACCCCATCAATATATTTAGCCCAAGTCAAATACCCAGTCAATCCCCCCTTACCCGCCTTTTTCCTGTCTTCCCCACCATCTTGCCCTCAACACTCCATCTCCCATTCCCCCCAGTTCACCTCCACTCACCTTGTTCCCCCCACCTCAACAACACTCCAAGATACATTTAATGAGCCCCTGTCCACCTCACTCAACCCCAACTATCAAAATACCATTTCCCGCCAAAAGTGATCCAATGGCTATAAACTTCTCAGCTGATCCAATGGTCATGAAAAATGGTGGGATATGCTCGGAGATGAGAGAGAAATCAGATGGTGTATAAAAGGAAGCAGGAGAAGCAAGAAAGAGAGCATTAGTTAGTTTTTATTTTTCTTTGTATGTCGTTTTTTTAAGTTATCTTAATTAGTGTTTTAAAATGTAATTTTAAGCTTTAATGTATTAAACTCAAGTCACTTTATCATTGTAATTTACTTTTAAGCATCAATATCAAGGTTTTATATAAGTTCATGTTTTCAAGTTCACTGTTGCAATCTCAGTTTCAAATTCCTATGCCCAAGCTTTTAGAAGCTTATGTTTAAGCTCAAATAAGTTTGTTTAAGCTCTTTATAAGCTTTTGGTAAGCCTACATTCCAGTTTCAAGCAATTTTCATTTATGGTCAACAAAAGTCAACAGTGAAGAGAAAGTGGTTCAAGCAGTTTTAGAATTGGAAATGGGGTTGATGCAGCTTGATTTGGGGTTGGATTAGCTTAGGATAGAGTAGGGTGGTTCTGGGTTAAGCTCTAAACAAGCTGGATTACTTGTAAGTTTTTTTTTTATAAACTGTTATAATTTGCACAAATAGTTTGAGTTTGAATCTGTAGGTAGGATTAGTTCTTAACCATTCATTAAACTGCTGTTAAGATACATTGATTCAGTTCTAGTGTTACCACAAGCTAGATAATCTTTTTAGGTAGAGTAATTGCAAGACAGTGGATTAGCTAGTGTTTGGTTTAAGCAGTCATTTGGTATTGCAGTGTTTAAAAATTGTTAGACTCAGTTTGCTAAGTCCCCTTTAGGCACATTAGACTCATTTGAGTCAGTTATTTGTACATCAAGTCAGTGAAAGTCAAAATTACACCTCAACTGTCTTAACTGCTTCACTGTTAGGATTTTTAGAAATCAAAAGCTTGTTTTAGGTTTGTAATACATAGAGTTAGATTGCATTAGGTCTATTTCATCATTTAATATCATAATCAGTCTACAAATTGAGTTCAAATCTCAATTTAGTCAAAGTTTCAATTCTATTGCAAAAGTCAAAACTTGGAAAATCCATTTTGAGCCCAACTGAGGTGAATTTTCATGAGCTCATCTCTGGGCCAAATCAAGTGAAAATTGTAGTTTTAAAAAGTTCAACTGTTCTATTTTCTTATAACCATTTTTGTAGAATTTTGTAAAATTTTTGTAAGACCCAAAATTACTTGTCAATATGTGCTTATATGCCCTGTGCACTGACTCAGTATTCACTGAGTCTGCACAGGGTTTATGCAGGCTTGTCACAAGCTCACAAGAGCTTTTCTAGGTCTGGTTTTTGGATTATAAGGTCTTAACCAGGTCTCCTTTAAGTTCCAACTTTCTGTTTTGAGTCTTAGCTTATTGTGTAGCTTATTCTTAGGTTGCAAAAGGGTGGTCGGAAACTGCTTTTAGCCTTCAAGCCAAATCATCAAATCTTTGCAGTTTGCACTTAAGTAGTTTAAGATAGTTGTTATAAGTTGCTTTCGAGTTATTTTAGCATAATATAGCTTCTGTAATCAGTTGGTGGTCCTTGGTGTTCAATTGCTTATTTCAAGTGCTTATTTATTAGCCTTTGTCTTTGCAGTTTCAATTTCCTTCACACAACCACCTGTTTTTATATTTTTCCTAGATTCTAAATATTATTTTAGACTTTTCTTGAATTTTTCAGATTTTTCCGAGTCAGTTTGCTATTTTTCTTCATTTTAATCAGTTTTTAGGCCTTTTTAATTAGCATTTAATACAATTAATTCAGAAAAGTTTCAAAAAATTAATTTTTCATTTTTCCTAGGTTAAGATAAATATAAAAAGTCAAAAAAATATTTTTCCAGATTTTTCTTAGTTAAATTTGTATTTTTAAGCAATTTAAGTAGTTTTAAATAGTTTTTAATTCATAGAAAATACAAAAATATTCAGAAAAATACAAAAATAGTTTTGAAAATTCTCTTTTGTTATTTTAGATTTTTCCAAGTCAAAATTTTATTCTAGCTTTATTTCATATTTTTTTGTATTTTAGGTTATTATTTAATAGTTAAAAATAGTTTTTAATTAATAATAATTAGATAAATAGTTTTAAAAATAATTTTCTTTTTCTTAAAATTTTCTTTTATCATTAGGTTTGTAAAAATATCATTTTCATATTTTTAGGGTTAATACTGCTTCAGTTTCATATTTTCATTTGTACGTTACGTAGTTTTAAATTAAGTTTTATAAAAGAAAAATCAAAAAAATCAGTTTGAAAATAATGATAGCGTTTATTTAATATATTTTATCTTTTTAATTCTCTTTAATTTGCATTTAAGCCCCTTTAATTTATCTCCTTTTTCTGTAGTTATAATAATTCAAATCCCTCTTTTCCGTTCAAATCTCTCGATCACTATTCGTTGGGTTATTCTCGCACAGCTCGCTGGGACATAACGACCCGGGGAAACACTATACTCCTCTGATCTTCATTGCATTCTGTGTCTGAACTGTTTTAAGTTTCTTACAGTCGACCATTCATAAGTGACCGGCTTGTGTGAGAAAACTTGACGGTTTAGCACGAATCAAATTTTTGGCGCCGCTGCCGGGGACCTGTGCTAATTATCTTCCGTTTAGCAGATTAGTGATTTGAATATTCACTCCTTGTTCATACCATCTATATGTATTTATATTTTCTTAATCCAAAAATCCAAAAACATCTTAAAAATCAAAAACCCAAAAAGATTTTCATTCTATGTTTTTACATCATGTTTTTCAAAAATACCAAAAATATTCCTCTTTACCCTCTTACCCTTTTTGATTCTTTATTCCTTTACCCTCTATCCATTTGATTCTAACTTCTTCTCATGGAATCTTGATTGGCTCCCAAACAGTCAAGTTTTATCACTCAAGCTAACCACTTGTGAATGGCTAACCGTAATAAACTTAAAACAGTCTGAGAACAAATACAATTAAGAACAGAGGAATATAGTGGATTCCTGGGTCGTTAAGTCCCACGGAGGATGAATTGGTGTGTAAACACTTATTCAGATGATAGAATAATCACTAAGGATAGTGATCAATAAGGATTTTGATGAATAATTATACCTAAAGAAAAGATTTATAAATTACAGCGACTTAAATGCAAATTAAAGAAAATTAAAAAGTTAAAATATATTAATAAACGCTATCACTATTTTTACAATGATGAACGTTTAAAACCTAAAACGTACGTTTAAATAAAATTACGTAAACGTACAAAATAAAACGTGAGTTTTAAGAAATAAAAGGCCTACAAATATGAAAATTATATTTTTACAATCCTAATAATAAAAGAAAATTATTAGAAAAAGAAAATTATTTTTACCACTATTTATTTAATTATTATTAATTAAAAACTATTTTAAACTATATAAAAATAACCTAAAATAAAAGAAAATATGAAATAAGGCTAGAAAAATAAGATTATGATTCAGAAAAATCTAAAATATTATAAAACTAATTTTAAAATTAAAAATATAGTTTTCACACTTTTTTATCTAATTATTACTAATTAATTATTATTTAAAATACACTTAAATTCTAGAAAATATAAAATAAACCTGGAAAAATGAAATTTTAACTTGGAAAAATCTAAAATATGATAAAACTAATTTTAAAACTAAAAAGATATTTTTTATGCTTTTTAATTATTTATTACTAATTATTTAATACTTTTAACTATTTAAAATTCTAATAAATACTAAAAAAATTAGGAAAATTATGAAACTTTTTCTAAAAATAACTTAAGGTGACAGAAAACTAAGAAAAGTATAAAAACAAGATTTGCTTAATAATAAGCTAAAAAGAAAAATCAAAAAGCTTAATTCTATTAAATAAATGCTATCACTGTTTTAAAAATGAAGTTTTTCTGGATTTTATTTTTGAAAACTACTTAAATACTAATTATATGAAACTTTAACAAACACAAAAATTTTACAAACTTAAAATAAGCAGTTTGAGTGAGCTTATGAGCAAACAGTGGGTTTAAGAGCTTATTTTGGTGAAATAAGCTCAAACAAGCTCACAAGCTGAAACAAAAGCTTAATAAAGATGCAAACAAGCTAGATGAACTGAAATGAAGCTAAAAGATACAGATAAGCACACTGATAAGCTAATAACAAACAAATAAGCACTTATGCTAAACACATAAATGGGACAAGATTAGAGCTTATTGCAGCCCTAACAAACAAGCTAGAAAATGAAAAACCAAGCTTGAGACTTCAAGATGGCTTGGTTGGCTTTCCAAAGAACCAAGTATTACAGGATTTGAACAACAATTAAGCTCTGTGTGAGCTTTTGATTGAGCTTATGAAACTGGTGCACAGGGCACTGTTTCAGACTAGGACTCAAAACAAGCTGAAAAATAAGCACTCTATAAGCTGATAAGATACAAGCTAGTATTTTTCTAATTTTTTTTGGCAGCTAAATATTAATATCTCAAAAGCACAAATCCTAGATCCTAACAGTAAGATCACAATGAAATTGTAAAGTTTATTCAAAAACTGCACAAGGAAAATTTTGACTTTTTTAAATTATGAACTCAGTTGACTTTCATGAACTTCTAATGATCATAGATGATCTAATTGAGTGTATTAAGCTACTATAAGACTGAATTAGGCTAAATAAACAACTTATACACTAGAATGCATGATTATGTCTTCTAAATTTCCAACAGTTAGCAAGTTAAATGAGATTAACCATGAGTTTGACTTTCTATTAAACTAGGACTAGATTTTAAGGTTTGAATGAACTAGTAAACACTAAAGTGACTTATAACAACAACGAATTACAACACAATAAGCCTCTAGCACAGTTTTAACAATAAATCCAAACACCCTTTAAAGAGGCAGTTTTGAAGCTTTTAAACACTAAAATAGATTTTTAAACTGAATAACCTATTGATTAACTGATAATGACTATATTTAACAGTATTAAACTAGAATTAACAAGGTTTAATGACTAAAACTAGAAAATGTAAATTTCAAAGTAATGGCTTACAAAATAAATTCATGAACAGGACAGAGGACCAAGGTCTGAGATCACACCTATATGCTTACCAATAAGCTCTAAACCATAATCAATCCAAGTATTACCATGCTTCAGCTTCTGATCTTCATTCCCACATATTTTTAATTTTTGACTAATTTTTTTGATATTTTGGAGAATTTTTCTGTTTTGAATGTAAACTGAATTTGAAGGTTTCTAATAGCTTATAAAGTCTTTCTAAGAGCTTGTATAAACTTACAAGTTCTTAAGAACAACTAGTAACAACATATGCATATTTTGAGAATTTTGAAATTGAAAATGGCATAAACTGAAAATTAGATTAAAACTGGAAATTGATAACTAGAATACATTCATTTACACTGAAAACACTTGAATAAAGTACTTGAGAGCTTAAACAAACACTAGAAATTTAAAATTATTTAAAACGACATATCTAAACTAAAATTACACTACTTTTTTTTACATCTCTGCTTCTCAACCTTATTTATTGACTTCTTTGAATTCTCTGTCGACCTCTGAGTATTTCCCACCATTTCTTAGCCATTGGATTCATCCCATTCATCAATTTCGCCAAATGTCAGTTTTGGCGCCAAAAAGTCCTAGAGCAGGTTTTAAGTAATTAATGGATTTTGGTTGAATGTGAAGGTGTTAGAGAGTTGGTAGATAGGTGGAAAGGTGAAAATGAGGTGGAAAGACAGGTGGTGGTGAAAGGTGGCAGCAATGGAGTGGTACAGGTGTGGGAGAAGGGAAGGTGAACAGTAGTGGCGGGTTTTTGGGTGTTTGACTTTTGTTGACCGGGTTTTAATAATAACGGGGTAGGTTTGGGCTTGGGTTAGATATGGGCCAGCTGGGGTTGAGGATTTGGTTTGGATTGGATTTGAGTTATGATTAATAAAAGGGTCCGTTTGGTAGCTTAGTAATCACAAGGACCTTTTATGTAATTCCACCAAACTTGAGGACTGAAAATGCAACTTTCCCAAAGTTATCACAAGGGTTAAACTTGTAACATGTGAATAGTACAAGGGCCAATATTGCATAAATTTCCATTTTTATAAGTCCAAGGGTACTTTTTGCCATTTTTGAAACTTGAGGGACCAAACATGTAATTTCTCCAAAGTTTACCATAAGGACCAATTTTGTCATTTATGAATAGTACAAGGTTAATATTTGATAATTTTTACTTTTTAAATTAACCAAGGACTATTTTTGACATTTTTCAAACTTTAAGGACTAAAGTTGTCATTTTGTGATTTTTAAACTTCAAGGGTTTGTTTTGACAACTTTTGAATTCCTAGGACCTTAAATGACTTTTTATAAGTTTTGAATTACCGGGGACTAGTTTTGACAACTTTTGAAACTTGGGGGACTAAAACTGCCAATTATGCAAACTTGGTACGTTTTTCATCTGATTTTGATATTTTTGTATTTAAAACACATAAAACACTTATTTGTGATATTTTCATTATTTTGATGCATTTCTGAGTGTTTTCAGATGTTTTTGCAGTCTAGATAATACAAAAATGATGAGTATTTAGACACTCATCAATCCCCCACACTAAGATATTGCTAGTCCCTAGCAATGATTTGAGAAATGTTGGAATCACTCCTAAACAGTATTTCAAGTAGTTATATTTCATATGTAATAGGTAGCTTTATTATGGCCTTTATGTTTGTTTAAGGTCAAGCTTATGTAGAAGGCCCATAAGCTTAGGCCCAAGCCCACATAAGAAAGGATGGGAACTAGGAGTGTTGCCCTAGCTTCCCTCCTATAAATAATCTTGTAAACCCTCATTTGAGGGTTGGTTGTTCAAGTTATTCTCTTTCACTCACTCTTTCCCTTAACCGTATTATTGTTTATGCGTGTGTGTGTGTTTAGCTTGTTCATCCGCCTTCATCTCTTTCTCTATAACTTGTGTTTGTAAAACAAGTGACCTAACAGTGGTATCAATCGCAAAATAGTTGGGTGTACTCGTTTGTTTTTGAAGTTTTTGATTTTGGGTCTTACGCGTAAGGTTAACGCATACTTTAGCTCTTTTAAAAACTTGTTTTTTGCACTTTTTAATCCAAGATTCTTGTACTTTCAACGTTTTAAGGTGTTAAAATACTTGTTTTAGGAAAAAAGTTTCAAACTTTATGTGTGGATCATTGTTTTTGAACTAGTTTCTATTCGTGTGTGTATTTCTACGCATAACTTTTTTGAGTGCTTTGGATCATCAAGTTTCACACTTTTGTGTTATTTTGGTGTTATTGAAGCTATTTCATCACACAAAAACTGGTTTAGAAACAACTTTGGGCAAAATCAAAATTACGAGTAATCCTACGCGTATCAAAACCCTCAAATTACGCGTAAGATTCTTCCTTGGTTTGATCTTCATTTTCCTGGTTTATTCCGTGTTTTCTTACTTGGATAAGTCTGAAAATACGTCGACTTTGGATATCTTTTGCACTGTGAAGTGTAAAAGATCATTTGGGCAAAAACCCTAAAATTACGCATAAGCATAAGCTTACGCGTAGAAATTCTACGCATAAGATTCACTTTACGCGTAAACTTAGGTCTACGCATAAGGTAATTCTACGCCTAACTTTCTACGCCTAACTTTTGTCT
Source organism: Chrysanthemum seticuspe (assembly GCA_019973895.1). Taxonomy (NCBI): domain Eukaryota; kingdom Viridiplantae; phylum Streptophyta; class Magnoliopsida; order Asterales; family Asteraceae; genus Chrysanthemum; species Chrysanthemum seticuspe. The sequence goes on from BPTQ01000007.1 coordinate 281,658,751, forward strand.
ACGCATAACTTTAGTGCTTTTATCCTACTTACGCGTAAGCTAAAACCTACGCGTAACTCCTTATTGTTACGCGTAACTTTTGGTGTTTTTACGCATAAGAGCTACTTGGTTTCTTGTCTTTTCTACGCCTAAGGACACTTCATCAACAAAGGTTCATTCGACTACAAAGATCCATTCTTACTACACAAGTTAATCATCATGTCTCAACCACCATACTCTAACTATTTCCCTCACACTTATAATCATCAACAACAACAACAATTAACTCCACAACATCAACAATGGAATCAACAACAAGCTATTTATCAACAACAATTTAATCAGCAACATACTCCACAACTTGGTGCAATTCCACAACCACAAATGGTTCAACCATCACCAAGTCTTCAAGCTCTACCCTACACAAACGATTTCAATCAACATCCATCACGAAGCACTATGAAGGAACCCACTTGGTTTGCAAAGATGTGTGAAGCTTTAAGCAGCCAACAATCAATTCATGAAGCTCGATCACTTGATAGACCTCCAATGCTCACTCCAGGAAACTACGATCAATGGGTGATAAGGTTCTTTAGGTTTTGTGATCGAAAGAAGCCACATGGAAAGTTCTTAAAGAAGGTTATCTTGGAAGGTCCATTTGAGATGCCTACTGTCATTGTACCCGGAGATCGAACCGCTGTTCCACCAAGAGATGAACAAACCAACATTGCTACTGTTGCAGATTTAAATCCTACAGAACTTCTACACTATGAAGCTGATGAACTTGCAATGGAATACATCCTTTTAGGATTACCAAACCCAATTCTTCGTAGTGTTGATGCTCAAAAGACTGCACAAAAAATGTGGGATCATATTCGTCTTCTTATGGAAGGATCTGTTCTCAATCAGGAGGATTTGGAATCCAAAATTTACTTGGCTTATGAACATTTCATGATTGAACCTGGAGAGACACTAGAGTCCTATCATCATCGATTTTCAGACATCATCAATGATTTGGATAAACACAACATCATCATGCCAAGAATTGCTGTCAATACTAAGTTCCTGAGTAGTCTTGGTCCTGAATGGGAGAAGTATGTCATCTTTCTCCGTCAAGCGAAGAATATGCATCATTCTACTTATGGATTGTTGTACGATTACTTGAAGCCTCATGAAAAGGAAGTTGATCGGGAAAGGATTCTCCGTGCTCAAATTGCTACACAGTCACAACCGGACAATCAACAACTTGCCTTGTATGCTCAACAGAATTATCCCTCTCAACCAGCAACTCAACCAACTGCTTCAAACACACCTTCACCGCAACAACCTCAACAAAATCAATTGGTTCCATACAGCAACAATGCTCAAGCATATGTCAGTGAAGCGACTGAGGAAATCGATCCATTCGAAGCATTGCAACAAGGATTTGTGATGATTGCTAATGCTTTTGGCCGTTACACCAACAAATCCAACAATCGCATTCGTTCCTCATTTAACACACGGACTCAAGCTGTCGTAAACAATGGACGTGTTGAAGTTCAGAATCATGATTATGGTCGTCAGATGGGCGGTGGTCAAGGGTTTAATGCTGTGGGTAGGAATAACAACAGAGATCAAGTGATGGAACAGGGAAATGCTCAGAATCGGTTAAATGGTCTTAGATGCTACAACTGCAATGAGAAGGGACACTTGGCTAATGCATGCCCAAAGCCAAGGACTAGGGGCAGTGCTTATTTCAAAGAGGCTTTACTTTTGGCTCTTAAGGATGAAGCTGGTGGATCTCTTACAGACAAAGAACAGAGCTTTATGGCAGATGCAGACTCAGATGATGATATAGAGGACTTGCAGGCTAATGCAGCTGTTATGTTGATGGCTAATATGCATGAGCTGCACATGAGTGATACAGGCCCAGTGTATGACACTGATGGCTTGTCTCAGGTACCCGAACAAACCATCATCATATCTGAACTAATCTCTCCGCCAATATCTGAATCCGGCACGGATCAGACTGTTCAAAATGAGTCTTCTACATCTTTTTATGATGATTTTCAAGTTAACCCTGTAGTTACATTTAACGATCAAGATGACCTTATGGTTTCCTTTGATAATCAAATTGACTCCGTGGTCGTACTTGAGGATCTAAAGAATGATCATGTTGAGACTCACATTGAACAAGATGATCTGTTGCCTCATCCGGATTTTGCTCGGTTAATTCAAGACCATAAAATCAAAATGGAGGAATGTTATGCATTAAATCAATCTTTAAAAAGTAAAAATGCACTGTTAACCAAGGATTTTGAATGCTTACAAATGCAACTCAACTTTTTCAAAACTCAAGAAAACCGTGAAAAAGGTTTTGAAGCCGCTTTTGCAAAATCTCATCAAAATGAAAAATACTTAGAGAGACAGATGCGTGATCTAGCCGCCTCGAAGAATGCTTTGTTGTCTGAATTAGAACAACTGAAACACGAACATAAAAAGCAAATTAACGCTCTCACCTTGGAAAATCAAAAAGCTGAGGCTGAGTTGTTAAATTGTCAAAAACAGTTCTCCGCATACAAAAAGCATTCAACGAATCGGGTAGATGACCTTCTTGACGAAATTCTCGGCTTGCAAAACAAACTTAAAGAGTTTAAAACTGTTGTTTACAAACATGGTGAATCCGTAACAGCTATTGAAAAGTTTACCTTAAAACCCAATCCAAAAGGATATGGAAAAAATCTAGCTGATTACAAACCAAAGCTTTCACTAAAAACATTCAAACCAACTCCTGAAGTTTCCAGTGCAGAACACAAAATTGATAATACTGTCATGAGTGTTGTTGAATATCATCGTCAAGAGGAATTAGATGCAGAAGACGAGAGTCGATCAAAATTAAAAAATGTTGTTTACAACAAACCTTTTAATTATAAAAACGCGGTCACTTTCGTCACACCAACGGATTCTTCTAACACACCAAGGGTTATCATCAAAACACCAGAGTCTTCTAATGTTAATCCCAAAACAGAATTTGCACAAACTTATGGTCCTTTACCTTCCATTAGTGAAGTAAACTCAAAACCTAAAAATCGAAAAATCCTTCGATATTTTGACATTTTCATGGCTGACCTCAAAATTTTACAACATGAGATAGAATATCGATCTGAAATCAAAGTTGAACATTTTCAATCGCCTCTGGTGCAAGAACAAAGAGACATTTTTCAGAAAAATCTTTTACCTAATGTTAAAAACTTGAAAAGTTGTGCAATTGCCTGGGAAAAGGATTTTCATAAGGAACTTGGAGTAATGAAAAACGTTTTCGAGAAAACAGAAACATCTATTTCTAACACAAAACGCAAAAAGAAACTGTTGAGAAAAGATGTTGATCGACTCTTGGAAGATGTTATCTGTGCTGATATCCATAATGTTGTGTTACTTCATGCTTTGCCATTTGCATCTGATTACATCTCTGCTGATATTGTTGAAACTGTTGTAACTGTTGAGAACACCGATAATGTGCTTCAGATCGAGTCTTTAAAAGCTGAAAATAAACGACTACTCACTGAAATTTACAATGCAAAACGTCGTCTTCATTGGTGTGAAAAAGATATTCACAACCATCAACTTAGTTTTCAAAAGAAAATCGCTCAGCTGAGTGAAAAATCTTCTGATCCTAAAATTGAGCAACTGGATGATCAAAACGTGTCTTTGAAAAGTCAAATCTCAAAATATGAACAAGAACTTTTAAAAGTTAAACAGGAATATGGTGTCATATTTGATTTACTCAAAAAGACTCGACTTGAAGCATCAAACGAACTTGATCACTATGTTGCTCACACTAGATAAGTCATGAATTTTGCTGGTAATATTCGTTCTGAAAATCAAGATCTGATTCACACCATCTCTAAGTTACGGGAAATGTTAGGAAAGTATAAACAACTTCCGCCTACTGTGATTAAGAGATTAGCACCAGTCACACTTAGTAATCGTGAACCTAGAATTCCCACTGCCAAACCACAAGTTGCTAATGTGTTTCCCTCTACTGAAACAAGAATAGTTGCATCTTTTCCAAACGTCCGCACTTCACAGCCTAGGAGCACTCAAACGAAGAATAGGAAGTTGCGACCTAAGAAAAGATCAATAAAGAATGCTAAAGTAGAAGAACACCCTAGGACTCTGAATAAAAATCATGTTGCTTCCACTATAGATGTTGCGTCTGGCAAATGTAATACAAATAGTGATGTAACGAATGCTAAACCGTTAAGTACTTTTGATATTCAGTCTGATGCACCTTGTGTTATTTGTCGAAAGAGTATGAATTCTTATTGTCATGACAAATGTGTTGCTAAAACTATAATCTCTCGATTACGGAATCCTAAAAATCGGAATACCTCTAGGCCCACTAATCATTCTAAGTCTGTGCTTGGTAAACCACCCTCTTTAGATTCTAAGGCAACCATTGCTATCACAGTAGCTCCCGCTTCACCTCCTAAGAATGTAGTACCACCTAGTGTTTTCACTAAGACTAAAGCAAAGAGTAGTTATAGATGGCAGAAATGGATATATAACACACTAGGATTTAAATGGATGCCAAAAATTCTCAATGTGTGTATGTCTAACACACCTGCTTCGGAACCCTCTAACATTTCGGGTTCCACATCTACTTCTATTCCATCTGTGTCGTCTGTGTGTAATGCAGGTGATACAGATCATTCTCTGGATTGTTGATAGCGGATGTTCCCGACACATGACAGGCAACCTTAAACTGTTATCAAACTTTATTGCAAAGTTCATTGGCACTGTCAGATTCGGGAACGATCACTTCGCAGGTATCATGGGCTACGGAGATTATGTTAATGGGAACATCGAAATCAGCAGGGTTTACTATGTGGAAGTCCTCGGTCACAATCTGTTTTCAGTAGGTCAATTTTGTGATGGAGATTTGGAGGTTGCTTTCAGGGAGAAAACTTGTTTCATTCGTGATCTACATGGAAATGACCTTATGTCTCGCTCGCGTAATTCTAGTCTCTACACTATCTCTATGCAAGACATGGTTGCTTCCTCTCCCATTTGCTTACTTTCAAAGGCAACATCTACAAAATCCTGGCTATGGCACCATCGTCTCTCACATCTAAACTTTCAAACCATCACCAACCATGCTCGACACAAGCTAGTTGAAGGACTCCCACGATTCCGGTATTCAAAAGATCACCTTTGCTCAGCCTGTGAACAAGGGAAAAGCACTCGTGCTCATTTTCCTTCAAAGGTGGAACACAGCTCTCAGCATGTGCTCCATCTTCTTCACATGGATTTGTGTGGCCCGATGCGTATGCAAACGATCAACGGCAAACGCTACATCTTAGTAATTGTTGATGACTACTCACGATGGACTTGGGTCTACTTTCTTCGTAGCAAAGACCAAGCTCCACAAATGATCATTACCTTTCTTACAAAAATGCAGGTTCAGCTCCGCAACACCGTCCGGATAATCAGAACAGACAAAGGAACTGAATTTGTTAACAAAACCCTTCGTGAATTTTATGAGAAAGTGGGAATTCAGCATCAAACATCTATTGCACGTACACCTGAACAAAACGGAGTTGTTGAAAGACGAAACCGAACGTTAGTGGAAGCTGCAAGAACAATGTTAATCAATGCTAAACTTCCAGATTACTTATGGGCCGAAGCTGTATCTACTGCATGTTATACTCAAAACCGTTCTATGATCACAAAACGCCACAACAAAACACTTTTCGAGCTTGTCCACAACTATAAACCGAACCTCAAACACTTTCATGTATTTGGATCCCTTTGCTATCCGAATAATGATCATGATGATTTTGGAAAGCTCAAAGCCAAAGCTGATATTGGAGTCTTTATTGGATACTGTGACAATTCTAAAGGTTTCCGAATCTGGAATCGTCGAACTAAGGAGGTAATGGAAACGATTCATGCTCATTTCGATGAACTCACGGAAATGGCTTCTGAGTATAACAGCTTAGAACCCGGTCACAACCGTTTAAACTTCCCTCAACCCCCATCATCAGCTGAAGAAAGCCCTCAGCTAACTCGTCAACAAATGGAAAGGTTATTTGCTCCTCTGTTCTGTGACGATATTGATGAACGTGCTCCAGGTGTATCCGCTGTTTCCGCTGCACAACCTGATAATATTCCTATACCTGATACACCTGCTACAACAACTACTGTTGAAGATGCACCTACACCAGTTGACTCCAACACAACAGTTGAACACACCGCTTCCAACAATGATGAACCAGCTAATGATATTCTGAATGAAGTACCCCCACCTACAGATTTTGATCCAAATGCGTTCTTCAACCCGTTTGCTAATTAGACTGCTGCACCAGATGTCGCGGAATCTTCAACAAACCATTTGAATCCTCAGAATCTGCACAATGTATACCAACATCAACCCTCTACACACCGATGGACAAAAGACCATACTCTGGCTAACATTATTGGCAACCCGAATCAACCAGTCGTTACAAGACAACGTCTTCACACAGATGGTGAACATTGCATTTATGCACTCACTGTCTGCCAATCTGAGCCTAAAAACATTAAAGACGCAATGACAAAAGACAACTGGATTGAATCCATGCAGGAAGAACTCAACCAATTCAAACGTCTTGAAGTATAGGAACTGGTTGAAAGACCAACAGGGGTCTACGTCATTGGTCTAAAATGGATTTGGAAAAACAAATTGGATGCTGAAGGGAACGTCATCCGAAACAAGTCACGACTCGTTGCTAAGGGTTATCGTCAGGAAAAAGGAATAGACTTTGAAGAATCTCTTGCTCCGGTTGCTCGTCTTGAGGCTGTTCGGATATTTCTCGCGTTCGCAGCTCATATGAATATGACGGTCTATCAGATGGATGTCAAAACGGCGTTTCTCAATGGACAACTTAAAGAAACGGTCTATGTCAGCCAACCAGATGGATTCGTTGATCCTGAGTACCCGAACCATGTCTACAAACTGAACAAAGCTCTTTATGGTCTCAAACAAGCCCCTCGGGCATGGTACGATAAGCTATCATCTTTCCTCATTGCCAATAATTTCACAAAAGGCTCGGTTGACCCAAATCTTTTTATACAATATCACGGGGCACATATCTTAATTGTTTAAATTTACGTGGATGACATCATTTTTTGGTCTACACATAAAAAGTTTTCAATCGCTTTTACAAAACTAATGAAGAAAAATTTTGAAATGTCCATGATGGGTGAACTTACGTTCTTTCTAGGACTGCAAGTTCATCAATCACCCCATGGTATTTTCTTGAGTCAGTCCAAATATGCCCTTGAACTGTTAAACAAATTTGGAATGACAACCTGTGATACTTATGCCACACCAATGGCTCATACCAAGAATTTAGATGCTGATTTACATGGGAAATTGGTTGACCCTACCAAATACCGAAGTATTATTGGGTCCCTCATGTATCTAACAGCTAGCAGACCTGATATTGTCTTTGCCGTTTATCTATGCTCCCGTTATCAGTCGCGACCTACTGAAACCCACCTCTCTGAGGCTAAAAGAATCCTCCGATACATCAAGGGAACCATTAACTTGGGGATCTGGTATCCGTAGGATTCTGGTTTTGAACTAATCGCTTTTTCAGACGCTGATCACGCAGGATGCCTAGACTCAAGGAAAAGTACTTCAGGAGCACTACAATTTCTTGGTGATAAACTGGTGTCTTGGCAATCAAAGAAGCAGGATTGTACATCGCTGTCATCAACCGAAGCAGAATATGTAGCCATGTCCGCGTGTTGTGCTCAAGTCATTTGGATGAGAACACAACTCAAAGACTATGGTTACGTATTTGACAGAATCCCGATGTACTACGACAATCGGAGTGCCATTGCCATCTCGTGCAACTCTGTTCAGCACTCGAAATCAAAGCACATCGATCTTCGCTATCATTTCATCAAGGACCACGTGGAACAGGGTACCGTTGAATTATACTTTGTGGGTACTGAATACCAATTGGCAGATCTGCTCACCAAAGCCTTGCCCCCCGCTAGGTTTAATGAGTTGGTCCACCGAATTGGTATGAGGTGTTTGACTCAAGAGGAATTGGATGACCTCTTAAAACAATCCTAAAAACCTGTCAAACACCAAAAACATCTTTTGTAAATAAATTTTTTCAAAAACAAAATACAAAAATATAAAATCCGATAAAACAACAAAAATATTCTCATAATCTATATTTCTTTCAACATGGCAAGTACATTTCTTCCGTCAACACTTTAATCTTTCAAAAATCAATATTTTTCCGATCAAGTGTTGAGGGGGAGAAAATAATCTATTAACTGCTTCAAAACATCTGTGTACTTGCATGTTATCTTATCTCGGTTGAATCTTTTACAAATGGTGGTACATTTCCTGGTTCAAAGACACTCCTCGGACTTTCATTAATAACCTTTCATTATTTTCTCAAGTTGAGGGGGAGTGTCGTCAAGTTTCTTTCCTAAAATCCTCGTTTGGTAACCAAAATGGAAGTTAAAAAGCTTTGGATGAAAATGGAAAAGGTGGAGGGACTAAAACTGCCAAAAGCTTAAAGTTATTTTTAATAAAAACACCTCCACCTAACCTAATCCTCACATTTATTACTCATAACTATACAAATCCTACGCACAAAAATCATTCTTCAAATCCGGTTATCTGATCTTCAATTTGTAAGTGGTTTTGTGTTCTTAACAAGTTTTTAAACAATGGTTTTTAAATTTCATGAGAATCCAACGGTTAAAACTTAAGATTCAATGACTTTTGTGTTTTACGCATAAGGGTTAGAACACATGATCATATTTTGTGTGTTTGTGACTAAAACGATAGTGTCATTTTTTTTAACAACATCACTGATACTTTTTCTATCCTCAAAACGAACCCAGAAACACGAATTGATGATTTTTGAAAATTAGGGTTTATGAGTCGAATTGGGTATTTTCAAATGAGAAGTGATTTGGTCAAAAATATTGTTGTGTTATGCTTATGTGATGATGAATTGATGATATCCATGCCTTATAACCACCCAGAAACCTTAATTAATTCAGAATTAGGAATTAGGGTTTAATGTTCTAAAATTGGGTATTTATGATTCACTGCATAAAAAGTATTAAAACTTGGTCTACATGCTCTCACAACATCTATGATATACCAGAAAAACTTTGGTGCATAATCCATGGCTAGATTTCATACGCGTAGAATTAGGGTTTAGACTACGTGTATGTAGCTTTACGCATAACTATGTAACATGTGTTCTTGCCATGATCTGTTGTGAAAATGAATCTATGTGTTAATATTGATGATATGATGGTTCTATTTCAGGCTTGTTACTCGTGAAAATCAGAATCAAGGTCATTTGCAATTCTACGCATAAGGATTACCCTACGCGTAGTCATGTTACGCGTAAGAATAATCCTACGCATAACAGCTACGCGTAAGGTTCTACAATGGACTACGCGTATCCTGTGAAGGATATGCGTAAACAGTGACCTCTACCCATAAGGTCAACTCTTACGAGTAGCCTTACGCGTAAGGTTAATATATGCCTACGCATAAGCTCTACGCATAAGGTCTCCTTTTCCTACGCGTAACATCTCTTACGCGTAAGTTAGGATTCTACGCGTAAGTTTACACCTAAGCATATATCATTCCTGTCTACGCATAACTTTGCCAAAACTACGCTTAACCCTGGATTGACCTTCATGATGAATTGTTACTTGTACAAACTTGTAAATAAACTAATCATATCATCACGAATCCAAAAATGTCACTAATAAACTTAAATCGTCTGATATGTTGTGAACAATAAGTGATAAAATAAACTTTAAAACTTAAAGTTAACTAACTCACGAAACATTTCACGACATCATTGAACTATTGAACATACAAGTGACTTAGGACTCGTAACAATCATTATCACTGTATATTCAATAACTAGACAATAAGACCTTCTGTTGACTAACATTATGTCTTTCGATATGTTGGTTCTTTTGGCTAATGTTATTTCAGATCACGACATGGCTGAACAAATGAATGTGGATGCACCTGAAGTTCTCTCCATTGCTGATATCTATCCTCATGGCTATTAAATGAAGATAGGAAAGAACAATCTCCGTGTTGACTTTGACACTCTCACTTGCTCTGAATCTTCGTGTTTAATTGCTATTGACATTCTGAGGACTCATCCTTATCAGAACATGCTTACTCACTCTGCAACTGTTCCTGAGATCTACATCCAACAGTTCTGGAACACTATGGAAAGGGTCAAAGGACAAACTGCTGTGACGGTGACTCTGAATCACAAACAAGTCACCATTACACCTGCAGACTTAAGGGCTGTTCTCCTAATTCCTGATGTTGATCCGACCAAACTATATGCCACACCTGCTGAAGAGCTCACTCTCCAATTCTTAATCAATATCGGTTATGACGAGGCTACAGGAATAATCACCAAGCATTCTCACGTAGAGCTTAAGAGTATTCCTCAACCATGGAGAACTCTCTACATGATCATCACCAAGTCTGTTTCTGGTTGTGACAGCGGCTATGAGCACCCTAAGCTCATGGAACTGCAAATATTCTGGGCATTGGTCAACAAGAAACACATTGCTATCGAAGCTCTGATTTGGGATGACATGATGTCATTTCTCAACAAACTTGGCTCAAAGATTCCCTACATCAGATATACTAAATTGTTGATCCAGAGAGCACTTGGACTTCATCCTGACATTCCCAAGAGGCTCAATGACCCCGACAATCACGACATGTTGACGGAACCTATTCTATCTGTCAGAATCAAGGAAACGTCTACAAAGAAACAAGGTGCTGTGCTGCCAGATTTCCTTCTAACTGAAGATGTCAGAAAGCTCGAATCGTACAAAAGGTATCTGGAAGCAGTCAGACAAGGCAAAGTTGGTCATCTCGACGAAAAATCTTCTGGAACACCTATAAGGAGAACCAGAAAAGGAAGTGCTGGAAGTGTCACAAGTACAGATAGTCAAAGGAATGTTCCAAAGAAGAAACCTATTCCAAAGAGGAAACCCACCCCTAAGAAGAAAGTTCCTTCTTAGGAAGCCACTCCGATCCTTTCACTTGAACTGCAAAGACAGCTCAGGGACGAGGACTCTGAGGCTACTGACACAGATGAAGAGATCACATACTCTGAAACTGCAAAGGACGAAAATCCCTCAGTACCAAAACCTCCAAGTCCCCAAACTAATAAAGGAAAAGGCAAGACTCCTGCACGTGTGTCAAGGATGAAAGCTCTGAAGATGAAGAAGAGCAACTGGATCAATCATACAGGAAGAAGTTTCACATCGCCAGACATCTTCATAAGGCCGAAGAATTTGCTAAAGATCAAATGGGTGGCCCAGGAGGATCAAGTGGTGCTGCCCACTCCTCTCCAGATCCTGATGCGGTTAATCGACCCGATAAGGGATCTGGTGCCATCACTCTTGTGCAATAACAAAAGCCTATTGAGGACACTATTGTGTATGATTTTGAGAAACAGGAAACTGAGAAAGAAAAGTCTAAGGATGACGAGGATGATTATACAAAGTTTCTTCTAGACAGTCCAACACACTCAAAGGAGAAAACCTCAGAAACTCCTAAGGACATGAAGTCTCCTCATGTCTCCTCATCATCGGATTCTTCGTCTCATTCATCACAACCACCATCAACAAAGACAACCAGATCATCATCCAAATCCGTGAAGAAACCACCTAAATCTTGGATTTCTCAGACTCAGAAAAAGATTGTGAAAGCTGTCCAACAAGTCAGAAAGAAGGACATACTTTACAGAAAAATGAATTGGTTTGCTGACCAAATTCAGTACTTAAATGATGAGAAAGACAAGATGGAGAAAGAAAGGGAATTTGTTCAGAAGTTCATGAAGAGTCATCGAAAAGAGGAACTGAACGAAATGATCGAAGGTTACACTAACAAGTACCTTCAGGATATCGTTCCTAAAGTCCAAAAGGAACTGGAGAAGACAGCAAAAGATCATACCCACAAGTTTCTTCTCGACACTGTCCCCGGTGTGACTCGAGAAGTATTTTCCAGACAACTCACCCCTAACATCGTAGCATTGGTTAAACATACAATGGCCAAAGAAGCTGATCTCTCTGAATCTGAGTTAATCGCTAAACTTGTGATGCAAATGTCAAAGCGATCTGGAACGTTTACTTTGGATGAAGCTAAATTTTTCGAAAATCTACTTGATTTTCAACTCAGATCATCATGCAAGGAGTCAGCCGATCAACCCAAACGACCAAGAGATGACGATGATAAGGATAAGGACTCTGCACCTAAACGTCAGAAGCAGTCTGGTAAATCTACTTCTATGCCACCTCCTCCACCACGGACTTCTTCTCAACATAAGTCTCCTCCACCTCGGTCTTCTACTGATAAACCTCGGGACGATTCCGAGTTACCACCCCTGACTCATAAAACAGGTTATTACTTTGAGTATACGGGTGGTGACGATGAAGAGGTCCTTGAGCCCCGACAACAACCCACCTCACCCAAACAAGTGCAGAAACCAGTATCATCATCAAGGCCTTCCAAAAAGAAGAAGAAGACGACTCAGCCCAGAGTCGTATCATGGCTAGATGACGATAAAACCGAAGATTTTGAATGGTTCTCCACACTTGTCAATCAAACTCCCTACCCTGATGAAGGCCAAGAATTGGTAGACGGTTCAACATTGGAGCACGCAAAACTTTTGCAAGAAAAGTTCCATGTGAAGAAAATGACGAAATCTGAATTGAAGCGAATCAAGAATGAAGCGTTCCAACTTCTAAAAGACAGCTCTGAAAGCGCCCTCGAGGTCGAATATCATCTTGAGAACATCGCTCGAGCTATGTCTAACAACATGGATTGGCTCAATCCGGAAGCAAACCTTGACTTCACACAAAGGGACAACCCTCCATACTACACCGATTGGACCAAACCTCTACCAACCATTGGCCAAACAGACGAACCACGGATTCCCTTCCGATACTTCTTTAACAGAGACCTGGATTTTCTCTTACACGGTAGCGATGGTTCACGAAAATACGCTACATCATTGACTCTTCCATTCCCAGCGGCTATTTACTCAAACTGCATAGCTATCGAGGAACGTGCAAATCACTTGTTTTCTGACAACGTGCAAGCATACGACCAAGATGCATTGTATGGGATTCATCATTGGCCTGAACGCCGAAGAATCTACTACAGAAGCTGCCTGGTTCAGAAGTCTCAACATGCAGTGTATAGTTCTAAGGACATCGTGGCCATCAAACACATTGATCTCAAGTCTAAGTGGGACTAGACATTCTTGAAGAATATCATAGTCAAACGACAAGATGAACAGGACTATGGATTCTCCGAGGCTGACTTTGAGAACTTGTCCCTCAACGACATCGAAGACATGTATCTTGCCAAAATACAGGGTCGTATGAGACAATTCTCGACTGAAGTTCAACGTGAATTTATTAAGTCAGTTCTCATCTTCATTAGACGCATCGTGATCAAAGAACGTGTTGAAGATATCCAGATGGCTGTTGAATCTTATCAGACGCGTGTCAACCTCACTCCTCCAACGCTTACTCTTCCCGATCTCAACCAGCTATCTCAATATACACTCATCAGCAAACCTTTCGGCGTTGTTTACCATAGTGAACTTCAAAGAAACTGCTTAATGGCGTGTAGTGAGCTCCACAAATTCGGGGATCATACCTTGAAGCTGGTTAGGGATGGATTGGCGTACAGGTTGAAGGATATACGCCTGAAAGTTGGGTCTCCTAAGCGCTGGAATTCTCAGGAAAGGAGGGATGTGAGACGCATCATCACCATGATTGATGAACGGTTGTTCAGAAGGGATCAGTTCAGACGATTAGAGAGCTATGTTGGTGGTCGACCCAGGAGATACATCACCGGCTTTCAACGCCCTGTGCGCATTCCTGGGAACATCACTGCACTTCCTGGTACCCCTTGAATTGTTTCCCTCATATAATTTTGGATGCATGATTATATATGTCAATGGCTTGTGCACACATAACAGTGTACAACCCGTAATTATCAAGAAAGGACCCTGTGGTACGCCTCAGTGCCACAATCCTTATAAAAGGAGCGAAAGCTTCTTATTTTTTGAGTAAAACCTATCAAACCTTTCACTTTTCAAGGTTTTGCTCAAAAACACAAGTACTTCCCCATATGATTTCTCAAAACCTCAACCGTTTATATCACTAGTTGAGGGGGAGTATTTGATGAAAACTTTGTTCACAAATTGTTCATAGTGGTCATCTTCCTGCAACACTCGAAATGGTCATATTTATTCTCAAACGTTTCAAAAATAACATTTTCATATGCCATTTTTGAGGGGGAGAAAATTGTGTGATAAGAAATATGTTGTGCAAAATGCAAATGAATCTGTGCACCTCAGACTTAACCAACGAATTGACGATACTAAACTGTTAGTAACTCGAAAAGACTTGTCCTGGACGGGTAATAATTTCAAGCTAGTTCGCTAGTGATGTAAACGTGTCTCGGAAAGGACTTGTCTGAGTAGAAAGTACCATTCGAGAAACTTTTGATAGACATGAACTCTGACGGGTTTGACAACCTTCCAAGGTTTGTCTACACCTTCAAGGTAGTTATTAGAACTAGTTGTCACCTAAAAGCTGACAATGTATCTCTTTAACTATTCAACGTAAACGTGTCTCGCGGGAGATTGTCTATCTTTAGTGGATCAATTCAAAAAGTGCGCGCTCTTTCCTCACTGTGCATTTAACCATTAAAACTATTAAGCACATGTGGAGGGGGAGTATTTATGCAAAACTTCATCTCTTACTGTGGTTCAAACATGTTTTTCGTTAACAAACCCTTTGAGAGAGATTTTAACATACAGTGGTTATAATGGCAAACATAGGTTAGTCATGGAGTTATAAGGTGACTAAGGTTAGGAATAACCGTCCTATGATCCGCCAGAGCCGGAGGGATCTACCCAAGGACACTACCATTAGTTAGTGTTAGAAGTCCTTAGGAATGATTGTAAAAAGGAGAAAATGAGAATCGGAGAAAGACGGAGTTGAAGAATAAAAAAGAAATGTAAAGTAAAGGGTGAAAAGAAATAGCCCTCCAGATTATTCAACTTAGGGCAGACACCGGGTTCAATTCATATGCTACTGGTTGTCACTTAGTGACACCAGTATTGAAGATTAAAAGTCGTCATGGACCCAGTGACACATGCACTAAACCTTCTTAGTCACTCAAGTTTTTCTCAACAAAAGCTTGTTTCATTCTCACAGGGAACCCTACATAAACTATTGACTTTCTCTTAGAGATCGCTGGTATTGAAAAAGGAGACCCTCTCCCTAGTCTCCGCTCAGGAAAACCAAAACGCACTACTGAGTCTAGAGCCATGAGATTCATCAAAAGATCTCTTAGGAACACTTGACATTTAATCACTTGATGATCAACAAATAAGATCATCAGTGGTTCATATCGAGTCCTTCACAGATCTTAGCAATCTGTCGAGAACATTTATGAGAGGTCCACATCTGTAATCCTCAGTGATTGAATGGAAACTCCTGCCAGGGTCAACATCAAACAGCCCTGACAGCAGGTCACTTCGGTAACTCCCCGTGGATTACGCGGAGTGTGTCTCAAACGGTCTACAGTCGTGAGGTGATGCTTCGGTGTACCTCAGCGACTCATCTGAACTGTAGATGTACTTCGGTACATCGCGTTATCTCACTTGTGGGACTCCAGTTCAGGAACGGCCTTTGTAAGAATTAGAGTTGTGTTTTCACACTATGCTGTTAACACTCTCGAAGTTCAAACTTGTAAGTGCCGGAAACCGCTTATTACTAACCGTTTGAAATGTTTTCTTCTTATGGAAGCTCCGGAGCGGGATGATCGTGCTGATTCCTCTCATGCTCATGCCAACTTCATCACTAATGGAAGTTCTATTCAAAAGCAACACAACCGTCAGAATGATTCTTCGTCAAACCAAAGAATCTACAAAGTTAAAGACTTAAAGAACTTCATCAGTGTTGTATTCCAACGTCAAAGAGCGTGTGAGCATGTTGAAGAATGACGTGAAGACACTGGAGCAGCGAAGCAGACTTGAGGCAGACTGATGCAGACAACAACATACTATCACTTTCACCACAAAGAACAATGATCAAAGAACAAAGTTAAAGATGACGTCGAAGCATAACTGTTCAAAGATAACTATCTCTCTACACTGGGGAGATTGTTCGAATCAAGGCAATTCCTCTCACAAGAAAGAAGAATGTCAGAAGATGTCACAACTACTATTACATCAACGCCTTCACCGTTTACATTCATATATACTTGAGGGGGAGATTGTTGGAATCACTCCTAAACAGTATTTCAAGTAGTTATATTTCATATGTAATAGGTAGCTTTATTATGGCCTTTATGTTTGTTTAAGGTCAAGCTTATGTAGAAGGCCCATAAGCTTAGGCCCAAGCCCACATAAGAAAGGATGGGAACTAGGAGTGTTGCCCTAGCTTCCCTCCTATAAATAATCTTGTAAACCCTCATTTGAGGGTTGGTTGTTCAAGTTATTCTCTTTCACTCACTCTTTCCCTTAACCGTATTATTGTTTATGCGTGTGTGTGTGTTTAGCTTGTTCATCCGCCTTCATCTCTTTCTCTATAACTTGTGTTTGTAAAACCAGTGACCTAACAAGAAAAATTAATGGATTTTATCTCTTTACCAAAAGCCATTACTTCTGGAGTAGCCAATTGTTTTAGTTCAAGTAAGAACCTTGGTACAATGATAACCAAATGATTTTGAGCAAATCATAAGCTTTCAACGGATTTGATTTGTCTTTACCAGAAGTCGTTTGCTTCTGGACTAGCCAACTCTTAGATAAATTATCAATATTATCTTTGGTGAGCCGATTACCAATTATGGATTTTCAACTGCCTTTACCACAAGCCATAAACTTGCGGGCTAGCCAACTTTTCACTAGTTTAAAGATATGGTGAGCTGAACACCATACAATTTTGGGCAAATTGCAAGCCATAAACGGATTTGAGATATCTTTACCAAGAGCCGTTTGCTCCTGGATTAGCCAATCCTTATGTGGGTTAGACATGGCGGACTGATTACCATTTGCTGAGTAAGTGAAAAACACTTACTTCAAAAAAAATTTTGGGCAAAAACGGGGGAATTGGGTGGAATAATTACATGATAAAATTCGTGAGAATTTCCCGTCACACTTAGAAATGAATATTGCCCTCAATATTCAAAGTACCAGCGGTTATGCCGAAACATAGAACATAAAAGGGAAATACTACGGCCATTATTTTGTTTTTGATATATACACATTTTTTTTTTTTTTTTTTTTTTTTTTTTTTTTTTTTTTTTTTAGAGATTGATATATACAACAGCGGGGGGCAACTCCCCCACACTAGGGTGGTAGAAAGGGGTAAGAAGACAGAAACATGGGTGAAAACCCATATGGTGTGTGCTACTGTTTTTGATTCCCGAGTCACTAGCTTGACTCGATCCCCGCATTCATTGGTTCATGGGGAAGGTTTGCAGATCCGGGACAATCACGGGTGGAATGTCCTCTCCAAAGTAATGCTTTAATCGATGACCATTTACTTTAAAATTTGGACCATCGGGCTGAGATAACTCAATGGTGCCATAAGGATAAACCTTAGTGATAGTAAATGGACCAGACCAGCGGGACTTAAGCTTTCCCGAGAAAATCTTCAATCTAGAATTAAAAAGAAGGACTCGATTACCAACGTTGAAAACGCGGTTCTTGATTTTAGAGTCATGAATCTTCTTTGTCTTTTGTTTATAGATCAAAGAGTTCTCGTAAGCTTGATCACGGAGTTCATTTAGTTCATTCATTTGAACTTTTCTGTGATCACCGGCTGTCTGAATATCGAAGTTTGCATGTTTTAAGGCCCAGTAAGCCTTGTGCTCTAGCTCAATCGGAAGATGACATACCTTTCCGTACACTAGCTTATATGGAGTGCACCCAATTGGTGTTTTGTAAGCTGTACGAAAGGCCCAGAGTGCGTCATCCAGTTTATCCGACCAGGATGCACGATTTTCGCCTACTGTCCTTTCAAGAATTCTTTTTATACCACGGTTAGAAACTTCCACCTGCCCACTTGTTTGTGGGTGGTATGCAGTAGATAGACGGTGGGTAACACCATACTTTTGCATGACACGATCAAATTGGTCATTACAAAAATGTGTACCACGATCACTGATTATCGCTCTCGGAGTTCCAAACCTGGCAAAAAGAGATTTCAAAAATTTCACAACTACTCGGGCATCATTTGTAGGTAAAGCTTTTGCTTCAACCCATTTTGACAAATAGTCAACAGCCACGAGTATGTATTTGTTACCTCGAGAAGATGGAAACGGCCCCATAAAATCAATACCCCATATGTCAAATATCTCACAAACTTGAATGGCATTTTGTGGCATTTCATTTCTTTGAGAGATATTTCCATGACGTTGACAAGCGTCACAAGTTTTGACAAAATCGTGGGCATCCTTATAAATTGTGGGCCAATAAAACCCGGAATCAAACACCTTTTTGGCTGTGTAGTTTGGACTATGATGGCCCCCAGTGGGTCCAGCATGGCAAGCTTTGAGAATGTCAAGAGCTTCTTGTCCATAAACACACCGTCGGATGACTTGATCCGCACAGATTTTGAATAAGAAGGGGTCGTCCCAGAAGTAATTTTTAACATCTTTGAAGAATTTGTTCTTCTGTTGGGTTGACATCCCTTTCACTATGAAGTTACCCGCATGGTAATTTGCAAAGTCAGCAAACCATGGGGTAGAAGAGTTTCCACGAAAAGAAACCGCATTGAGTGTCTCGAGAGGAAATGTTTCATTTATTTCCTTTTTCTCGAAAACATCTTGGTGAGGGTTCTCTAATCGGGACAGATGATTAGCAGCCAGGTTCTCAGCTCCTTTTTTATCACGTATGATGATATCAAATTCTTGGAGGAGGAGAACCCAACGGAGCAATCTCGGATTTGCATCTTGTTTTGCAAAGAGATATTTGAGAGCCGAGTGATCCGTATACACCACACATTTGGTCAAGATTAAGTACGGCCGAAATTTCTCAAATGCTTACACCACGGCTAATAGATCTTTTTCTGTGGTAGTGTAATGAGTTTGAGCTTCAGTCATAGTCTTACTTGCGTAGTGGATAGGCTGAAAATGCTTAGCTCTACGTTGCCCTAAGACTGCACCGATAGCAAAATCACTTGCATCGCACATGAGCTCAAAAGGCAAGTCCCAGTCGGGAGCAACGAGAATGGGTGCTTCAGTAAGCTTTTTCTTCAATGTTTCAAAAGCTTTGATGCACTCGGGTGAGAAGATAAAAGGAGCATCCTTTTCAAGAAGATGAGTCATAGGCCGGGCGATTTTTGAGAAATCTTGTATGAATCTGCGATAGAAACCGGCATGACCTAAAAAACTCCTAATACCTTTAACGGTAGTAGGATGAGGTAATTTAGCAATAACATCTACTTTTGCTCTATCTACCTCAATCCCATTTTTTGAAATCTTATGGCCAAGGACTATGCCTTCTTTGACCATAAAGTGGCTTTTCTCCCAGTTTAGACAAAGATTGGTGTCTTCACACCGTTTGAGCATTTTATCTAAATGGGAGAGACATGTTTGAAATGAATCCCCAATGACCGAGAAGTCATCCATAAACACCTCCATTGTTTCCCCGATCATGTCGTGGAAAATGGCCATCATACATTGTTGGAACGTGCCAGGAGCGTTACATAAGCCAAAAGGCATACGTCTGTAGCCAAAAGTTCTGTATGGGCAGGTGAATGTAGTTTTATCTTGATCCTTTGGATCAATGGGGATCTGAAAGTACCCTGAGAAACCATCAAGGAAACAATAGTATTCATTCCCTGCTAATCTCTCAAGCATTTGGTCCATAAAAGGTAGAGGAAAATGGTCTTTTCGGGTAGCGTCATTCAACTTACGATAGTCAATGCACACACGCCATCCCGTAACCAGCCGAGTTAGAATTAACTCGTTATCTTCATTTGTGACAATAGTTATGCCACCCTTTTTAGGAACACAATGAATTGGGCTAACCCAAGGACTATCAGAGATCGGGTAAATCAATCCTGCATCAAGAAGTTTGATAACCTCTTGTTTGATAACATCATGGATTTTTGGATTTACTCTTCTCTGATGTTGAACTGCTGGTTTGAAGTCATCCTCCATCAAGATTTTGTGAGTACAAAATTCAGGGTTGATACCCTTAATGTCGGAGAGTTTCTAAGCAATTGCTTGCTTGTGTGACTTCAAGATCTTTATGAGAGCAGCTTTTTCATCTTTACTCAAATCTCGAGCAATAATGACGGGAAATTTATCATCACCTTCAAGAAATGCATACTCGAGATGAGGTGGTAAGTCCTTAAGCTCAACCTCAGGAAATTCTTCAGTTTTATCAACTGACTTGACTTCCTTGTTATGAAGTTCGACAGGAGGGAGTGAAAATGATGATGGATCATCATTAAGCAATTTCTCAATGAGAAGTATGTCCCCCTCGATGTCAATGGGAGCGTGATCAATTTCCCATGGAACAGAATCACTAGACAAGTAGGCTTCAATCTCTTCTAAGACGAAGTCACTTTCCTCAAATGGGGTAAGAGAAGGAGTAGAATTGGCAATGATAGGTTGAGATGAATAAGTGAGATTATCACTCGAAGAATTATGATCATAACCAAGAACTTCTTGAGAGTACTTTTCAGAAGCAACATCAATGATATCTATTCGGTTAACCGACTCAGAATCATAATTTGCGGAGTACCTCGAAGTCTGATCAAGGTTAAAAGTGACAGCTTCATTACCAACACGTAATGTGATTTCTTGCTCAAATACATCAATGAGAGCACGGCCCGTTCTCAGGAATCCTCGACCAACAATGAGAGGAACCCGATGATCGGCATCAAAATCAACAACCACGAAGTCAGCTGGAAAATGGAACTTTCCTACTTTAACAAATACGTCCTCAGCAATGCCAAGAGGACGGGATATTGTACGATCTGCAAGCTCAAGAGTCATGCATGTAGGAGTAAGTTCCAGAAGAGAAAGTTTCTTCCATACTGAATAAGGCATCAGGTTGATGCTTGCACCAAGATCGGCTAAGGCAAAGCATTCAACCATTCCTGGAAATACACAAGGTAAGAGAAATTTTCCAGGATCTCCAAGCTTTTCTGGAAGCTTCTTCAGGATAACTGCAGAGCAGTTCTCGTTAAGAGGAGTTTTAGCCATTTCAAACAGCTTTTCCTTGTTGCTTAACATGTGTTTGAGAGTTGATGCAAACTTGGGCATCAGCATGATAGCATCCGCAAAGCTTATGTCAAAATGTAGTTCTTGGAAAATTTGAAAAAATTTGTCCATTTGATGACTGGCTTTTTCACGGAGCTTTTGCTCATTCAAACGTGATGGGTAAGGAATAGAAGTTTTGGATTTGGTATTTTCAACGGGAGCTACAGGTGGTTCAAAAGCAACTCCTGGATTAGACTTGGGTTTCTGGACAACTTGAGGATGGACATCATTGGTTCCTCCGTTATTAACAGGAAGTTCCTTATCCTTTGTTGCCTCAGGTTCACCTTCCACTACCTTCGGGAGAGAAGAAGAAGAGGTAGTAGGAATAGCGGGTCCATTGTATGAAACACCACTTCTGGTTGTGATCGCCTTAGCATCTCCCCTCGGGTTAGCGATCGTGTTGCTCGGAAGTTTTCCTGAGCCCGAGGGTTGATCATTTAAGGACTTCTTGAGATCAGCAATCTGGCTGACCAACAACCTGTTCATTTCATCTTGGGATTTCATGAACTGCTTTAATAGCTCATTAGATGATGGTACTGGAGGATGTGGAGGGAAATTCTGAGGTCGGATGTTTTGATTATGACCTTGTTGTTGAAAATTCCCTTGATTAGGATTCACAATCCCCTGAAATTGATTCCCTCGATTGAAATTGTTTTGATTAAGGTTTCCTTGATGTTGGAAACCTTGATTGGGTCCAGGATAGAAATTACCTTGGTTTTGATAACCTTGGTTCATTCTAGGTTGGTTCTGATTCCGGTTAGGATTCTGGTTAAAACCTGGTGGTGCCTGATAAGTGTTAGCTCGGTAATTTGGTTCATTTTGAGGACGGTATTGATTACCTCCCTGATGTGAAGTACCGGCTATAGCATTGGCTTCAAACGGACTACCATCGGTGGCAGTACAGTTGTAGTATGCATGAGGACCACCACAAGTAACACAAACTTCAACTTTCTTCACTTCACCATGTGATGGTGTCTGTGTGAAAGTGACTTTCTTTTGGTTAGCAAGAACCAAAGCCTGAACAATATCTGTGAGTTTATCTATCTTAGCATCAGTGCTAGATGTACTCACAGGAGATGAAGTAGAAGGTCCAGCATTAGACTGAGTCTGATATGTCTTTGTGCGGAAAGAACGGACCTGGGACTTGTTTTCAATGATTTGTAAGGCTTCTTTTGTGGTTTTGCTAAGGAAATTACCTCCCGCGGAGGCATTCAAAGAGTCTTGGTCAGCTTGTCTCAGACCATTATAGAAAGTATCCATTTGCATTAACTCGGTAAAACCATGATGTGGACACTTGCGGAGCAATTCTTTGTAACGATCCCATGCCTCCCCGAATGATTCATCAAATCTCTGAGAAAATTTCATTATCTCATTCTTAAGACTTGTAGTTCGGGATGGAGGATAGAATTCGTTAACAAACTTGGTGACTAGATCCTCCCATGTCTCAATGGAACGAGGGGGTTGTTTCTCAAGCCAATTCTGGGCTTGTCCCTCTAGAGAAAATGGGAACAGAAGAAGCTTGATAGCTTCATGTGGGACATTCTTGTATTTGATGGTAGATGCAATCTTGTTAAACCATCGTATGTGTGCATGAGGATCATCCCGCTCAAAACCATAGAATTGGCTTTGGGTTACCAGATTAAGCAACCCGGTTTTGAGCTCAAAAGTATCAGCCACAATGGCTGGAACAACAATGGCATCTCCATAACCCTCGATGGGTGCTTGGAGAAGCTCATTCATCGGTTTGTCTTCTGCCATTTCGACAGGGGGTGGTGGTGGTAGACGTTCCTCAGTCACGGCTGAAGGAGCTGAACGTCCTCTACGTCTACGAGGAATGTTTGCAAGCTCAGAAAGTGGACTTGTAGAACTGGAAGAACGAGTGCGCATGCACTAAGTATAAAAATAAATTTTCAAAACAAATGCGAGGCAAAACGACAAGTGAACTTAACCAATAATCACAAATGAAATGGCTTCTTTGAAAAAGGTACACAAATCACAAGGACACAAAGGCAAGTTTTAAATCTGATGTTCGGGAACTTATTATGGTCACACCCCCAATTAGTAGGTGTACTGCCTTGATTTGCGGTGGTTGATTTTTATGTATAAATTAAGTACCACTGAAAAGACGTAGGTTTAGATTTGTGCAAAGGGGTTTAAAAACTTTTGGACAATATTTTTGGATCGTTTCGTTTAACCAAATCGTATTTCTTTAAGAATCACCTTAAAAGAAACACAAGCTAGAAAACGTTACGATTGTTTTGTTGTTTTATATTGTTTTTGGGTTTTTAACACTTTAGGAAAAGTGTTAATGAACTTTTTGATTTATATTTAACTTAAAAAAAAACTTTTTACAAACGATGGTATATGTGCAAGTACGGGTCTGAAAAATGCTTAGAACACGCTTACAGCCTCCCCGGCAGCGGCGCCAAAAATTTGATTGGCTCCCAAACAGTCAAGTTTTATCACTCAAGCTAACCACTTGTGAATGGCTAACCGTAATAAACTTAAAACAGTCTGAGAACAAATACAATTAAGAACAGAGGAATATAGTGGATTCCTGGGTCGTTAAGTCCCACGGAGGATGAATTGGTGTGTAAACACTTATTCAGATGATAGAATAATCACTAAGGATAGTGATCAATAAGGATTTTGATGGATAATTATACCTAAAGAAAAGATTTATAAATTACAGCGACTTAAATGCAAATTAAAGAAAATTAAAAAGTTAAAATATATTAAATAAACGCTATCACTATTTTTACAATGATGAACGTTTAAAACCTAAAACGTACGTTTAAATAAAATTACGTAAACGTACAAAATAAAACGTGAGTTTTAAGAAATAAAAGGCCTACAAATATGAAAATTATATTTTTACAATCCTAATAATAAAAGAAAATTATTAGAAAAAGAAAATTATTTTTACCACTATTTATTTAATTATTATTAATTAAAAACTATTTTAAACTATATAAAAATAACCTAAAATAAAAGAAAATATGAAATAAGGCTAGAAAAATAAGATTATGATTCAGAAAAATCTAAAATATTATAAAACTAATTTTAAAATTAAAAATATAGTTTTCACACTTTTTTATCTAATTATTACTAATTAATTATTATTTAAAATACACTTAAATTCTAGAAAATATAAAATAAACCTGGAAAAATGAAATTTTAACTTGGAAAAATCTAAAATATGATAAAACTAATTTTAAAACTAAAAAGATATTTTTTATGCTTTTTAATTATTTATTACTAATTATTTAATACTTTTAACTATTTAAAATTCTAATAAATACTAAAAAGATTAGGAAAATTATGAAACTTTTTCTAAAAATAACTTAAGGTGACAAAAAACTAAGAGAAGTATAAAAACAAGATTTGCTTAATAATAAGCTAAAAAGAAAAATCAAAAAGCTTAATTCTATTAAATAAATGCTATCACTGTTTTAAAAATGAAGTTTTTCTGGATTTTCTTTTTGAAAACTACTTAAATACTAATTATATGAAACTTTAACAAACACAAAAATTTTACAAACTTAAAATAAGCAGTTTGAGTGAGCTTATGAGCAAACAGTGGCTTTAAGAGCTTATTTTGGTGAAATAAGCTCAAACAAGCTCACAAGCTGAAACAAAAGCTTAATAAAGATGCAAACAAGCTAGATGAACTGAAATGAAGCTAAAAGATATGGATAAGCACACTGATAAGCTAATAACAAACAAATAATCACTTATGCTAAACACAGAAATGGGACAAGATTAGAGCTTATTGCAGCCCTAGCAAACAAGCTAGAAAATGAAAAACCAAGCTTGAGACTTCAAGATGGCTTGGTTGGCTTTCCAAAGAACCAAGTATTACAGGATTTGAACAACAATTAAGCTCTGTGTGAGCTTTTGATTGAGCTTATGAAACTGGTGCACAGGGCACTGTTTCAGACTAGGACTCAAAACAAGCTGAAAAATAAGCACTCTATAAGCTGATAAGATACAAGCTAGTATTTTTCTAATTTTGTTTGGCAGCTAAATAATAATATCCCAAAAGCACAAATCCTAGATCCTAACAGTAAGATCACAATGAAATTGTAAAGTTTATTCAAAAACTGCACAAGGAAAATTTTGACTTTTTTAAATTATGAACTCAGTTGACTTTCATGAACTTCTAATGATCATAGATGATCTAATTGAGTGTATTAAGCTACTATAAGACTGAATTAGGCTAAATAAACAACTTATACACTAGAATGCATGATTATGTCTTCTAAATTTCCAACAGTTAGCAAGTTAAATGAGATTAACCATGAGTTTGACTTTCTATTAAACTAGGACTAGATTTTAAGGTTTGAATGAACTAGTAAACACTAAAGTGACTTATAACAACAACGAATTACAACACAATAAGCCTCTAGCACAGTTTTAACAATAAATCCAAACACCCTTTAAAGAGGCAGTTTTGAAGCTTTTAAACACTAAAATAGATTTTTAAACTGAATAACCTATTGATTAACTGATAATGACTATATTTAACAGTATTAAACTAGAATTAACAAGGTTTAATGACTAAAACTAGAAAATGTAAATTTCAAAGTAATGGCTTACAAAATAAATTCATGAACAGGACAGAGGACCAAGGTCTGAGATCACACCTATATGCTTACCAATAAGCTCTAAACCATAATCAATCCAAGTATTACCATGCTTCAGCTTCTGATCTTCATTCCCACAAATTTTTAATTTTTGACTAATTTTTTTGATATTTTGGAGAATTTTTCTGTTTTGAATGTAAACTGAATTTGAAGGTTTCTAATAGCTTATAAAGTCTTTCTAAGAGCTTGTATAAACTTACAAGTTCTTAAGAACAACTGGTAACAACATATGCATATTTTGAGAATTTTGAAATTGAAAATGGCATAAACTGAAAATTAGATTAAAACTGGAAATTGATAACTAGAATACATTCATTTACACTGAAAACACTTGAATAAAGTACTTGAGAGCTTAAACAAACACTAGAAATTTAAAATTATTTAAAACGACATATCTAAACTAAAATTACACTACTTTTTTTTACATCTCTGCTTCTCAACCTTATTTATTGACTTCTTTGAATTCTCTGTCGACCTCTGAGTATTTCCCACCATTTCTTAGCCATTGGATTCATCCCATTCATCAATTTCGCCAAATGTCAGTTTTGGCGCCAAAAAGTCTTAGAGCAGGTTTTAGGTAATTAATGGATTTTGGTTGAATGTGAAGGTGTTAGAGAGTTGGTAGATAGGTGGAAAGGTGAAAATGAGGTGGAAAGACAGGTGGTGGTGAAAGGTGGCAGCAATGGAGTGGTACAGGTGTGGGAGAAGGGAAGGTGAACAGTAGTGGCGGGTTTTTGGGTGTTTGACTTTTGTTGACCGGGTTTTAATAATAACGGGGTAGGTTTGGGCTTGGGTTAGATATGGGCCAGCTGGGGTTGAGGATTTGGTTTGGATTGGATTTGAGTTATGATTAATAAAAGGGTCCGTTTGGTAGCTTAGTAATCACAAGGACCTTTTATGTAATTCCACCAAACTTGAGGACTGAAAATGCAACTTTCCCAAAGTTATCACAAGGGTTAAACTTGTAACATGTGAATAGTACAAGGGCCAATATTGCATAAATTTCCATTTTTATAAGTCCAAGGGTACTTTTTGCCATTTTTGAAACTTGAGGGACCAAACATGTAATTTCTCCAAAGTTTACCATAAGGACCAATTTTGTCATTTATGAATAGTACAAGGTTAATATTTGATAATTTTTACTTTTTAAATTAACCAAGGACTATTTTTGACATTTTTCAAACTTTAAGGACTAAAGTTGTCATTTTGTGATTTTTAAACTTCAAGGGTTTGTTTTGACAACTTTTGAATTCCTAGGACCTTAAATGACCTTTTATAAGTTTTGAATTACCGGGGACTAGTTTTGACAACTTTTGAAACTTGGGGGACTAAAACTGCCAATTATGCAAACTTGGTACGTTTTTCATCTGATTTTGATATTTTTGTATTTAAAACACATAAAACACTTATTTGTGATATTTTCATTATTTTGATGCATTTCTGAGTGTTTTCAGATGTTTTTGCAGTCTAGATAATACAAAAATGATGAGTATTTAGACACTCATCAAATCTCTCGACTACGACGAATTCTGTGACGAAGTTGAAAAACTTCATACTTTATCACAAATGTCAAGAATTCGTGTTGTTCGTGATGATCCATTAATTCTGCGTAGGGAAATGGAACGAGAAACCGGGGTGACAAAGGACCAGGTACTTCCCTCTGATAATGGACGTGCTAAATACGTCCAACCTACGGTTATCCAAAGATCTAACCCCTCAATTGCTCCTAAGCCGTCTAAAATTGATCCTAAATTTTCACGATTTACGGTTAAAAGCAAACATGCAGAATTTAGACCGATGACTAGCAAGAATGACTTGCTTAATCTTCATGTTTCTCAAGAACCAGAACCAGAGACCATAACGGAAGTGGTGGAAATTGCTAGCTCTCAGAGCACACCACTTGTCCCACCTCCGGATTTTTCAAAATATTCTTCGAGACTTGATAGTCATTCGGATCACCATGTTGGTTTTGTTGATTCTTTGAATAAACTGATTCCTTCTCATAACTCTCAAATGAAATCGTTTATTCCTTGTGTCGGTTGTGGTGAACCTCTTTTTGGTTCACCCTGTCGTTGGTGTATGTGTGTACAATGTGGTAATGATATTCATAACGGGAGTTGTTTGTTTTGTGGTTCGAGGAATTCATTTGATTATGATCCTAATCAGAACTCATTTAATGACCCCTCAAATTTTTCCAATTACCCACCACAGCCCGACTTATCTTCATATAATCAACATAACTGCTGTGAATTTTGTGGAGGTCCTCACCAAGGATTTGAGTGTCAATCCGGAAACACGTTTGTCTATGAACAGTTTTCCGGTGATGCTCAGAACTTCGGTTATGACCAATATCTATATAATTCACCAGTCCAGACTCAACAGTTTTACTGTTGTGAGAACTGTGGAGGTCCCCATTTCAGCTCTGATTGTCAAATAGGGAATCCATTTCCTTGTAACAATCATGACTCTTACAGGTTTAATAATTTCCAACCTCCACAGCACCATACGGTTCAAACTCCACCTGAGCCGTTGTCTCAAGAAATCTCCCAAAATTTTGAAACCGCAATGAAAACACTTGATGATATGATTAGTAACTTTAAGAATCAAGTGAGTGGTGAAAAGACCATGGGAGAATTGCTAGCCGAAGAACGAGAGGCCCGTAAATCTAGGGAAGAATTATTAGTCCTAGAGCATGCAGCTCTAAGGCGTTCCCAATTTCTTAAGGCAGCTCTATATGATGATGACGAGGAGAGTTTTCATCCTTTTAATATTATTTCTCAACTCCCTCAGTCAGTTGATATCCCAGCAGTTGAGATTCCATCTCAAACAACTGCTATCACACCCGAAGCTCCCACTCACTCTCTAAACATGGGGGACGAGCATCTTGACACTGTTCTTGAAAAGGAATCGGACGAATTCATAAAGTCTAGTGTTGAGAACCTTGTCCCAATCCCGAGAGAGTCACAGGGAAGTTCTGATCATATGTGTGATTCTCTTTCCCCTCTTGAGTGTTCAAAACATCATTTTGAAACTTTCTCCAATTGTAGCGACGATTGTGCTTCTTATGGAAACATCGAGTATGTTGAGGCATCACTTTCACAATCTGATGCTGATCATCTTCTTGAGGAGTTCGCCGATGAACTCACTCACATCAATCCACTTTCATCAGAAAGTAACGATGTTCTCTTTGACTTCGAAGCCGATCTGGGAGAGACTGAAAGTCTCCTTGATAATGATCGTTCACTCACTTCTTATCCCAACAGTCCAATAGAGAATATTGATCACTTTGTTCCTGAAGCATTCAAAACAACTCTCACTAATCCTCTATTTGAATTCGACTCTGAATTCACTTTAATTTCTGAGAATCCACTCTTTGATACTCAGACCGAGGATAGTGATGAGCCCACAATGGAACAAGAGTTCACAATTTCACTTCATGTGAATGATTCTCTTTATGAAGAGTTCTCCGGTGAACTCTCTCATGACATATCTCCTCCGGAACATGATCATTTCTATTTTGATCTTGAGGATGATATTGGCTCGGAGGAAGGTGTACTCTATCATACGAGTTTGCCTATTAATGATACTACCCTCACCCTTCCTCCCGATATGTCTA
This sequence comes from Chrysanthemum seticuspe, assembly GCA_019973895.1. Classification (NCBI taxonomy): domain Eukaryota; kingdom Viridiplantae; phylum Streptophyta; class Magnoliopsida; order Asterales; family Asteraceae; genus Chrysanthemum; species Chrysanthemum seticuspe. The sequence continues at coordinate 281,688,359 of BPTQ01000007.1, forward strand.
CATTTGAGGATGAAGAATGGATCCGGATTGTTATCAAAATCTTTCTTCCTTTCCTCAAATATCTTGTGATTTCTCTTCATCTTCACTCCTTCGGGAATGAAGACACTATCTTTGACCCCGACATTTTCATTTATCATTTTTGAGCCGGTTCTATGTATATCTCATCGGTGTGGAACTTTCACGTGCTTCAAATGTTTGTCCAAACATCTTGAATGAAAGTCCGTTGGAGATTGTTTCTTCCACTTTGCTTCCCCATGAACAAATTAATTCGGGGTCGAGTCAAGCTAGCGACTCGGTAATCAAAAACAGTAGTTAAACATGGGTTTTCACCCGTGTGTACCACCCTAGTGTGGGGAGTTGCCCCACATGTTATATATATAAGTTTTCTAAAAAAAAAAAAAAAAAAAAAAAAAAAAATCCTTTCAAATAATGGCCGTAGTATTTCCCTTTTACGTTCTCAGTTTCGGCATAACCGCCGGTACTTTGAATATTGAGGCCAATATTCATTTCTAAGTGTGGGGGGGAATTCTCACGAATTTTATCATGTAATTATACCGCCCAATTCCCCCGTTTTTGGCCAAAATTTTTTTTGGAGTAAGTGTTTTGCACTTACTCAACTTATGGTTATCAGTCCACCATGTCTAATAAACAAAAGGATTGGCTAATCCAGGAGCAAACGGCTCTTGGTAAAGATATTTCAAATCCGTTGACGGCTTGCAATTTGCCCAAAATTATATGGTATTCAGCTCACCATATCCTAAAAAGTGAAGAGTTGGCTAGCCCGCAAGTTTATGGCTTGTGGTAAAGGCAGTGGAAAAACCATAATTGGTAATCAGCTCACCAAAGATAATATTGATAATTTATCTAAGAGTTGGCTAGTCCATAAGCAAACGGCTTCTGGTAAAGACAAATCAAATCCGTTGGAAGCTGGTGGTTTGCCCAAAATCACATGGTTATCGGTGTACCATGGTTCTTACTTGAACTGAAACATTTGGCTACTCCAGAAGTAATGGCTTTTGGTAAAGAGATTCAAATCCATTAAGTTTTTCTCAAAAGATTGCTAGGGACTAGCAATAGTTTATTGTGGGGGATTGATGAGTGTGTAAATACTCATCATTTTTGGTCAAATCTGAACTGCAAAACGTTTAAAAATTCTCAGAAATGCATCAAAATACTGAAAATATCTCAAAATTGCATTTTATATGTTTCAGATGCAAAATGTTCAAAATTAGATGAAAAATGAGCTAAGTTTGCATAATTGGCAGTTTCAGTCCCCCAAATTTCAAAAGTTGTCAGAAATAGTCCCTGAGCACATAATTTCAAAATAAAAATCACCAAAGGTCCTTTTAAAATCATAAGTTGTCAAAATTAGTCCTTTGGTGAAAAATATCAAAAGTTTTGAGAAATTACAAATTTGGTCCTTCAAGTTTAAAAATTGGCAAGTTTGGTCCTTGTACTATTAGAGCTTGTCACTTTTTGTCCCTTGGAACAACTTTGTGAAAATGGCAGCCTAGGTCCTTGTATTTTCAGAATTTGCAATATAGGTCCTTGTTTATTAAATCCTTTTCACCCATTGGACCCTTGTCAAAACCTCTTATGACCCCTGCCTTTTACCCCTTGACCCTTTGCATTTTGGACCCCTTCAATATATTTAGCCCAAGTCAAATACCGAGTCAATCCCCCCTTACCCGCCTTTTTCCTGTCTTCCCCACCATCTTGCCTGCAACACTCCATCTCCCATTCCCCCCAGCTCACCTCCACTCACCATGTTCCCCCCACCTCAACAACACTCCAAGATACATTTAATGAACCCCTGTCCACCTCACTCAACCCCAACTATCAAAATACCATTTCCCGCCAAAAGTGATCCAATGGCTATAAACTTCTCAGCTGATCCAATGGTCATGAAAAATGGTGGGATATGCTCAGAGATGAGAGAGAAATCAGATGGTGTATAAAAGGAAGCAGGAGAAGCAAGAAAGAGAGCATTAGTTAGTTTTTATTTTTCTTTGTATGTCGTTTTTTTAAGTTATCTTAATTAGTGTTTTAAAATGTAATTTTAAGCTTTAATGTATTAAACTCAAGTCACTTTATCATTGTAATTTACTTTTAAGCATCAATATCAAGGTTTTATATAAGTTCATGTTTTCAAGTTCACTGTTGCAATCTCAGTTTCAAATTCCTATGCCCAAGCTTTTAGAAGCTTATGTTTAAGCTCAAATAAGTTTGTTTAAGCTCTTTATAAGCTTTTGGTAAGCTTACATTCTAGTTTCAAGCAATTTTCATTTATGGTCAACAAAAGTCAACAGTGAAGAGAAAGTGGTTCAAGCAGTTTTAGAATTGGAAATGGGGTTGATGCAGCTTGATTTGGGGTTGGATTAGCTTAGGATAGAGTATGGTGGTTCTGGGTTAAGCTCTAAACAAGCTGGATTACTTGTAAGTTTTTTTTTTTATAAACTGTTATAATTTGCACAAATAGTTTGAGTTTGAATCTGTAAGTAGGATTAGTTCTTAACCATTCATTAAACTGCTGTTAAGATACATTGATTCAGTTCTAGTGTTAGCACAAGCTAGATAATCTTTTTAGGTAGAGTAATTGCAAGACAGTGGATTAGCTAGTGTTTGGTTTAAGCAGTCATTTGGTATTGCAGTGTTTAAAAATTGTTAGACTCAGTTTGCTAAGTCCCCTTTAGGCACATTAGACTCATTTGAGTCAGTTATTTGTACATCAAGTCAGTGAAAGTCAAAATTACACCTCAACTGTCTTAACTGCTTCACTGTTAGGATTTTTAGAAATCAAAAGCTTGTTTTAGGTTTGTAATACATAGAGTTAGATTGCATTAGGTCTATTTCATCATTTAATATCATAATCAGTCTACAAATTGAGTTCAAATCTCAATTTAGTCAAAGTTTCAATTCTATTGCAAAAGTCAAAACTTGGAAAATCCATTTTGAGCCCAACTGAGGTGAATTTTCATGAGCTCATCTCTGGGCCAAATCAAGTGAAAATTGTTGTTTTAAAAAGTTCAACTGGTCTATTTTCTTATAACCATTTTTGTAGAATTTTGTAAAATTTTTATAAGACCCGAAATTACTTGTCAATATGGGCTTATATGCCCTGTGCACTGACTCAGTATTCACTGAGTCTGCACAGGGTTTATGCAGGCTTGTCACAAGCTCACAAGAGCTTTTCTAGGTCTGGTTTTTGGATTATAAGGTCTTAACCAGGTCTCCTTTAAGTTCCAACTTTCTGTTTTGAGTCTTAGCTTATTGTGTAGCTTATTCTTGGGTTGCAAAAGGGTGGTTGGAAACTGCTTTTAGCCTTCAAGCCAAATCATCAAATCTTTGCAGTTTGCACTTAAGTAGTTTAAGATAGTTGTTATAAGTTGCTTTTGAGTTCTTTTAGCATAATATAGCTTCTGTAATCAGTTGGTGGTCCTTGGTGTTCAATTGCTTATTTCAAGTGCTTATTTATAAGCCTTTGTCTTTGCAGTTTCAATTTCCTTCACACAACCACCTGTTTTTATATTTTTCCTAGATTCTAAATATTATTTTAGAATTTTTTTGAATTTTTCAGATTTTTCCAAGTCAGTTTGCTATTTTTCTTCATTTTAATCAGTTTTTAGGCCTTTTTAATTAGCATTTAATACAATTAATTCAGAAAAGTTTCAAAAAATTAATTTTTCATTTTTTCTAGGTTAAGATAAATATAAAAAGTCAAAAAAATATTTTTCCAGATTTTTCTTAGTTAAATTTGTATTTTTAAGCAATTTAAGTAGTTTTAAATAGTTTTTAATTCATAGAAAATACAAAAATATTCAGGAAAATACAAAAATAGTTTTGAAAATTCTCTTTTGTTATTTTAGATTTTTCCAAGTCAAAATTTTATTTTTCTAGCTTTATTTCATATTTTTTTGTATTTTAGGTTATTATTTAATAGTTAAAAATAGTTTTTAATTAATAATAATTAGATAAATAGTTTTAAAAATAATTTTCTTTTTCTAAAAATTTTCTTTTATCATTAGGTTTGTAAAAATATCATTTTCATATTTTTAGGGTTAATACTGCTTCAGTTTCATATTTTCATTTGTACGTTACGTAGTTTTAAATTAAGTTTTATAAAAGAAAAATCAAAAACATCATTTTGCAAATAGTGATAGCGTTTATTTAATATATTTTATCTTTTTAATTTTCTTTAATTTGCATTTAAGCCCCTGTAATTTATCTCCTTTTTCTGTAGTTATAATAATTCAAATCCCTCTTTTCCGTTCAAATCTCTCGATCACTATTCGTTGGGTTATTCTCGCACAGCTCGCTGGGACATAACGACCCGGAGAAACACTATACTCCTCTGATCTTCATTTCATTCTGTGTCTGAACTATTTTAAGTTTCTTACGGTCGGCCATTCACAAGTGACCGGCTTGTGTGAGAAAACTTGACGGTTTAGCACGAATCACTAACCGTAACAAACTTCCAACAGTCCGGAAACAAATGCAATGAAGTCCAGGAGAGTATAGTGTTTCCCCAGGTCGTTATGTCCCAACGAGCTGTGCGAGAATAATCAGACGAATAGTGATCGAGAGGATTTGAACGGAAAAAGATTGTGATTGATTATACTAAAAGAAAAAGTATGTAAACTACAGGGGCTTAAATGCAAATTAAAGAAAATTTAAAAAGATAAATTATATTAAATAAACGCTATCACTATTTGTAAAATGATGTTTTTGATTTTTCTATTACAAATTTAACTTAAAAACTACGTAACGTACAAAAGAAAATGTGAAACTGAAGCAATATTAATCCTAAAAATATGAAAATGACATTTTTACAAACCTAATGATAAGAGAAAATTTTTAGAAAAAGAAAATTATTTTTATGACTATTTATCTAATTATTATTAATTAAAAAATATTTTTAACTATTTAATAATACCCTAAAATACAAGAAAATATGAAATAAAGCTAGAAAAATGAAATTATGACTTGGAAAAATCTAAAATTACTAAAAAGAATTTTCAAAACTAATTTTGTATTTTTCTGATTATTTTTCTATTTTCTATGAATTAAAAACTATTTTTAACTAATTAAATTGCTAAAAATTACAAATTTAACTAAGAAAAATCTGGAAAAATATTTTTTTGACTTTTTATATTTATCTAAACCTAGGAAAATTGAAAACTTATTTTTTTGAAACTTTTCTGAATTAATTGTATTAAAAGCTAATTAAAATTGCCTAAAAACTGTTTTTAATGAAGAAAAATAGCAAACAGTGCTAGAAAAATATGAAAAATTCAGGAAAAGTCTAATATAATATACTGAATCTAAAAAAAATAGAAAAACAGTGGCTTATGTGTGAGAAAATGAAACTGCAGTGCAAGTGCTTATGTAATAAGCACTTGAAATAAGCCAAAGGTTCAAACTGGGCACCAAACTTTCACAGAAGCTATATTATGCTAAAAGTACTCTAAAACAGCTTATTACAACTATCCTAAACTTATAAATTGCAAGCTACACAGATTTGATGTTTTTGACTTTAAGTGCTCAAAACAGTTTTGAGGTCTACTTTGTGGATTAGAAATAAGCACTTAGATAAGCTGGAACTCAAAAACAGAAGTTGGACTCTCAAGAAGACCTGGCTAGCTAGTTGTAAACCAAGAACCAGACCTGGATAAGCTCTTATGAGCTTTTGACAAGCCTGCACAAACCCTGTGCAAACTCAGTGTTCACTGAGTTTGTGAACAAGGCAAATAAGCCCTTTTTGACAAGCTCTTTTAGAGCTTATAGAAAATTTAAAAAAATATACAAAAATCACAATAATAAACTAGACCAGTTGAAGTTATAAAACCCATATTTTCACTTAAATGGAACCAGAAATGAATCAATTAAAAATCCTCCTAGTTTGGTGAAAACTGGACTTTACACATTTTTTACTTTTGAGCAGTTTTGATAATTTGACTTATTTGAACTTTGCAACTAATTTAAGGACTGAGATTGATGTTAAATGATGAAATGAGACTACTGCAAGCTATTTCTATATAATGCAAACACAAAACAAGCTTTTGACTTAACAAGATTCCAACAGTTGTGAGATTAGGACAGTAGAGAGGTGATTTTGACTTTTAAGGTGTGCAGACACAATTTGATGACAAATATGATTCTAATGGTCCTATTTGAGAATGAGTATGCAATTGTCAAGTGCAAATCAAGTCTCAATCTCAAACAATCCCACTGATCCAAACACTACTTTAGTAACTGATTTGATCTTTTAACTGGGCTAACCACTGATCTAGTATATATTATCACTTACACTGATTATAATTATCCTAATTACAACTAAGTAGACAGGTTTAAAATACTTGATGACTACAGATTCCAATACAAACACTTATGCAAACTGAATATGAAATGGAAAATAAGATCAAACTCACAACTTGTCCAACCTATTTTGCAGCTTAAACCAGAACCATACACTACTATTCTAAGCCAATTCCAACCCCTTCCAAGCTCTGCAACACCCTGTCACCATTTCCATGCCTGTTTAACCAAGATTTTCTTGCAGTTTGACTTTCATTGACTGTGTGACAAATTTGCTTGAAACTGAATTCCAAGCTTACAAAAAGCTATAATAAGCTTAAGTAAACATGTTTGCACTTAAAAATAAGCTATTGGAAGCTTGAATTCAAGAGTTTGAAACTAACTTTTTCAACAGTGAACATGTAAGCATGAAACTTAAATGAAGCTTTGAATTAGGACTTGAAAATGAATTACAATGATTAAGTGGCTTAGTTTTAGTACTTAGAAACAGGAAATTACAACTTTTAACTTAAACTAAAACATTGAGACTAAAAACGACATACATGAAATTTAAAAACTAAGTACTGCCTTCATCACTTGCTTCTCTTCTCTTTTTATACATCAAAAAGCTTTCCACGTGTCTTCTGAATGATTCCCACTTGTTTCCAGAACCGTTGGATGACTTGAGCTCATTTTGGCTATTGGATCATTTCGGCGAGAAAAACTGTTTAAGCAAATGGGCTCTGAATTTGCAACTAGGGGGGGGTGGCATTAATTGTGGTGTGAAAGGTGGGTAGATATGATGATGAGGGGGGAGGGAAAAGGTGAGGTGATGGGAGAGGTGAGTTGCAGTCAAGTGGGGAAGAAGCACAGGGATAAGGTTGGGAGGGAAAGGGTAAGTTTGACTGGGGCGTTGACCAGGGGTCCAAAACAAGTTATATGGCAGGGGGTCCAAAAAGGGTTTTGGCAGGGGACCAAAATACACAAAGGGTCAAGGCTTAGTTTATTATTATAGGGACCATTTTGTAATTTCTAAAATTTGGAGGGACCAATTCTGCCAATTTCCCAAAGTTCACACAAGGGTCACTTTTGACAAGTTTCAATAGTGCAAGGACTATTTTTGACATTTTCAAATTTTCAAAGGACCATTTGTGACAATTTTCAAAGTTTAGGGACCTAAATTGTAATTTTGCAATTTTAAATCTCAAGGACCAATTTTGACAACTTAAGAATCCCTAGGGACTTAAAATGATATTTTTCTTTATTTTGATTTACCAGGGACTGTTTTTGACAACTTTTGAAACTTGGGGGACTAAAACTGCCAATTATGCAAACTTGATACGTTTTTCACCAGATTTTGATATTTTTGCATTTAAAACACATAAAACACTTATTTGTGACATTTTTATCATTTTGATGCATTTCTGAGTGTTTTCAGATGTTTTTGCAGTTTAAATGGTACAAAAATGATGAGTATTTACACACTCATCAATCCCCCACACTAAGATATTGCTAGTCCCTAGCAATGTTTTGAGAAAAATTTAATGGATTTCATGTCTTTACCAAAAGCCATTACTTCTGGAGTAGCCAAATGTTTCAGTTCAAGTAAGAACCTTGGTACACCGATAACCAAATGATTTTGAGCAAATCACCTGCTTCCAACGGATTTGATTTGTCTTTGCCAGAAGCCGTTTTCTTCTGGACTAGCCAACTCTTAGATAAAATATCTTTGGTGAGCTGATTACCAATTATGGTTTTCCAACTGCCTTTACCACAAGCCATAAACTTGCGGGCTAGCCAACTCTTCACTTTTAAGGATATGGTGAGCTGAACACCATACAATTTTGGGCAAATTGCAAGCCGTAAACGGATTTGAGATATCTTTACCAAGAGCCGTTTGCTCCTGGATTAGCCAATCCTTTTGTTTATTAGACATGGCGGACTGATAACCGTAATCTGAGTAAGTGCAAAACACTTACTCCAAAAAAAAATTTTTGGCAAAAAATGGGGGAATTGGGTGGTATAATTACATGATAAAATTCGTGAGAATTCCCCCCCACACTAGAAATGAATATTGCCCTCAATATTCAAAGTACCGGCGGTTATGCCAAAACATAGAACGTAAAAGAGAAATACTACGGCCATTATTTAGCAAGATTTTTTTTTTTTTTTTTTTTTTTTTTTTTTTGGGAACTCTTATATACAACAGCGGGGGCAACTCCCCCACACTAGGGTGGTACACACAGGTGAAAACCCATGTAGCATGCTACTATTTTTTATTCCTGAGTCGCTAGCTTGACTCGATCCCCGCATTCATTGGTTCATGGGGAAAGTTTGTAGATCCGGGACAATCACAGGAGGAATGTCCTCTCCAAAATAATGCTTCAATCGATGACCATTCACTTTAAAGTTTGGACCATCGGGTTGAGATAACTCAATGGTTCCATATGGGAATACTTTAGTGATGGTGAATGGTCCAGACCAGCGGGATTTTAGTTTTCCCGAGAAAATCTTCAATCTTGAGTTGAAAAGAAGGACTCGATCACCGACGTTAAAAACGCGGTTTTTGATTTTGGAGTCATGAATCTTCTTTGTCTTTTCTTTATAGATCAAAGAGTTCTCGTATGCCTGATCACGGAGTTCATTTAATTCATTCATTTGAACTTTCCGGTGATCACCAGCTGTCTGAATATCGAAGTTGGCATGCTTCAAGGCCCAGTATGCCTTGTGCTCAAGCTCAACCGGCAGATGACATGCCTTCCCGTACACAAGCTTGTATGGAGTACACCCGATTGGTGTTTTATAAGCTGTACGGAAGGCCCAGAGTGCGTCATCTAGCTTATCCGACCAAGAGGCACGGTTTTCGCCAACCGTCCTCTCCAGAATTCTTTTAATCCCTCGGTTGGAAACTTCCACTTGCCCACTTGTTTGGGGGTGGTACGCAGTAGAGAGACGGTGGGTTACACCATACTTTTGCATGACTCTATCAAACTGGTCATTGCAGAAATGCGTACCACGATCACTGATTATAGCTCGTGGAGTTCCAAACCTAGCAAAAAGAGATTTTAAGAATTTCACAACAACTCGGGCATCGTTGGTAGGCAAAGCTTTAGCTTCAACCCATTTTGACAAATAGTCAACGGCCACGAGTATGTACTTATTACCGCGAGAAGAAGGAAATGGCCCCATAAAGTCAATGCCCCAGATGTCAAAAATCTCACACACTTGAATGGCGTTTTGCGGCATTTCATTTCTTTGTGAGATATTCCCGTGACGTTGACAAGCGTCACAGGTTTTGACAAATTCATGGGCATCCTTGTAAATCGTGGGCCAATAGAATTTGGAATCAAACACCTTCTTGGCGGTGTAGTTGGGGCTATGATGTCCCCCAGTAGGTCCAGAATGGCAAGCTTTGAGAATGTCAATAGCTTCCTGACCATACACACATCGCCTGATGACTTGATCCGCGCAAATTTTGAACAAGTAGGGGTCGTCCCATAAATAATGTTTTACATCTTTATAAAATTTGTTTTTCTGTTGGGACGACATCCCTTTCACCACAAAGTTACCCGCATGGTAATTTGCAAAGTCAGCAAACCATGGGGTAGAAGAGTCTCCACGAAAAGAAACCACATTGAGTGTTTCGAGAGGAAATGTTTCATTTATTTCCTTTTTCTCGAACACATCCTGGTGAGGGTTTTCTAGACGGGACAAATGATCAGCAGCCAGGTTCTCAGCTCCTTTTTTATCACGTATAATGATATCAAATTCTTGCGGGAGGAGAACCCAACGGGGCAATCTCGGCTTTGCATCTTGTTTAGAAAAGAGATATTTGAGAGCCGAGTGATCCGTATACACCACGCATTTGGTCAAGATAAGGTATGGCCGAAACTTTTCAAACGCATACACCACAACTAATAATTCTTTTTCTGTAGTGGTGTAATGGGTTTGAGCTTCAGTCATAGTCTTACTCGCGTAGTGGATAGGCTGAAAATGCTTGGTTTTTCGTTGCCCCAAGACTGCACCGATAGCAAAATCACTTGCATCGCACATGAGTTCAAAGGGTAAATCCCAGTCGGGGGCAACTAGAATGGGTGCTTCCGTAAGCTTTTTCTTTAATGTTTCAAAAGCTTTGATGCACTCAGGTGAGAAGATAAAAGGAGCATCTTTTTCAAGAAGATGGGTCATAGGCCGAGCGATTTTAGACAAATCTTGTATGAATCTACGATAAAACCCGGCATGACCTAGAAAACTCCTAATACCTTTGACGGTAGTAGGATGAGGTAATTTAGCAATAACATCAACTTTTGCTCTATCTACCTCAATCCCGTTTTTTGAAATCTTATGGCCAAGGACTATGCCTTCTTTGACCATAAAGTGGCTCTTCTCCCAATTTAGACAAAGATTGGTGTCTTCACACCTTTTGAGCATTTTATCTAAATGGGAGAGACATGTCTGAAAAGAGTCCCCAATGACCGAAAAGTCATCCATAAACACCTCCATTGTTTCCCCGATCATGTCGTGGAAAATTGCCATAATACATCGTTGGAACGTGCCAGGAGCGTTACATAGGCCAAAAGGCATACGTCTGTAAGCAAAAGTTCCGTATGGGCAGGTGAATGTGGTCTTTTCTTGACCCAGCGGATCAATGGGGATCTGAAAGTAACCCGAGAAACCATCAAGGAAACAATAGTACTCGTTCCCTGCTAATCTCTCAAGCATCTGATCCATGAAGGGTAGAGGAAAATGGTCTTTACGGGTGGCTTCGTTTAACTTGCGATAGTCAATACACACACGCCATCCCGTAACCAATCGAGTTGGAATTAACTCGTTTTCTTCATTTGTGACAACAGTTATGCCACCCTTTTTTGGAACACAGTGGATTGGGCTAACCCAAGGACTATCAGAGATCGGGTAAATTAAACCGGCATCAAGAAGTTTGAGAACCTCTCGTTTGATAACCTCATGAATCTTAGGATTCACCCTTCTCTGATGTTGGACTGCTGGTTTGAAGTCATCCTCCATTAAGATTTTGTGAGTACAAAACTCAGGGTTGATACCCTTAATGTCGGAGAGTTTCCAAGAAATTGCTTGCTTGTGTGACTTCAAGACCTTTATGAGAGCAGTCTTCTCCTCCTCAGTTAATTCTTTAGCAATTATGACGGGTAATTTATCATCACCCTCCAAGAATGCATATTCGAGATGAGGAGGTAGGTCCTTAAGTTCAAACTCGGGAAATTCTTCAGTAGATGTTTGTACTGATTTGATTTCCTCAATCGTGATCTCTTTCGTAGGGAGTGAAGGTAATGGATCTTCATTTAGCAATTGCTCCAGATAAAGGATATCTCCCTCCGAATCATAAACACCATCAATTCCAGGCGGAATTGATTCATCAGTAGCGAGAAATTCATCGATCTCTTCCAGAAAGAAGTCACCTCCCTCAAATGGAGTGAGAGAGGGGGAAGAGTCGGCAATGATTTGTTGAGAAGATGTGGTGGAATCCCCACTCACAGAATTATGAAGATAACCAAGAAACTCTTGAGAGTACTCCTCTGAAGCAATATCAATTAAATCGACTCGATTAATTGATTCAGTATCATAATTTGAGAAGTACCTCGAAGTTTGATCAAGGTTAAAGGTAACAGCTTCATTACCCACACGTAACGTGATTTCTTGCTCAAATACATCAATGAGAGCACGGCCCGTTCTCAGGAATCCTCTTCCAACAATGAGGGGAACCCGAGGATCGGCATCGAAATCAACAACCACAAAGTCAGCTGGAAAATGTAACTTTCCTACTTTCACGAATACATCCTCGGCGATGCCAAGAGGACGCGATATAGAACGATCTGCATGCTCAAGAGTCATGCAGGTAGGAACAAGTTCTGGAAGAGAAAGTTTCTTGCATACTGAATAAGGCATCAGATTGATGCTTGCACCAAGATCGGCAAGGGCAAAGCATTCAATCATCCCTGGAAAAACACAAGGAAGAAGAAATTTTCCAGGATCTCCTAGCTTCTCGGGAAGCTTCTTTAACAGAACTACTGAGCAGTTCTCGTTTAAAAGAGTTTTAGCCATTTCAAACAGTTTTTCCTTATTGCTTAACATGTGTTTGAGAGTTGATGCAAACTTGGGCATCAACATGATAGCATCCGCGAAGCTTATGTCAAAATGAAGTTCTTGGAAAATTTGAAAGAATTTTTCCATTTGATGACTGGCTTTTTTGCAGAGCTTTTGCTCATTTAAACGTGAGGGGTAAGGAATAGAAGTTTTGGATTTGGGGTTGTCAACAGGAGGTTCAAAAACAACTCCAGGTTTGGTTTTCGGGACAACCTGAGGATGGACATTGCTGGTACTTCCGTTATTAGTAGGAAGTTCTTTGTCCTTTGTCGCCTCAGGTTCACTTTCCACTACCTTCGGGAGAGAAGAAGAAGAGGTAGTAGGAATAGCGGGTCCATGATATGAAGCACCACTTCTGGTTGTGATCGCCTTTGCATCGCCCCTCGGATTAGTGATCGTGTTGCTAGGTAAAGTACCTGAGCCCGAGGGTCGATCATTTAAAGACTTCTTAATGTCAGAAATCTGGCTGACCAACAACATATTCATTTCCTCCTGGGATTTCATGAATTGCTTCAACAACTTATCAGATGATGGTCCAGTTGGAACAATGGCTTGATTTTGCACAGGAAAATTCTAGCCTCTATTGTTGGGATTAGGGCCTTGATTTTGAAAATTTCCTTGATTATTGCCATGAAAGTACCCAGGGTTGAAATTTCCCTGACCTTGGTTTCTATTGAAATTTCCTTGGTGTTGGAAATTTTGACTTTGATTTTGAAAACCGTTATTTTGACTTAAATTACCTTGGTTTTGAAAACCTTGGTTTGGTCTATTCTGATGTTGATTACGGTTTTGGTTTTGGTTGAAACCGGGTGGTCCAGGGTAGTGGTTAGGACGGTGGTTCGGGTCCATAGGAGCACGATATTGGTTGCTTCCTAAATTGGGAATCCCGCCCACAGCATTTGCTTCAAAAGGGTTACCATCGGTGGCCATACAGTCGTAGTAGGCATGGGGGCCACCACAAGTAACACAGACTTCCACTTTCTTAACTTCAGCAGGAGGTGAAGTTTGTGGAAAAGAAACTTTCTTTTGGTTGGAGAGAACCAAAGCTTGAATAGCTTCCGTGAGTTTGTCAATCTTAGCATCGGTGCTAGATTGACTCACGGGTGATGAAGAAGAAGGACCAACACTGACTTGGGAAACAACCGGTTTGCTTCGTGCAGTGCGGACTTTAGACTTGTTTTCAATTATTGTTAAAGCTTCTTTGATAGTTTTGCTCAAGAAATTTCCTCCAGCGGAGGAATTGAGAGAATCTTGATCAGATTGACTCACTCCATTATAGAAAGTATTTAGTTACATCAACTCGGAGAAACCGTGGTGAGGACATTTGCGGAGCAACTCCTTAAAACGATCCCACGATTCACTGAAGGGTTCATCAAACTTTTGTGTGAACTTGATGATTTCATTTTTAAGACTCGTGGTTTTGGAAGGTGGATAAAACTCGTTCACAAATTTCTTCACCAGGTCTTCCCATGTTTCGATTGATTTAGGGGGTTGTTTTTCAAGCCAAATCCGGGCTTGCCCCTCAAGGGAAAATGGGAACAGAAGAAGCTTAACAGCATCAGTAGGGACATTTTTGTATTTGATGGTAGATGCAATCTTGTTAAACCATCGAATATGAGCATGAGGATCATCCCGCTCAAAACCATAGAACTGACTTGAGGTTACAAGATTCAGTAACCCGGTTTTGAGTTCAAAATTTTCAGCCACAATGGCAGGGATAACAATAGCATCTCCATACCCGTCGATGGGTGCCTGGAGAAGCTCACACATAGGACGTTCTTCCGCCATGACAACGGAAGTAGTGTGAGTAGTCCGGATCTCAGATCCGACTGATGGAGCAGAAAGTCTACGGACACGCCTTCTTGGAATCCTGACAAGCTCACGAAATGGGCTTACAGACCTAGAAGAGCGAGTGCGCATACACTAGAGTTAACTCTAAGAGATCTCAGAGTTAAGGAAATGAATTATGAAATTGGTGAAAATGGGGTAAGAAGAATCTTTTTTGGGTTTTCTGGTTTTGACAAGTAGATATAACAACAAATCCAATTAAAACAATATCGAGGCAAAACAACAGTGAACTTAAACCAATAATCACAAGATGAATGGCTTCTTTGAAAAAGGTACACCAATCACAAGGAAACAAAGGCAAGTTTTAAATCTTTGGTTCGGGAACTTATTATGGTCGTACCCCCAGTTAGGTAGTACACTGCCTTGGTTTGCGGTGGTAATCTTTTATGTTGTTTTTATTAAACAAAGAAAACGACAAATCTTTTTGTATTTTTAACTTTGATACATATATAGAAACAAAAGGAAAATATTTTTGTGTTTTATACGTTTTTGGATGTTTTTGGGTTTTTGGATTTTTTTTATAAGAAGATATATATATAGATACAGATAGATGGTATGAACAAGGAGTGAATATTCAAATCACTAATCTGCTAAGCGTAAGATAGTTAGCACAGCTCCCCGGCAGCGGCGCCAAAATTTGATTCGTCCCGAACCGTCAAGTTTTGTCACACAAGCTAGCCACTTGTGAATGGCTAACCGTAACAAACTTCCAACAGTCCGGAAACAAATGCAATGAAGTCCAGGAGAGTATAGTGTTTCCCCAGGTCGTTATGTCCCAACGAGCTGTGCGAGAATAATCAGACGAATAGTGATCGAGAGGATTTGAACGGAAAAAGATTGTGATTGATTATACTAAAAGAAAAAGTATGTAAACTACAGGGGCTTAAATGCAAATTAAAGAAAATTTAAAAAGATAAATTATATTAAATAAACGTTATCACTATTTGTAAAATGATGTTTTTGATTTTTCTATTACAAATTTAACTTAAAAACTACGTAACGTACAAAAGAAAATGTGAAACTGAAGCAATATTAATCCTAAAAATATGAAAATGACATTTTTACAAACCTAATGATAAGAGAAAATTTTTAGAAAAAGAAAATTATTTTTATGACTATTTATCTAATTATTATTAATTAAAAACTATTTTTAACTATTTAATAATACCCTAAAATACAAGAAAATATGAAATAAAGCTAGAAAAATGAAATTATGACTTGGAAAAATCTAAAATTACTAAAAAGAATTTTCAAAACTAATTTTGTATTTTTCTGATTATTTATCTATTTTCTATGAATTAAAAACTATTTTTAACTAATTAAATTGCTAAAAATTACAAATTTAACTAAGAAAAATCTGGAAAAATATTTTTTTGACTTTTTATATTTATCTAAACCTAGGAAAATTGAAAACTTATTTTTTTGAAACTTTTCTGAATTAATTGTATTAAAAGCTAATTAAAATTGCCTAAAAACTGTTTTTAATGAAGAAAAATAGCAAACAGTACTAGAAAAATATGAAAAATTCAGGAAAAGTCTAATTTAATATACTGAATGTAAGAAAAATAGAAAAACAGTGGCTTATGTGTGAGAAAATGAAACTGCAGTGCAAGTGCTTATGTAATAAGCACTTGAAATAAGCCAAAGGTTCAAACTGGGCACCAAACTTTCACAGAAGCTATATTATGCTAAAAGTACTCTAAAACAGCTTATTACAACTATCCTAAACTTATAAGTTGCAAGCTACACAGATTTGATGTTTTTTACTTTAAGTGCTCAAAACAGTTTTGAGGTCTACTTTGTGGATTAAAAATAAGCACTTAGATAAGCTGGAACTCAAAAACAGAAGTTGGACTCTCAAGAAGACCTGGCTAGCTAGTTGTAAACCAAGAACCAGACCTGGATAAGCTCTTATGAGCTTTTGACAAGCCTGCACAAACCCTGTGCAAACTCAGTGTTCACTGAGTTTGTGAACAGGGCAAATAAGCCCTTTTGACAAGCTCTTTTAGAGCTTATAGAAAATTTACAAAAATTTAAAAAAATCACAATAATAAACTAGACCAGTTGAAGTTATAAAACCCAGATTTTCACTTAAATGGAACCAGAAATGTAGGATCATTATTTCATTGTGTTAGATGATTCGGGTGGTCTTGGGAGATCAAAATACATGTTTTCCATTTTAGAGAGAGAAAGTAGAGAGAGAGAGGGTGTTCTTGCTAGAGGTTTACACAAATGTTGAATATTAGATTATGAGAAGCACCACCCCTTCCATGGATGGAAGGGGTATTTATACTTACAAATACACGACCTCCTATCGGCCTGTGGATCAGGGATACAATGGGTAAAGACCCGTCCTTCCTCCACGGTGTTGCACTATGCTAAACTAGACTAATAACTAACTATTAAAACAATAAATAACGTAACTAACGACAAGTCTACGAGCTAACTTAAGCTAGATAACATTTGGGGTGACCGACACTTCACTATGGAATTTTCTAATTCCTAACAATCTCCCCCTAAGGGAGGTCACCCCATGTTTTACATTTTGATTCCTAGCAATCTATTCTTGTCATTGTTCTTGAGCTCGTAGACTTCAATTCTTCAATTCCGCAATCTTTGTGCTTTAGTAGTGCAACTTCAAAGTCCGCATAATTTGTACTTTTAGTGGAGGTCTTTGAACTGATCCACATCTTTGATGATCTTTGAGCTTTCTTTGAGATCATCAGCCACAGTAAATCTCTGGATCACCCTTTATTGTGTTGCCATCATGTGAAGTTGTGACTTTCGGACCGACATGCTCACACTTTTGAATCATGACATCTTTCCATCAGAGTAGCGGAAGCCTTACTGGTTCATGATATTTGCAGCAGCGTAGCAGAAGCATAGTATAAAAATATCAGAACCAGGTTATGTAGATATGCACCAGTCATGATTTCTTCAAATTAAGTGTGGATGCTGTGAGCATGCGGCTTTGGATTGACGCCTCAATTCTGATCAGCTGCAACCGTCCAAATGTACCTGCAAACAACAGTTAGCAATAAAACACACGAAAGTGTCTTTGACCACTTTCGTTGAATTGAGGTACACGGCCCACGGTTCCCTGTTGATCAGTACAAGTACTGGCTGTGATCAGGTAGGATTCCTAAGAATCTCCTTGACAAGGTTTCGCAGCTGTTCTAGCTGTTCTCAAACCGGAACGTCTCAAAGAAGACAACACGGAGTGAGTGAACCAGCGAATTGAGATTCACTGATTGATGAAAAATTGATTTGAAAACAATCGCGTATTGCTTAGAATAAAGAGTTTTGCAATACGACGAAGGTTTTATGAGAAGGATCAATTTTCAATCAAAACACTTTTTGTATTTGAAAATAGTACACAATCGACGTGCTAGTGAAAAGAAGAGATTCGCACATCGACCGGTTTTTCTAAAAGTATTTTTCAATCAGAGATACTTTTTTGAATTTTGAAAACATAAGTACACATTCGACGTGCTAGAGAAAAGAAGGTTTGCACATCGAATGGTTTTTCCAAAAGTATACGTCAATTCCATTCCTGGACCAAGGTTGATTCAAGATTGAATCTCCCCATCGTTTCTATCCAGTTGTCACAAGCTTGATCTTACGAGAAGATCTCACATGTCACCCACCAAGAGCTTGTTTGATGTTGGCTCTAGAAGGATTTCTATCTTCATCGTGAATACTTTTACATACCACTCAGATGTTCTGGCAAAACCACAAGGATAATGCGTAGGACTCTTAATATATACTTACTTTCCACATTGTGTGAAAAAGCAAGTCTTCAAGAATTTAGTGTCCTAACGAGATATTGTGGATGATCTCTTGGCTCTAGACTCAATCGTGCATTTTTGGTTCATGTGTCGGAGACTAGGGAGAGGGTCTCCTTCTTCAATATCAACAATCTCGAAGAGAAAGTCGATAGATAATGTCGGTTCCCCGTGAGAATGAAACAAGCCCTTTTAAGAGGAACTTGAGTGGTTTGGGAAGTTTAGTGCAGTGCATCACTGGGTCCATGATGTCTTGTCTTCAATACTGGCGTTACCTTGGTAAACACCAGTAGCATATGTATTGAACCCGGTTACTGCCCTAAGGTTGAATTGATGGAGGGCTATTTCTTTTCACCCTTTTTCACATTCAGTTCTTTTTCATTCTTCAACCCCTTCAGTGCTTACCGAGACTTCATTACTAGAACCTTGTTGGGTTAATTCCAGTACTAGCTCTGTCTCAGTCCGCACTCTTCCCATTTCTCATTTTTCTCCTTTTTTCAATATTCCTAAGGACTCTACACTATCTAGTGGATTGTCCCTGGGAAGATCCCTCCGGTTCTGGCGGATCGTGGGAACAAATACCTAACCTAACCATCCATATAACACCATGCATAAAGTAAATTGGTCGGTCTTTTGGTACAGTTCATTCTTCCTTAAAACCAATTGAAAAATCATTTGGAAAAACAATCAAGGTACTTGTGATACGAGATCATAGCATTTTGTACCTTAATAGTTTTGATCATTTAGAAAACCTCCCCCTCAACATGTGCATATGATTTAGAAATTGTTTAGCACAAGGAGGCAAGAGAACTTTGAAATATTTTCTTTGATCACAATTTTCATACGAAAAAGCCATTTGATTTTCATTGGTAAATTCTCCCCCTCAATATGTGCATAGGATATTTGAAAACATTTTTTTATCACATAGAGGCAAGAGTTCTTTTGAAGCACATCCACAATCACAAAATCCGTTAAGAAAACCATTTGAAAACACAATCAAGGTATTTATAATCTCTTTTAAAAAACTTTTGTACCTCGATGGTTTTGCTCCCCCTCAATATGTGCTTCGAGATTCGAAAGCGTTTAGCACATATGAGAGAGCAGCCTGCACAACTGACTCAAAACGATCAAATTTTATCAAATTTCATTATTAAATCACAAATTCTCCCCCGATCAAAAATATCAAATCCTTTGAGATTTTGGATCCCAAGTGATTTAATTAGGTTTAGAAAACATGGGAGAAAATGTGGCCTTGTTTAAATACTCATCTGGTTTTTGGATAAATCCTCCTCCTCAACATGTGCATTATGTATATTGAAATCGTTTGGCACATGGAGGCAGGAGTGCCTTTAAAGGACTAAAACCAATTCCATTTAAAACAGATTTGAGATTTAAAACACGATCTCTACCCCGATCAGAAATATCAAACCATTTGAGATTTGTAATCCCAAAAGATTTAAATTATTTAGAAAATTTTAGGGGAAAGACGTGGCAAGATTTAATTCTGAAAGATGACAGATAGGAACAGATTTAAACATTAAAGATTGTTAGTGTCAGGTATGATAGTTTTTAAGAGATCTTTTAAGTAAAAAAAACAATTTCACAATCAAACAAGAACAGAAAGAATTTCATTTTGAAAGACCTTGATTCTAAAGAAAAATCATACCATGACATAACATTAAATATTTAGATCACCACATTTTAACGTACAAACCGGAACTTTTATGAAGAAATATTGTTTGAAAATATTATATTTAAAATCACTCTCCCCCTCAATCGATGACAGAAGTCAATAATTGAGTGACTTAGGTTTTGATAAAAAGAAGTCCGGTGATTTTCAAAATTTAGTTCAATTAATTTTCAAAACAATATTTTTCCATTTTCAAAACAATTTAATCAAATTATTCAAAATTGTTTAAAAATGGTATCCTGCACAAAGATACGTTAGGTGGTTGAGAATCTTCTGTTGTTGTTGCTGTAGGGTTTGGAAGAAAAATCGTCTGCTGATGCAGTGAGACTTCTTCTTACGTTGCATTTTGAATGCCAACTGAGGTCAAATTAAGCTCTGTTTCTTCAATCACTTAGAAGAAAACCATCTGCTGATGCAGTGAGACCTCTTACGTTGCATTTATGCCAACTCTCCATAGAAGTCCAATTAAGCTCCGTTTCTTCATTTGTCAACCCAAGATATAGTTACCCTTTCCTTTCGGCATCCAATCATATTAATCTGTGGGATCCGGATCGGGAACATTCTTATAACCAATATACCTGCATACGTTAGTGAGCACACATACAAATATATGTTGGTCGACATCACCCAAACAGTAATCGACTAATAAAAGTCAATCCAACATATCAATCAGATCATATAAGGTATGGGAATAATGTGTTTGTCAAACTCTAATCATCTAAACCTAACAATCATATCCTATAAACCTAGTCCTTCAACATAGGCAATTATCATTTTTAATTAAGCACGTAGGATAATTAAGAAAGTCCGTTAGATGATATAAATTTGAAAACATTCTCCCCTTCAATCAATGACTCATTTTATGAAAAGATTAAAAGCGCTGAAGTCATTGATTGAGTTTTGCAAATTAATAAAAATTCTGAAACTGATTGATTTAATAGCAACTCATTAACCACCATTTTGTTAAAACACCAAATATTTTTCTGAAGAATTTTAGACGGAAAAACATTTGTGTAGGAACAGCAGTCCTTCGACATACTTTCCTTGTTATGTTTTTAGGATAAGTGCACGAAATATTTTGAAAATAGGTTTAGCGCAACACTTTCCTTCCTTTAAAAGAACGGGTTGCTATCTGAAATAATAGCAAGCCATAGTTTAAGCACGGGTCACAGTCTGAAGTAACTGCAAGCCATATTTAGAGACATGTTTTGGAAAGAAATATTTACACCTCCTGCTCGAACTTCATCTAAAGTCCCGTGCCATTATTGAATGACATTTCTAAGACCTTAGATGTTATCGATACCAGAAGACATGTCTTGGAAAACATATTTTTGGTATTTTTGAAATTTTTCTGATTTTTATGGGTTTTTGAAGGTTTTATATTTTTCTATTTTGTTTTGTTGGTTTTATATTTTTCTATTTTCTTTTTGTTGGTTTTATATTTTTGTATTTTGTTTTTCGAATAAATATATACAAGGATAGAATAGATGATATAGCTAAAGAAGATGATGATACGAGTGCCGAGATAAGGATATCGAGCAGCCCCGTTGTAGAAGATAGAAGTCATCAACTCTTAAACATTCACCACCAAAGCTTCCAGGGCTCTTGAATCGAAGAAAGAAATTGAACCATCTGAAAGTGAGACTTTGGCAGCTTCCCCCCAAACCGAAAATCCTATAGCTGAGCAGATTCGAAGCTCTATTTCAAGCTTGCCTTAGCCAGGTGCACAGAGAAGCACACCATTATCATAAATCCCGCTGCTCCTTTTAAGAATAATCACCGTGATTCTTCGTTCGGGGTTATATCATCCAGTAGAAGAACAGCATCGTATCATCCCACTCATAAATAATCTTCTCAAATTTCCTAACCACTGAATTCTGACGCAATCCATTCCAAAAGGTGTCAAGAGACCACTTCCCCCAAGTAGTTGAGTTGATGTAGTCAGTCTCTTAGTATAATGCTCAAGAACTCTCCCGAATACACTTCATGAGGGGAATGAAGAACACCTTCCCATGTTCACATTTTTCTTCCCTGATGAACGTGTATGAAGCTCAAGAACCCGAAGTACACCAATATCAAAGAACTCTCCCGAATACACATCATGAGGGTAATGAAGAACACCTCCCCTATGTTCACATCTTTCGTCCCTGATGAATGTGTATGAAGCCCAAGAATCCGAAGTACACACATTCCCAACGAGAGAATAGCTAATAACACCTCCCTCATGTTACACATTTATCTCCCCTGAATATGTCGTACTTGTGTACCTCTTTTATCTTCAGAAACTTTCTCTAACATCTCTTCCCCCACATAGTTGGAATAAGAGCACTAAACGCCTTGATGAGTAAAACCTTGAGTTTCTCTGCGGTCATGACATTTGTCTTCCCGGGATATCTTCAATCACTTAGAAGTATTAAGCTCATCAAGATTACTCGCGTTTAGATGCGTGTCTCCTTTCCCCTTACTGGTTTTGATGCTTCAGAATCAGCAACTCATTGAGAGCCCGTATACTAGAAATTTGTTGAGAAGAACACTTGAATTCTTTGTGAGAATCAACTTGCTGAAGACTCTCTCTGACTATTTATATCAACCCTTCTGTAGACAATTTGAAGTGACCACTGAAGAAGAAAACCCGCTATACCATACTTGAAACTGAAGTCAACTTCCCCACATTTGTATCTTAAGCTTGCACCTAATGATGGAAGAACGGTGTAGAGAATTTATGCTTCAAGCAAATCTCTAAGTACTTACTACCCAAACAAAGTATGAGACATTAACACCTCTTGCGTTTATCCACACCGTCATATGCGTGTGACACTGAGTAAAACAAAGTAACTCCTAATAGTGATAGTTAACCAGGTCTTCAACCATCCACCTCGACTGCTGGTAACTAGATAAGCCAAGTCTTCAACTCAAATTCTTAAGCCCGAGCAAGTTATCAAATAAGAACACGCCTTTGTGAAAGTCAACTTCAATCTCAAATAAGTGATAAATGATTAACTCCGAAGTAATCACCTTGTGTCAAATGTCCAACAATAGTCAATATCAACGTCTCGAGTAGTCGCTGCTAAAGAATATGAGCACGTCTAATTGAAAATTGAATCTGACTTTTAACTTTCTCCCAATTAGTGCTCTCCCCTAAACCGACAATCTGTTTGATAAATGCCCAAATTAAGAATAAGTCTTTAGATTGTTAAATTCAACTCGTCTTTAGTCTTCTAACATGTAGCAGAAAATGTAGAACAGACTGTAGACTCGACCTTCTTCAAGATTGTGCAGTTGGGGAATAAATAGTTAACATCTTCAACTCACACCAAAAAGCATCTCACCAAAAAGCATCCCAATTAACTTACATCTTGCATATCCCCTTAGCTAAAATCCCTCCCAATCAAACAAGAACAGAAGGATGTTCATCAAGAAAAACAACAATCAGGCCGCAACGAACACACAAGATGGTAACGCCAAACTACCAATCACATCAAACAAGAACAGAGAGATTGTTCGGAATCATCATGTTGATGTATACGTGAAGCATTAACCGGAAGCACTTTGTTGATAAACTTATCAATCCGAGTGAAGATGTCAACCAACGGCTCTTCGAAGAGAAAAAACTCCATGTGAAGATGACCCGATAAGAAAAACTCGGTTCTTACATGAGTTTAGAGCCGTATGACCATTTTTATTCTCAAATATCAATCAACAATGCAAAAAATTCACACTTCTTCTCCCCCTCAAGAATTGCATACGGAGATGCCATTCTTGACAAAATAAGTGAAAATCATCCGAATGTTCTATTCACACTTCTCTCCCGTAAAATCAGCACATGATGTCGCCATCTTCATTATAATCGAGCAAGTGGAATGAGAAAACAATCAGTGGTAGCCCGGTTCACTTGATGACTGAAGCGCATGGAAAAAGTATGAAGCATGTTGATGAGAATGGTCATTATAAGAAGATTTCTCTTCTTCAGAAGATAAAGTGCACTGACACGTACACCTTTCTTTTCTTTAGCGAACGAGGCATGAACTGTTGTGTTCATACGTCATAATCTCTCTCTTTTCTGCTCTCTTAGCAAAACATGTAATCATCCCCATTATCATTCTGTAGGCTCTTTGTAGTGACAGCTGATGGTGAAAACCCAATATGAGGAATTTGACCCTGAAGTAAACTGCCCCGAACTCGTGACTTAAACTTGCACATATGTAACAAAGAGCGGTGACGAGAATTCATGCTCCATTGAATCTCTTAAGTACTCTATACTCTTCAACCAACCAACCATCAAGTATAAGACGTACATCACCTCTTGAAAATCCACAATTGAATGTGACACTGAGCACTACAACGTAACTCCTTTAAGTGATAGTTATTTTGAAGTGGTATGAGCCCAATTCCCCCAAGTGGTAAAAGAAAAGGTAAAAGACATCCAACAATAACTAGATTTCCAAGTCTTCATTTTTGATAATAAGCTAGAACAAGGATCATGAAGAATCTTCATCCAACCATCCCCGATACCTTCAGATACTAAGTACACTCGCCCGTGATATTTCACTTCAACCTCAAATAAATAATAGTGAATTAACTCCGTTGTCACATCTTCTGATTAAAGGTTCAAATCTAGCCTCCTTTGACGTTATAAGTGAACTATGATAATGGTTTCATCCCGACCATGGTTAAAAGCACACAACCCCTTAAAACCACGTAGTAACCAAACTGCCATGACGAATATCCAAACACACATCTAATTCATGAAGTACACTCTTTTATCTCTTCTTTGAAACAGAAACCGTAGCACAAGCATCAAATAAGATCCCGAAATACACTTTCTTTTCTCCAAGATGGTTCCATCAATATGGGATTTTACAACTCTATGGTTTAAACCGAGAAATAGTTTCTTTCGCTGGATTTTACAAAACCAAGAATAAACCGTAAGATAGATCCGGAAATGCACATTACAATTACCAGGATGTTTTCATTGTCACGGGATTTTACAAGTCTATGATTTAAACCGAGAAATAGGTTCTTTCGCGGGATTTTACAAAATCAAGACAAAACCGTAAACAATGTCAGCTTGAAAGTGTTATGACAACATTGGTTTCAGTGAATATCTGTTTAAGGGGAACATGCAGCGGTTCATCAACGGTTCATTATCCAACATCAACAACATCATCAACCATCCAATAAACACTCTGGTAAACACATCATTAACACATTATGTCGGCTATTGTAGTGACAACATGGTGAAGTAAACCCGATATATTGAACTTGAGCATGAAGAAGAATTCCCAGATTTGTTACTTAAACTTGTACTAATCCTTGTGAAAAAGAAACGGTGTACCCAATGTACAAAACCTCTTGACATTCTCAACTGAGTGAGACACCGCAGTGATAACTACGTTGTGGGTTAAGCGAGAAAGAGTCACAAACGTAACTAAATGGCCAAGTCTTTATCATCCTCTATAAACGCCCAAACAAGTCATCTTCGCGGAAGAGTAGAAAGAAAGAAGACGAAATAAGTAAACATGCCCGGAAGACCTCACTTCAAATCCAAATGAGAGAGATACCGAACAAACAGCCCCGTAGTCAACATTGTGCAAGCATCAATTCAAGCTGTGACACAATATATTATGTGAAAATGTATATACCAAAGTATCAAACCTCATTACCCAACAAATCTCATCATCACACCAACTCTCATAATCAAAACTCATCATCCAATAATTATAAGCTCGGTCCAAATAACTAATCAATCCGATCCGGTCAAAGTAAATTCTTGCAATGATTATCTCATGCATTCCGATATCTTAGACATATAACAAATTGCAAAGAATTTAACCCGGTTACAAGTCCAATTTATAGCCGTTTGAACTGTCACTTCAATACCAGATAAAACCTTGAACCAATAATAGATCAATTATAAACTTAAGCCATAGATAAGTATCTCCCGTGAAATTTTGAATAACCAACCTACCAACTTTATACCAAAAATAAAGAAATCTGTATCCAAAATTTTAAAAAAATTAGGATAACAAATTCTTAATACACGCCCATAAGTTGGAGTCAATCCATCCGTTAATCAACAAAAGACTTTCAACGAGAGATCCAATAATTATCCGGCCCAATCCAATAATCCAATGTCCGAGTAAAGGTCAATAAAATTAAACAGCCCAAGATATTCAATATTAGAAATACAATCTCAAAGTTCATGTAACCAACTCCAGAATATCATATGGCTCGAAACATCACTCTCCCATATATCCATGAGACAAAAATCAGAAACCCGAGGCCCACACATACTTCAGAACTCGGCCCACAAAACAAATCAATGCATTACAAAGCCCACGGCTGAGTAAAAAAACATCCGGTTACAGGTTACTACATACCCTAACAAGTTGGGATATATATAGCCACATAACTCATTAACAAACCCTAATCCCCATATTACTCATTTCTCATCCGCCCCCACATCTGTTACAAACCCTAAGATCACTCTTAACACAAAAAAAAACGCAGCCACCATATCCAGACTATGCATCTCGTTCCATATCACAAAAATGATTATCAACACCTAATAACTCTTCCTAATAATTGTCAGCCTCTTCCAAAAAAAGAGACCGCGACATCAAATCTGCCATACAGTTCGAACCCTACACATCTCCAATCTCATGTCATTACTCATCCTTCGACTCAACTGAATCTAGCTCGTCATACACACATCTCCACAGGGATGGATAGATGTCGATAGTGCCACAGAGATGGCTTCATTTAATGACCGGCTTCAAGATCTTTAGAGGGTCTAAGGTAGGTACAAATTTGTGATGTTGTTTTGTGTATAGGTAATTGATGTACTCGTCCATGTGTCTTTTACCGAATTAAGAAGAGGGTATAACACGGTTGTTATAAACCTCATCTTTGTATTCGAATATAATAAATGAAGCGAGTCTTCAAAAAATTGATCAATGAAGAGAAAGGTTAATAAAAATCTGTAAAAGATAGACCGTTAACCCTTCTGAGATCTCTTGTGATTTTGACATTTCATTCTTGTATATAAGATGGGATGAACGAGTGGAATGAAAAGGTGGATTTGTTGTTGGTTGATGATATCGGATATTATGAATTAGGATTAGATTTTTGGTTGAAGTTGGTTTTAGTTTCGAGTCTGTTGATACAACATTGTTTCATTTCGAATACAATTGTAGTTCTTACATGAACTGATGATGTGAAAATTACTGAAGTCATGAGTGATTGTAATTGGTATATGGTATTTGTTGTTGTGGTCAAGTCTGTTTTGGTATACGTTTTATGTCAAGGTCAAATAGTCATTGTAACTTCTTCTTCTACATTTCTGTCAATTCGCCACGACTAAGTCGCCACGGCTAAGTCGCCACGGCCAAGTCGCTAGGCTAACTCGCCACGGCCAAGTCGCTAGGCTAACTCGCCACGGCCAAGTCGCTAGGCTAACTCGCCACGACCAAGTCGCTAGGCCAAGTCGTAGCGACTTGTAAAGACAAGTCGCTATAAGAGGTGCAATGCATCTGGTCAGTTTTGTGTCAAATCGCCAGCAAGATTTTTTATGTTTTCCGATGAGTTTTCCGGCTACTTTTCCGACCACCTTCATACTAAACCCAGAAAAACTATCATAAAAACTGCTACTTTAGACCCGTTTGACCACAAAGATGACAGTTTGACCACAGAAAAATGTCACAGTTTGCTTTACTAAAAAAAATGATCAAGACTGCATTTTTGACCCATGACAAAGACCACTGTTGACCAAACAAATAAGACCAAGTGACAACACAATATGATATTCAAAATAGTATTCAAGACTGCACAAGACCAAATGACCAAAAACATGTAAAGACCAATTTGAACCATGAAGTATTGACCAAAAGATGAAACCAAATACATGTTTAAAAAACAGTTAACCACGAGAATAAGAAAGACATCATCTTTCGACCAAAAAATGATACAGAAACAGTATTTAAAACACTATTCGAGCCAACATAAATCAATGAAACACAATAACCATGGTACAAAAACCACACAAATCAACACAACACAAAAACCTGGCTCTGGTACCAATTGTAGGATCATTATTTCATTGTGTTAGATGATTCGGGTGGTCTTGGGAGATCAAAATACATGTTTTCCATTTTAGAAAGAGAAAGTAGAGAGAGAGAGAGGGTGTTCTTGCTAGAGGTTTACACAAATGTTGAATATTAGATTATGAGAAGCACCACCCCTTCCATGGATGGAAGGGGTATTTATACTTACAAATACACGACCTCCTATCGGCCTGTGGATCAGGGATACAATGGGTAAAGACCCGTCCTTCCTCCACGGTGTTGCACTATGCTAAACTAGACTAATAACTAACTATTAAAACAATAAATAACGTAACTAACGACAAGTCTACGAGCTAACTTAAGCTAGATAACATTTGGGGTGACCGACACTTCACTATGGAATTTTCTAATTCCTAACAAGAAATGAATCAATTAAAAATCCTCCTAGTTTGGTGAAAACTGGACTTTACACATTTTTTACTTTTGAGCAGTTTTGATAATTTGACTTATTTGAACTTTGCAACTAATTTAAGGACTGAGATTGATGTTAAATGATGAAATGAGACTACTGCAAGCTATTTCTATATAATGCAAACACAAAACAAGCTTTTGACTTAACAAGATTCCAACAGTTGTGAGATTAGGACAGTAGAGAGGTGATTTTGACTTTTAAGGTGTGCAGACACAATTTGATGACAAATATGATTCTAATGGTCCTATTTGAGAATGAGTATGCAATTGTCAAGTGCAAATCAAGTCTCAATCTCAAACAATCCCACTGATCCAAACACTACTTTAGTAACTGATTTGATCTTTTAACTGGGCTAACCACTGATCTAGTATATATTATCACTTACACTGATTATAATTATCCTAATTACAACTAAGTAGACAGGTTTAAAATACTTGATGACTACAGATTCCAATACAAACACTTATGCAAACTGAATATGAAATGGAAAATAAGATCAAACTCACAACTTGTCCAGCCTATTTTGCAGCTTAAACCAGAACCATACACTACTATTCTAAGCCAATTCCAACCCCTTCCAAGCTCTGCAACACCCTGTCACCATTTCCATGCCTGTTTAACCAAGATTTTCTTGCAGTTTGACTTTCATTGACTGTGTGACAAATTTGCTTGAAACTGAATTCCAAGCTTACAAAAAGCTATAATAAGCTTAAGTAAACCTGTTTGCACTTAAAAATAAGCTATTGGAAGCTTGAATTCAAGAGTTTGAAACTAACTTTTTCAACAGTGAACATGTAAGCATGAAACTTAAATGAAGCTTTGAATTAGGACTTGAAAATGAATTACAATGATTAAGTGGCTTAGTTTTAGTACTTAGAAACAGGAAATTACAACTTTTAACTTAAACTAAAACATTGAGACTAAAAACGACATACATGAAATTTAAAAACTAAGTACTGCCTTCATCACTTGCTTCTCTTCTCTTTTTATACATCAAAAAGCTTTCCACGTGTCTTCTGAATGATTCCCACTTGTTTCCAGAACCGTTGGATGACTTGAGCTCATTTTGGCCATTGGATCATTTTGGCGGGAAAAACTGTTTAACCAAATGGGCTCTGAATTTGCAACTAGGGGGGTGGCATTAATTGTGGTGTGAAAGGTGGGTAGATATGATGATGACGGGGGAGGGAAAAGGTGAGGTGATGGGAGAGGTGAGTTGCAGTCAAGTGGGGAAGAAGCACAGGGATAAGGTTGGGAGGGAAAGGGTAAGTTTGACTGGGGCGTTGACCAGGGGTCCAAAACAAGTTATATGGCAGGGGGTCCAAAAAGGGTTTTGGCAGGGGACCAAAATACACAAAGGGTCAAGGCTTAGTTTATTATTATAGGGACCATTTTGTAATTTCCAGAAATTTGGAGGGACCAATTTTGCCAATTTCCCAAAGTTCACACAAGGGTCACTTTTGACAAGTTTCAATAGTGCAAGGACTATTTTTGACATTTTCAAATTTTCAAAGGACCATTTGTGACAATTTTCAAAGTTTAGGGACCTAAATTGTAATTTTGCAATTTTAAATCTCAAGGACCAATTTTGACAACTTAAGAATCCCTAGGGACTTAAAATGATATTTTTCTTTATTTTGATTTACCAGGGACTATTTTTGACAACTTTTGAAACTTGGGGGACTAAAACTGCCAATTATGCAAACTTGATACGTTTTTCACCAGATTTTGATATTTTTGCATTTAAAACACATAAAACACTTATTTGTGATATTTTTATCATTTTGATGCATTTCTGAGTGTTTTCAGATGTTTTTGCAGTTTAAATGGTACAAAAATGATGAGTATTTACACACTCATCACTACGCATATATCATTTCTGTCTACGCATAACTTTACCAATCCTACGCATAAGCCTGGATCATACCTTCGTTATGAATTGTTACGTGTACAAACTTGTAAATAAACTAATCATATCGTCACGAATCCAATAATGTCACTAATAAACTTAAATCGTTTGATATGTTGTGAACAATAAGTGATAAAATAAACTTTAAAACTTAAAGTTAACTAACTCACGAAACATTTCACGACGTCATTGGACTATTGAACATACAAGTGACTTAGGACTCGTAACAATCATTGACACTGTACATTCAATAACTAGACAATAAGACCTTCTGTTGACTAACATTATGTCTTTCGATATGTTGGTTCTTTTGGCTAATGTTATTTCAGATCACGACATGGCTGAACAAATGAATGTGGATGCATCTGAAGTTCTCTCCATTGCTGATATCTATCCTTATGGCTATCCAATGAAGATAGGAAAGAATAATCTCCGTGTTGACTTTGACACCCTCACTTGCTCCGAGTCTTCGTGTTTAGTTGCTATTGATATTCTGAGGACTCATCCGTATCAGAATATGCTCACTCACTCTGCAACTATTCCTGAGATCTATATCCAACAGTTCTGGAACACTATGGAAAGGGTCAAAGGACGGACTGCTATGACGGTGACTCTGAATCACAAACAAGTCACCATTACACCAGCAGACTTAAGGGCTGCTCTCCTAATTCCTGAAGTCGAACCAACCAAACTATATGCCACACCTGCTGAAGAGCTCACTCTCCAATTCTTAATTGATATCGGTTATGACGAGGCTACAGGAGTAATCACCAAGCATTCTCATTTAGAGCTTAAGAGTATTCCTCAACCATGGAGAACTCTCTACATGATCATCACCAAGTCTGTTTCTGGTCGTGACAGTGGCTATGAGCATCCTAAGCTCATGGAACTGCAAATATTTTGGGCATTGGTCAACATGAAACACATCGCTATCGAAGCTCTGATTTGGGAGGACATGATGTCATTTCTCAACAAGCTTGGCTCAAAGATTCCCTACATCAGATATACTAAACTGTTGATCCAGAGAGCACTTGGACTTCATCCTGATATTCCCAAGAGGCTCAATGACCCCGACAATCACGATATGTTGACGCAACCTATTCTATCTGTCAGAATCAAGGAATCGTCTACAAAGAAACAAGGTGCTGTGTTGCAAGATTTCCTTCTAACTGAAGATGTCAGAAAGCTCGAAACGTACAAAAGGTATCTGGAAGCAGTTAGACAAGGCAAAGTTGGTCATCTCGACGAAAAATCTTCTGGAACACCTGTAAGGAGAACCAGAAGAGGAAGTGCAGGAAGCGCAACAAGTACTGTGAGTCAAAGGAAGTTTCCTAAAAGGAATCCTCCTTCTAAAAGGATTGTTCCCGTAAAGGAAGCCGAACCTATTCCCACACTTGAACCACAAAGAAAGCTTGTGGACGAGAGTTCTGAAGATACTGATACAGATGAAGAAGTTCATTACTCTGTAACTGCAACCAAAGCACCTGCCTCAGTAGAAAAACCTCCAAGTCCTCCAGCTGTCCAAGAAAAAGGGAAGACTCCAGCAATTGTACCCTATGATGAGAGCTCTGAAGAAGAAGAAGAGCAACTAGATAAATCATACAGGAAGAAGTTTACAATCGTCAGACACCTTCAAAAAGCTGAAGAATTTGCTAAAGATCAAATGGGTGGCCCCGGAGGATCAAGTGGTGCTGCCCACTCCTCTCCAGATCCTGATGCGGTTAATCGACCCGATAAGGGATCTGGTGCCACCACTCTTCTGCAACAACAAAAGCTTGTGGAGGATACTATCGAATATGAGTTTGAGAACCCTGAAACTGAAAAGTCTGAGAAAGATGAAGATGATGATTATGACAAGTTGCTTCTGGGAAGTCCCACACATTCACAGAAGGAAACTTCTGAACCGCCTAAGGACCCCAAGGCTCCTCATGTCTCCTCATCATCAGACTCTTCATCTCATTCATCACCACCACCATCAAAGAAGTCAACCAGATCATCATCCAAATCTGTGAAGAAACCACCTCGCTCTTGGATTTCTCAGACACATGAGAGAATTGTGAAAGCTGTCAAACAAGTCAGAATGAAAGACATGTTATACAGAAAGCTTAACTTTCTCAATCAACAAATACAATATCTACATGACGAGAATGAAAAGATGCGAGAAGAAAGGAAGTTTATTCAGGAATTCATGAAAGGTCATCGTAAAGAGAAACTGGATGAAATGATTGAAGGTTACACTCAAAAGTACTTTCAAGATATCGTTCCTAAAGTCCAAAAGGAACTGGAGAAAACAGCAAGAGATCATACCCACAAATTTCTTCTCGACACTGTCCCCGGTGTGACTAGAGAAGTATTTTCCAGACAACTCACCCCTAACATCGTCACATTGGTTAAACATACAATGGCCAAAGGCGCTGATCTCTCTGAATCTGAGTTAATCGCTAAACTAGTGATGCAAATGTCAAAGCGATCTGGAACGTTTACTTCGGATGAAGCTAAATTTTTCGAAGGTCTACTTGCTTTTCAACTCAAATCATCATGCAAGGAGTCAGCCGATCAACCCAAACGGCCAAGAGATGACGATGATAAGGACAAAGACTCTGCATCTAAACGTCAGAAGCAATATGGTAAATCTTCGTCTATGCAAACCCCACCTCTACGGACTCCTTCTCAACGACGATCTCCTCCTCGCTCTTCAACTGATAAACCTCAGGACGATTCCGAGTTACCACCCCAGACTCAAAAAACCGGTGATCACTTTGAATATACGGGTGGTGACGATGAAGAGGTCCTTGAGCCCCAACAACAACCCACCTCTCCCAAACAAGGACAAAAACCAGAATCATCATCTAAGCCTTCGAAAAAGAAGAAGAAGACGCTTCATACTGACGTCATATCATGGCTAGATGACGATAAAACTGAAGAATTTGAATGGTTTGCTACACTTGTTAACAACACTCCCTACCCTGAAGAAGGTCAAGAATTGGTAGACGGTAGTACCTTGGAGCATTCAAAGATTTTGCAAGAAAGGTTTCGTGTGAAGAAGATGTCAAAATCTGAATTGAAGCGCATCAAGAATGAAGCATTCCTACTTTTGAAAGACAGCTCGGAAAGTGCAATCGAGGTTGAATATCACCTTGAAAACATTGCTCGAGCCATGTCTAATAACATGGATTGGCTCAACCCAGAAGCAAACATCGACTTTACCAAACGGGACAATCCTCCATATTACACCGACTGGTCTCGACCTCTACCTACCATTGGCCAACCTGATCAGCCTAGGATTCCTTTCAGACATTTCTTCAACAAAGACTTAGATTTTCTTCAACACGGTGGCGATGGTTCAAGGAAATACGCTACATCTCTGACACTTCCATTCCCTGCTGCCATATACTCTGATTGTATAGCCATCGAGGAACGTGCTACCCACATGTTCTCTGAAAAAGTGGTAGCGTATGACCAAGATGCAATGTATGGGATTCATCATTGGCCGGAATGCCGAAGAATCTACTACAGAAGCTGCTTGGTCCAGAAGTCTCAACATGCAGTGTTCAGTACTAAAAGTATCGTGGCCATCCAACATGTTGGTCTATCGTCTAAATGGGACTACACTTTTCTCAAGAAGATTGTGGTCAAAAGACAAGACGAAAGGGACTATGCATTCTCTGAAGCTGACTTTGAGAATTTGAACATCAACGATATTGAAGACATGTACCTTGCCAAAGTTCAAGGTCGCATGAGACAATTTCCAACTGAAGTACAACGTGAATTCATCAAGTCACTGCTCATCTTCATCAGATGCATAGTCATCAAAGAACGTGTTGAAGATCTTTAGCTTGCCGTTGAATCATATCAGAAACGTGTCAACTTCACTCCACCACAGCTTGATCTTCCCGATATCAACCAGCTATCACAATTAACGCTCATCAGCAAACCGTTTGGTGTCGTTTATCGCAGTGAACTTCATCGCAGTTGCTTGATGGCGCGTAATGAGCTTCACAAATTTGGAGATCATACTCTGAAGATGGTTAGGGACGGATTAGCTTATCAATTGAAGGATATACGCGAAAACATTAGGAACCCTAAGCGATGGAATTCTCA
Source organism: Chrysanthemum seticuspe (assembly GCA_019973895.1). Classification (NCBI taxonomy): domain Eukaryota; kingdom Viridiplantae; phylum Streptophyta; class Magnoliopsida; order Asterales; family Asteraceae; genus Chrysanthemum; species Chrysanthemum seticuspe. The sequence continues at coordinate 281,722,641 of BPTQ01000007.1, forward strand.
GGATCGGGGGAATGTGAGAAGGATCATCACCATGATTGATGAACGGTTGTTCAGAAGGGATCAGTTCAGAACGTTGGAAAGTTTTGTTGATGGTCGACCCAGGATCAACATCACCGGCTATCAACGCCCTGTTCGTACTCCTGGGAACATCACTGCACTTCCTGGTACTCCTTGATTTGGTTCTTTCATTAAAATTTTGGATATATGATGTTATATGTCAATGGCTTGTGCACACATAACAGTGTACAACCCGTAATTGTCAAGAAAGGACCCTGTGGTACGCCTCAGTGCCACAATCCTTATAAAAGGAGCGAAAGCTTCTTATTTTTTTAGTAAAACCTATCAAACCTTTCATTTTTCAAGGTTTTGTTCAAAAACACAAGTACTTCCCCATATGATTTTTCAAAACCTCAACCAATATCACTAGTTGAGGGGGAGTATTTGAATTAAAACTGTGTTCACAAATTGTTCATAGTGGTCATCTTCCCGCAACACTCGCAATGGTCATATTTATTCTCAAACCGTTCAAAAATAACATTTTATATGCCATTTTTGAGGGGGAGAAAATTTTTGTGATAAGAAATATGTTGTGTAACTGCTCATGAATCTTCGTGCAATAGACTTAACCAACGAATTGACGAATCTTTAATTGATAGTAACTCGAAAAGACTTGTCCTGGACGGGTAATAATTTCAAGCTAGTTCGCTAGTGATGTAAACGTGTCTCGCAAAGGACTTGTCTGAGTAGAATGTACCATTAGAGAAACTCTTGATAGACATGAACTCTGACGGGTTTGACAACCTTTCAAGGTTTGTCTACACCTTTGATTCATTCCCAGACGGTCAAGTTTTGTCACACAAGCTGGCCACTTGTGAATGGCCAACCGTAACAAACTTAAAACAGTCTGGAACCAAATGCAATGAAGATCAGGAGAGTATAGTGTTTCCCCGGGTCGTTATGTCCCAGCGAGCTATGCGATGAATCACCAAACGAATAGTGATCGAGAGAATTTGAATGAGAAAAGAGTTGTGATTGTGAACAATTATAACTACAGAAAAAGTAAATAAATTACAGGGGCTTAAATGCAAATTAAAGAAAATTAAAAAGATAAACTATATTAAATAAACGCTATCACTATTTGCAAAATGATGTTTTTGATTTTTCTTTTTATAAAACTTAAATTAAAAATTACGTAACGTACAATAGAAAATGTGAAACTTAAACAATATTAATCCTAAAAATATGAAAATGACATTTTTACAATCCTAATGATAAAATAAAATTTTTAGAAAAAGAAAATAATTTTTAAAACTATTTATCTAATTATTATTAATTAAAAACTATTTTTAACTATTTAATAATAACCTAAAATACAAGAAAATAGGAAATAAAGCTAGAAAAATGAAATTATGACTTGGAAAAATCTAAAATAACAAAAGAGAATTTTCAAAACTAATTTTATATTTTTCTGAATATTTTTGTATTTTCTATGAATTAAAAACTATTTAAAACTACTTAAATTGTTAAAAAATACAAATTTAACTAAGAAAAATCTGAAAAAATATTTTTTTGACTTTTTATATTTATCTTAACCTAATAAAAATGAAAAATTACTTTTTTGAAACTTTTCTGAATTAATTGTATTAAAAGCTAATTAAAATGACTTAAAAACTATTTAAAATGAAGAAAAATACCAAACTGACCTAGAAAAATCTGAAAAATTCAAAATAAGTCTAAAATATTATTATGAATCTAGGAAAAATATAAAAACAGAGGGTTGTGTGCAAAAATATGAAACTGCAAAGCAAGTGCTTATAAATAAGCACTTGAAATAAGCCAAAAGGTCCCAATTGGGCACCAAACTGAAACAGAAGCTACAATATGCTCAAAATACCCAAATGCAACTAATCACAACTATCTTAAACCTCTGAATTTCAAATTACACAGATTTGATTGTTTGAGCTAATGTGCTAAGAACAGGTTTTGGGGCCCACTTTGGAGCTTAAGAATAAGCTACTCAGATAAGCTAAGCTCAAAACCAAAAGAAGGAACCTAAAGAAGACCTGGCCAGGTGCTTGTAAACCAAAAACCAAACTTGGACAAGCTCTTATGAGCTCTGTGCAAGCCCTGCACAAACCTGTGCACACTCAGTATTCACTGAGTTTGTGCACAGGGGAAATATGACCCAATTGACAAGCTCATTTGGAGCTTTTAAAAAATTTGCAAAAATTTACAAAAATGGTAATAAGAAAATAGACCAGTTGAAGTTTAAAAACCCATAATTTCACTTAGTTTGGCCCAAAGATGAATCAATGAAAAATCATCCTAGGTGGATACAAACTGACTTTTTCACTCTTGACTTTTTAAAGCAGTTTTGATTATTTGACTTTGGTGAACTTTGAAACCAATTTATCCACTGAATGTGATGTTAAGTGATGAAATGAAGCTACTGCAAGCTTTGTCTATGAATTTTAAACACAAAACAAGTTTTTGCTTTTCCAAAATCCCAACAGTTAAGAATTTAAGACAGTTAACACACGACTTTGACTTTTAAGGTTCTAAGGCACAAATAACTGACTCATATGAGTCTAACTACTTGTATTAAGACTGATAAAGCAGTTGTCAAGTACAAACACAGACTCAATCTCTAATCTACCCACTGATCCAAACACCACTGTTTCTACTGATTTGCAAGCAAAATTGAACCAACTGCTAAACTAGCTAATGCTATTGATCAAACTGAGTTTAATTGACCTAAATACAACTAATTAAACAGGTTTGAACTATTTATAACTATAAATACAGATTATGCAATGAAACTTGAAAAATTAACTTACATTTGGTCCTTAGCCACAATGGCTTGAGATCAATCAAACACAGAACCTCTATCCTATATATATCAACCCAATAGACTCTAAATCAACCCAAATCCAGCACTGCATCACCCATATCCATTTCCATTTCAAATTGAGCTCAGTTTGACTTTCTTTGACCAAAATCCAAAATTGCTTGAAATTGATACATAAGCTTACAAAAAGCTATAAGAAGCTTATGTAAGCTTATTTGAGTTTAAAAATAAGCTAGTTGAAGCTTGGATATAGGAGTTGGAAACTGAAATTTGCTACAGTGATCTTGAAACTTGAAACTTATATAAAAACTTGGAATTACTATTTAAAAACACATTACAATGATAATATTACTTGAATTTGGTACAATGAAGCAAAAGATTACAGTTTCTACACTTAACTAAAACTTTTATACTAAAAATGACATATGTGAAATTTAAAAACTAAAAACTACTCTCTCTTGTCTTTCTCTTGCTTCCTTTTTATAGCAAAATGGCTTCTCTCACTACTCTGAGCATATCCCACCATTATTCTTGACCATTGGATCAGTTGAGGAGTTTTTAGCCGTTTGATCAATTTTGGCGCCAAAATGCTTATAAGCCAGTTGGGGGTTGAGTAAAAGGGAAAGGGATGCATTAAATGTATCTTGGAGTTTGGTGGAGGTGGGGGGACATGGAAGTGTGAAGGTGAGCTGGGGGGATGGGAGGACTGGATGTTGCAGGCTAGTTGGTGAGGAAGAAGGAAAAAGGCGCGGGTTGCTTGTTTGACTTGGAGAGTTTGACTGGGGCTTAATATTAAAAGGGAGGTCCAAAATGGCAGGGGGTCAAAAGGCTTATATGGCAGGGGTCAAAAGGAGTTATGACAAGGGTCCAAGGCTTAGGGGTTTAATAATCAAGGACCAATTGTGCAATTTCTGAAAATCAAGGGACCAAGGCTGCCATATTTGCAAAGTTGCTCCAAGGGACCAAAAGTGACAAGCTCCAATAGTACAAGGACCAAACTTGACATTTTCAAATTTCCAAGGACCATTTTTGCCAATTTTTAAACTTGAAGGACCAAATTTGTAATTTCTCAAAACTTTTGATATTTTTCACCAAAGGACTAATTTTGACAACTTATGATTTTAAAAGGACCTTTGGTGATTTTTCTTTTGAAATTAAGTGCTCAGGGACTATTTCTGACAACTTTTGAAACTTGGGGGACTGAAACTGCCAATTATGAAAACTTACCTCATTTTTCATCTGATTTTAAACATTTTGCATCTGAAACATATAAAATGCAATTTTGAGATATTTTCAGTATTTTGATGCATTTTTGAGCATTTTTAAATGTTTTGCAGTTCAGATTTGACCAAAAATGATGAGTATTTACACACTCATCAATCCCCCACACTAAACTATTGCTAGTCCCTAGCAATCTTTTGAGAAAAACTTAATGGATTTGAATCTCTTTACCAAAAGCCGTTACTTCTGGAGTAGCCAAATGTTTCAGTTCAAGAAAGAACCATGGTACACCGATAACAATGTGATTTTGAGCAAACCACAAGCTTCCAACGGTTTTGATTTGTCTTTACCAGAAGCCGTTTGCTCTGGACTAGCCAACTCTTAGATAAATTATCAATATTATCTTTGGTGAGCTGATTACCAATTATGGTTTTTCCACTGCCTTTACCACAAGCCATAAACTTGCGGGCTAGCCAACTCTTCACTAATTAAAGATATGGTGAGCTGAATACCATACAATTTTGGGCAAATTGCAAGCCGTCAACGGATTTGAGATATCTTTATCAAGAGCCGTTTGCTCCTGCATTAGCCAATCTTTTTGTTTTTTAGACATGGCGGACTGATAACCATAAGCTGAGTAAGTGCAGAACACTTACTCCAAAAAAATTTTTGACCAAAAACGGGGGAATTAAGCGGTATAATTACATGATAAAATTCGTGAGAATTCCCCCCCACACTTAGAAATGAATATTGCCCTCAATATTCAAAGTACCGGCGGTTATGCCGAAACAAAGAACGTAAAATGGAAATAATATAGCAATTATTTGAAAGTTTTTTTTTTTTTTTTTTTTTTTTTTTTTTTTTGAGAAAACTTATATACAACATGTGGGGCAACCCCCCCCCCCCACACTAGGGTGGTAGAAAGATAGAAAAAAGTCAGAAATATGGGTGAAAACCCATATGGCATGCTACTGTTTTTGATTCCCGAGTCGCTAGCTTGACTCGATCCCCGCATTCATTGGTTCATGGGGAAAGTTTGTAGATCCGGGACAACCACAGGAGGAATGTCCTCTCCAAAATAATGCTTCAACCGATGACCATTCACTTTAAAGTTTGGACCATCGGGTTGAGATAACTCAATGGTTCCATACGGAAATACTTTAGTGATGGTAAATGGTCCAGACCAGCGGGATTTTAGTTTTCCCGAGAAAATCTTTAATCTTGAGTTGAAAAGAAGGACTCGATCACCGACGTTGAAAACGCGGTTCTTGATTTTTGAGTCATGAATCTTCTTTGTCTTTTGTTTGTAGATCAAAGAGTTCTCGTATGCTTGATCACGGAGTTCATTTAATTCATTCATTTGAACTTTCCGGTGATCACCAGCTGTCTGAATATCGAAGTTAGCATGTTTCAAGGCCCAGTATGCCTTGTGCTCAATCTCAACCGGCAGATGACATGCCTTCCCGTACACTAGCTTGTATGGAGTGCACCCGACGGGTGTTTTATAAGCTGTACGGAAGGCCTAGAGTGCGTCATCTAACTTATCCGACCAAGAGGCACGGTTTTCGCCTACTGTCCTTTCCAAGATTCTTTTAATCCCCCGGTTGGAAACTTCCACTTGCCCACTTGTTTGGGGGTGGTACGCAGTAGAGAGACGGTGAGTTACTCCGTACTTTTGCATGACTCTATCAAATTGGTCATTGCAGAAATGCGTACCATGATCACTGATTATAGCTCGTGGAGTTCCAAACCTAGCAAAAAGAGATTTTAAGAATTTCACAACAACTCGGGCATCGTTGGTAGGTAAAGCTTTAGCTTCAACCCATTTTGACAAGTAGTCAACGGCCACGAGTATGTATTTGTTACCGCGAGAAGAAGGAAATGGCCCCATAAAGTCAATGCCCCAGATGTCAAAAATCTCACACACTTGAATGGCGTTTTGCGGCATTTCATTTCTTTGTGAGATATTCCCGTGACGTTGACAAGCGTCACAGGTTTTGACAAATTCATGAGCATCCTTGTAAATTGTGGGCCAATAGAATCCGGAATCAAACACCTTCTTGGCGGTGTAGTTGGGGCTATGATGTCCCCCAGTAGGTCCAGAATGGCAAGCCTTAAGAATATCATTGGCTTCCTGACCATACACACATCGCCGGATGACTTGATCCGCACAAATTTTGAACAAGTAGGGGTCGTCCCAGAAGTAATGTTTTACATCTTTAAAGAATTTGTTTTTCTATTGGGACGACATCCCTTTCACCACAAAGTTACCCGCATGGTAATTTGCAAAGTCAGTAAACCATGGGGTAGAAGAGTCTCCACGAAAAGAAACCACATTGATTGTTTCGAGAGGAAATGTTTCATTAATCTCCTTTTTCTCGAACACATCTTGGTGAGGGTTTTCTCAGCTCCTTTTTTATCACGTATAATGATATCAAATTCTTGTAGGAGGAGAACCCAACGGAGCAATCTCGGCATTGCATCTTGTTTTGCAAAGAGATATTTGAGAGCCGAGTGATCCGTATACACCACTCATTTGGTCAAGATAAGGTATGGCCGAAACTTTTCAAACGCATACACCACAGCTAATAATTCTTTTTCTGTAGTGATGTAATGGGTTTGAGCTTCAGTCATAGTTTTACTCGCGTAGTGGATCGGCTGAAAATGCTTAGTTTTGCGTTGCCCCAAGACTGCACCGATAGCAAAATCACTTGCATCGCACATGAGCTCGAAGGGTAAATCCTAGTCGGGGGCAACTAGAATGGGTGCTTCTGTAAGCTTTTTCTTTAATGTTTCAAAAGCTTCGATGCACTCGGGAGAAAAGATAAAAGGAGCATCTTTTTCGAGAAGATGGGTCATAGGCCGAGCAATTTTGGAGAAATCTTGTATGAATCTACGATAAAACCCGGCATGGCCTAGAAAACTCCTAATACCTTTGACGGTAGTAGGATGAGGTAATTTAGCAATAACATCAACTTTTGCTCTATCTACCTCAATCCCGTTTTTTATAATCTTATGGCCAAGGACTATGCCTTCTTTGACCATAAAGTGGCTCTTCTCCCAATTTAGACAAAGATTGGTGTCTTCACACCTTTGAAGCATTTTTTCTAAATGGGAGAGACATGTATGAAACGAGTCCCCAATGACCGAGAAGTCATCCATAAACACCTCCATTGTTTCCCCGATCATGTCGTGGAAAATTGCCATCATACATCGTTGGAACGTGCCAGGAGCATTACATAGGCCAAAAGGCATACGTCTGTAGGCAAATGTTCCGTATGGGCAGGTGAATGTGGTCTTTTCTTGATCCAGCGGATCAATGGGGATCTGAAAGTAACCCGAGAAACCATCAAGGAAACAATAGTATTCGTTCCCTGCTAATCTCTCAAGCATCTGGTCCATGAAGGGTAGAGGAAAATGGTCTTTACGGGTGGCTTCGTTTAACTTGCGATAGTCAATGCACACACGCCATCCCGTAACCAATCGAGTTGGAATTAACTCGTTTTCTTCATTTGTGACAACAGTAATGCCACCCTTTTTAGGAACGCAATGAATGGGACTGACCCAAGGACTATCAGAGATCGGGTAAATTAAACCGGCATCAAGAAGTTTGAGAACCTCTTGTTTGATAACCTCATGAATCTTAGGATTCACCCTTCTCTGATGTTGGACTGCTGGTTTGAAGTCATCCTCCATTAAGATTTTGTGAGTACAAAACTCAGGGTTGATACCCTTAATGTCGGAGAGTTTCCAAGCAATTGCTTGCTTGTGTGACTTCAAGACCTTTATGAGAGCAGTTTTCTCCTCTTCAGTTAAGTCTTTAGCAATTATGACGGGTAATTTATCATCACCCTCCAAGAATGCATACTCGATATGAGGAGGAAGGTCCTTAAGTTCAACCTCGGGAAATTCTTCAGTAGAAGTTTGTACTGATTTGATTTCCTCAATTGTGATTTCTTTCATAGGGAGTGAAGGTAATGGATCTTCATTTAACAATTGCTCAAGATAAAGAATATCCCCCTCCGAATCATAAACACCATCAATTCCAGGCGGAATTGATTCATCACTAGCAAGAAATTCATCGATCTCTTCAAGAAAGAAGTCACCTCCCTCAAACGGAGTGAGAGAGGGGGAAGAGTCGGCAATGATAGGTTTAGAAGATGTGGTGGAATCCCCACTCACAGAATTATGAAGATAACCAAGAAACTCTTGAGAGTAATCCTCTGAAGCAATATCAATTAAATCGACTCGATTAACTGATTCAGTATCATAATTTGAGGAGTACCTCGAAGTTTGATCAAGGTTAAAGGTAACAGCTTCATTACCCACATGTAACGTGATTTCTTGCTCAAATACATCAATAAGAGCACGGCCCGTTCTCAGGAATCCTCGTCCAACAATGAGAGGAACCCGATGATCGGCATCGAAATCAACAACCACAAAATCAGCTGGAAAATGGAACTTTCCTACTTTCACGAATACATCCTCGGCAATGCCAAGAGGACGAGATATAGAACGATCTGCAAGCTCAAGAGTCATGCAGGTAGGAATAAGTTCCGGAAGAGAAAGTTTCTTCCATACTGAATAAGGCATAAGATTGATGCTTGCACCAAGATCGGCAAGGGCAAAGCATTCAATCATCCCTGGAAAAACACAAGGAAGAAGGAATTTTCCAGGATCTCCTAGCTTCTCGGGAAGCTTCTTTAACAGAACTGCTGAGCAGTTCTCGTTCAAAGGAGTCTTAGCCATTTCAAACAGCTTTTCCTTGTTGCTCAACATGTGTTTGAGAGTTGATGCAAACTTGGGAATCAACATGATGGCATCCGCAAAGCTTATGTCAAAATGAAGTTCTTGGAAAATTTGAAAGAATTTTTCCATTTGATGACTGGCTTTCTCGTGGAGTTTTTGCTCATTTAAACGTGAGGGGTAAGGAATAGAAGTTTTGGATTTGGGGTTACCAACTGGAGGTTCAAAAACAACTCTAGGTTTTGTCTTGGGTTTCGGGACAACCTGAGGATGGACATTGCTGGTACCTCCATTTTTATTAGGAAGTTCCTTGTCCTTTGTCGCCTCAGGTTCGCTTTCCACTACCTTCGGGAGAGAAGAAGAAGAGGTAGTAGGAATAGCAGGTCCATCATAAGAAGCACCACTTCTGGTTGTGATCGCCTTTGCATCTTCCCTCGGGTTAGCGATCGTGTTGCTCGGAAGTTTTCCTGAGCCCGAGGGTCGATCATTTAAAGATTTCTTAATGTCAGAAATCTGGCTAACCAACAACCGATTTATTTCCTCTTGGGATTTCATGAATTGTTTCAACAACTCATCAGATGATGGTCCAGTTGGAACAATGGCTTGATTTTGCACAGGAAAATTCTGGCCTCTATTGTTAGGATTAGGGCCTTGATTTTGGAAATTTCCTTGATTATTGCCATGAAAATACCCTGGGTTGTAATTTCCCTGACCTGGGTTTCTATTGAAATTTCCTTGGTGTTGGAAATTTTGATTTTGAAAACCGTTGTTTGGACTAAAATTACCTTGGTTTTGAAAACCTTGGTTTGGTCTATTTTGATTTTGATTACGGTTTTGGTTGAAACCGGGAGGTCCAGGGTAGTGGTTAGGACAGTGGTTCGGGTCTATAGGAGCACGATATTGGTTGCCTCCTTGATTAGAAATCCCGCCCACAGCATTAGCTTCAAAAGGGTTACCATCAGTGGCCATACAGTTTTAATAGTCATGGGGGCCACCACAAGTAACACAGACTTCCACTTTCTTAACTTCAGCAGGAGGTGAAGTTTGTGGAGAAGAGACTTTCTTTTGGTTGGAGAGAACCAAAGCTTGAATAGCTTCCGTGAGTTTGTCAATCTTAGCATCGGTGCTAGATTCACTCACGGGCGATGAAGAAGAAGGACCAACACAGACTTGGGAAACAACCGGCTTGCTTCATGCAGTGCGGACTTTAGACTTGTTTTCAATGATCGCTAAAGCTTCTTTGACAGTTTTGCTTAAGAAATTTCCTCCAGCGGAGGAATTAATAGAATCTTGATCAGATTGACTCACTCCATTATAGAAAGTATCGAGTTGCATCAACTCGGAGAAACCGTGGTGAGGACATTTGCGGAGTAACTCCTTAAAACGATCCCACGATTCACTGAAGGATTCATCAAACTTTTGAGTGAACTTGATGATTTCATTTTTAAGACTCGTGGTTTTGGAAGGTGGACAGAATTCATTCACAAATTTCTTCACCAGGTCTTCCCATGTCTCGATTGACTGAGGGGGTTGTTTTTCAAGCCAAATCCGGGCTTGTCCCTCAAGAGAAAATGGGAACAGAAGAAGCTTAACAGCATCAGTAGGGACATTCTTGTATTTGATGGTAGATGCAATCTTGTTAAACCATCGAATATGAGCATGAGGATCATCCCGCTCAAAACCATAGAACTGACTTGAGGTTACAAGATTCAGTAACCCGGTTTTGAGTTCAAAATTTTCAGCCACAATGGCTGGGATAACAATAGCATCTCCATACCCGTCGATGGGTGCCTGGAGAAGCTCACACATAGGACGTTCTTCCGCCATGATAACGGAAGTAGTGTGAGCAGTCCGGATCTCAGATCCGACTGAAGGAGCAGAAAGTCTACGGACACGCCTTCTTGGAATCTTGACAAGCTCACGGAATGGGCTCACAGATCTAGAAGAGCGAGTACGCATACACTAGAGTTAACTCTAAGAGACCTCAGAGTTAAGGAAAGACATGGGAATTATGAAAATATTTTATGAAAATGGGTTGAGAAGAATCTTTTTGGGTTTTCTGGTTTTGACAAGTATAAATAACAACAAATCCAATTAAAACAAAATTGAGGCAAAACAACAGTGAACTTAAACCAATAATCACAAGATGAATGGCTTCTTTGAAAAAGGTACACCAATCACAGGGACACAAAGGCAAGTTTTAAATCTTTGGTTCGGGAACTTATTATGGTCGTACCCCCAGTTAGGTAGTACACTGCCTTGGTTTGCGGTGGTAATCTTTTATGTTGTTATTATTAAAAAACGACAAATCTTTTTGTATTTTTATCTTTGATATATATATAGAAACAAAAGAAAAATATTTTTGTGTTTTATACGTTTTTGGATGTTTTTGGGTTTTTGGATTTTTTATAAGAAAATATAGATATATATATAGATACAGATGGATGGTATGAACAAAGAGTGAATATTCAAATTACTAATCTGCTAAACGGAAGATAATCAGCACAGCTCCCCGGCAGCGGCGCCAAAAATTTGATTCGTTCCCAGACGGTCAAGTTTTGTCACACAAGCTGGCCACTTGTGAATGGCCAACCGTAACAAACTTAAAACAGTCTGGAACCAAATGCAATGAAGATCATGAGAGTATAGTGTTTCCCCGGGTCGTTATGTCCCAGCGAGCTATGCGATGAATCACCAAACGAATAGTGATCGAGAGAATTTGAATGAGAAAAGAGTTGTGATTGTGAACAATTATAACTACAGAAAAAGTAAATAATTTACAGGGGCTTAAATGCAAATTAAAGAAAATTAAAAAGATAAACTATATTAAATAAACGCTATCACTATTTGCAAAATGATGTTTTTGATTTTTCTTTTTATAAAACTTAAATTAAAAATTACGTAACGTACAATAGAAAATGTGAAACTTAAACAATATTAATCCTAAAAATATGAAAATGACATTTTTACAATCCTAATGATAAAAGAAAATTTTTAGAAAAAGAAAATTATTTTTAAAACTATTTATCTAATTATTATTAATTAAAAACTATTTTTAACTATTTAATAATAACCTAAAATACAAGAAAATAGGAAATAAAGCTAGAAAAATGAAATTATGACTTGGAAAAATCTAAAATAACAAAATAGAATTTTCAAAACTAATTTTATATTTTCCTGAATATTTTTGTATTTTCTATGAATTAAAAACTATTTAAAACTACTTAAATTGCTTAAAAATACAAATTTAACTAAGAAAAATCTGAAAAAAATATTTTTTTTGACTTTTTATATTTAACTTAACCTAAGAAAAATGAAAAATTACTTTTTTGAAACTTTTCTGAATTAATTGTATTAAAAGCTAATTAAAATGACTTAAAAACTGTTTAAAATGAAGAAAAATACCAAACTGACCTAGAAAAATCTGAAAAATTCAAGATAAGTCTAAAATATTATTATGAATCTAGGAAAAATATAAAAACAGAGGGTTGTGTGCAAAAATATGAAACTGCAAAGCAAGTGCTTATAAATAAGCACTTGAAATAAGCCAAAAGGTCCCAATTGGGCACCAAACTGAAACAGAAGCTACAATATGCTCAAAATACCCAAATGCAACTAATCACAACTATCTTAAACCTCTGAATTACAAATTACACATATTTGATTGTTTGAGCTAATGTGCTAAGAACAGGTTTTGGGGCCTACTTTGGAGCTTAAGAATAAGCTACTCAGATAAGCTAAGCTCAAAACCAAAAGAAGGAACCTAAAGAAGACCTGGCCAGGTGCTTGTAAACCAAAAACCAAACTTGGACAAGCTCTTATGAGCTCTGTGCAAGCCCTGCACAAACCTGTGCACACTCAGTATTCACTGAGTTTGTGCACAGGGGAAATAAGACCCAATTGACAAGCTCATTTGGAGCTTTTAAAAACTTTGCAAAAATTTACAAAAATGGTAATAAGAAAATAGACCAGTTGAAGTTTAAAAACCCATAATTTCACTTAGTTTGGCCCAAAGATGAATCAATGAAAAATCATCCTAGGTGGATACAAACTGACTTTTTCACTCTTGACTTTTTAAAGCAGTTTTGATTATTTGACTTTGGTGAACTTTGAAACCAATTTATCCACTGAATGTGATGTTAAGTGATGAAATGAAGCTACTGCAAGCTTTGTCTATGAATTTTAAACACAAAAAAAGTTTTTGCTTTTCCAAAATCCCAACAGTTAAGAATTTAAGACAGTTAACACATGACTTTGACTTTTAAGGTTCTAAGGCACAAATAACTGACTCATATGAGTCTAACTACTTGTATTAAGACTGATAAAGCAGTTGTCAAGTACAAACACAGACTCAATCTCTAATCTACCCACTGATCCAAACACCACTGTTTCTACTGATTTGCAAGCAAAATTGAACCAACTGCTAAACTAGCTAATGCTATTGATCAAACTGAGTTTAATTGACCTAAATACATCTAATTAAACAGGTTTGAACTATTTATAACTATAAATACAGATTATGCAATGAAACTTGAAAAATTAACTTACATTTGGTCCTTAGCCACAATGGCTTGAGATCAATCAAACACAGAACCTCTATCCTATATATATCAACCCAATAGACTCTAAATCAACCCAAATCCAGCACTGCATCACCCATATCCATTTCCATTTCAAATTGAGCTCAGTTTGACTTTCTTTGACCAAAATCCAAAATTGCTTGAAATTGATACATAAGCTTACAAAAAGCTATAAGAAGCTTATGTAAGCTTATTTGAGTTTAAAAATAAGCTAGTTGAAGCTTGGATATAGGAGTTGGAAACTGAAATTTGCTACAGTGATCTTGAAACTTGAAACTTATATAAAAACTTGGAATTACTATTTAAAAACACATTAAAATGATAATATTACTTGAATTTGGTACAATGAAGCAAAAGATTACAGTTTCTACACTTAACTAAAACTTTTATACTAAAAACGACATATGTGAAATTTAAAAACTAAAAACTACTCTCTCTTGTCTTTCTCTTGCTTCCTTTTTATAGCAAAATGGCTTCTCTCACTACTCTGAGCATATCCCACCATTATTCTTGACCATTGGATCAGTTGAGGAGTTTTTAGCCGTTTGATCAATTTTGGCGCCAAAATGCTTATAAGCCAGTTGGGGGTTGAGTAAAAGGGAAAAGGATGCATTAAATGTATCTTGGAGTTTGGTGGAGGTGGGGGGACATGGAAGTGTGAAGGTGAGCTGGGGGGATGGGAGGACTGGATGTTGCAGGCTAGTTGGTGAGGAAGAAGGAAAAAGGCGCGGGTTGCTTGTTTGACTTGGAGAGTTTGACTGGGGATTAATATTAAAAGGGAGGTCCAAAATGGCAGGGGGTCAAAAGGCTTATATGGCAGGGGGTCAAAAGGAGTTATGACAATGGTCCAAGGCTTAGGGGTTTAATAATCAAGGACCAATTGTGCAATTTCTGAAAATCAAGGGACCCAGGCTGCCATATTTGCAAAGTTGCTCCAAGGGACCAAAAGTGACAAGCTCCAATAGTACAAGGACCAAACTTGACATTTTCAAATTTCCAAGGACCATTTTTGCCAATTTTTAAACTTGAAGGACCAAATTTGTAATTTCTCAAAACTTTTGATATTTTACACCAAAGGACTAATTTTGACAACTTATGATTTTAAAAGGACCTTTGGTGATTTTTCTTTTGAAATTAAGTGCTCAGGGACTATTTCTGACAACTTTTGAAACTTGGGGGACTGAAACTGCCAATTATGCAAACTTAGCTCATTTTTCATCTGATTTTAAACATTTTGCATCTGAAACATATAAAATGCAATTTTGAGATATTTTCAGTATTTTGATGCATTTTTGAGCATTTTTAAATGTTTTGCAGTTCAGATTTGACCAAAAATGATGAGTATTTACACACTCATCAACCTTCAAGGTAGTTATTAGAGCTAGTTGTCACCTAAAAGCTGACAATGTAACTCTTTAACTATGCAACGTAACCGTGTCTCGCGAGGGATTGTCTATCTTCAGTGGATCAATTCAAAAAGTGCGCGCTCTTTCCTCACTGTGCATTTAAACCATTAATACTCTTAAGCACATGTGGAGGGGGAGTATTTATGCAAAACCTCATCTCTCACAATGGTTCAAACATGTTTTTCATTGACAAACCATTTGAGAGATTTTTTCACAAACTGTGGTTTTAATGGCAACATAGGTTAGTCATGGAGTTATAAGGTGACTAAGGTTAGGAATAACCGTCCTATGATCCGCCAGAGCCGGAGGGATCTACCCAAGGACACTACCATTAGTTAGTGTTAGAAGTCCTTAGGAATGATTGTAAAAAGGAGAAAATGAGAATCGGAGAAAGAAGGAGTTGAAGAATCAAAAAGAAATGTAAAGTAAAGGGTGAAAAGAAACAGCCCTCCAGATTATTCAACTTAGGGCAGACACCGAGTTCAATTCATATGCTACTGGCTGTCACTTAGTGACACCGGTATTGAAGATTAAAAGTCGTCATGGACCCAGTGACGCACGCACTAAACCTTCTTAGCCACTCAAGTTTCTCTCAACAGAAGCTTGTTTCATTCTCACAGGGAACCCTACGTAAACTATTGGCTTTCTCTTAGAGATCGCTGGTATTGAAGAAGGAGACCCTCTCCCTAGTCTCCGCTCAGGAAAACCAAATCGCACTATTGAGTCTAGAGCCACGAGATTCATCAAAAGATCTCTTAGGAACACTTGACGTTTAATCACTTGATGATCAACAAATAAGATTATCAGTGGTTCATATCGAGTCCTTCACAGATCTTAGCAATCTGTCGAGAACATTTATGAGAGGTTCACATATGTGATCCTCAGTGATTGAATGGAAACTCCTGCCAGGGTCAACATCAAACAGCCCTGACAGCAGGTCACTTCGGTAACTCCCCGTGGATTACGCGGAGTGTGTCTCAAACGGTCTACAGTCGTGAGGTGATGCTACGGTGTACCTCAGCGACTCATCTGAACTGTAGATGTACTTTGGTACATCGCGTTATCTCACTTGTGGGACTCCAGTTCAGGAACGGCCTTTGTAAGAATTAGAGTTGTGTTTTCACACTATGCTGTTAACACTCTCGAAGTTCAAACTTGTAAGTACCGGAATCCGCTTATTACTAACCGTGTGACATGTTTTCTTCTTATGGAAGCTCCGGAGCGGAATGATCGTGATGATTCTTCTCATGCTCACGCCAACATCATCACTAATGGAAGTTCTATTCAAAAGCAACACAACCGTCAGAATGATTCTTCGTCAAACCAAAGAATCTACAAAGTTAAAAACTTAAAGAACTTCATCAGTATTGAATTCCAACATCAAAGAGCGTGTGAGCATGTTGAAGAATGACGTGGAGACACTGGAGCAGCGAAGCAGACCTGAGGCAGACTGATGCAGACAACAACATACTATCACTTTCACCACAAAGAAAAATGATCAAAGAACAAAGTTAAAGATGACGTCGAAGCATAACTGTTCAAAGATAACTATCTCTCTACACTGGGGAGATTGTTCGAATCAAGGAAATTCCTCTCACAAGAAAGAAGAATGTCAGAAGACGTCAGAGCTACTATTACATCAACGCCTTCACCGTTTACATTCATATATACTTGAGGGGGAGATTGTTGGAATCACTCCTAAACAGTATTTCAAGTATTTATATTTCATATGTAATAGGTAGTTTTATTATGGCCTTTATGTTTGTTTAAGGTCTAGCTTATGTAGAAGGCCCATAAGCTTAGGCCCAAGCCCATATAAGAAAGGATGGGAACTAGGAGTGTTGCCCTAGCTTCCCTCCTATAAATACTCTTGTAAACCCTCACTTGAGGGTTGGTTGTTCAAGTTTTCTTTTCATTCACGCCTCTATGCTTAACCGGTTTCTTTATACGTGTGTGTGTGTGTGATAACTTGTTTAATCGCCTCATCTCCTTTCTATAATACTTGTATTTGTAAAACTAGTGACCTAACAGGCGATGAGTACGAGGGCGATGTAAACCATGTTGATGACGAACCTTCTTGGTTTGAGACGAGATGAGATGAAGAGGAAGATGAAGTTTTGAATGAGAGGTAATTTTTGAAAGTGGAAGATTTGAAAGAGTGGGGATTTGGTGGAGTGGACGTCGAAGGGGTTTTTATGGGGAAGGAGGAATTTTTGAGATTTGTGTTTTGTTTTATTATTAGAAAGATATTGTTAATACATATAAGCCGTAAAAACGTTTATTTATATTTTACGATCTTCTAATGTTTTGTCGATAACAAACGTAAAATCATTTTAACGAAACAAATAAAATATGTAAATGGTTTGAACTAATAGTTTCTAACATATTCACACTTTCACTTAAAACACTAAAACAAGTATAAGTGATTTTATGATTTAATGTTACATATGTACAACAACTAGTGTTTACATATTTGGGTAAAATATACACATGACTAGTATGTAGTATATTGGGTAATATGACTGGGTAGAAACTTAAGTATCATAACCCATTGGGCAAATACATTGAATGTAGTTGGGTACAACCCAAAGCCTATGACCCATGGAGCTTGATCCATAACCCATTGCATGACATCATGCTTATATCATATATGGATAATATCCATAACCCATGGTTTTGACCCATACCCCATGTGACTAGGTGCTTTGCACTCAAGAGATACATTGTATCTAGCCAAAGACCCATGGATCAACCCATGACCCATGACCCATAACCAAAATACCCATGGGTAAAGAGGAGCGTCCCACGGATCCCTAGCATTACGCTAGACGGATCCCTTGTGGGAGGGATCCGTGGGATCCGGGGAACAGTAGATTTTTTCTTCTATAAATAGTGAGCCATTTCTTCATTGTTGCTCACCCCTTTCTAACACACTTTCTCCCTGAGTTAAAAACTCACTAACCTCAGATCCAAGAGATCTATTTTTGTAGTTTTGTTTTTTGTGTGATCTTCTAGGTTCCTCTTAAAGGCAAGATCACCACCTTTGAAGTCGAGCAAGCTCAAGTCCATGAGTTGCCATGCTTCCTCATCATCAAGACTACTGAAGTCTTCTTGTTGATGATTGTTTTTCTTTTCTAAGAAGTGTTGAAGACATTTGTGAATGGTGTCTCAAGTGTCAAGACGAAGATATTAGTGAAGGGTATCTATCGTCTATATGATAAGCACTTGTGGTAAGTTCTTAGAAGTCAAGACTAGAAGCATTAGTGAAGGGTTCTTAGAAGTCAAGACATAAGACATTAGTGAAGGGTGTCTTGAAGATCTAGTTAATGGCATTAGTGAAAGGTGCCTTAGATGTACATTCGATATGGTGTGTTTCAATGTACAAGATAGATTAGTACTAGATCCAAGGATATTGATATCCTTGATGATGTTGTAAAAAGGAGTTGATCTCCTTTGGGATTAGTCATTGGTGTAGTGTTAGGTAGTAGTTCCTCCATTGCAATGGAACTAGGTGCTTAGCCTAGTACCTAATAAAGGGTAGGCGACGTTGTGTAGGTGTGGTTCACCTTAGAGTGAAAGAACCCGGTGGTTAGCCTAGCACCGTATAAAGGGTAGGCGATGTTGTGATAGGTGTGGTTCGCCTTGGTGTGAAAGAACTCGGTATTTAGCTTTGTACCGAAAAAGGTGTAAGCGACGTTGTGAAGGCTTCTCCGCCATAAGGAGATTGGTGTAGTATTTACGAACTCTCGAGTAGGTGACTCGGGGAGTGGAGTAGGGCAAGGAAGGTGTCCTTGTAGCCGAACCACTATAAATACTCGCGTTGTGGTTTTGTGCTTCTTACTCTTATCTTTTCATTACATACCTTTATATGCTTGTTTATCAACATCCAACACACACAACCAAATAGATTGACATAAGTCGATCTAACTAGATTAAAAGGAAGTTTTAATTGGCAAAACTATTCAACCCCCCCTTCTAGTTTTCCACAATTGGTACCAGAGCTTCGTTACCAAGTTTCTTGAAGTATATTGTACTTTAAAAACTTGATACGATCCATGGTGAATTGAAAACTACAAAGAAGTTTTTTTCATAAAAACAAACACCATGTCTTTTAAAACTAATTGTTTGGATGTTGATTTGATAACAACATTTTTTTTATTCACTCTCTCATTTAATTGCACTAATCCTCTTTGTCATGTTGATTAGTCAAAGCTCACATCTATCAAGCCATAGGATTTGCTTGATAATAAAGATTACCTTCCCTAAGAAGGTATCTTAAGCATAAAGGAGCTGGAATTGTCTTCTGACACTTGTTGTGTCATTTGTAAAGACATTCCTAAGTGCATTTGAGGTATGACTTTCCACTTATCTCAAAATGATATTAGTTTAATAAATAAGTGTGATTACTTAGGCATTTCTTTGAGTAGATTTCGTGTATACACATATTTTACATGTAGCTTCATTAGGAAGTTTTTTCTCACATACGTGTCTCTCTTTCGTCTAAATTCGTGGTTTATAAAACTTGTGTTTTATCTCACTTAATCCAAAAATCATATCTTTCTAATAATAAAACAAAACACAAATCTCAAAAATTCCTCCTTTCCCATAAATAAACCCACCGTCAACCACTCCATCAAATCCCCACTTTTTCAAATCTTCCAATTTCAAAATCTCCTATCATTCAAAAACTTCATCTTCCTCTTCATTTCATCTCAACCGAAACCAAGAAGATTCGTCATCAACATGGTTACATCGCTGATGAGTGTGCAAATACTCATCATTTTTGTACCGTTTAGAATGCCAAAAACATCTGAAAACACTTAGAAATGCATCAAAATGATAAAAATATCACAAATAAGTTTTTTATGTGTTTCAAATGCAAAAATACCAAAATCAGGTGAAAAACGTATCAAGTTTGCATAATTGGCAGTTTTAGTCTCCCAAGTTTCAAAAGTTGTCAAAACTAGTCCCTTGTAAATCAAAATAATGAAAAATGTTATTTAAAGTCCCTAGGGATTCATGAGTTGTCAAACTTGGTCCTTGAAGTTTAAAATTATAAAATGACAACTTTGGTCCCTCAACTTTACAAAAGTGTCAAAATCAGTCCCTGGGTGTTTAAAAATGGAAATTATTCAAACTACACCCTTGTACTATCCAAATATGGCATATTTGGTCCTTATATGATAAGTTTTGAGAAAATTACAAGTTTGGTCCCTGGGGTTACAAAGTTGGCAGTTTTGGTCCTTGGATTTATAAAAATGGAATTTTATGCAATAGTGGTCCTTGTACTATTAAAGATTGGCAAGTTTGGTCCTTTTGATAAGTTTGGAAAAGCTACAGGTTCAGCCCCTCACTTTGCACAAATTACAAACTTGGTCCTTGTGATATTAAAAGCTACAAACCAACCGGACCCTATATTAATACCAAATCCAACCCAATACCCGGCTGGCCCAATGTAAACCCAAGCCCAATTTACTTGACCCTTGAACCTTGGACTTTGAACCCTGAGCCAGACCAAAAACCCACTTGAGTCAGTCCAATATCCCATTTGAACCCCCAGCGTATTAATAAAACTCGGTCAAACCAAGTCAACGCGCGCCAAAAACCAGTATTACTGTTTATCTCCCTCACCCTCCCCTGCAAACCAAAACCAGGGTGGTTTTCACCACCTGTTCCCTCCACCTCACCTCACCTACCTACTCTCCCAGCTCATCCCCCCTCCTCCTATACCAGCCCACAAGCATTAAATGCTTCCCCACCATCAAACACTTCACCTCACCTCACAACCCCTGTTTTTGCTTTATTCCTCACTCTAGCTCCATGCCTACTTCTCATTTTGTCCCCTCCACCTCCACAATGTTCCAAGAATCCTTAATTGAAGAAAACCTGCTCTAATCCACTCAAATGACTTTTTGGCGCCAAATTTCCAAATGGACGATTATGATGATTTTGATGGATCCAATGGCTGAAATGAAATGGGAAACACTCAGAGGTCGACAAGAAGCTTAAAATGATCAATATAAAGAAGCTTGGAGCAATATGGAAGGATATCTAGAGTATTTTAATTTAGTTTATGTCGAAATAGTTAATTTTTAAATTACAGTGTATGTTTAAGCTTTCAAGCTTTGTATTACAAGTTCTTAGTGTATAATAAAGCTTTTGTTAACATCAGTTACAGTTTTAAGTACTCTTTTCTGTTTATGCAAAATTTCCTCCTTAAATTCTCAATATGATCAAATGTTGTTATTAGTTGTTATTTTGGACTCATAAGCCCACATAAGTTCCTAGAAAGCTTTTCTAAGCTTTTAGAAACTATAAAACTCAGTTTAGAAGTAAAACTCAAAAATTACCAAAAATACAAAATAATTAGTCATAAATCAAAAATCAATGGAGA
The DNA here is from genome assembly GCA_019973895.1 of Chrysanthemum seticuspe. Classification (NCBI taxonomy): domain Eukaryota; kingdom Viridiplantae; phylum Streptophyta; class Magnoliopsida; order Asterales; family Asteraceae; genus Chrysanthemum; species Chrysanthemum seticuspe. Next base: position 281,743,836 of record BPTQ01000007.1, read on the forward strand.
AATGAAGATCACAGCTGGAGCAGGGTAGATTTTGGATTGCCCTTGGTTTAGTGCTTCTTGGGAAGCTATAGGTTGTGTTCTTGTGCTTTGGTTCTCAATTTTATGCTTGGACTCAAATTGTAAGCAATTTCTTTAAAAATTGCATTTCTTAGTATAATTATTTAAAGTGTATTAATTTTGGTTTAATCATGTCTCATTATAGTTAATATAAGTTAATCACTAGGTTTCTTGCTTTAAAAATCTGTTTTAGTGTTTAAATCTTCAAAACAGTTTGTTAAAGGGTTGCTTGGTTTTACTTTGTAAACTGTGTTAGTGGTTGTTCATGTCATTGTTCTTGTTAGTTGTAGGTCACATTAGGTCATAACAGCTCAGTGAAACAATAAAATCCAGTGCTCCTTTGAAAGAAAGTCAAAATAAGCTTGTGATCACATCCTGTTTGCTAACTGTTGGATTTCTATGTTCTATGATCATGTTTTTATGTTCATAAGTTGTTAATATTGATCAATCTAGTCTTAATTAACCTTAATACAACATAATCAGTAAAAAGGATCAATCCAAAGTTCATCAAAGTCAACTTTTTAGTGTAATTTAAAAAGTCAAATTTCAAGCTTAGTCAGTTTTTGAATAAAATAGATTATTTTCTATAGGGTTTAACTTTGAGTTTCATGTTTTAAGCTTTTAGGTTTATAAAATTTAGTTGCTCATCTTTATCATAATATTTTTTATAATTTCTAGTTTGCTAGTTTAACTGCTTATTTTTTAGTTTCCTTTAAGTCCTTTTCTGAAAAAGTGCCCTGTGCCAGAGGATTAGGTGTTATCTGTTTGATTTCACAAGCTCACACAGAGCTTATTAGTGAACCTCAGCTTTTGACCCTTAGCTTTTTGGAAAGCTAACCTAGCTGTTTCAAAAGTCCAGTGCTTATTTTTAACTTTCTAGCTTATTTGGTAGGGATGCTACTAGCTTTACAAGCTTTTTCTCAAGCTCATAAAAAACTCATTAGTTAGTCCCAGCTTGTGTATTTTAGCTTTTTGTGTAGCTTATCTACCCATCTCTTTAGTTCATTGCTTATTTCACACTTTTTAGCTTATTTGATAAGCCTCCTAGTTGCTTTTTGTTTGTCCCATTTACTGTGTACACTAAGTACTAAGAGTTTTACAAGCTTTTTCTCAAGCTCATAAAAAACTCATTAGTTAATCCCAGCTTGTGTATTTTAGCTTTTTGTGTAGCTTATCTACCCATCTCTTTAGTCCATTGCTTATTTCACACTTTTTAGCTTATTTGATAAGCCTGCTAGTTGCTTTTTGTTTGTCCCATTTACTGTGTACACTAAGTACTAAGAGTTTTACAAGCTTTTTCACAAGCTTGTCATAAGCTCATTAGTCAACACCTGTGTGTGAGCTTGGACTTTTTAGAAAGCTCACCAACCCATCTCAATACCTCAGTCTTTGTTTTGAGCTTTTAAGCTTATTTCATAAGCTAAAATTGCTTTTAGATATGACTGCAGGCCTGTTTGGTTAGTAGGTTTAGTATAAGTGCTTATTTGCTTATTTTTAGCTTATCAGAGTAGTTCTTTGTGCTTTTTAGCTTCATTTAAGTAGCTTAAGCTTGTTTACATCTTAATTTACTTTGGTTTCTAGCTTGTTAGCTTATTTGGCCACTTATTTTAGCTTAAAAAATCAAAACAAGCCATAAGCTAAACTGTTAAGCTTTTAAGCTTGTAAACTGCTTATTTTCAAGTTTTAAAATTTTTGTTTTTATTAAAGTTGCTTATTATCAGTAGTATAGTAGTTTTGAAAAAGAAAAATCACAAAAACATCATTTTAAAAATAGTGATAGCGTTTATTTAATATAAATTAGTTTTTTATTTTTCTTTTTCAGCTTATTATTAAGCACTTTCAGTTTTTATAATTTTCTTAGCTTTTTGTCATCATAGGATATTTATAGAGAAAATTTAATAATTTTCCTAGTTTGTTTAGTATTTATTAGAATTTAAAATAGTTAAAAAATATTAAATAATTAATAATAAATAAATAAAAAGCAATAAAAATATCTTTTTAGTTTTAAAATTAGTTTTATAATATTTTAGATTTTTCTAAGTTAAAATTTCATTTTTCTAGCTTTATTTCATATTTTCTTATATTTTAGAGTATTATTAAATAGTTAAAAATAGTTTTTAATTAATAATAATTAAATAAATAGTTATAAAAATAATTTTAATTTTCCAATAATTTTCTTTTATTATTAGGATTGTAAAAATATCATTTTCATATCCGTAGGTGTTTTATTTCTTAAAATTCACGTTTTATTTTGTACGTTTACGTAGAATTTAATAAACGTACGTATTTACGTTTGTTTAATCTGATTGTTGTGCTTTACAATTCTGTTTTCAAATACAATTCCAATCAATCAGTAGTGTAATTATTCACAAAAATCCTTACAGATCATTATCCTTAGTGATCATTCGACATCTGAACGTTTTTAAGCACCATTAATCCTCCGTGGGACTTAACGACCCGGGAATCCACTATATTCCAAGGGAAATTGCATTGGTTTTAGACTGTTTGAATTTTATTACAGTTGACCATTCACAAGTGGTTGACTTGTGTAATAAACTTGACGGTTGGGATCCAATCAAATTTTGGTGCCGCTGCCGGGGAGGCTTTAGCGTGTTTTAAACATTTTCAGACCCACACTTGCACATATACCACCTTTTGTAAACAGTTTTTTGTAAAGTTATCAAAATCAAAAAGTTCATTAACACTTTTCCTAAAGTGTTAACAACACAAAAAAAAAATATAAAATAACTAAACAATCGTAACGTTTTCTATCCTGTATTTTCTTTAAGGTAATTCTTAAAGAGATACGAATTGGTTAAACGAGACGATACCAAAAAAATTGTCCAAAAGTATTTAAACCCTTAGTACAAATCCATACCTACGTCTTTTCAGTGGTACTTAAATACATAAAAATCAACCACCGCAAACCAAGGCAGTACACCTACCAACTGGAGGTGTGAACATTAATAAGTTCCCAATCTTAAAGATCAAAACTTGCATTTGTGTCCTTGTGATTTGGTGTACCTTTTTTAAAGAAGCCATTTCATTTGTGATTATTGGTTTAAGTTCACTTGTCGTTTTGCCTCGCATTTATTTTTGAAAACTGATTTTTATACTTAGTGCATGCGCACTCGTTCTTCCAGCTCCACAAGTCCACTTTCAGAGCTTGCAAATATTCCTCGTAGACGTAGAGGACGTTCTGCTCCTTCAGCCGTGACTGAGGAACGTCTAGCACCACCACCCCCTGTCGTAATGGCAGAAGATAAGCCTATGAATGAGCTTGATGGGTTACGGAGATGCCATTATTGTCCCAGCCATCGTGGCTGATACCTTCGAGCTCAAAACCGGGTTGCTTAATCTTGTGACCCAAAGCCAATTTTATGGTTTTGAGCGGGACGACCCTCATGCACATATTCGATGGTTCAACAAGATTGCATCGACCATCAAATACAAGAATGTCCCACATGAAGCAATTAAGCTTCTTCTGTTCCCATTCTCTCTAGAGGGACAAGCCCGAAATTGGCTTGAGAAACAACCCCCTCGTTCCATTGAGACATGGGAGGATCTAGTCACTAAGTTTGTTAACGAATTCTATCCTCCATCCCGAACTACAAGTCTTAAGAATGAGATAATGAAATTCTCTCAAAGATTTGATGAATCATTCGGTGAGGCATGGGATCGTTACAAAGAGTTGCTCCGCAAGTGTCCGCATCATGGTTTTACCGAGTTAATGCAAATGGATACTTTCTACAATGGTCTGAGACAAGCTGACCAAGACTCTTTAAATGCCTCCGCGGGAGGTAATTTCCTGAGCAAGACCACAAAAGAAGCCTTGCAAATCATTGAAAACAAGTCCCAGGTCCGCCCTTTCCGAACAAAGACATATCAGTCTCAGTCTAATGTTGGACCTTCTACTTCATCTCACGTGAGTACATCTAGCACCGATGCTAAGATTGACAAACTCACGGATATTGTTCAGGCTTTGGTTCTTGCTAACCAAAAGAAAGTCACTTTCACACAGACACCATCACATGGTGAAGTGAAGAAAGTCGAGGTCTGTGTTACTTGTGGTGGCCCTCATGCATACTACAACTGTACTGCCACCGATGGTAGTCCATTTGAAGCCAATGCTATAACCGGTACTTCACATCAGGGAGGTAATCAATACCATCCTCAAAATGAACCAAACTACCGTGCTAATACTTATCAGGGACCACCCGGTTTTAACCAGAATCCTAACATACAAAACCGGAATCAGAACCAACCTAGAATGAACCAAGGTTATCAAAACCAAGGTAATTTCTATCCCGGACCAAATCAAGGTTTCCAACATCAAGGAAACCATAATCAAAACAATTTCAATCGAGGGAATCAATTTCAGGGAAATGTAAATCCTAACCAAGGGAATTTTCAACAACAAGGTCATAATCAAAACATACGACCTCAAAATTTCCCCCCACATCCTCCAGTACCATCATCTGATGAGTTATTGAAGCAATTCATGAAATCTCAAGATGAAATGAACAGGTTGTTGGTCAGTCAGATCGCTGATCTAAAGAAGTCTTTAAATGATCAACCCTCGGGCTCAGGAAAACTTCCGAGCAACACGATCGCTAACCCGAGGGGCGATGCAAAGGCGATCACAACCAGAAGTGGTGTATCATACGATGGACCCGCTATTCCTACTACCTCTTCTTCTTCTCTCCCGAAGGTAGTGGAAAGTGAACCTGAGGCTACAAAGGACAAGAAACTTCCTACTAATAACGGAGGTACCAACAATGTCCAACCTCAAGTTGTCCCGAAACCCAAATCAAATCCAGGAGTTGTTTTTGAACCTCTAGTAGCTCCCGTTGAAAACCCCAAATCCAAAACTTCTATTCCTTACCCATCACGTTTGAATGAGCAAAAGCTCCGCGAAAAAGCCAGCCATCAAATGGACAAATTTTTTCAAATTTTCCAAGAACTACATTTTGACATAAGCTTTGCGGATGCTATCATGCTGATGCCCAAGTTTGCATCAACTCTCAAATACATGTTAAGCAACAAGGAAAAACTGTTTGAAATGGCTAAAACTCCTCTGAACGAGAACTGCTCAGCAGTTCTGTTAAAGAAGCTTCCCGAGAAGCTTGGAGATCCTGGAAAATTTCTCTTACCTTGTGTATTTCCAGGGATGGTTGAATGCTTTGCCTTAGCCGATCTTGGTGCAAGCATTAACTTGATGCCTCTTTCAGTATGGAAGAAACTTTCTCTTCCGGACCTTACTCCTACATGCATGACTCTCGAGCTTGCAGATCGTACAATATCCCGTCCACTTGGCATTGCCGAGGACGTATTTGTGAAAGTAGGAAAGTTCCATTTTCCAGCTGACTTTGTGGTTGTTGACTTCGATGCCGATCATCGGGTTCCTCTCATTGTTGGACGAGGATTCCTGAGAACGGGCCGTGCTCTCATTGATGTATTTGAGCAAGAAATCACATTACGTGTGGGTAATGAAGCTGTTACCTTTAACCTTGATCAAACTTCAAGGTACTCCGCAAACTATGATTCTGAGTCGGTTAACCGAATAGATATCATTGATGTTGCTTCTGAAGAGTACTCTTAAGAAGTTCTTGGTTATGATCATAATTCTTCGAGTGATAATCTCACTCATTCATCTCAACCCATCATTGCCAATTCTACTCCTTCTCTCACTCCATTTGAGGAAAGTGACTTCATCTTAGAAGAGATTGAAGCATACTTGTCTAGTGATTCAATTTCATGGGAAATTGATCACGCTCCAATTGACATCGAGGGAGATATTCTTCTCATCGATAAGATGCTCAATGATGATCCTTCATCACTCCCTCCCGTCGAGCTTCATAACAAGGAAGTCAAGTCAGTTGAGAAAACTAAAGAATTTCCTGAAGTCAAACTTAAGGACTTACCACCTCATCTCGAGTATGCAATTCTTGAGGGTGATGATAAATTACCTGTCATTATTGCTCGAGATTTGAGTAAAGATGAAAAGACTGCTCTCATAAAGGTCTTGAAGTCACACAAGCAAGCAATTTCTTGGAAACTCTCCGACATTAAGGGTATCAACCCTGAGTTTTGTACTCACAAAATCTTGATGGAGGATGACTTTAAACCAGCAGTTCAACATCAGAGAAGAGTAAATCCAAAAATCCATGATGTTATCAAACAGGAGGTTATCAAACTTCTTGATGTCGGTTTAATTTACCCGATCTCTGATAGTCCTTGGGTTAGCCCAATTCATTGTGTTCCTAAAAAGGGTGGCATAACTGTTGTCACAAATGAAGAAAACGAGTTAATTCCAACTCGGCTGGTTACGAGATGGCGTGTTTACATTGACTATCGTAAGTTGAATGACGCCACTCGTAAAGACCATTTTCCTCTACCTTTCATGGACCAAATGCTTGAGAGATTAGCAGGAAACGAATACTATTGTTTCCTTGATGGTTTCTCGGGTTATTTTCAGATCCCCATTGATCCACAGGATCAAGAAAAGACCACATTCACCTGCCCATATGGAACTTTTGCCTACAGACGTATGCCTTTTGGCCTATGTAACGCTCCTGGCACGTTCCAACGATGTATGATGGCCATTTTCCACGACATGATCGGGGAAACAATGGAGGTGTTTATGGATGATTTCTCGGTCATTGGGGACTCATTTCAAACATGTCTCTCCCATCTAGATAAAATGCTAAAACGGTGTGAAGACACCAATCTTTGTCTAAATTGGGAGAAAAGCCACTTTATGGTCAAAGAAGGCATAGTCCTTGGCCATAAGATTTTGAAAAACGGGATTGAGGTTGATAGAGAAAAAGTCGATGTTATTGCTAAATTGCCTCATCCTACTACCGTCAAAGGTATTAGGAGTTTTTTAGGTCATGCCGGTTTTTATCGCAGATTCATACAAGATTTTTCTAAAATCGCCCGGCCTATGACTCATCTTCTTGAAAAAGATGCTCCTTTTATCTTCTCACCTGAGTGCATCGAAGCTTTTGAAACATTAAAGAAAAAGCTTACTGAAGCACCCATTCTCGTTGCTCCCGACTGGGTCTTGCCTTTTGAGCTCATGTTCGATGCAAGTGATTTTGCTATCGGTGCAGTCCTGGGGCAACGTAGATCCAAACATTTTCAGCCTATCCACTACGCAAGTAAGGCTATGACTGAAGCTCAAACCCATTACACCACCACATAAAAAGAGCTATTAGCCGTGGTGTATGCGTTTGAGAAGTTTCGGCCGTACTTAATCTTAACTAAATGCGTGGTGTATACGGATCACTCGGCTCTCAAATATCTCTTTGCAAAACAAGATGCAAAGCCGAGATTACTCCGTTGGGTTCTCCTCCTACAGGAATTTGATATCATTATACGTGATAAAAAAAGGAGCTGAGAACCTGGCTGCTGATCATTTGTCCCGATTAGAAAATCCACACCAAGATATTTTCGAGAAAAAGGAAATAAATGAAACATTTCCTCTCGAGACACTCAATGCGGTTACTTTTCGTGGAAACTCTACTACCCCATGGTTTGCTGACTTCGCAAATTACCATGCGGGTAACTTCATAGTGAAAGGAATGTCGACCCAGCAGAAGAACAAATTCTTTAAAGATGTTAAACATTACTTCTGGGACGACCCCTACTGATTCAAAATCTGTGCGGATCAAGTCATCCGACGGTGTGTTTATGGACATGAAGCTATGGACATTCTCAAAGCTTGCCATGCTGGACCCACCGGGGGCCATCATAGTCCAAACTACACTGCCAAAAAGGTGTTTGATTCCGGGTTTTATTGGCCCACTATTTACAAGGATGCTCACGAATTTGTCAAAGCTTGTGACGCTTGTCAACGTCACAGAAATATCTCGCAAAGAAATGAAATGCCGCAAAACGCCATTCAAGTGTGTGAGATCTTTGACATCTGGGGCATTGACTTTATGGGGCCATTTCCATCATCTCGAGGAAACAAATACATACTTGTGGCTGTTGACTATTTGTCAAAATGGGTTGAAGTGAAAGCTTTACCTACGAACGATGCCCGAGTTGTTGTGAAAATTTTAAAATCTCTTTTTGCTAGGTTTGGAACTCCACGAGCTATAATCAGTGATCGTGGTACGCATTTCTGCAATGACCAATTTGATCGAGTCATGCAAAAGTATGGTGTAACCCACAGACTCTCTACTGCATACCACCCACAAACAAGTGGGCAAGCGGAAGTTTCCAACCGTGGTATAAAAAGAATTCTTGAAAGGACAGTAGGCGAAAACCGTGCATCCTGGTCGGATAAACTAGATGACGCACTCTGGGCCTTCCGTACAGCTTATAAAACACCCATCGGGTGTACACCATACAAGCTAGTGTACGGAAAGGCGTGTCATCTGCCGATTGAGCTTGAGCACAAAGCATACTGGGCCTTGAAACATGCCAATTTCGATATTCAGACAGCTGGTGATCACAGAAAAGTTCAAATGAATGAATTAAACGAACTCCGTGATCAAGCATACGAGAACTCTTTGATCTACAAACAAAAGACAAAGAAGATTCATGACTCCAAAATCAAGAACCGCGTTTTCAACGTCGGTGATCGAGTCCTTCTTTTCAATTCAAGATTGAAGATTTTCTCAGGAAAACTAAAATCCCGCTGGTCTGGACCATTCACCATCACTAAAGTATTTCCTTATGGAACTATTGAGTTATCTCAACCCGATGGTCCAAATTTTAAAGTGAATGGTCATCGATTGAAACACTATTTTGGAGAGGACATTCCACCCATGGTTGTCCCGGATCTACAAACTTTCCCCATGAACCAATGAATGCGAGGATCGAGTCAAGCTAGTGACTCGGTAATCAAAAACAGTAGCACACCACATGGGTTTTCACCCGTGAGTATCACCCTAGTGTGGGGGAGTTGCCCCCGCTGTTGTATATAAACCTCTTAAAAAAAATGTTTATATCAAAAATAAAATAATGGCCGTAGTATTTCCCTTTTACGTTATAAGTTTCGGCATAACCGCCGGTACTTTGAATATTGAGGGCAATATTCATTTCTAGTGTGGGGGGAAATTCTCACGAATTTTATCATGTAATTATACCACCCAATTCCCCCATTTTTGGCCAAATTTTTTTTTGGAGTAAGTGTTTTACACTTACTCAGCAAATGGTAATCAGTCCGCCATGTCTAACCCACATAAGGATTGGATAATCCAGGAGCAAACGGCTCTTGGTAAAGATATCTCAAATTCGTTTATGGCTTGCAATTTGCCCAAAATTGTATGGTGTTCAGCTCACCATATCTTTAATTAGTGAAGAGTTGGCTAGCCCGCAAGTTTATGGCTTGTGGTAAAGGCAGTTGGAAAACCATAATTGGTAATCGACTCACCAAAGATAATATTGATAATTTATCTAAGAGTTCGCTAGTCCAGAAGCAAATGGCTTCTGGTAAAGACAAATCAAAACCGTTGAAAGATGGTGATTTGCTCAAAATCATTTGGTTATCATTGTGCCAAGGTTCTTACTTGAACTGAAACAATTGGCTACTCCAGAAGTAATGGCTTTTGGTAAAGAGATGAAATCCATTAAGTTTTCTCAAAGGATTGCTAGGGACTAGCAATATCTTAGTGTGGGGGATTGATGAGTGTGCAAATACTCATCATTTTTGTACCGTTTAGAATGCCAAAAACATCTGAAAACACTCAGAAATGCATCAAAATGATAAAAATATCACAAATAAGTGTTTTATGTGTTTCAAATGCAAAAATACCAAAATCAGGTGAAAAACGTATCAAGTTTGCATAATTGGCAGTTTTAGTCCCCCAAGTTTCAAAAGTTATCAAAACTAGTCCATTGTAAATCAAAATAATGAAAAATGTTATTTAAAGTCCCTAGGGATTCATGATTTGTCAAACTTGGTCCTTGAAGTTTAAAATTATAAAATGACAACTTTGGTCCCTCAACTTTACAAAAGTGTCAAAATCAGTCCCTGGGTGTTTAAAAATGGAAATTATTCAAACTACACCCTTGTACTATCCAAATATGGCATATTTGGTCCTTATATGATAAGTTTTGAGAAAATTACAAGTTTGGTCCCTGGAGTTACAAAGTTGGCAGTTTTGGTCCTTGGATTTATAAAAATGGAATTTTATGCAATAGTGGTCCTTGTACTATTAAAGATTGGCAAGTTTGGTCCTTTTGATAAGTTTGGAAAAGCTACAGGTTCAGCCCCTCACTTTGCACAAATTACAAACGTGGTCCTTGTGATATTAAAAGCTACAAACCAACCGGACCCTATATTAATACCAAATCCAACCCAATACCCGGCTGGCCCAATGTAAACCCAAGCCCAATTTACTTGACCCTTGAACCTTGGACTTTGAACCCTGAGACAGACCAAAAACCCACTTGAGCCAGTCCAATATCCCATTTGAACCCCCAGCGTATTAATAAAACTCGGTCAAACCAAGTTAACGCGCGCCAAAAACCAGTATTACTGTTTATCTCCCTCACCCTCCCCTGCAAACCAAAACCAGGGTGGTTTTCACCACCTGTTCCCTCCACCTCACCTCACCTACCTACTCTCCCAGCTCATCCCCCCTCCTCTTATACCAGCCCACAAGCATTAAATGCTTCCCCACCATCAAACACTTCACCTCACCTCACAACCCCTGTTTTTGCTTTATACCTCACTCTAGCTCCATGCCTACTTCTCATTTTATCCCCTCCACCTCCACAATCTTCCAAGAATCCTTAATTGAAGAAAACCTGCTCTAATCCACTCAAATGACTTTTTGGCGCCAAATTTCCAAATGGACGATTATGATGATTTTGATGGATCCAATGGCTGAAATGAAATGGGAAACACTCAAAGGTCGACAAGAAGCTTAAAAGATCAATATAAAGAAGCTTGGAGCAGTATGGAAGGATATCTAGAGTATTTTAATTTAGTTTATGTTGAAATAGTTAATTTTTAAATTCCAGTGTATGTTTAAGCTTTCAAGCTTTGTATTACAAGTTCTTAGTGTATAATAAAGCTTTTGTTAACATCAGTTACAGTTTTAAGTACTCTTTTCTGTTTATGCAAAATTTCCTCCTTAAATTCTCAATATGATCAAATGTTGTTATTAGTTGTTATTTTGGACTCATAAGCCCACATAAGTTCCTAGAAAGCTTTTCTAAGCTTTTAGAAACCATAAAACTCAGTTTAGAAGTAAAACTCAAAAATTACCAAAAATACAAAATAATTAGTCATAAATCAAAAATCAATGGAGAAATGAAGATCACAGCTGGAGCAGGGTAGATTTTGGATTGCCCTTGGTTTAGTGCTTCTTGGGAAGCTATAGGTTGTGTTCTTGTGCTTTGGTTCTCAGTTTTATGCTTGGACTCAAATTGTAAGCAATTTCTTTAAAAATTTCATTTCTTAGTATAAGTATTTAAAGTGTATTAATTTTGGTTTAATCCTGTCTCATTATATTTAATATAAGTTAATCACTAGGTTTCTTGCTTTAAAAATCTGTTTTAGTGTTTAAATCTTCAAAACAGTTTGTTAAAGGGTTGTTTGCTTTTATTTTGTAAACTGTGTTAGAGGTTGTTCATGTCATTGTTCTTGTTAGTTGTAGGTCACATTAGGTCATAACAGCTCAGTGAAACAATAAAATCCAGTGCTCCTTTGAAAAAAAGTCAAAATAAGCTTGTGATCACATCTTGTTTGCTAACTGTTGGATTTCTATGTTCTATGATCATGTTTTTATGTTCATAAGTTGTTAATATTGATCAATCTAGTCTTAATTAACCTTAATACAACATAATCAGTAAAAAGGATCAATCCAAAGTTCATCAAAGTCAACTTTTTAGTGTAATTTAAAAAGTCAAATTTCAAGCTTAATCAGTTTTTGAATAAAATAGATTATTTTCTATAGGGTTTAACTTTGAGTTTCATGTTTTAAGCTTTTTGGTTTATAAACTTTAGTTGCTCATCTTTATCATAATATTTTTTATAATTTCTAGTTTGCTAGTTTAACTGCTTATTTTTTAGTTTCCTTTAAGTCCTTTTCTGAAAAAGTGCCCTGTGCCAGAGGATTAGGTGTTATCTGTTTGATTTCACAAGCTCACACAGAGCTTATTAGTGAACCTCAGCTTTTGACCCTTAGCTTTTTGGAAAGCTAACCTAGCTGTTTCAAAAGTCCAGTGCTTATTTTTAACTTTCTAGCTTATTTGGTAGGGATGCTACTAGCTTTTATTTTTGTCCAAATAGTCAGTATACACTGAGTTATCAGAGTTTTACAAGCTTTTTCTCAAGCTCATAAAAAACTCATTAGTTAGTCCCAGCTTGTGTATTTTAGCTTTTTGTGTAGCTTATCTACCCATCTCTTTAGTTCATTGCTTATTTCACACTTTTTAGCTTATTTGATAAGCCTGCTAGTTGCTTTTTGTTTGTCCCATTTACTGTGTACACTAAGTACTAAGAGTTTTACAAGCTTTTTCACAAGCTTGTCATAAGCTCATTAGTAAACACCTGTGTGTGAGCTTGGACTTTTTAGAAAGCTCACCAACCCATCTCAATACCTCAGTCTTTGTTTTGAGCTTTTAAGCTTATTTCATAAGCTAAAATTGCTTTTAGATATGACTGCAGGCCTGTTTGGTTAGTAGGTTTAGTATAAGTGCTTATTTGCTTATTTTTAGCTTATCAGAGTAGTTCTTTGTGCTTTTTAGCTTCATTTAAGTAGCTTAAGCTTGTTTACATCTTAATTTACTTTGGTTTCTAGCTTGTTAGCTTATTTGGCCACTTATTTTAGCTTAAAAAATCAAAACAAGCCATAAGCTAAACTGTTAAGCTTTTAAGCTTGTAAACTGCTTATTTTCAAGTTTTAAAATTTTTGTTTTTATTAAAGTTGCTTATTATCAGTAGTATCGTAGTTTTGAAAAAGAAAAATCACAAAAACATCATTTTAAAAATAGTGATAGCGCTTATTTAATATAAATTAGTTTTTTTATTTTCTTTTTCAGCTTATTATTAAGCACTTTCAGTTTTTATAATTTTCTTAGCTTTCAGTCATCATAGGATATTTATAGAAAAAATTTCATAATTTTCCTAGTTTGTTTAGTATTTATTAGAATTTAAAATAGTTAAAAAATATTAAATAATTAATAATAAATAAATAAAAAGCAATAAAAATATCTTTTCAGTTTTAAAATTAGTTTTATAATATTTTAGATTTTTATAAGTTAAAATTTCATTTTTCTAGCTTTATTTCATATTTTCTTATATTTTAGAGTATTATTAAATAGTTAAAAATAGTTTTTAATTAATAATAATTAAATAAATAGTTATAAAAATAATTTTAATTTTCCAATATTTTTCTTTTATTATTAGGATTGTAAAAATATCATTTTCATATCCGTAGGTGTTTTATTTCTTAAAATTCACGTTTTATTTTGTACGTTTACGTAGAATTTAATAAACGTACGTATTTACGTTTGTTTAATCTGATTGTTGTGCTTTACAATTCTGTTTCCAAATACAATTCCAATCAATCAGTAGTGTAATTATTCACAAAAATCCTTACAGATCATTATCCTTAGTGATCATTCGACATCTGAACGTTTTTAAGCACCATTAATCCTCCGTGGGACTTAAAGACCCGGGAATCCACTATATTCCAAGGGAAATTGCATTGGTTTTAGACTGTTTGAATTTTATTACAGTTGACAATTCACAAGTGGTTGACTTGTGTAATAAACTTGACGGTTGGGATCCAATCAATCGTGCTCGTGCTCATTGATTCGTGTAAAGTGAGTGGTGAAAAACACAATATCAACGTATATCAAAATAACCGTAAAATTCGACAAATCAACCCTTTAGGAAAAAGGTCAACGTATCAAATCTTACGGGTGTGATAAAAGTGATACCGGAAAAGTGATTTCCCGGGTCGTGTCCCAACGAGGTGTGAATGGAAGGATTCGTTGAGTTTCGTGATTTGAACTTGAATTGGTTTTTAATGATTTGTTTGATTTGAATTACGTTTCTATAAATTAATTAACGGGAAAGTAATTAAGGCAAGGGAAATAAACTGTCACTAAGCCTAAGGAATGATAAAACGAAGCTACACTAAGTCCTAGGATGCTAAAACGTAAAAACGGGGAAACAACCTGAGCCATAAACGTAAAAATTTTGCAATTTAAGGGCTACGGGTGTGAAATCAATTTTCCTACGTCCTAATTGAATAGAAATAATTTTAGAAAAAAGCCGGGAATTTTTTCGACTTTTAAAATAATTACTACGAATTAAAAACTATTAAACACTAATTAAATGATTAAAAATACTAAACTATTTTTGAAAAATCTGAAAAATTCACTAAAAGTACTTCTAACTAAGCTTAACCCAAGAAAAATAAGAAACAGTTTGGTTGTTTTGTAAATAAGCTGCAAAATAAGCTACAAAAGGCTTATAGTCAAAACTGCCCAAGTGCCTTAAAGGATTTGTTTGTGTAAAATCCAACGAGACAAGTCCCAAGGGCGCGCTGGTTGAGGTGTTGCGTTATGAGGTGGGTGGCCGGGGTTCAACTCCCAGCAATGACAAATTTTTTGAACATTTTTTTTTTCAATTTTGCTTTTCAGAACTTAAAGACACAATCCAACTAAGCACTTTTTGTGAAAACTTTACTCTAGAAAACCAGTTAATAAGCTGCTTGTACAGCTTATTGGGTACATCATAGGACAGAAAAACAAACACACCTTATAGCTACTGTCAACGAACAACTTAAACAAAACCATTTTTTTTTCTTTCAGAAACTACTTAAAGGGATTAACCTGCAAATCTTTCTTAAAAATCAATTCTTGAAAAGCTTGAAACAAGCTATTTGGAACAGCTTATTCCAACAGTGGGGACAAAAAAAAAAGCAAAACAAACACCCCTTGTTTTGGACAGATAGCAACAGATAAGCTACAAAAAGGCAGTTTAACAATGAACCAACATGACAACTAAGCACTAGATAATAGCAATAATCTAAATGCAACTAAATTAAGCTAAAATACAAGGATAAGCAGTTAGCTAAATAATCTAACTAGGGGATCCTTAAGACTAGAAAAGGTAAATAAGCTATCAACAAGCACCTAATAAGCTGATATTTAGACTAACTACACTAGGCTATACCACCTAAACACACAAAATTAAAACTAATAAGCAGTTATCAAACCTTGATAAGCTAGAATGAAAAAAAGACAGTGGTGACCTGTGCACTGCTGCAGGTTACAAAACAGCCTGCTATGGCCACTTTGGAGCTTATTTGAGACAAGCTAGAGTGAGAAACAGGTCAGGAGCTTCTGGAAACTTTGAGAACACCAAGCCAACTTCCTTTTGCCCTCTTATCTGATCTAATATAAGCTGAGTACAGCTTATAAATAAGCTGCAAAAAAGAGTAGAACAAACTGTGGACAGAGCATTGGGTTAGCCAATCCACCAATTTTGACCCATAAGCAGACCCCTCAAAACATTTTTTTGATTTTTTTTCTTTTGACACAAGATTAACAAGCAACTGAACTTGTGATTTTTAATTTTTATAAATTTTCAACTTGACAGAAACTTCACTTAATGTGATGTTAAAAAACTGAGAAACTCCCTTTTTTTTTTTTTTTGAAACAGACTACACTTCAACATAGTGAAACTTTGTAAAACTCTTTTCCAAACCAAAACAAGTGACTACTAAGCTCAAAACTTGTTTAACTACAAAAGTCAAATGGGTAAAAAGCAATATTTTGACCACTTTTCTCTTTGCCCCAAACACTCTTTAACAAATGTTTCAAACTTAGAAATTGAAACTACTTTGATAACCACTGAAATGCAACATATTTCACACCAATTTGGAAATTTAGATTCTACTGAATGCACAAAATCTTGTAACAGTTAACTAAAAAAGGATTGCTTTCATTAATTTAAAAGTAACATTACAATAAAAACATAAAACTGATTTTTAAAACAAAGAAAAGAGGTGCCTTATAACTTGGCTACAAACTCCTATTTATACTACAACTAGAAAGCTAGGGTCTTCAAGTCTTCACTCTCTTCAAGCCTTCTGATGTGTTTCTTGTGTGAGGCAAAACAAGAAAATACCAAACTTGTGCTTTCTTGGATTAATCTCATCCATCCAAGAGTTAGGTACACTTGAGAGCATATCTGAGCCATCCATGGGTCCTTTGTAGCTAAGGATTGATGACTTGGACATCTTGGGAGAAGGAGAGGATGAGTGAGTGGGTTTGGGAATTGGGGGTGACTAGGTAAAGGAGATGGTGGAGGTTTTGGGTTTTGATGAAGCTGGGTAAAAGGGTTTAAGGAGGTGGAGTGTTTTGAGAAGAGAGAAAGAGAGTAGGGTTTATGGGGAGCAGATAAAGGGGGCGGGTTTTTATTTGAGCGGGAAAATGGGGAAGGAGAAGAGGGTAAAGGGGACGGGTTGGATTTGGGTTTGGACCGGGTACACAGGGTGGACTGGATTGGGCTTGGGTATTTAAACTTTGGGTTTGGGTAGTGTTTAGTTAAGTGGTTTAATGGATTGGACTAGTATTGTAACATTTAGCATTTTAGGGACTAAATGTGCCAAGACTGAAATTCCAGGGACCTTTTGTGTAAATTCTGAAATTATAATCCAAGGACTGGCTTTGTCATTCTCCAAAAGTGCAAGGACTGAATTTGCCAATTTGTGAAACTTGAGGGGTATTTTCTGTCAAATCTGAAATTTCAGGGACTCAAGTTGTAATTTCCCAAAACTTTTGAAATTATTCACCAAAGGACTAATTATGACAACTTATGATTTTAAAAGGACCTTCGGTGAATTTTCTTTTAAAATACGCGCTCAGGGACTATTTTTGCCAAATTTTGAAAATCAGGGGACTGAAACAGCCAATTATGCAAACTTTGTTCGTTTTTCACTTGTTTTCAATAATTTTGCATCTGAAACATATAAAACACAATTTCGAGATATTTTCAGTATTTTGATGCATTTCTGAGTGTTTTTAGATGTTTTGCAGTTCAGATTTGACCAAAAATGATTAGTTTTTACACACTCATCACTCATCGCCTTAACACTCATCGCACTTATGTTCCCTATGATGAAGTTCACATACGGAGATATTTACTTTGTGTAGTTAATCTACATTGGGGTCATATACCCAATCCTTTGTATCATTCTTAGCATTGAAATGAAATATTACTAATAGTCTAGTTTATCTAGGTTATTATTATCATAATGTGTTTATCATTTCTCTTTGTTTCATTTCATTCTTTCGTGATACATTAGAAAGTCATGTATGTATGCTAAAAGAAAATGTAGGCTAAAACACATATCTTGAGATAAAACTATGAGATCTAAAAACCTATGCTTTTCAACATAAAATCTGTTTCTGTAACTACAGATCTACGGATCCCGGAAGATATACTAGCCGGATCCCTTTTATAAAGGAACCGTGGGATCCGTCCTACTGGAAAACAGTTTTCATGCAAAATAAAAACCACTTTCTTTCTAAAAGTAATATTCCACTAGAATGTCAAAACCATAAGTAGGTTAAGTGTGATTGTTGATAAAAACCATTGTTAATAAAAATCTAGTAAAAAAATTAGATAATCATTGGTTAAACTCAAAACATCACTTTCTTTTAACTCATCTTTTCTATAGGTTTCGCTATGTCGCATGTATATGAGTTTGATTTTTCACTCTCTAGCGTCTACACTCCGAACATCTCTCTTGAGCCCAACACCCCTGGCAATCATGTTCGTAGGTTCAATAATCTCGAAACCCGTCACTTCCATGAAGGACGTATTGTAGACACCTCTCTACAATTCGAAGAAGGTATCAATACCTCCTTTCGAACCATAGGATTGGAATGTCTTCTCGAAATTAACGAGAAGATATGTCCAAGGTTTTTATTGGAATTCTTTCATCAAGTCGAACTCGTTCGTAACGAGGATCATTCTCTGTCTCTTTGGTTTTGGATCAAAAACCAAAAGTTTGTTTTGACTCTTAGGCAATTTGCTCAAATTCTCCGAATTCCAAATCATGGACAATGTGCCTTCACCGAAGATTGGTCTCTTGATTCTCTCTTCAACTTTCGTGAATAAAATAGCCCATATTGTTCTCACATACGACGGTGCCATATGGAAAAACTTTGGCAATGGTGAATGGACCGGTCCAACGGGTCTTAAGTTTCCCCGAGAAGATTTTCAATCTAGAATTGAAAAGAATGACAACGCGGTTCTTGATTTTTGAGTCATGGATCTTCTTTGTTTTTTCTTTGTAGATCAATGAGTTCTCGTAAGCTTGATCACGGAGTTCATTTAATTCATTGAGTTGAACTTTCCGGTGATCACCCGCGGACTTAAGGTCAAAATTTACATGCTTCCAGGCCCAATAGGCTTTGTGCTTGAGCTCGATCGGGAGATGACACGCCTTTCCATACACAAGCTTGTAACGAGTACACCCGATGGGTGTTTTGTAAGCGGTACGGAAGGCCCAAAGTGCATCTTCAAGTTTGTCCCACCAAGAGGCACGGTTTTCACCTACGGTCCTCTCCAAGATTCTTTTCAAGCCACGATTCGAAACTTCCACTTGCCCACTAGTTTGTGGGTGATACGCGGTAGAGAGACGGTGAGTGACACCGTACTTAAGCATGACTTTTGCGAATTGGTCGTTGCAAAAGTGCGTACCGCGATCACTAATGATGGCACGGGGAGTTCCGAAACGGGTAAAGAGAGACTTCAAGAATTTCACAACTACTCGGGCATCGTTGGTGGGGAGCGCTTTCGCTTCCACCCATTTGGACAAATAATCGACCACCACGAGTATATACTTGTTCCCTCGAGAAGACGGGAACGGACCCATAAAGTCAATGCCCCATACGTCAAAGATTTCGCACACTTGAATGGTATTTTGAGGCATTTCATCTCTTTTAGAGATGTTGCTATGACATTGGCAAGAGTCGCAAGATTTGACGAGGTCATGGGCATCTTTGTAAATCGTGGGCCAATAGAAACCGGAATCAAACACCTTTTTAGCGGTGTAGTTCGGGCCATGATGTCCCCCCGTGGGTCCATTATGACAAGCCTTGAGAATTTCATCGGCTTCTTGGCCGTGAACACACCGTCGGATGACTTGATCCGCACAAACCTTAAACAAATAGGGGTCGTCCCAGAAATAATGCTTAACATCTTTAAAAAATTTATTCTTTTGTTGGGACGACATCCCTTTCACAACAAAGTTACCCGCATGATAGTTTGCAAAGTCGGCAAACCATGGGGTACTCGAATTTTCATGATGAGATACCACATTAAGAGTCTCGAGAGGAAACGTTTCATTTATTTCCTTTTTCTCGAGCACACCTTGATGTGGATTTTCAAGACGAGAGAGATGATCAGCCGCTAGGTTCTCCGCTCCTTTTTTATCACGGATAATGATATCAAATTCTTGTAGGAGGAGAACCCATCGGAGCAATCTCGGCTTTGCATCTTGCTTAGCAAAGAGATATTTGAGAGCCGAGTGATCCGTATACACTATGCTTTTTGACAAGATCAAGTATGGCCGAAACTTCTCGAAAGCATACACCACGGCTAGTAATTCTTTCTCCGTCGTAGTGTAATGTGCTTGAGCTTCGATCAAAGTTTTGCTAGCATAATGTATAGGCTGGAAATGTTTTGATTTTCGTTGCCCCAATACTGCACCTATGGCGAAATCACTTGCGTCGCACATAAGCTCAAATGGTAATTCCCAATTGGGGGCAACTAAAATTGGTGCTTCAGTGAGCTTCTTCTTAAGAGTTGGAAAAGCTTCAATGCACTCACTAGAGAAGATGAAAGGAGTGTCTTTTTCAAGAAGTCGGGTCATATGCCGGGATATTTTTGAAAAGTCTTGAATGAAACGACGATAAAATCCGGCATGACCAAGGAAACTTCTAACTCCTTTGACGGTTGTGGGAGGAGGTAATTTTGAAATGACATCGACTTTAGCTTTCTCAACCTCAATCCCGCTCTTAGAAATCTTATGGCCAAGGACAATGCCCTCTTTGACCATAAAGTGACATTTCTCCCAATTTAGACAAAGATTCGTGTTTTCACAACGTTCAAGCATCTTGTCCAAATGGGAGAGACATGTTTGGAAAGAATCCCCAAAGACCGAAAAATCATCCATGAAGACTTCCATAGTCTTTTCGATCATGTCATGGAAAATGGCCATCATACACCTTTGGAACGTACCGGGAGCATTACACAAGCCAAAAGGCATGCGTCGGTAAGCAAATGTTCCATAAGGACATGTGAATGTGGTCTTTTCTTGATCTTGTGGATCAATGGGAATTTGGAAGTAACCCGAGAAACCATCGAGAAAACAATAGTATTCGTTTCCCGCTAATCTCTCAAGCATTTGGTCCATGAAGGGTAATGGAAAGTGGTCTTTACGGGTGGCTTCATTTAACTTTCGATAGTCAATGCAAACACGACATCCCGTAACCAATCGAGTAGGAATCAACTCGTTTTCATCATTTTCAACAACGGTAATGCCACCTTTTTTGGGCACACAATGAACGGGGCTAACCCAAGGACTATCCGAGATAGGGTAAATCAATCCGGCATCGAGAGGTTTTATGACTTCCGCTTTGATAACCTCATGAATTTTAGGATTCACCCTTCTTCGGTGTTGAACCGCCGGTTTGAAGTCATCTTCCATGAGAATCTTGTGTGTACAAAATCTCGGGTCAATACCCTTGATGTCGGAAAGGTTCCAAGCGATGGCTCGCTTGTGTGACTTCAAAACCTTTATGAGAGCGGATTTTTCGTCCTCACTCAAGTCTTTAGCAATAATGACGGGTGATTTATTGTCACCCTCCAAAAATGCATACTCGAGATGAGGTGGTAAGTCCTTAAGTTCGACCTCGGGAGGATCATTAGATTTTTCAATGGTTTTGATTTCCTCTTTATGAAGTTCTTGAGGAGGGAGTGATGAAGGATCTTCATTGAGCAACTTCTCGATGAGAAGTATATCTCCCTCAATGTCGATGGGAGCGTGATCAATTTCCCATGCAACAGAATCATTAGCCAAGTATGCTTCAATCTCTTCCAAAATAAAGTCACTTCCCTCAAACGGAGTGAGGGGAGGGGAAGAGAGAGCAACGATGGGATCAACCGAAGTGGGATTGCCACTCGAGAATCCAAGAATTTCTTGAGAATACTCCTCCGACACAATGTCAAGGACATCAATTTTGTTGACGGAATTGTCTCCATAATTGGGGGAGTATTTCGTAACTTGATTGAGATTGAAAGTAACGGCTTCCTTGTTTACCCTCAAAGTAATTTCCCCTTCATCAAAGTCGATCAATGCACGACCCGTTTTCAAGAAGCACCTCCCAAGGATGAGGGGTACTCGGGGATCGGCATCAAATTCGACAACAACAAAGTCGGCGGGGAAATGAAACTTGCCTACTTTCACAAATACATCCTCGGCTATACCTAGCGGACGAGAACTTGTACGGTCCGCAAGCTCGAGGATCATACATGTAGGTGTAAGCGGAGGTAATGAAAGCTTTTTCCACATGGAGTGTGGCATCAAGTTAATGCTAGCGCCAAGATCGGCCAAGGCGGAGCATTGAACTATGCCTTGAAAATCACATGGGATGAGAAATTTTCCGGGGTCTCCTAACTTTTCGAGAAGTTTTTTTAGGATAACCGCCGAACAATTTTCGTTCAAAGAAGTTTTAGCCATTTCGGAAATCTTTTCTTTGTTATTCAACAAATTTTTGATTGTTGGACCGAACTTTGGCATTAGAAAAAGAGCGTCCGCGAAACTAATCTCGAAGTGCAAATCTTGAAAGATTTGGATAAGCTTCTCCATCTGTTGACTAGTTTTATCACGGAGTTTTTGGTCATTAAGCCTTGAAGGATAAGGAAGTGAAGGCTTAGGAGTGGTCATCGGAACAACGGGTTCCGGAATCGGAGGTAAGACCACCGGAGATTGGACTTGTGCGGTACTTCGTGGGCTTGAGTTATGCACCTTGTCCTTTGATATCTCGGTTTCTCGTTCCACATCCCTCATCGGAGAAGGATTAGGCATCGAGGGTCCCTCATAAGACTTACCACTTCGGGTGGCAATAGCATTCAATTCACCTTTTGGGTTGGGAATGGTATTACTTGGAAGGGCTCCCGAAGTTGAAGCTTGATTCTTTTGACTCATGAGACTAGCAAACATGCTTTCAATCTTACTTTGAGATTGATCAATTTTGTTACTAGTAGCTCTAAGCTCGGAAGTGAAATCATTCTTCAAAGTGGTAATTTGATTTTGCATGGACACCATCTTAGCTTCATTGCTTTTGATGTAATTAGCAATGTCAATGGAAGCTTGAGGAGGTGGAGCTTGAACAGTTTGTTGAGGAGCTTGGAATCAGTTTTGATTGAAATTTCCTTGATTTTGAAAACCTTGATTTTGATTTTGAAAATTCCGATTCTGACTCTGATTTTGATTGAACTGATTATTTCTATTTTGCACATTTTGATTGTTCTGATTTTGATTAAACCCGGGTGGTCCAAGGAAATTGTTAGAACGATAGCTGAGAAGGTTTCGGTCTCCTTGCGGTTGGTAGGAATTACCTCCCGTATTGTAGGAACCAGAAGCGGCATAAACGCTCTCTTGAGTGAAGCCACCGGAGGCTGGACACTCAAAATAAGGGTGTGGACCTCCACAAGTTTCACAACTCTTGTTTACGACATTCACTTGTTGATTGTTGTTATTTTGACTCATTTTAAGTACGGCAGTGGATATTTCTTCAATCTTTTTGGTTAGAGTCGTGTATTCAGAAGATGGAAGGGTGGTAGATCTCCTTGACTCACTCCTCTCGGCTGAGGAATCCCAATAATTATGGTGGGCAGTCATGTTTTCGATGAGATCATAACACTCTTCGGGTCGCCTTTTCATAAAGGTACCACCGGCAGCAGCATTGATTGTGTCACGATGTCTCAATGTTAACCCGTTATAGAATGTATCTATTTGGGTGACAAGCAACATATTGTGGTTCGGACATCGATCAATCGAAAGCTTATAGCGTTCCCATGCCTCAAATAAGGACTCATCGGGATGCTGCCGAAAATTACTGATTTCATTTCGTAGTTTCGTCACCATCGACGGTGGAAAATATTTCGCCAAGAATTTGGAGATCATTTCGTCGAAACTATGGATTGAGTTCTTGGGAAGACGATCAAACCATGCGGTGGCATGAAGCGTCAAGGAATATGGAAAGAGGTATAAGCGAAGGGCATCATCGGTGACCCCATTTTGCTTCATACTTTGGGTGACAGTGAGAAATTTGTCGAGATGCTTGTTGGCATCGTCACCCAGTGATCCGTGAAATTGGCAAAAACTTTGGACTTGTTGAATCATGTGATGCTTAAGTCCAAAATCCGTGGCCTCGATGTTGACCGGGGCAATTGGACCGCCCCGTCCATCCATCGTGGGTTGGCAAAGCTCCTCCATCGTTCGGAGATCGGGAGCTTGATTTTGTGTCATGGTGGGTTGTTCAACGGTACGTATCTCGGGTACGTTTGCTTGGTTACGGTTACGTCTACGAGCTTGCGAGCGAGTGCGCATGCACTTCCAAAAACAACACTTTCAATTAAAACAAGACCGAGGCAAAACAACAGTGAACTTAGACCAATAATCCCACGTGAAATGATCACTTCTATAAGTAAAACGCACAAAGGAGCGGAGAGACTTTGTAGGTCAGCGCGAAGCTTATTAAAAACCCGTCTCTTTTCAGCCGCAATTTAATGTCAGGCCGTCCTTATACCCCTCACACAGTTTGTTAAACCGATAAAAGTAAACCAAAACACGAGCGACACAAAGGCAAGTTTTAAATCTTTAGTTCGGGAACTTATAATGATAACACCTCAGTTGAGAATGTTATATTGATTGTGTCTTCTATATTATTTAAAACAACAAGGAAAATCTTTTTGTATTTTTAATCTTTTACATATATATACAAAGAAAAGAAAAATATTTTTGTATTTTTGTATTTTTATAAAAAAACAATAACTTCACGAGGAAGGTTCTTCAATTCACTAATCGCAAAAACTTCACGATATTGTCGCAACACACCTCCCCGGCAGCGGCGCCAAAATTTGATTCGTGTAAAGTGAGTGGTGAAAAACACAATATCAACGTATATCAAAATAACCGTAAAATTCGACAAATCAAATCTTTAGGAAAAAGGTCAACGTATCAAATCTTACGGGTGTGATAAAAGTGATACCGGAAAAGTGATTTCCCGGGTCGTGTCCCAACGAGGTGTGAATGGAAGGATTCGTTGAGTTTCGTGATTTGAACTTGAATTGGTTTTTAATGATTTGTTTGATTTGAATTACGTTTCTACAAATTAATTAACGGGAAAGTAATTAAGGCAAGGGAAATAAACTATCACTAAGCCTAAGGAATGATAAAACGAAGCTACACTAAGTCCTAGGATGCTAAAACGTAAAAACGTAAAAACCGGGAAACAACCCGAGCCATAAACGTAAAAATTTTGCAATTTAAGGGCTACGGGTGTGAAATCAATTTTCCTACGTCCTAATTGACTAGAAATAATTTTAGAAAAAAGCCGGGAATTTTTTCGACTTTTAAAATAATTACTACGAATTAAAAACTATTAAACACTAATTAAATGATTAAAAATACTAAACTATTTTTGAAAAATCTGAAAAATTCACTAAAAGTACTTCTAACTAAGCTTAACCCAAGAAAAATAAGAAACAGTTTGGTTGTTTTGTAAATAAGCTGCAAAATAAGCTACAAAAGGCTTATAGTCAAAACTGCCCAAGTGCCTTAAAGGATTTGTTTGTGTAAAATCCAACGAGACAAGTCCCAAGGGCGCGTTTACAAGTTTTTTAAACAGTAACGACCCTCAACTTGGGGCCGGTGGGTGGAGTATTGCGTTGTGGAGTTGGTTGCGCGGGAACCCTGAACAGAGCAACCTAAAATGTGTTTGTTTAGGAAATTCCGTGAACCCGTCAAAACTGATATTCGGAAAACATCGAATAAAACGTCGAATAAATGTTTTGTTGGTTTGACAAAGAATAAAAAGAACCCAATTCGAATCAATCTTCATGAAAATCACTTAAAAAGTCTAAAAAGTTTTTATCAAATCATAAAAATTAGTAAATTAATCACAAATTATCAAAAATTAAGCATCATTAATAAAATTTTCAGCTTTTTTAAGGGCCGAAAAAAGATTTTAATAAAGATCAGTTAATCCTGCATCCTTTTAACTAAAGTGTGGGCATCGGGAATTTAACGTTTTAAAAATGCAAATACCGAGCCCAACAAAGGGCCAAAAATGCAAAAATGCAAAATCGTAGGATCCTGAATCACATCGAAGCAAAATAGTAAGGAATCCGAATCACTATCAAATAAAGGGAACGGAATTAATGAAAG
>BPTQ01000007.1:281769441-281790542 GCA_019973895.1 Chrysanthemum seticuspe
AGGAAATTTTTAGTATTCAACAGTATTAATCAGGAAACCACTTATTAAAGTTTTCAAAACCCTTTAATGTTGAACTCAGGGACTTTAAAATCTAAACTGTCTTTTATGGGGAGTTCAAAGTGTTTAACCGTTTAAGTCAGGAACGTGAAAATCTCTTACTGTTTCGGTCAGGAACCTAATATTAAAGTTTTAAATGTGCTTTCCAGGGACCTTAAAGTCAGAACCGTGTAAATCAGGGATTTTACGATTTACAATGTTATGATCAGGTTAGGTAATTTGGTGAATTGATTTGTGATGGGTTTGGGTTTCAAATTTATGGGTTCGGGTTAGGTCAGGTGGGACACATGGGCCAGGTTTGGGTTTAGGTTGGGCAGGGGAAATGGGAGAAGAGGAAGGGGTAAAAGGGCCAGTTTATTTTTGGGCGGGGGAAATAGACGAGGGGTATTTGGGATGAGAGAAAGAGAGAAGAGTTTTGTGAGTTTAAAACTAAGAAAAGAGGTGCCTTATAACTTGGCTACAAACTCCTATTTATACTACAACTAGAAAGCTAGGGTCTTCAAGTCTTCACTCTCTTCAAGCCTTCTGATGTGTTTCTTGTGTGAGGCAAAACAAGCAAATACCAAACTTGTGCTTTCTTGGATTAATCTCATCCATCCAAGAGTTAGGTACACTTGAGAGCATATCTGAGCCATCCATGGGTCCTTTGTAGCTAAGGATTGATGACTTGGACATCTTGGGAGAAGGAGAGGATGAGTGAGTGGGTTTGGGAATTGGGGGTGACTAGGTAAAGGAGATGGTGGAGGTTTTGGGTTTTGATGAAGCTGGGTAAAAGGGTTTAAGGAGGTGGAGTGTTTTGAGAAGAGAGAAAGAGAGTAGGGTTTATGGGGAGCAGATAAAGGGGGCGGGTTTTTATTTGACCGGGAAAATGGGGAAGGAGAAGAGGGTAAAGGGGACGGGTTGGATTTGGGTTTGGACCGGGTACACAGGGTGGACTGGATTGGGCTTGGGTATTTAAACTTTGGGTTTGGGTAGTGTTTAGTTAAGTGGTTTAATGGATTGGACTAGTATTGTAACATTTAGCATTTTAGGGACTAAATGTGCCAAGACTGAAATTCCAGGGACCTTTCGTGTAAATTTTGAAATTATAATCCAAGGACTGGCTTTGTCATTCTCTAAAAGTGCAAGGACTGAATTTGCCAATTTGTGAAACTTGAGGGGTATTTTCTGTCAAATCTAAAATTTCAGGGACTCAAGTTGTAATTTCCCAAAACTTTTGAAATTATTCACCAAAGGACTAATTATGACAACTTATGATTTTTAAAGGACCTTTGGTGACTTTTCTTTTAAAATACGCGTTCAGGGACTATTTTTTCCAATTTTTGAAAATCAGGGGACTGAAACTGCCAATTGTGCAAACTTTGTTCGTTTTTCACTTGTTTTCAATAATTTTGCATCTGAAACATATAAAACACAATTTCGAGATATTTTCAGTATTTTGATGCATTTCTGAGTGTTTTTAGATGTTTTGCAGTTCAGATTTGACCAAAAATGATGAGTTTTTACACACTCATCACTCATCGCCTTAACACTCATCGCACTTATGTTCCCTATGATGAAGTTCACATACGGAGATATTTACTTTGTGTAGTTAATCTACATTGGGGTCATATACCCAATCCTTTGTATCATTCTTAGCATTGAAATGAAATATTACTAATAGTCTAGTTTATCTAGGTTATTATTATCATAATGTGTTTATCATTTCTCTTTGTTTCATTTCATTCTTTCGTGATACATTAGAAAGTCATGTATGTATGCTAAAAGAAAATGTAGGCTAAAACACATATCTTGAGATAAAACTATGAGATCTAAAAACCTATGCTTTTCAACATAAAATCTGTTTCTGTAACTACAGATCTACGGATCCCGGAAGATATACTAGCCGGATCCCTTTTATAAAGGAACCGTGGGATCCGTCCTACTGGAAAACAGTTTTCATGCAAAATAAAAACCACTTTCTTTCTAAAAGTAATATTCCACTAGAATGTCAAAACCATAAGTAGGTTAAGTGTGATTGTTGATAAAAACCATTGTTAATAAAAATCTAGTAAAAAAATTAGATAATCATTGGTTAAACTCAAAACATCACTTTCTTTTAACTCATCTTTTCTATAGGTTTCGCTATGTCGCATGTATATGAGTTTGATTTTTCACTCTCTAGCGTCTACACTCCGAACATCTCTCTTGAGCCCAACACCCCTGGCAATCATGTTCGTAGGTTCAATAATCTCGAAACCCGTCACTTCCATGAAGGACGTATTGTAGACACCTCTCTACAATTCGAAGAAGGTATCAATACCTCCTTTCGAACCATAGGATTGGAATGTCTTCTCGAAATTAACGAGAAGATATGTCCAAGGTTTTTATTGGAATTCTTTCATCAAGTCGAACTCGTTCGTAACGAGGATCATTCTCTGTCTCTTTGGTTTTGGATCAAAAACCAAAAGTTTGTTTTGACTCTTAGGCAATTTGCTCAAATTCTCCGAATTCCAAATCATGGACAATGTGCCTTCACCGAAGATTGGTCTCTTGATTCTCTCTTCAACTTTCGTGAATAAAATAGCCCATATTGTTCTCACATACTTATAACATCAAATAGTCCTGAATATTAAGTGTCAATTTCCCCCGATAATGTTCGTTATTTATATCATTTATATGGATTTACGCTTGTTTTCCATTGTTTTCCACTTTCAGGTAAATTACGAGCATTGGAGCTAAAGAGACGCGGAAATGGAAACATTACTAAAGATTTATCACAGTATACCTATTTTGAAGGAGTTACAGGGTAACTCATCTCTCACATTACGCCGTAACTATTGCGTGACCCAGATGTCTAACTTATCAAGAGGTTACGGCGTAACTCTTCCCAAAGGTTACGACGTAACTCCATTAGGTCAAAAGAGGTTCCGCGCCGCAGATACTTACGCCGTAACTACTGCATCACTTACAACGTAACCGAGTTTATTGAAGACTACGGCATAACCACTAATAAGGTTACGCCGTAACTAGCAGATCTAGTGCATTTACGAAGAAATAGAAGGTTACGGCGTAACTCCTCTATTGGTTACGCCGTAACCCAGACCTGGCCTATAAATACCCCACGAATTCTAGCATTTCAAAGCATCCCATTCCACACACAACACTTTAAGAATGTGGGAAAAAGCTCAAGGCAGATCTAAGGGAGCATACGGAGCTATTTCCAAGGGAGAAGTCACTCCATTACGATAAGCTTTAGCGTTTATTATTTATTTTACTTTCAATTCATGTATTTCGTACATTTGATTATTGAATTGATTTGCATGATTAATATGAACGGCTAAGCACCCTTTGGTGCTAGCCTAGTTATGATTCTTTAATTGTTTTGTTTGCGTTTACCTTTACTTTCGTACAATTATTTCTAAGTGTATGCATGCATAGTTCTTTGGTAGTCACCCTTGGTTCAGTAGTTTTGAATGGCGGTAGAGACCAATTGCCTAGGAGATATGACCAACTGACCCTAGGTGAGCGGACTGAGACGAGAAGGGTAAGATATGACCAACTGACGACCCTATCTACTTGTGCGATTTGACCAACTGATCACCTATCGGTTGGATGAACTTAAGAATTGGGGGGTGTAGTGTCTAAGTTCCTAACGGCCGGGCACTCACTATTTAGAATCTAGCATGTAGCGGTACTTAATGACTCGGCTTAGGGGACCAGGAACAACAGGACTTATGACGGTACGCCTGATTTCTCCTGTGGTGGCATCTTTGCTGATAGGTTAGGGCGAATTTACCAAATGTTGTCCTCTCGAATTTGACCCCACCTGAAGTAATTGGAAGTAGGTAGACATAGACATAACTAGCTAGGAGGATTAACTAGGTTAGCACCACTATTCCTCTATTGATTTCCCTTCACACATTTAATTGCTTTTATTTCATTCTGCATTAGTAGTTTAATTAATTAAATCCCTATCGAAACCATTAATATTCTGTGACAATTAGACTTAGTAATAATCCGACACACATAGCTCTTGGGACGACCTCGGCTTTACCATTTACTACACTACACACGACCGGGTACACTACCCGTTAGTGCATTAGGGTAGACCATAGGTATAGCGAGACACTATAAATATTAAGACCTGGTCAGTAAAACCTGCATCAAGTTTTTGGCGCCACTGCCGGGGAGCTATATTAGGATTGATATTAAGTCTTTCATTTCATTTGTAAACTTTTCTCACGATCATATTTTGATTTTTTAGGTACCATGAAAGTTGTTAACATCGATGACCTCACTCTTGAGGAATACTTGGCGTTGACTAGAGCTGATCAAGGGTCGGGTCTCGTAAGACCGGCAAGCGGAGCGGATGTTCGTTTCGAGATTAAAGACCAATTTATGAGGGAGCTTCGCGCTAACCCTTTTTCGGGAAACAGGGACGAAGACGCATATGATCACGCTGAAAATTTCCTATACATCGCTAGCCTTTTCAACATTCCAGGCATGTCTCATGATGCTGTCATGCTTAGAGTATTCCCAATGACTCTTACTGGAGCAGCAAGAAGATGGATTGAAAGATTGCCCGTCGGGGCAGTTAACACTTAGGCGCTACTAAAGAAACACTTTATCCAAAGATATTGCCCACCATCGAAGATTTCTAATCAGCTCTTGGAAATCCATAATTTCAAACAAGAAGACGACGAAACTCTGTATCAAGCTTGGGACAGATACAACGATCTTCTTTATAAGTGTCCTACCAATGATCTAAATAACCAGCAGAAGGTCAATATTTTTTACAAAGGAATAAATGTAACTACAAGACAGATGCTGGACTATCAAGGACCTATCCCGAACATGGCTCCTACTACTGCAATTGAAGCCATTCAAAAAATGGCGGACCATTCTCAAAAATGGCACGACGGTGGAAGTAAAAGAAACCAAGGCGGAACTTTCGATGGAATTGCAGCAATCGCTAGTAAAATTGAAAGTCTCAATCGAGATATGCTGAAGGTCATAGAAACTGTTCATGCCATCCAAGTGGGTTGTGAAGGCTTTGGAGGAGGACATCTTACGAAGAATTGTCCTCATATGGACGAAGAGGATATTGAAGAAGCTAAGTATGGAGAAAATCGACCATTTTACAGTGATAATCGAAATAGTAATGGTTATCGTGTAAATTACAACTGTGGGCCTTATGGAGAAAGAAAGCCCAGTCTTGAAGAAACAATTAATAAGTTTCTGGAAAATTCAGCCCAAAGACAAAAGGAGCAAGATGAATGGTTGAAGGAATTCCAGGAAAACACTGACAGAAACATTTCCAAACACGGCTCAACTCTGAAAAACCTTGAATCCATGGTGATAAAGCTCAGTGAAAAAGTAAGGAGAAATAACGATAAACCTGAAGGATCTAAACCAGCTATGGAATGTAAGGTAATTTTCTCTGATGATAACTCAAAGGTTCAGGTTAATGATACGAATTTAGGGGACGATTTCGTCAACAGATCTGAGTTACGCCGTAACATGCCTAATGAGTTACGGCGTAACCTTGTGTTTGACAGCGACAACGGGGTTGTGAAGAATACTGAGGAGAGAGACTCTAATGAATTACGTCGTAACCAAGAATCTCAGTTACGACGTAACTGGGATACATGGACAGAGAAATTCCTCGACATGGACGAGTCAGAAAAACTCGAGGAACTCTCCCTTAAAGATGAAGAAGAGCCACTTATCACTCACTGGTGTGCTCCTGTCATCATTACCGATGAGGAAACCACAAGGGCATGGCCTACATGCAGCCCCTTTCACGAATATTGCAATGGCAGAAACAATGAAAGAAGATAAGAATGGACATGCTCTCATGAGCGTGAAAGACATTGTATTAAATTCTGAGATTTAGCCTTTAAAGATTGGTACGCAATTCAATTTGGGGATGCCAAGATTAACCCGAATCTCCTTAAGAAGCTAAAAATTGATTACAAGGAGCACATTCAGAAAAAGGAAGAGGCTAATAAAGACATGTACTGCACGGATGAGCATTTAAGTGAAACTGACAACAAGGAATTATGCAGTCACTGGTGCGAAAGAGTAAAATCTCCTAGGGAAATTTTTTGGGCGTCATGTAACCAATATGACGATATGTGTAATGGGGGAAGCAACTCTGGAAGATTAGGAAAAGATGAATTCTTTTGGTCCTCGACCAATGATGAGGAAAGGACAAGTTTGCCTTGGCTGGACAATTTAGGATTCGACAGTTGGGTAAAAATTAAGTATGGACATGTGGACACATTAACCAAAGAGAAAATTTGGAAGGAATTCATGGATCGAGAAAACTCAAACGACAAAAGTCTCAACAACACGAGTAAAATAACTATTGACAATGAGAAGGAGTTGGTTTGTAATGATAAAGAAGAATGCAAGCGCGTTCTGGTGGAAAATCTGCTCGATGAAGAATGGTTCAAAGATATAGCTTTTGATGACGATGATATTGAAGGGATCCAAGATTACCTTGAATTGCAAGGAAATGAGGAGTTCACTGATCTCGATGATGAGGCTTACGAACAAAGGAGGTGCAAACTCCTGGGAATTCCCTATAAAAGACCACCTCCAATTATAATCGAAAAATATGAATTCACTCGCTACCACCTAGGTCCGGAAGAGAAATTTTGTAAAGTCCGAAAAATCAAAACCGTTGAATACCTCCGAACTACCTCAAATGTTGCATGGATGAGACATAATTTGATGAAGGATATTAAAGAAGTAGGGCAACCTCAAAGGCCCCCATAGGAGCCCCGTAGCTCTGAGTCTAACTTAAAGACTCGTTAATAAAGAAAAGTGCTCTTTCGGGAGACAACCTGAATTATCCCTTTCTTTTGTTTTTATTTCCTTTCTGTTAGGTTTTGTGTTTTCTAACCATTTTTGCAGGAGACAAAGAAGTAATTACTGCTACAGTTGCTGATCTGAACAGAGTTACGGCGTAACTCATCTTGATGATTACGCCGTAACCAACATTTAAGCAGCGAAATTCTTGACGCATTACCAATTACGGCGTAATACCATCTCAGTGGTTACGCCGTAACTACTCGCCTTACAGCTCATACCAGGTTTTGCCAGTTACGGCGTAACTCTCTCATAGGAGTTACGACGTAACTCTCCTCTGCTTTTATTCTTTCATTTTAAAACACAGTAACCTTGTATTAGTTTTTAAATGAACTTTGTGGGTGTGTTCCCTGTAAACCCTCACGAGACTTCACTCGTCCACTTGGGACACCAAGTGGTTTAAAAGGCTTGTTGCATTCACTAAATGCAACCGTGATTCCTACGAAAGTGAGTTAGTTTTGTTTTTCATTTTATTTTTTTTTCTTTTTAGAATTATGCTTGTCGGTATTGTGATTTCAGGGATTGAATTTTGTTCATGACGCTTAAACGAAGGCACGGTTCTTTCTCGTGGGCCTTCTTCCTTTTTGAACAAATTTCAGGGAAGTTCTCGCTCTAATTCTACCTTTCTCTTCACCTTTATTTTAATGCCTAGTACAAAAGGGACTTTGTACAATTCAAGTGGGGGGGACGGGAGTAGAATTACCTCTTGAACTTTATTTCTCCCTCATTTTTCTAGTTTATTTTGAAAAATTATGCCATTTTGAAAATTTTGACATGTTTTTCCGAACCTAACTAGATTAGACCTTAGCCGAGCATATACAACCCTTGACATTACATGGTGAGATTAGCCTTATCCGTTTCCAATATTTTACCCCAAATCCACCAAATTATGAGTGTGCCGGTAGCTTGTAAACTTTAGAACTTGGCCTTTGCATCATTTCGAGACCATAGATGAGGTATGTTGAGTTAGCTCGATGTATATGAACTTTTCAGTTTTAGAAGGTAATATTATAGGATTATCACCCAAACAGCCTACCATTGTGAGTCTATCAATTAGTCACCTTGACTTTTCGACCCCCCATGTGAAACCCTTTTGTTGCACTCCCCTTTTGTGCAAGATACCCCTAGATACACCCTTCTGAGCCATTCCTTTCATTTTGTCAACCCGACATATTGTTTCGTTACACCTATACACCTTAGCCTACCCTGTAGTCTTTATTTGTGATTGGGAAGTCATCATTTGCCTAAGTTCAAGGTTCGAGTGGAAAGGTTTGGAAATCACGCTTTCATCGATGACATTTATGAAGATCATTGAAGACCCCCCGAATTCCCATTGTTCATCTCAAGTGGGGGGATATTATGTTATTATGTTATGTTGAAAAAAAAATGATGATGGTTCGAAAAAAAATAGTAGTTGATTGAGTTATGATATTGTAAAGTGCGATGTTATAAGCACTATAGTATGAAGCTTTATTGATTAGTATCGAGGAGGCCACCTCGATCACATTTGAAGATTGGAGTTGGAGTTATACCAACTGAAGAAGAAAAGGTAGTGTGCCCATCACGACGTCCTCTAACGACGCATCTACCTTGCATTTCATGATCCGGTCTATAGACTTCTAAGCTTGAACTTTGGGCGGACGGTAAGTGGTGATGACTTGGTTATAGATTTAGACTACCTGCTTGTTTTTCTGTAGGATATTGGATTTCATATACACATCAAACCATGAGCACTAGTAGGCGAATAAATGAGTTTTAGAGAGAGAAAGTTAGAGGTTTGGGAACTTAAGTGAGAGAAAGAAAAATCTTATTATGAGCTCCAACTCTCTACCTTGGAAGGTAGAGAGTATTTATAGTCTTACAATAAAACGCCACACAACGGGCTGTGGATCAGGCATACAGTGGGTAAAGACCCGTCCGTCCTCCACGGTGCTTAACTTAAAATAACTACGACTACGAGCTTTCTAACGACTACATATACTTTAGGTGACCGACTCTTTAATACCTGGAATTTTTAATTCCTAACAATCTCCTAAAACTCATTTATTCGCCTACTAGTGCTCATAGTTTGATGTGTATATGAAATCCAATATCCTACAATTGGTATCAAGAGCCATGGTTTGATCATCTCTTACATATCTTTGGATTTCTAGTGATTTTTTGGTGGTTTTAGAGTTTGAAAAAGTTTAGTGGTTTTTGCATGATTTGGATCATCCTTTGTGTTAAAGTTTGAATTTTGGGTGTACTTTTGTGTTTAGAATCATTGTATGTGCTTGGGTTTGGATTTGGTAAGCTTGAATCACTGTGGTTTGACGTTTTTTGGATTAAAAAGTGTGTTTTGTTAAGTTCTTCTTGCTAGCGACTTGGTTCTCGTTGTGATATTCATCATAGCGACTTGCTTCATAAAAAGTTAGCGACTTGGAGTCTTATTTGGTAGCGATTTGGTCCTAGCGACTTGTCTATTGAGACAAGCCGACAAATAGTACAAGTTAGTGGATTCTCCACTACGGCTAGCGACTTAGTGAGGTTAGTGACTTGCTTCAGAAAGTGTTAGCGAGTTGCAGTGCAAATTGTTAGCGATTTAGTATTCTTAGCGACTTGGTGTTAGCGACTTGGACCTTAGCGAGTTGCTCTTTAGCGACTTGACTGTGTAGCGACTTGGTGCTTAGCGATTTGGTGATTTAGCGAGTTGCTACTTAGCGACTTGGTACTTAGCGACTTGGTTCAAGGGGTTTAGCGACTTGGTTGATTTTTACGTAGAAGAGGTTTGACCAAAGTTGACTTTTTATGTCAAAACTTCAAACGGCCATAACTTTTGATCCGTAACTCCGTTTTCAGCGAAATACCTGTCAAAACGACCGGAACAGGCTGAATATTGTGAGGTTTCATGACAAAGTCGTGAAACGAATTTTTCGAGGCCCAAATCCCCTCCGAAAGGAAGTTATTGAGGTTTTAAGTTTTTAGACCTAAAAATTCTCCGTAAAAACGTGCATCAACCAATCCAAATCTCAACCAATCAACATTTCAGCTTTTCCTACGAACAATCTAAAGTCCTATCACACAATTGTCTTTCATTGTATCAATCCATCAGTCATCTTAACACATCATGTCTTACTCTACTGACCCAGTGATCTCAGAAGTGCTTAAATTGTATGATGCTGTGGATAATAATGATAATGGACGCTACACTGAACGATTAAAGATGTTTGAATTAAACAATGAGGATGTGAGATCTTCATATTCTGAGTACAATGAGAATGCCACGCAAATGGAATGCAGCATTGAGCCATATCAACTACTTCATCTGCACCTCATACAACTGTTATCCATAGCTGGGGATCGAGCATGTAGTGCTCTTTTCCGCCAGGACTTACCTACATTGACAAGAAGCTTGCTGTTGAACTTAGAACATTTAAAGCTGCAACTTACCAATGAAGAGGTTCAAAAGGATGGTTCCAGTGCAGCTCTTCAAGTAATCTACAAACAATTTCAGCCATTCATCAGTGGGGAATATTCAGCAGATTACGATCAACACTTGACTGGAATTTCCTTCAAAAAACATACTAGAATGGAAATTTAGGAATTCATTGAGACATTTATCCAACTCATGGATAATGTGAAAAAGTACATTGAAGAATCTGCACAAAAGAATGAAGACGTGAATGAGTGTCAGGTGCAGTTGAAAGATTGTTGTGATAAGTTGGGTAATGTATCTATTGAAGAATCGGGTGTTGCTGAATGCAGAATGTCAGTGACAACAAAAAATGATGAGTCGGATAATGCAAAAATGGAATCTTCGTGCTCAAATTCACAAGAGAGAGAGGTGCACCAGACACAACCTGTGCAAGTTAATGCAAAGGAACGCTCCATGGAAGCTTCGGATGTACCCAAGATAGAGATGCACCTGTCACAGCCTGTGCATGTCAATGCTGAGGTAAGTTGAATAGAAGTTTCTGCTGTACCTAGTTGTGCATCTTCTAATCAAAATGATGATTATGAACTGCATGAGTACGCCGCATTTGTGCCTGATGATTCCCTTACCACTGAGCTTAACATATATAAGGATCAAGTTGCTATTTATGAACAGCGTGCTAAGTTTGAGTTGACCACCCGTGAGCAGGAAATGGATGTCCAATACGTACAATCATTAGAAAAAGTAATTTTAGAGAAGAAGTATTAAAACAAGAGTTAAAATCCTTACAAGAAAAGCTTTCTAAAACTGCTAAGCAAAAACACGAACTTCAAGAAAATGTTAAAATGCTTAAGCAAGAATTCAAGGCTAAGGAATCAAAACTTTTGAATGATTTTTCCAATCTAAAATCTTTGAAAAACAAGCTTGAAAATAAGTTGTACGTACAAGGGAATACCATTCAGACTGCTCACATGATCACTAAGCATAGAGTCTTAAGCGATAAGCATAGCATTCCCCTTGTTGAGGAACCAAATCAAGAGGTAATTAAAAAGGCTAGAAATGCTCATAAGGTGCTTTATGATGGTAATGAAATCCTTAAGCCTAGGCAGAAACCTAGTTGCGCTGAGTGCACTGAGGAAGATAAGAAATCTGATGAAGTCACTAGGGAGAAAATGAATAAGAAGTTAGAAGATCCTGAGTGTAAAAAGAATAACATAACGATCAAACCCCATAATTACACTAAAGAAAATTGGATATCCTTGAACAAGTTTAAGCCTCAGACTCTATTAATTCCTGAACAAGTGTTCTGGAAAAAGGATATGGAAATGAAAAAAGCTAAAAATCTTGTTGAAAAGAATCCCCCTTGTAGGAAACTGCCTAAAGCAACTGTGTATCCTCCTAATACACCAATGCACTTAGTTCCTAGATCTATTGCCACTAAAAGCAAGACCTTAATCAGTCAATATGTTATCTTTCAACTATTTGTTGATTTTGAGAAAACTTGTAAGAAAAGGATCACACCCACTGGTATAACTGAAGGGGAAAGGGGTTTTGAGCAAACTAAAGAATGCTATTTAACTGAGGTCATGCCTTTCTTTAAACAACTAAAAGATCAATTTGAGAGTCTTAAAAAGGGGACGCATTCTGATATTAAAGAAATGGAAAAGGAATTTGATGCAATGATTGTTGAGGTTAGTGACTATGAGAGAGAATTAAAATATAGTGAGATTGAAAGGAAGAACTTGCATACACTGAATGAGAATATGATTTCTGAATGTATTGCTCAAGATGTGTTTTTCACTGCTACAAATTGTTCCATTAATGCTTCTCAGTTTCATGAATTATCTGTTGCTCTGAAAGTCTCCCATGATCGTGTCATTGAGCTTGAAACATCAAATTCAAAATTGCATGAGAAAATAGAACAGGATGATCATGATAACTTGGTCAAACATTTTTCTAAATTAGAAGTTGAACATCTTGCTTTGCAATTAAAACATCAACATCTCAAAGAAAATGTTAAATCCTCAAATATCAAGACATCCTCTGATGCTCCTGAGTTTGATGCAGTTTTTGAAATTAGAAAACGTGATGAACAAATTCGAGCTCATTATAACACGATCAAAAGATTGAAAGCCCAAATTTCACAACTGAAAGGTGAAAAGAAGGATGTGAATGGTTCCTATATGCCTCCACCTTTAGATTCTCAGAATTTCCATCTTCAAAACATAATTGATAACTTGCAAAAGGAAAATGATTGTTTTAAAGCTGAATTTCAAAGGTTAATGATCAAAACAAAGAGTTATGTGATTCATTTAAAGTTAATCATGATAAACAAATTGAAAAGATAACTTCTTTACTTAACGATATTGAGAATCTGAAGCGTGAGGTGAAAGGAAAGTTGCCAATCCCCAATTGCAAATACTCTGTTCCTAAGGTTTCTGCTTGTGATAAATATGCTATCGATATGTTATATATTCCCCCGCCCATTAGGAATAATGAACTTGCACATAAAGCATATCTCTCATACCTTAAGGAAAGTTTGAAGGGTCTCAGTGAGATTGTTGAAGATGAAAGATTAGAAAAACCTTTTGATAGTACTATAGCCTATGCCTGCATGGATGCCAAACGATCTCATGAACTCTTAGAGTATGTAATTGTCACAAGTCCGAAATCTAGCAATAGGCGAGATAGAATATTTGTGCCTTGTTCTATGCCTAAAGCCAAGCATGTGACCCTTGATATGCCTTGTTACATGTCTAAATTCAAGCAAGCAACCTATGATGTGCCTCCTAGAATTTCAGATCCCAGCACTTCTAGACCAGGAATGCAGAAAGTAGTGAAGCCATGTAATGTTCCCATCGTTACTTCTACAGATGTTAAGATTGACACTAAAGTTTGCGGGTCAAAACCTAGAAGCAATGCAAAGAAGGATAGGATTACGCAAACTAAAAGTGATCATGATAAGGAAGTGAAAGAACACTATAGGGACAAGAAGTTTGATTTGAACAAAAAGAATCGTGTTAGTTCTAGTATTAGCTCTAAGCTTACTAAAATTAATTCGAGGCCTTATGCTGTCTGCAAAACATGTAAAAAATGTTTAATTTCTGGTAATCATGATAAATGTGATGTGTTATTTCTGAGGTCTAAGATTCATAACCCATTTAAGAAAGCTTGGAGAGTGAAACAGATTAAGCAATCCTGGAAACCTACAGGGAATGTGTTTACAAATGTAGGATTTCAGTGGAAGCCCACAGGTCGAATATTAACGCATGGCAAACCTTACCCCTTAGCTAGATCCACTATGCCTAGAATAGTGCCTGTTAAGGTTTGGAAGCCAACTGGTAGAACAATCCCATTAAGCACAAAATGTCATTTGATTAAGTCTGATGCTTCTACTAGTTCAGCTCCTAGGGATAATGCCATTGCATATAGGGTTTCTGCTGATTCAAAGATTGCTTGTGCTAACCAAAAGGAACCCATCAGCATGTGGGGATCCAATGTTTCCAATTCTCTATCTTCGTCTGTTGTCCAAAGCAGGTCGTACAAATCGTCCCTTGGTATTTGGATTTGGGCGGCTCTAAACATATGACTGGGCTCTTAACAATGACGTCTGTTCACTTCAGTTCAAGCCTCGTACTTCATCATTATGGTGTCTACAGATAACACTTCAGGCCC
Source organism: Chrysanthemum seticuspe (assembly GCA_019973895.1). Lineage (NCBI taxonomy): Eukaryota > Viridiplantae > Streptophyta > Magnoliopsida > Asterales > Asteraceae > Chrysanthemum > Chrysanthemum seticuspe. The sequence goes on from BPTQ01000007.1 coordinate 281,783,444, forward strand.
CGTTCTTCAAAGAAAAGAAAAGTGTACGCTCTTCTGTGCGCTTTATCTTCAGCTAAAGAGAAATTCTCTCATGAATGGCCATACTCATCTACATTCTTCATCAACAAGCTTCATGTTTTTCCATGCTCATTCAGTCATCAAGTGGATCTACGTTCATTGGTGTATACTCTTATCCACTTGTTAAATCAAAAATGGCAACTTCGGATGCAATTTTTGAGGGGGAGAAGAGTGAATATACTACATGAGGATGGATGTTTGAATAATGGTTATACGACTTAATTTTTGATGATGATAAGTGTATATTCTTTTTGACGAATAGTGAATATACTAAGGATAACTGGGATTCATTGTTTTGATTTTTGATGACTCTCCTCCAACGCCTAATGCTTCACTTTCTAAGGATAATTGGGAATCAATGTTTGGGATTCATTGTTTTTCAAAGATATGTTTGATGAGTACTTTCAACCTCCGACGAATGTTGATCATCCAGCTTCTGAAGCTCATGCTCCAGTTTCTATTGACTCAACTGGTTCACCATCTAAGAAGTACCTCTTGGAATTCTCAAGAAACCTTATCTCCAGTTATTTCACAAGGCGTTTATAATGACTATCATGATATTGTAAGTTTCACTATTGAATAATGATCCGCTCTTTGGTATTCCTGTGCCAAATCTTCACGGATTGTTGTTCATGGATAATGATCCGCTCTTTGGTATTCCTTTACCAAATCTTTATGGATTATTGTTCCTCTCATTGTGCACGCTATAAGTCAACCACATGAACATTAAGGAAAATGACTACCTCATTCGCTCGAAGACATTTGTGGTGAATCTTCCAGATCAGTCTCTACATGTATACCTTTAGGAAGAATGCATTAATGTCGAGAAATCATTTGTTCCCGTTCATTCAGTGGATCGACGTACATCCGGTTGTACGTTTATTCACGTGTTGGGCATTTGACACAAGCTGATTACTTCGGAGTTAATCATTTATCACTTATTTGAGATTAAAGTTAAATTTCACAAAGGCGTGTTCATATTTGATAACGTGCTCGGGTCTAAGAATTTTAAGTTGAAGACTTGGTTTATCTAGTTACCAGCTGTCGGGATGGATGGTTGAAGATCTGGTTAACTATCACTTTAAGGAGTTACGTAGTTTTACTCAGTGACACACGAAAATGACGTTGTGGATAATCGCAAGAGGTGTTATTGTCTCATACTTTGGTTGAGTATTGAGTACTTAGAGATTTGCTTGAAGCATAAATTCTCGACACTGTTCTTCCAACATTAGTGCAAGCTTAAGATGCAAATGCAGGGAATTCTTCTTCAGTTTCAAGTTTGGTATATCAGGTTTTCTTCATCAGTGGTCACTCTAAATTGTCTGCATATGGGTTGATAAAGATAGTCAGAGAGATTTTCTATCGCAGTGGTCCTATGGCTCCTGGTCAATCCAGTTCAGGACCCGCACTTTAAAACAGTCCCATTGGTTCATCCCTCATACCAAACTCTTCTCAAGCAACTCCATATGTACCTCCATCTGAAGATGATTTAAAGAAATTGTTTGATCCTATGTTTGATGAACATTATGAGCCAAGTGCTAATGAACTGATGATTCCTACAACAGAGGCTGCTCATATTCCTGTGAATGAAGTCAATCCTTCAGTCTCAATATCATTAAGTCAAGAAGCGCCTGCTACTGATCACTCCATCTCATCGACAAATCATCAATCTTCGAATGTACATCATGGAACTGTTTCTGGCATCAATAATGAAGACAATCCCTTTGCTACTCCTGAAGATGCTCCATTTGAAAACATATTTGCTCCCGAATCTTCATCAGAACCATCTTCTTCAGGAGACATCGACTCTGCTACTTCAGTCCCCCAACAACCGCCACATGAACACCTCAGAAAATGGACTCATGATCATCCATTAGACAACATCATTAGAAATCCATCTCGTCCAGTATCAACACGGAAACAACTTGCAACCGATGCCTTATGGTGCTTCTTCAACTCCGTACTCTCTAAGATCGAACCAAAAGATGTTAAAACCGCCATGAATGAAGATAGTTGGTTCAATGCCATGCAAGAAGAAATTCATGAGTTTGATCGACTTGATGTATGGGAGTTAGTACCTGCTCCAGATTGTGCTATGATTATTGCTCTAAAATGGATCTTCAAAGTGAAACTTGATGAGCATGGTGATGTATTGAAGAACAAGGCTCGATTAGTTGCTAAAGGATACCGTCAAGAGGAGGGTATAGACTTTGAAGAATCTTTTGCTCCTGTTGCTCGAATCGAGGCAATCAGAATCTTTTTGGCTAATGCTGCTAGTAAGAACATGGTAGTCTATCAGATGGACATGAAGACGACATTCCTGAACGGAGATCTTAAAGAAGTCGTCTATGTCAGCCAACCTGACGGCTTTGTGAATCCAGAGCATCCTACCCACGTTTATCGTTTGAAAAAGGCTCTTTACGGTTTAAAGCAAGATCCAAGGGCATGGTATGATACGCTATCAAAGTTTCTTCTATCTACCGGATTCAGCAAAGGAGTAGTTGATCCAACATTGTTCACCAGGAAGTCAGGCAAACATTTAATTCATGTTCAAATTTATGTTGATGATATCATTTTTGCCTCGATTGACCCCAATGAGTGTGACCATTTTTCAAATGAAATGAGTTCAAAATTTCAAATGTCAATGATGGGACAAATGTCATTTTTCTTGGGATTACAAATTTCACAAAGTCCCGGAGGCATCTTCATAAATCAATCTAAATATGCAAATGAGATTTTAAAGAAATTTGGATTTCATTCAAGTGACCCTGTTGACACTCCCATGATTGAACGAACTAAACTAGATGAGGACCACTCAGGGATCATGGTAGACCAAACGAAATATCGTAGTATGATTGGATCCCTGATGTACCTCACAGCTAGTAGACCAGTCATCTTGTTCGCTGTTTGCATGTGTGCTAGATACCAGGCTAAGCCTACTAAAAAGCACCTTGAAGCGGTTAAACGGGACTTTCGGTATCTCCAAGGAACCATCAATATGGGATTTTGGTACCCGAAATACACCGGTATGTCACTAACAGCATATGCAGATGCAGATCATGCAGGGTGTCAAAATACTCGTCGAAGTACGTCCGGAGGTGCTCAGTTTTTGGGTGATAAGCTTGTGAGCTGGTCTTCAAAGAAGCAAATGAGTACTTCTATTTCCTCTACAGAGGCTGAATTCATAGCCATGTTATCTTGTTGCGCTCAAATCCTATGGATGAGATCCCAATTATCTGACTATGGCTTTGAATTTAACAAAATCCCTTTGTACTGTGATAATAAAAGTGCTATTGCTCTCTCATGCAACAACGTACAACACTCAAGAGCAAAGCAAATCGACATTCGACATCATTTCATCAGGGAACAAGTAGAAAAAGGTGTGGTGGAACTCTATTTTGTGAGGACTGAATACCAGTTAGCAGACATCTTCACCAAAGCTCTTCAAAGAGAACGTTTTGAGTTTATTCTTCCACGTCTTGGCTTGAAAAGCCTTCAACCAGAAACACTCAAACGTCTTCAGGAGGAAGACGAGGAGTAAAGGTCTATCTTCATCTATCTCTTGTAAATATTTATTCGAAAAACAAAATACAAAATTATAAAACTCTCAAAAATCAAAAAGAAAATTATAAAACTTTCAAAATCCATAAAAATCTGAAAAATTCGAAAAATCTTCAAAAAATATTGTCAATTTGTCATGTTTTTCTCGGTTCGATAATATCTACGGTCTTTGTGCTGTCATTCAAAGAATGACACGGGACTTTAGATGTTGTTCGAATTCTTAAAAAAAAAAAAAAAAAAAAAAAAAAAAAAAAAAAAATCAAAAAATATTTTTGGGAGAAAGAGAAACAATGGTTTATTGTCATTTGAGGCAGTAACCCGCTTTTCAAAGTAAGAACAGAGCCATACTCTATCATGTTTTCAAAATTCCATGCTCTAATTCTTCAAACATTTATCTGCTGAAAACTAACTGTTTTTTGAAAAATAACTCGGACTCTATTTTTGATAATCATCTGGACTTATTTGTCAAAATATTTATCTCTCAAACAACAACCTATGTCATTGTTTGAGGGGGAGAATGATTTCAATTAAATTAAAAAGTTATTTGTCATTCAATTGTTTTCAAAAGATATTCATGCATGTTTAATCAATGGAGTTTTAAAGTCTTAATATCCGATCCTTATCAGTTAAAACGCTTTCATTATCAAGTCACAATTCTCCTTAAAAGCTTTCAAAATCAATTTAAATCTACAAGAGATCACAAATCTCAAATGATTTGATAATTGTGATCGGGGGAGAATTTGTGATTTAAATTGGATTTAAACTGATAATTCGGTAAATGGTGTTATAAGGATGTACAAGCTCTCCTTCCCACATGTGCCAAACGATTTCAAATTTTCAAATTTTCCATGCACATGTTGAGGGGGAGCATTTATCTTAAACCACAAAGATCCTAAACGTGATCAATTTATATCAATGTGCATGTTCCCTCTAGTATGTGCAAAAAATCTTTTCAAACCTTGATGCACATATTGAGGGGGAGCAAAATTGTGAAAACCTCATCCTTCCCAAAAATGCTTTATCTACTTGTTTTGATTAGGGAAGTGATGATTGATATCTTTTAGAAAATAGAATTCAAAGAAGTTAACTCTTTCTCTTGCCTCCGTGTGCAAAACGATTTCAATCACTTGATGCACATGTTGAGGGGGAGCTCTTGTTCTAAAAATATCAAAAACAATTCAGGTACAATATACTTTGATAATATATCACAAGTATCTGGATTGATTTTCAAATGGTTTTCAATTGGTTCCAATGGCAGATGAACAATACCAAATAGACCGACCAACTTTACTTTATGTATGGTGATATAAGGATGATAAGGCTAGGTATTTGTTCCCATGATCCGCCAGAACCGGAGGGATCTACCCAGGGACTATCCACTAGTTAGTGTAGAGTTCTTAGGTATGATGATAAAAGGAGAAAAATGAGATATGGGAAGAGTGCGGACTGAGACTGAGCTAGTACTGGAACAAACCCAACAAGGTTCTTGCAGTGAAGTCTCGGTAAGCACTGAAGGGGTTGAAGAATGAAAAAGAATTGAATGAGAAAAGGGTGAAAAAAAATAGCCCTCCATATATTCAACCTTAGGGAAGAAACCGGGTTCAATTCATATGCTACTGATGGTAACATCGGTATTGAAGACAAGACGTCATGGACCCAGTGACGCACTGCACTTCAACTTTCCAAACCACTCAAGTTCCTCTTAAAAGGACTTGTTTCATTCTCACGGGGAACCGGCATTATCTATTGACTTTCTCTTAGAGATTGTTGATATTGAAGTAGGAGACCCTCTCCCTAGTCTCCAATATAGGATCCAAAAATGCACAAATTGAGTCTAGAGCCACGAGATCATCAATAAATCTCATTAGGACACTTTCAATGAAGACTCTCTGTTTCACACAATGTGGAAAGAGAGATTATATCTTGAGTCCTACGCAGTATCCTTGTGGTATTGCCAGAACATCTGAGTGATGTGTTTACATATTCACAATGAAGATGGAAAGCCTTCTGGAGCCATCATCAAACAAGCTCCTGGTAGGTGGCATGTGAGATCTATTATATAGATCAACCATGTGACAACTGAACAGAAACAATGGGGCGATTCAATCTCTTGAATCAATCCTGGTTCAGGTTATGGATTGACAGATACCTTTGAAAAACCGGTCTTTGTGCTTAAAAACTCTTTTCTTTAGCACATCGACCGTGTACTAATTTTTCAAATCAAAAGGTGTTTTTATGATTGATAATTGATTTTCAATAAAACCTTCCTTGTATTGCAAAAACAATTTCTATTGAGCAATACACGATTGTTTTTCAAATCTCTTTTCATCAATCAGTGGACTTAAATTCGCTGGTTCACTCTGTGAGATATAACATTTCACATACACATCAAACCATAACACAAGGTGGCGAATAAGATGAAATTCTAGAGAGAGAAAGTTAGAGGTTTAGGGAACTTAGTGAGAGAAAGTGAAAGATATTATTATCAGCTCCAACTCTCTACCTTGGAAGGTAGAGAGTATTTATAGTCTTACATAACTCGCCACACTTTGGGCTGTGGATCAGGCATACAGTGGGTAAAGACCCGTCCGTCCTCCACGGTGTTACTTAACTAAATTACTACTTACCTCGACTATTATTATAGAAAGTGAAAGAGAGTGATTCAAGGGATTTGGAGATTGAAAGAGAGAGATCTTAAAGTAGAATAAGCGGTGGAACACAATACCAAACTACACATACACTTTACAATATAGAGTGTCTCACTTGGTCGCTTAAATTCAGGTGACTAACTACTTTTCTCTAAACTTTTTGTTAGCACATAACGAGTTATCTTTAACAAAAACGTTATGTTCCTTCCAAAATAACTTTTAGTTAATAGTTAGTATTTTTGTGGAAAACTAAACTTTTTAATCATGTGCCAGCTACACGATTTCTTTTCTCAAAAATTCGTGTTTCTGGCCAAAAAGTTTCCATAGACAGTTAGGTATTGGACTTGGTCCTAACTAAGTTCTCTAACTTAGCGGGGTAACAAAGACAAGTCAACAGTGTACCAACTAGATATATTATCTAGAGTGTACGGTGGATGGTCCTCGAACAAACTACTACCGAGGTCTTCCGAAAGGTAGAAGTAACACTTATACATTTGTGTAGTGAGTCTACAAGACCGTTATGGTGTTCCTATGACGCATCCTGAGTTCTATATTAGAGAGAAAGGTGTAACACACTTTGTCTCTCAGAAGTAACTTTCACAGGATTACTCTAAATAACTACTAGAGCACCGAGATCTGAGTTAAACACGTAAAAACCTAGGATATAACCTCTGATCCCTCTCCCAGAGGATGAAGTTATAGTTGTTAGAGATTCTCTTTCAGTTATCTATTACGGCCAAGGGGCACTCTTACTTTGTTCAGGAAAATTCTCCTTGAACTCACCAAACCTTTCAACTTCACGTCACGCAGTGACCCAGGTACTGCAGAACAGA
>BPTQ01000007.1:281798237-281831399 GCA_019973895.1 Chrysanthemum seticuspe
GTTAGGAGGATACACAGTAGCTTTAGGCATTTTCCAAAGGGGAGGATTTGTTTTTACAATATTTTCGGCTTTCTGCTTATCTAAATCCATTTTCCAGAAGACTTGTTCGGGAGTCAACAAAGTCTGAGGCTTAAACTTGTTTAATGCAATCCAGTTTTCCTTCTTATAATCATGAGGAGTGATATTTATGTTCTTCTCTTTGCATTTGGGGTCATCTAGTTTTTTGTTCATCCTTTCCCTAGTGACTTCATCTGATTTCTTATCTTCCTCCGTGCACTCAACGCAACTAGGTTTCTGCCTAGGCTTAAGAATTTCATTACCATCATAAATCACCTTTTGAGTATTTCTAGCCTTTTTGATTACCTCAGGATTTGGTTCCTCAACAAGGGGAATGCTATGCTTATCGCTTAATACTCGATGTTTGGTGACCATGTGAGCAGTCTGAATGGTGTTTCCTTGTATGTACAACTTGTTTTCAAGTTTGTTTTTCAAAGTTTTCAGATTAGAAAAATCTCTCAAGAGCTTTGATTCTTTTGCATTAAATTCTTGCTTAAGCATTTTCACGTTTTCTTGAAGTTCTTGTTTTTGCTTAGCTGTTTTAGAAAGTTTTTCTTGCAGAGAATTTAATTCTTGTTTCAATACTTCTTCTCTAAAATTACTTTTTCTAATTACTGTACGTACTTGGTCATCCATTTCCTGCTCACGAGTGGTCAACTCAAATTTTGCACGTTGTTCATAAATGGCAACACGTTCCTTATATGCATTTAGTTCAGAGATAATGGAATCATCAGGAGCACATGCAGTGAATTCATCAAAAGCATAGTCATTGTTGACTGCAGAAGATGCATCACTAGGTACAACTTCACTTTCACTTTGTTTCACATATTGATCATATGGGACAATATTGATATTACCCGTATTTTCAATATTTGATTCAAAGGTTTCGGTTGGTTGTACTTTGTCATGCATCTGTTGCACATCAGCATCATCATATAGCTTTAATACCTCAGAAATGAGTTTGTCCCTGGATGGGCCAGCTTGTGGTGAAGAAGAGATCTTGGAAGAAGCCATTGGAGAGATGCTAGCCATAAAGATTGTGTGTGCAGTAGGTCCATCATCTACATCAGAATCGTATGCATCACAGTCACCGACTTGAAAGGCATTTTGATGATTGTGACCTATCTCCTGAATGGGCTGCTCATCTACATCTGCATCATATGTCTTGGCATTGCCTTCAGCAAGAAACAGCAGTTCCTCTTCATTCAAAGTAGCACCATTGTCCTGAGCTTGAGCCAGCAGCATCTTATCTCTGAAGTATTCGGCATTTTGTGGACGCTTTGGAGATGTGCAGTTCCTTGCAAAGTGTCCCTCACCACCACAGTTAAAGCATTTGATTGGCTTAGCATGACCTTGGTTACCATTTCTTCCTCGATTCTGGTTTCCAACATAACCTCTCCCAGCTCCACCTCTCCCCTGATCATACTGTCTTTCCTGAACTGGTTGCACCACGATCCTTCCATCTTTAACAGTGGCTTGATTATGTGGGTTAGATGCAGTTCGTAGGTTGTTGTTGGTTTGTGGGAGAGAGTTCATGTTTTGACTAATGAGTAGAGCTAGTTGATTAACGATGTTATCCACGCGTGCATCAGCATCAGCTTGTTTGAACTGAGGATCAGGGATGAGTTTGTGATTACCATTACCCAAGGGAATGACTTGTGATGCTTTGGTTGTGATTCCAATGTTTGAGTAGAAGGCAGTTGAATCATTAGATGAGCTTGTCTCTCCTGGGTTAGTTTTGAACTGATTGAGAATCAATTTTTCAAACATAGCATGTCTCTCATTCTGAAGGAGGAAGGCATAGAGTTGCTCATAGTTTGTATGCTTCAATCCTTTCGTGAGTTTCACAGATGTGACAAACTTGTGCCATTCGGGATTCATGTTGTTCACAAACTTTGAGTTCAACTGAATGTTAGGCATAGTCATCTTGATGTTCCTCATGTCATTCACTAACTTATGAAATCTCACATAGTACTCATAGACACTCTCATCTGGTTTCATCTTGAAGTGCTCAAATTCATCATAGAGTTGGGATTCCCTGTCTTCCATAGTTAATTCTGAACCTGAGAGAAGCATCTTAACGTTATCCCAAACAGCCTTTGCATCAGTGTTATGATTGATCAGCTTGTAGATGTCTTTAGGAAGACCTTGAAGAACAATGTTTGAAGCCCTGATATCTGCATCGAATCTCTTTTTCTCCTCATTATCAAGCTCATTGTACATCTTGGGTCTGTCCATTCCGTAGACAGGAGTACCATCTTCATTAGTATCAAGTATGTCTCTAGTCGTCTCAACCCGATATGGTCCTTCATCAATGGATTTGAGAATGTTGACACCATTTTCCTTTCCAAGGCAATACAATCTGATTCGTTGAGCCCAAGAATCGTAGTTAGTTCTGTCAAGCATTGGTGGACGAGTATCTGAGCCAGCTGCTTGAACATCCTCGGCAACAGTGGAGATGACAGTGGGAACAGTGGGAATGTTGGTAGACATGTTAACAGATTATACGGGATTTTATGACTCTATGATTAAACCGGGAAATAGATTCTTTCACGGGATTTTACTAAATCAAGAGAAAACCTTAAACAATCACTCAAGTTGCTAGATGATAAGATGCTAACTCGCTACCAAATAATGCACTAAGTCGCTAGAAATTAGTGCACTAAGTCGCTAACCCTTAACTCGCTACACGTCTAAGTCGCTAGAATCCCAAGTCGCCAACAGAAGAGCAATTCGCTAAGTAGTAACTCGCCACAGACTAAGTCGCTAGCCAAATTTGTGCAGTAATTCGCTACACAATTCGCTAGATATGCAAGTCGCTAAAGAGCAACTCGCTACAGACTAATTCGCTACCACAAGTCGCTAACCGTAGTGGAGATTCCACTACTTGTACTGTAACTCGCTAGCTCTAACTCGCTAGATTTTATAACTGTAAGTCGCTACCAAGAAAACAAGTCCGAGAGCTAATTCGCCAGGTTGAAAAACCAAATAACCTTCACTTTTCAATCCAAAAACAACCCAACCAAGATGATTCAAGCTTACCAAATGAAAACCTAAACACTTTTGATGATTCTAAACATAAAAGTACCAACAAAATTCAAACTTTAACACAAGAAATCAACCAAATGATGCAAAAACCACTAAACTTTTTCAAACTCAAAAACCACCTAAAAACCACTATAAATCCAAAGATGTGCAAGATATGATCTAACCATGGCTCTTGATACCAATTGTGAGATATAACATTTCACATACACATCAAACCATAACACAAGGTGGCGAATAAGATGGAATTCTAGAGAGAGAAAGTTAGAGGTTTAGGGAACTTAGTGAGAGAAAGTGAAAGATATTATTATCAGCTCCAACTCTCTACCTTGGAAGGTAGAGAGTATTTATAGTCTTACATAACTCGCCACACTTTGGGCTGTGGATCAGGCATACAGTGGGTAAAGACCCGTCCGTCCTCCACGGTGTTACTTAACTAAATTACTACTTAACTTAAAAGAACTACGACTACGAGCTTTCTAACGAATACATATACTTGAGGTGACCGACTCTTTAATACCGGGAATTTCTAATTCCTAACACACTCACTCCGTGTTGTCTTCTTTGAGACGTTCCAGTTTGAGAACAACTAGAGCAGCTGCGAAACCCTGTCAAGGAAATTCTTCGGAATTTTACCTGATCACAGGCAGTACGTGTACTGATCAACGGGGAACCGTGGGCCGTGTACCTCAATTCAACGAAAGTGGTCAAAGACACTTTCGTACACTTTATTGCTAACTGTTGTATGCAGGTACGGCCGACGTTTGCATCTGATCAGATTGATGCGGTCAATCCTTTGCCGCATGCTCACACCACCCATTCATCTCAAAAGAAATCATGATAAGTGCATCAATGACTCTAATATTTTCACTCCATGCTTCTGCTAAGCTGCTGCCAATATCATGAATTAACGAAAGCTTCCGCTACTCTGATGAGAAGATATCATGATCCAGAATGTGAGCATGTCGGTCTGAAAGTCACAACATCACAAAATTCCAATACCACAATGGATGTCTCAGAGATTTTTTGATAGCTGATGATCTCAAAAGCTGGCTCAAAATTATTATCACGTGGATCAGTAAAAGACCTCCACTTGGATTAACCAAACATGCAATGAGAAGAATCAATGACTACGAGCTTCGGAGCAAAGTACTACATCAAGAATGCAAGAACAATTTTTTTAATGTAATATCTGTTTGTATTCAATGTAAGTTTAGTACATGATTGAGGTGACCTCCCTTAGGGGGAGATTGTTAGGAATTAGAAATTCCAGGTATTAAAGAGTCGGTCACCTCAAGTATATGTAGTCGTTAGAAAGCTCGTAGTCGTAGTTATTTTAAGTTAAGCACCGTGGAGGACGGACGGGTATTTACCCACTGTATGTCTGATCCACAGCCCGTTGTGTGGCGTTTTATTGTAAGACTATAAATACTCTCTACCTTCCAAGGTAGAGAGTTGGAGCTCATAATAAGATTTTTCTTTCTCTCACTTAAGTTCTCAAACCTCTAACTTTCTCTCTCTAAAACTCATTTATTCGCCTACTAGTGCTCATGGTTTGATGTGTATATGAAATGCAATATCTTACATTTTCATTTTACACCAATTATATATCCCATGTCTTATCCTACCCTTTAGTCATGAAGGGTGTCTAGGTGATGCAGCGAGCAATCTTTGGCGTCTTGGCCATGGATTTGGTCATGTATCATTGATTTTGTCCACTTCGCCGTGACATGTTAGTAATGATGAGTCACCCCTTAACCTTTGTCGTGTCTACCCATATTGCCTTCGAGAATTGTTTAGCCCTTAACTCTAGTGGTGGAGATTTGTGTAACCGCCAAGCTTATGATAAAATACATGCTATGACTGTGCGATTGAGTGATCACCCCAAAATTAAAAGTTAGAATAGTTGAGAGATTTGAGTGTTTGTTCCCCTTTCGTGAGGTGTTCGGCTTTGTTTTATTCTAGCATAAGAGATTTGTAAACTCATATTTTCCAGGTTTTGGGAGATATCTTTTTAGGAATCTATCTAATAAGGTCTACTTGAGGGCAAGCAGAGTTTAAGTGGGGGGATATTTGATAACATCAAATAGTCCTGAATATTAAGTGTCAATTTCCCCCGATAATGCTCGTTATTTATATCATTTATATGGATTTACGCTTGTTTTCCATTGTTTTCCACTTTTAGGTAAATTACAAGCATTGGAGCTAAAGAGACGCGGAAATGGAAACATTACTAAAGATTACGACGGTTTGATGAAGGCAACCATGTGGTTGTAATTTGATCCCAGGGTGGTATGTACCCTGTTTAAAACAATTGTCTCTGTTCCTTTCCAGGCTTAATGCCTGATGAAACAATTAACTTGTGGTTTGTGTGATGTAGGCTACGGCCTAAGACAATATTTTATTTTGTTGGATCGTTAAGGCTACGGCCTGTTTTAGACTAGTTAGACTAGTCATTAATCTACATTGAAGCCTCTAGGGCTCAAATTTTACCATGTGTGATTCTTCTCTTTTTATTTTTACTTGCGTAAAAAATATTTTTTACAACCTAAGGCGTATGGTAGATGCATAGCCTCATTGTGTGTAGTTACTTCACCAAGAATATTAGCAATCGTATAATTTGACTGCTGACAGAGGGCCGCGACCCACTCCGTCTTGATCCTTTGGGCAGCGAAAGGCTTAAAATACCTTAAGGCCATATAGGAAAGTTAATGTGAAGTTGAGATGGATGTTATGCATATGAGCAAGACATGTTGTTTAGTCTTTGTACATCCCTTCAACATTCAAACTTATAAAGCGACTTGGTGGGCAAATCTTTGTTGTATTGAACGAAACAAGAGATTTGAGGGAAATGTGTTATTATCATTAAGTGGGTAGGGAGGATTACATCAATGCTTCTTTCCCCAAGTGAGAAGAATGCAAATACATTGATTGAAAGCAAATAAAAGTTGTCCTTAGACATTGTAAGTTTCATACGTAGAACTTACGAAGAGTAGTGCCATTCCAGGTTCTATCAATAGCGTCTCCTTCCAAGGTTTCCAGCTTGTAGGCTCCGTTGCCATATGCTTCTATAATAACGTAGGGCCCTTCCCATGTAGGTCCTAGTTTACCCTGGTACTCAGCCTTACTTGCACTGTTGAGTCAGAGGACGTATTCCCCTGGTTTGAAGGTCGAAGGCTGAACCCGACTGTTGTAGTATTTTTCAATTTTTTGCTTATGGATAGCTTCTCTAATTGAGGCTATCTCCCTTCGTTCTTCAAGTAGGTCCAAGTTACTACGGAGCCTTTCTTCGTTATCTGCTACTTCGAAGTTCATGACCCTTTCTATTTCGACGCTCACTTCCGAAGGGATGACAGCTTCCGTGCCATATGTCAAGCTAAAAGGTGTTTCTCCGTGACTTGACTTCGTATGCGTTCTATGAGCCCAGAGTACTTGAGGTAGTTCATCTACCCAACCATGGTGACTGTATCCCAGCCTTCGTTCTATTCCTTGTATGATGTCTCTGTTGGTAACCTCCACTTGACCGTTACCTTAAGGATGGTAAACAGAAGTGAGAGATTGTTTGATATTTAAACCTCTGCAAAACACTGGAAATACCCCTTCGGCGAACTGCTTCCCATTATCTGAAATGATGATGTGAGGTACTCCGAACCGACAGATAATATGCTCCCATACAAACTTTTCCGTGTGCCTGCCTGTGATAGATGCCAAAGGCTTCGCTTCCACCCATTTAGTGAAGTAGTCGATGGCAACAACCAAGAATTTTACTCCTCCGGGATCAATTGGCAGTGGACCTACGAGATCTATTCCCCATTGGCTGAAGGGCCATGCGGATGTTACAGAAGTCATATCTTGCTTTGGTAGCCTTGGGACTCTTGAGTGGACTTGACATGCTTCACACTTCTGAATGATTTCGACAGCGTCCCTGTGCATCGAAGGCCAGTAATATCCAACCCTCATGACTTTGGAGACAACGGAGCGGGGTCCTGCGTGAAGTCCGGAGGACCCTTCATGCACTTATTGAATGATGTTGGCAGCTTGCCTTGGTCTTACACAACGGAGCCAAGGGGACAGAAAAGATCTTCTGTATAAGTAATTTCCCATGATTCTGTATTGTGGTGCTTTGATGCGAACCTTTCGAGCCAACTTCTGATCCTCCGGCAGTATACCACTTATTAGATATTCTCTAATTGGAGTCATCCAATTCGAGTCTTCCTCCTGTATTACGTCAGACACCTCCTTTCGGACGATGGACCTATCTGCCAATACTTCGACCAAAACTTCCTTAGTTAAATGAGCAAATGCCATTGAATCCAGTTTGCTAAGTGCATCCGCCTTCTTGTTTTGGTTTCTCCGAACATGCTCTATGTTATAGGATGCGAACCCTTCGAGCATTTCTTTGGCCTTATCCAGGTATTGCTTGATCACAGGTTGTCTTGCCTCGTAGGAGCCTTTTATCTGGTTGGCCACTAGTTGTGAGTCAACAAAAATAGCCAAGTCTTCCACTTCCATGTCTTTGGCCAATCGGAGACCTGCTAGCAAGGCTTCGTATTCCGCTTCATTATTCGTAGCATCAAATTCGAAATTGAGTGCATAAGTGTACTCCTTCCCTTTGGGATCAACGAGCATGAGACCTGCGCCAGAACCATCGGAGCTGGAGGCTCCGTCAGTATAAAGTTTCCACCCTTCGGTTGCCTTATCAGGCTTCTTTTCAACAACCTTTGTGTCATGTTTCGGTTCGGAGGGTGTTTCTGCTAAAAAGTCTGCCAATATTTGCCCTTTGACCGAGTTTCTGCCCTTGTATTCAATATCATGTTCTCCTAGCTCGATAGCCCACTTAGCTATCCTTCCAGATTTCTTCGGCTTCGAAATTATCTGCTTAATTAGCTTATCAGTAAGTACGGTTATGGGGTGAGCTTGGAATTACCTTCGAAGGCGTCTCGCAGCATGAACCAGGGCCAAAATTAGCTTCTCCAATGCTGGATAATTTAGCTCAGCTCCCTGTAGAACCCTCCTAACGAAGTAGATAGGGATTTGCTTCTTCTCCCAAAGGATCAAGACGGAGTGGGTTGCGACCCTCTGTCAGCAGTCAAATTATATGATTGCTAATATTCTTGGTGAAGTAACTACACACAATGAGGCTATGCATCTACCATACGCCTTAGCTTGTAAAAAATATTTTTTACGCAAGTAAAAATAAAAAGAGAAGAATCACACATGGTAAAATTTGAGCCCTAGAGGCTTTAATGTAGATTAATGACTAGTCTAACTAGTCTAAAACAGGTCGTAGCCTTAACGATCCAACAAAATAAAATATTGTCTTAGGCCGTAGCCTACATCACACAAACTACAAGTTAATTGTTTCATCAGGCATGAAGCCTGGAAAGGAACACAGACAATTGTTTTAAACAGGGTACATACCACCCTGGGGATCAAATTACAACCACATGGTTGCCTTCATCAAGAGGTTACGGCGTAACTCTTCCCAAAGGTTACGACGTAACTTCATTAGGTCAAAAGAGGTTCCGCGCCGCAGATACTTACGCCGTAACTACTGCATCACTTACGACGTAACCGAGTTTATTGAAGACTACGGCGTAACTACTAATAAGGTTACGCCGTAACTAGCAGATCTAGTGCATTTACGATGAAATAGAAGGTTACAGCGTAACTCCTCTATTGGTTACGCCGTAACCCAGAAATGGCCTATAAATACCCCACGAATTCTAGCATTTCAAAGCATCCCATTCCACACACAACACTCTAAGAACGTGGGAAAAAGCTCAAGGCAGGTCTAGGGGAGCATACGGAGCTGTTTCCATGGGAGAAGTCACTCCATTACGATAAGCTTTAGCGTTTATTATTTATTTTACTTTCAATTCATGTATTTCGTACCTTTGATTATTGAATTAATTTTCATGATTAATATGAGCGGCTAAGCACCGTTTGGTGCTAGCCTAGTTATGATTCCTTAATTGTTTTGTTTGCGTTTACCTTTACTTCCGTACAATTATTTCTAAGTGTATGCATGCATAGTTCTTTGGTAGTCACCCTTGGTTCGGTAGTTTTGAATGACGGTAGAGGCCAATTGCCTAGGAGATATGACCAACTGACCCTAGGTGAGCGGACTGAGATGAGAAAGTAAGATATGACCAACTGACGACCCTTTCTACTTGTGCGATTTGACCAACTGATCACCTATCGTTTGGATGAACTTAAGAATTGGGGGGTGTAGTGTCTAAGTTCCTAACGGCCGGGCACTCACTATTTAGAATCTAGCATGTAGCGGTACTTAATGACTTGGCTTAAGGGACCAGGAACAACAGGACTTATGACGGTGCGCCTGATTTCTCTTGTGGTGGCATCTTTGCTGATAGGTTAGGGCGAATTGACCAAATGTTATCCTCTCGAATTTGACCCCACCTGAAGTAATTGGAAGTAGGTAGACGTAGACATAACTAGCTAGGAGGATTAACTAGGTTAGCACCACTATTCCTCTATTGATTTCCCTTCACATATTTAATTGCTTTTATTTCATTCTGCATTAGTAGTTTAATTAATTAAATCCCTATCGAAACCATTAATATTCTGTGACAATTAGACTTAGTAATAATCCGACACACATAGCTCTTGGGACGACCTCGGCTTTACCATTTACTACACTACACACGACCGGGTACACTGCCCGTTAGTGCATTAGGGTAGAACATAGGTATAGCGAGACACTATAAATATTAAGACCTGGTCAGTAAAACCTGCATCACATACCTTCCCCGGAAGACTTGATTCGCATGATATGCAAACCTCATCACTCCAATCCCAACATTATCCATACACGGGATATCCGAGAAGAGTACAAGCCCCTTGCTCTCATCCTACATGAAAATGTTTGGACTCTTAGGGGAAATCGAGAAATCCTTCCCGCTTGTTGTGCTCACATGTTGTACTGTTTGCTAACACAACAACCATACAATCTGCCTATTTCTTTGTGATAATGCTACACGCGTCGTTCGGGGTCAAAGGAACTTCCTTTTCTTCCAGCAAGTTTTATAACACCCTAGGCAGTGAACCTAATCGTTGTAGTGTAGTATTAGGGTAAGCCACGGGTATTGATATCGTTCTCTAGGGGAATAGGAATGCTAGTGAGAAGTTACTATGCTAAGGTTGGGGTTGAGGAAGATTATTTTTTTATCTTTTTATGTTTTTTAGGAAATTGAAAGGTATGAATCTCGGGGTTTGGATTTGGGGGTTGGTATTGCTACCGATTACTCTTCTTATCTAATTATCTAATCTAAGGTGTATGTACTCTATGTCTAATTATTGTGTGCTCGTATGATAGTTTAAAGATGTGTTTACTTAGGTTTTACTACTCCTTAATTATCTCCTATTGGTGGTTGAATTGTCACGTCCTTATTCTTAATTGCAGTATGTCTAAAGTTGTAGGGTATGCGTTTCTCCCTAACTCTTTGAACTTACCAAAGGGTCTCGTCTACAAAACCCACTAGGGATAATAAACTCTTACTCTAAGGCACTCTTTGGATGGTTTAGCTTACAACTACTCAAGGATTTATATTCTAAGGTTCACAAAGATTTAATCAAGCATTAAGTACACAACGAATGACCTATCGCATTACTAGATCATTAATCAACTAAGATAAGAGACAACCAATCAATATTCAATAATTAAGTTTCATATTCCCTAAGCAAACACACAAGTAAATTAGCCGGACATGGAGAACATGCAAGAATACACACAAATAATCAAAGACATAATTGTATTAATGAAGTAAAGCACTTATCTTGATGTAAGATAGGGTTTGGAACCCTAAAATACTGTACAAGACAGCCTTGGTTCGGTTTAGGTTTTTTACTCCAAAAGACTACACACCAATACTGAAAAATTCGGATTCTATATATAAGATTACACATGCGACGGCGTCACCTTATGTTTTGTGACGCCGTCGGATCGCCGTCATTAGGGTTTCGTCTTGGCCATGTTAGACTTGCGACGGCGTCACCTTGTGCTTGTGACGCCGTCCTCTTCAGCTTCTGACGCCGTCTGGATTGAATCTAGGCCGTCTGAGTTGCGACGGCCTACTCTTTTATAACTTGACGTCGTCACTTGAAAATAGGAGTTATGGCTTCTGTCCCGTCACAAAATCCTCCGACGGCGTCGCAGTTAAGCAGTGACGCCGTCACCTTGTCATTCAGCAGCTTTGAGTGTCTCGATTCTTGACTTTGGCCATTTTCTTCATATATCCGCGCCTTTTCGTCCAAATAAGTACCATTACAGCAATTTGCCTTCAAGAGACCTAAAAAGTGAAAAGGAACGATATTAAGTAATAACGGATACAAAATTGATCAAATAAGGGCTTAAATGACCTCTCAAAAAGGTACATTTTAAAACCTTATCAAATATCCCTACACTTGGTATTTGCTTGTCCTCAAGAAAATGTGCTTTTAGCCAATAATTTATAAGTTAGGGGTCATGAAGCATTGGTTTAAAACAGTCCACAACACATATAAGCCCCGCAAAAGTTATAACAAGCACGGAAATTACATACTAGCACCTCACATGGGGTGTTTGGATACTCACATCTCTCTCGGGTGTATATGAAATATAACAAGTTGGAAATGGAAGATAAACACTCATTAACCGGTCCTAGTACATAGATTACCATAGGCTTGAGAATAGATCAAACCTCCATCGCTTTGGCGTAAGCACCTAGGAAAGACTATCAAAGAGGTCTTTAAAGGGTTGTAATGTTAGGCTTACGGTAGGGAAACAAAGGGTTTGGTGGGATAGGCTTTTTAGTGGTGGCAAATCAAAAATCTCTATGTTAAATGCATACGAAGAATGGCGTTGCTAAGCCAAGACTCGACATTCTAAACTCTAGCTAACTGAAACAAACAAACATAAATTTAAAGGATAGAAGTAGGATGGTAGCCCGTATGTTTTTTTTTTTTTTCACTCTACTTTTTTTCTTTTCTCTTTTTCTCTTTTTTTCGATTTTATTTTATTATTTTTTTTTTCATACACTTTTACTCTACCATCCTCTACGGTAACATCAAAATGATAGGGATTTATAGGCACATCCCTACACTTGAGTTTTTATTACTCTAACACTAATTTGACCCGAATTGAAAAGATCAAAACACTTGGGGTATGTTATTACGCAAATAAGGGAATTTAACGTTCCCTTTCAATCATTTTATAAACTTTAACTTTTTTCCCATGAGTCCCAATCGTCCCAAAACTATGTACAAAGGATATGACTCGACTTAGCAACTCATGTAAGCAACAAGATAATTGAACTAAGGGTTTAGGGTGATAACAATAATGCACTAAAAGTGAGTGCATACAAGGTAGGCTAAGGCGATTTGGGTGTATATTTGGGGGTGGGGTGTAAACAATGCTCTTCATTGATATTCCGGAAAAACCGAAACATCACGAGAACTGCGAAAAGGATAGGCTCTGAGCGGTTAACTAGGGGTATCGTGTACTAAAGATGAGTACAACGCAAAGGGTGTGGGGGAATTACTCAACCGATGTGGAAGAAGTAATTATATTACGGGTATCAAACAAGGGTTATCCTAATGTCTCTTATCATTTAGTTATTCCTAACTACACGAGTGTAGTCTTACTAGCGATCTCGGAATGCATCACAAAACAAGTTTTAGAATCTATTATACTACCAGTTCACACTCTAAGCATTAAAGGTGAATGCTTTAATTCCTACTAATCTAAGGGTGATCCTCACATTTTGGGTGTAATTTAGGTGGTAAAGGGTTTTTGTGCTAGCATGCAACTTCCTATCCGTGAGACGCTTTTGTTAAGACTAATGGCCCACTCCTATATGTCATGAAAAATTTTAAATTTGGTGCCAAAATTACCCTATCCGACATTTTCTCATGGTTTATTACACAAATACAATTAGACAAAGCAAATAATCAAGGATAAGCATAGTTTCAAAGTTCCCATTTTATTTTCCCTCCCTACACTTAAACTGAACATTGTCCCCAATGTTCCCCGAAAGTATCAAAGTTATGATAATGGAAGGTAATTAAAAACGAAAGAAACTAATACTCCCCTGATTAGCTCGGTAGGATCCGTGTGTGAAGTAGTGGTTAAATCCTTTCCAAGAAGAATGTGTGCGTGAAAAGCTCCTTCCAATCTTTTGTTTCTTCTTCTTGATAAATGAAACCTGCACAATTGAAGAAAACAAACGAAACCTTCTCGTAAAATTGGCGGTAATAATATATATAAGACTCTACTAAACTAGGATATAATGCTTGTGGAATGGATGTTTACAGAATTTCTGGAAAATTAAGACCTGGAAAATTCCAAAAGTTTATAAGTAGCTCAGAAAACGGGAAAAAAGTAATCTGATGTTTTTACTCCTTCCTGACGCCGTCAGGTTGCAATCCTGACGCCGTCAGGTTATCCTGACAAAAACTGGTCTGCGATTTTCTGAAAAATTTACATTTTTAGAATCTGGAAAAATTTCTGCAAAACATCCATTATGACTCGATACAAGCATTTGACTCAAACAAACACACAAATATATCTTTTAATGAATTGTTATTCTCATGTTTACGTTTCTTTTGAAAACGTGTGTAATCCTCCCTACACTTATCCTTTATGTAAAATACCTTTATATGCAATTAAGACGAGGTTAAAAACAAAATAAAGCATTTTTACAAATTTAAACATGAGAGTAAACAATTAATAAAAGATATATGACACTAACAAGCAAACAATTAAGCATGGGTTGCCTCCCACGAAGCGCTTTTCTTTATTTAAGCGTCTTGTAGCTAGACTCGTAGTCGTGCCCTCACGTGACTTCATTACCGTCATCTCCTTCCTCATGACGGTCTCTATCGGGGGATTCCATGTTGTAGAAGTGCCCTATGATGCACCTCTCTAAGAGTTCGTCTTCTCCCCATTCGGTCCTATATTTCGGTCCTAGGTTCAAACAATCCTTATAGAATCCGAAAATCTTAGCCATAACATAATCTACTCCTTTTTCTTTATCCTCCTCATTCCTATAGTAGACCGATAGTTTAAGTTCCTTTTCATCATTAGAGAGTGATGAGAATTTCTCAATCTTGAATGTCATTTGGTAAGCTATGTCGTCGTTCTCATCCTTGAATCGCACTATTCCTAATGAAGGATCATAAGTCATCCCGGTGTTTTCTATGAAAGGTTTTCCTAGAATAACGTGGGACAAGCTAGGGTCTATGGCCGTGCTAATATCATCCACAATTATGAAGTCCGTAGGAAACGTGAAACAACCTACATAAATGGGCAATCCCTTAATTCTACCAAGAAAATTGCAACTAACACTAGGATCATCGGGGTCTTGCCTAGTTGGAATCAGCTTCTTCACTACCCAATTGTAGTAGGTGCTAGTCATTATGTTGATTGGGGATTTGCGGTCAATGTATGCCTTTGCCACGAAAAGGTGTCCTACGCAACATGGTATGTTAAGATTCCAAGGGTTCCCAAACTTGATTCTAGGGCTTTTCCTAACATACATGTGACGGAGGTCACGTACTAAGTGAGGGTGGCGAGATAGCTCTTCTTCCGTAGGAAACTTATTGAAATAGTCATTATCTACTTCACCTACTTCCTCGGTTGTTTCATTAGTCTCACGTGTATGGTCCTCTTCATCATTGGCTCTATTAGGTTTCACTAAGGCGATGGTATTGACGAATTGGACATGCTTAGCTAACTTACTTGGGTCCTTAATCTCTACACCGGAAGGCTCGGGAGTTGAGATAGCATTAACCTTCCTATCACTATTGGTCATGGCTTTCAAAAGGTTGTCTATCTTCCTATCCATTTTGGCTTGTTGTTGGTTAAAGCGGTCCGAGAGCTTAGCTATTTGGGCTTCTTGGGTTGCAACTAGCTTTTGCAACATCCCTTCGATGTTTTGTTGGTTAGGACCGTGGGATGGGGGCCATGAAAAATCATTGGAAGTGAATTCTTTGGTTTGTCCCCAATAGAAGTCGGGCTTGCGCTTCCATGCTTCTCGGGTTTCATTGAAATTCCTAGGTCCGAGTATTGTGGGGAATCTTCCTCCCGTTTCATTAGTAAGCGAGGATGCGTAGTCAACGGAAGCATGTTCGGGGGATCGGGTGCAAGTGCGCGTGTTATGAGGATCATAAAATGGCTCACACGAGGAAGAAACTTTGTTCACATGGCGCGAAGATTTAGGGTTTTCGTAGGAACTCATTACGGTCGGAAGATTGTGAGTCAATGGGAGGCAAGGAGATTGCCTTAACGGTTTTGGGCAACTCACGAGGGTCATTCCAACTTTCATTGTCATAGAGAGCAAGGTCCTCTATTATACCCCATGATTCTTCCGCGGTGAGATCACTAAGTTTTCCACCGGCCGCTTGGTCAATGGATCGCTTGGTGAGGAAGTTGACATGATCGTAAAAGATTTGGACTTGAAGCCAAAGATCAATGTCGTGATGAGGGACTTTATGAAATAAGTCCTTGAATCGAGTCCATGCTTCGTAGAGAGATTCATCTTGACGTTGTTGGAACATCAAGATGTCATTCCTAAGTTTAGTGGTTCTCCCCGGTGGGAAAAATTGAGCAAGGAAACGAGAGGTGAGATCATCCCAACTTGAGATGGAACCGGCGGGAAGTCGCTCAAGCCAATTACTAGCTTGGTCCCTAAGAGAAAATTGGAAGAGACGCAGGTGTGTGGTCTCCCGAGTAGTAGCATCAAGGTCGATGGAATCGACAATTTTAAGGAAATCCCTTAGATGCTGATTTGGATCTTCGGAACGAAGTCCATGGAATGCACATCCGTTTTGCACCAACCGGATGGTGTCGGATCGCAGGGCCGTAGTTTGGGCTTGGTCGGGAAGCTCAATGGTGTTCCTATAGCCTAGGTGGTTGGGTCTGGAGTATTCACCAAGAGTACGGTCTCTTGGCGGGACAATGATTTGAGGGGGGCTATCACCTTCCATGATGAAAAGTGATGGGATTACGAACAAAAGTCACGAAGAAGGGGGATAGACTACGAGAAAGCTAAAAATGAGAAAAAATTTACTTGATAGGAATCAAGCAAAGAACCTAAACGAGGTGGACTACTAACTAGCTATTCTATTCCCCGGCAGCGGCGCCAACGTTTGATACATGAAGTACGAGGAGACCAACGTTTCATGTTCTATCATCTCCTCAAACGTTTCGACGAGATTAAACCTAAACACACTTGAGCTAGAGGATTTTAGTGGTGTCCTAGTTTCAAGCGTTACTTAGTCTAGTAATTCCAAGACATGTATCGATCATTTTCTTAGTTTTTAGAGTCATGTATATCATAACTCTAGTTTTATTAAATGAAACTACATGCTACTTGCTATTTTCTGAGCATATGACTATTTGTATAATACATATCTCACTTTGGTGATAACATTATTTGTTATACCACCATTTGCTGAATTTATTCTTTAGACAGACGGATCCCTATAATTTGCATAGACAGATCCCTACTAGGAGGGAACCGTGGGATCCGTGAGACAGGAAACTATTTTCCTACTAACTTAAGTCATATATGCAAGAAATTATGCATTATACTTGTTTTTCTAACCTTTGTTTTGTAGTTATTCAATTAACACATGAAGAATTTGACACCCTAAAGCTAGGGGAGCTTGGTGTCAAAACAATACATTGCAAATTACTTGCAATATTAAGATTACATTTCTTGACATCCCGTTGCAAAATTGCAATCATCAAGGGAGAGCACATTCGTCACATAGACGAAATCGTTTGCAAACTTAGTTGCAAACAAACTAGCTTAGTATTACTTTCTTGACGCCCTTAAATAGGGATGGACTCGTCAAGGGGGATTTAAGACGAGATCCTTTCCCGTTACTTGCTCTCTATTTTTTATTTTTTATTTCTTTCACATGTTTTTCCTAAAAACAATGTGTTAGTTTCCTTTCGAAGCTCTTTTTGTTTTGACAAAAAGGGGGAGAAGAAAGTAAAAACAACAAATTCAAACTCTTACGAATTTTAGCTTTTCCTTAAAATAATTTTATGTTTTGTCATTAACAAAAAGGGGGAGATTGTTAATACAAATAAGTCGTAAAAATGTTTATTTATATTTTACGATCTTCTAATGTTTTGTCGATAACAAACGTAAAATCATTTTAACGAAACAAATAAAATACGTAAATGGTTTGAACTAATAGTTTCTAACATATTCACACTTTCACTTAAAACACTAAAACAAGTATAAGTGATTTTATGATTTAATATTACATATGTACAACAACTAGTGTTTACATATTTGGGTAAAATATACACATAACTAGTATGTAGTATATTGGGTAATATAAATGGGTAGAAACTTAAGTATCATAACCCATTGGGCAAATACATTGAATGTAGTTGGGTACAACCCAAAGCCTATGACCCATGGAGCTTGATCCATAACCCATTGCATGACATCATGCTTATATCATATATGGATAATATCCATAACCTATGGTTTTGACCCATACCCATGTGACTAGGTGTTTTGCACTCAAGAGATACATTGTATCTAGCCAAAGACCCATGGATCAACCCATGACCCATGGGTAAATAGGAGCGTCCCATGGATCCCTAGCATTACGCTAGACGGATCCCTTGTGGGAGGGATCCGTGGGATCCGGGGAACAGTAGATTTTTTCTTCTATAAATAGTGAGTCATTTCTTCATTGTTGCTCACCCCTTTCTAACACACTTTCTCCCTGAGTTAAAAACTCACTAACCTCATATCCAAGAGATCTATGTTTGTAGTTTTGTTTTTTGTGTGATCTTCTAGGTTCCTCTTAAAGGCAAGATCACCACCTTTGAAGTCGAGCAAGATCAAGTCCATGAGTTGCCATGCTTCCTCATCATCAAGAATACTGAAGTCTTCTTGTTGATGATTGTTTTTCTTTTCTAAGAAGTGTTGAAGACATTTGTGAATGGTGTCTCAAGTGTCAAGACGAAGATATTAGTAAAGGGTATCTATCGTCCATATCATAAGCACTTGTGGTAAGTGCTTAGAAGTCAAGACTAGAAGCATTAGTGAAGGGTGCTTAGAAGTCAAGACACAAGACATTAGTGAAGGGTGTCATGAAGATCTAGTTAAAGGCATTAGTGAAAGGTGCCTTAGATGTACACTCGATATGGTGTGTTTCGATGTACAAGATAGATTAGTACTAGATCCAAGGATATTGATATCCTTGATGATGTTGTAAAAATGAGTTGATCTCCTTTGGGATTTGTCGTTGGTGTAGTGTTGGGTAGTAGTTCCTCCATTGCAATGGAACTAGGTGCTTAGCGTAGTACCTAATAAAGGGTAGGCGACATTGTGTAGGTGTGGTTCACCTTCGAGTGAAAGAACCCGGTGGTTAGCCTAGCACCGTATAAAGGGTAGGCGACGTTGTGATAGGTGTGGTTCGCCTTGGTGTGAAAGAACTCGGTATTTAGCTTTGTACCGGAAAAAGGTGTAAGCGACGTTGTGAAGGCTTCTCCGCCATAAGGAGATTGGTGTAGTGTTTACGAACTCTCGAGTAGGTGACTCGAGGAGTGGAGTAGGGCAAGGAAGGTGTCCTTGTAGCCGAACCACTATAAATACTCGCATTGTGGTTTTGTGCTTCTTACTCTTATCTTTTCATTACATACCTTTATATGCTTGTTTATCAACATCCAACACACACAACCAAATAGATTGACATAAGTCGATCTAACTAGATTAAAAGGAAGTTTTAATTGGCAAAACTATTCAAACCCCCTTCTAGTTTTCCACAGATATGATTTTTGGATTAAATGAAATAAAACACAAATTTTATAGACCTCGACTTTAGACGAAAGAGTAACACGTATGCGAGAAAAACTTCCTAATGAAGTTACATGTTATGTATAAATATACACAAAAGATAATCATATAAATACCTATGTAAGCATACTTATTTATCAAGCTAATGTTATTTACAGATAAGTGGAAAGTCATACCTCTAATGCACATAGGAATGTCTTTACAAACGACACAACAAATATCAGAAGACAATTCCGGTTCCTTCGAGATTAAGATACCTTCTTAGGAAAGGTATTCTTGTTACCAAGAAATTCCTGTGGCTTGGTAGGTATGAGCTTTAACTTAGCAACATGACAAAAAGGGTTAGTGCAAATAAAAAATGTTGTCATCTAATCAACATCCAAACAAAGTGTTTTAAAAACTTTGGTTTGTTTTTTGTAAAAGACCTTCTTTGTAGTTTTCAATTAAACACGGATCGTATCAAGTTTTTAAAGTACAATATACTTTTAAGAAACTTGGTAATGAAGCTCTGATGCCAATTGTGGAAAACTAGAAGGGGGGGTTGAATAGTTTTACCGATTAAAACTTTGTTTTAAACTCTTTAGATCGACTTATGTCAATCTATTTGGATGTGTGTTGGATGTTGATAAACAAACATATAAAAATATAAATATGTAATGAAAAGATAAAGAGTAAGAAGCACAAAACCACAACGCGAGTATTTATAGTGGTTCGGCTACAAGGACACCTTCCTTGCCCTACTCCACTCCCCGAGTCACCTACTCGAGAGTTCGTAATCACTGCACAACACCGACTCCTTATGGTGGAGAAACCTTCACAATGTTGCCTAATCTTTATCCGGTACAAGGCTAGATACCGGGTTCTTTCACCAAGGAGAACCAAACCTATCACAATGTCGCCTACCCTTTATCCGGTACTAGGCTAGATACCGAGTTCCATTACAATGGAGGAACTACTACCTAACACTACACCAACACCTAACCCAAAAGGAGATCTACTCCTTATAATAACATCAACAAGGATAACAATATCCTTTGATCCAATACTAATCTATCTTG
The DNA here is from genome assembly GCA_019973895.1 of Chrysanthemum seticuspe. Classification (NCBI taxonomy): domain Eukaryota; kingdom Viridiplantae; phylum Streptophyta; class Magnoliopsida; order Asterales; family Asteraceae; genus Chrysanthemum; species Chrysanthemum seticuspe. The sequence continues at coordinate 281,818,228 of BPTQ01000007.1, forward strand.
TACATCGAATCACACCATATCGAATGTACACCTTAGGAACCTTTCACTAATGCCTTTGACTCGATCTTCAAGACACCCTTCACTAATGTCTTCAACACTGCACTTCTTATGAGAAAGAAGAAAACTATCAACAAGAGAACCTTAGTAGTCTTGATGATAACGAAGCATGACAACTCATGGACTTGAGCTTGCTTGACTTCAAAAGGTGGTGATCTCGCCTTTAAGAGGAACCTAGAGAATCACACAAAAACAAAACTACATACATAGATCACTTGGATCTGGGATTAGAGAGTTTTTAACTCAAAGAAAAAATATGTGAGAAAGGGGTGAGAAACAATGAAGAAATGGCTCACTATTTATAGAGAGAAAATGGCTACTGTTCCCCAGATCCCTCCCTTAAGGGATCCATCCAGTGTAATCACTGGGATCCATGGGACGCTCCCTTTTGCACATGGGTTTTGGGTCATGGGTCATGGGTTATGGGTTGGTCCATTGGTATTTCATTAGATACAATGTACCTAATAGATGCAATGCATCTAGTCAAATGGATATGGGTCAATACCATGGGTTATGGATATGCTCCATGGGTTGTAGTTTTTATCTATTATAATACATACTAGTTATGTATGTTGGAATCACTCCGAAACATTAATTCAAGTGTTAGTGATTCATATGTAATAGTTAGCTTAATATGGCCTTTATGTTTGTTATTAAGCTTAGGCTTATGTAGAAGGTCCATAGGCCTAGGCCAAGCCCAATAAATAAAAGGATGGGAACTTGGAGTGTTACCCTAGTTCCCTCCTATAAATAGTCTTGTAATACCCTCACTTAAGGGTTGGTTGTTCAATTCATTCACTCTTTCACTTCTACGCATAACCTTTCCTCATTTATACGTGTGTGTGTGTGTGTTTGTATTTGTTCAACCGATCATCTATCTCTTCTTTATTTCTTATATTGATACTTATGTTACTAATATGGTGACCTAACAGTGGTATCAATCGCCAAATAGTTGGGTGAATCGGTATTATTTTTGAAGTAAGTTTTGGTCTTACGCGTAGCATACGGTTCCAAACTTGGTCACGCTTAAAAACTCATTTTTTACACTTATCAATCCAAGATTCTTGTACTTTCAACGTTTTAAGGTGTTAAAATATCTGTTTCTGGCTAAAAGTTTCAAACTTTACGCATAGATCTTTGTTTTTAAGCTTGGTTTTATACGTGGGTATATATCTACGCATAAGGTGTTTAGAAGTTATGGATCATCAAGTTTCACACTTTTGTGTTATTTTGGTGATATTAAAGCTATTTCATCACAAAAATCTGGTTTGGAAACATCAGTTGGCAGAAATTAGTTTTGGCTACTTTCTACGCGTAAGAAAACCCTAATCTTACACGTAACTCATCCTTGGTTTGATCTTCAGTTTCGTGGATTACTCAGTGTTTTCTTGCTTGGATAAGCCTGAAAACACTTCGACTTTGGATATCCTTTACACTGTGATAGTGTAAAAGATTTTTTGGGCAAAACCCTATTTTTACGCATAAGCTCAAAGCTTACGCGTAGAACTCATTACGCATAAGATTCTTCTTACGCCTAAGCTTTGTCTTACGCATAAGCTAATCCTACGCCTAAGTTTTCTACGCCTAACCTTCAGTTTACGCATAACTTTAGTGTTTCTCAATTCTTACGCGTAAGCTAATCCTACGCGTAAATATCATTTTTTACACGTAAGTTTGGTGTTTTTACGCCTAAGTTTTCTTTGCCTAAAATTGGTTTCTACGCCTAAGGATACTTCATCAACAACGTTTCATTCAACTACAAAGATCCATTTTACAACACAAGTTTTCAACATGTCTCAACCTCCATACTCTAACTACTTTCCTTACATGTATAATCAAATACAACAACAACAACAACTAAGTCCACAACAGCAACAATTCAATCAACAACAACAAATTTATCAACAACAATTTAATCAACAACATACTCCACAAATGGTTCAACCAGCACCTTGTCTTCAAGTACAAACTTACACAAACTTCTACAATCAACATCCATCAAGGAATACTATAAAGGAACCGACATGGTTTGGCAAGATGTGTGAAGCCTTAAGTAGCCAACAATCAATTCATGAAGCTGGCTCACTTGATAGACCTCCAATGCTCACTCCCGGAAATTATGATCAATGGGTGATAAGGTTCTTTAGGTTTTGTGATCTAAAGAAGCCACATGGAAAGTTATTAAAGAAGGTCATTATGGAAGGTCCATTTCAGATGCCTACTGTCGTTACACTAGGAGATCAAAATGCTATTCCACCAAGAGATGATCTCACAAACATTGCAACTGTTGCTGACCTTTCTGGTGATGAACTTCTACATTTCGAAGCTGATGAGCTAGCAATGCAATATATCCTTTTAGGATTACCCAATCCAATCCTTCGAAATGTTGATGCTCAAAAGACTGCAAAAGCAATGTGGGAACATATTCATCTTCTCATGGAAGGCACAACACTCAATCAAGAAGACATGGAATCCAAAATCTACTTGGCTTATGAACACTTCATGATTGAACCCGGAGAGACATTAGAGTCATATCATCATCGCTTTTCAGACATCATCAATGACTTGGACAAACACAACATCATTATGCCAAGAATTGCAGTCAACACTAAGTTCCTAAGTAGTCTTGGTCCGGAATAGGAGAAGTATGTCATTTTTCTTCTTCAAGCTAAGAATCTTCATCATGCTACATACGGATTGTTGTACGACTATTTGAAGCCTCACCAAAAAGAAGTTGACAAAGAAAGGGCTATTCGTGGACTCCCGGCTCCACAGTCACTTCCGGACAATCAACAACTTGCTTTGTGGGCTCAAACTAATGTTCCTCCTCAACCCGCTCCTCAACCAACTGCAACCATTACACCATATAATCAGTCACAGCAACAAACTCAAGAAACTCAATTGGTTCCATACAACAACAACACTGATCAAGCACTTTACAGTGAATCAAATGAGGATGCTGAAGCTTTTGATGCCTTGCAGCAAGGGTTTGTCATGATTGCTAGAGCCTTCGGCCGATATTCAAACAAATCCAACAATCGCATTCGTACCTCATCAAACACAAGGAATCGGGCTGTGGTTAACAATGGACGAGTTGAAGTTCAGAATCGTGGTAATGTTTGTCAGATGGGAGGTGGTCAAGGGTTTAATGCTTTGGGTAGGAATAACATGGGTTCTCCGCAACAACAAAGGGCTCAAGTGGTTGAACAAGGGAATGCTCAGAATGGGGTTAATGGTCTTCGTTGTTATAACTGTAATGAGAAGGGTCATCTGGTTAATGCATGTCCTAAGCCGAGGACAAGAGGCAGTGCTTACTACAAAGAGGCTCTGCTCTTGGCTCTCAAAGATGAAGCTGGTGGAACTCTTACCAACAACTAACACAACTTTATGGCAGATGCAGATTCTGATGATGATATGGAGGACTTACAGGCTAATGCAGCAGTGATGTTGATGGCACAAATGCAAGATCTCCACATGAGTGACACATGCCCAGTGTATGACACTGATGGCTTGTCTCAGGTACCTGAACAAACCATACTCATCACTGATCTAATCTCTCAGCCAACATCTGAATCCGATGAGGCTCAGAATGTTCAACATGAGTCGTCCACATCTCATTCTGATGATTCTCAACTAGACCCCGTAGTTACATTTGATGATCAAGATGACCTTATGGTTAACATTGATACTCAAATTGACTCTGTGGTTATACTTTAGGATCTGAATAGTGATCATGTTGTGACTCACATTGAACACGCTGAACCTTTGCCTAATCCAGATATTAACCTCTTACTTAAAGATTATCAATCCCAAATGGATGAATGTCGTTCATTAAATCAGAACTTACACAGTAAAAATGCATTGTTAACCAGGGACATTGAATGCTTAAAACGGCAACTCAATTTTTTCAAAACTCAAGAAAACCGTGAAAAAGGTTTTGAAGCCGCTTTTGCTAAATCACACCAAAACGAAAAATCTTTAGAACGACAGATTCGTGATCTAGCCGCATCGAAGAATGCTTTAGTGTCTCAAATAGAACAACTGAAACATGAACATAAAAAGCAACTTAACGCTCTTACTTTGGAAAATCAAAAAACCAAAGCTGAGTTGTTAGATTGTCAAAAACAGTTCTCTGCATACAAAAAGCATTCAACGAGACGAATAGATGACCATCTTGATGAAATTGTCGGTTTACAAAACAAACTCAAAGAGTTTCAAAATGTTGTTTATAAACATGGTGAGTCAATCACAACTATTCAAAAGTTTACTTTAAAACCCAATCCAAATGGATATGGACCGAATCTTGCTGATTACAAACCAAAGCTTTCAACTAAAGCATTCAAACCAAATCCTGAAGTTTCCAGTGCATAATATAAATTGATGATTCTGTTATGAGTGTTGTTGAATATCATCGTCAAGAGGAATTCGATGCAGATGACGAGAGTCGATCAAAATTAAAAAATGTTTTTTATAACAAATCATTTAACTATTCAAAAGCTGTCACTTTCGTCACACAAACGGATTCTTCTAACACACCTAGGATAATCACAAAAACGTCTGAGTCTTCTAATGTTGCTCCCAAACCAAACTATGCACAAATTTATGGTCCTTTACCTTCACTTAGTGAAGTAAACTCAAAACCTGAAAATCGTCAAATTCTCCGATATTTTGATATTTTCACTTCTGACCTCAAACTTTTAGAACGTGAGATTGAATTTCATTCTGAAATAAAAATTGACCATTTTCAATTGCCTCAGGCGCGCTAACAAAGAGATATTTTTCAGAAAAGAATTTTACCCCATGTTAAAATTTTGAAAAATTGTGCATTATATTGGGAAAAGGAATTTCATAAGGAACTTGGGTTGATGAAAGTCGTTTTCGAGAAAACAGAAACATCTATTTCGAATACAAAACGTAAAAAGAAAATGTTACGAAAAGATGTTGATCGACTCTTGGAAGATGTTCTCTCTGCTGATATCCATATTGTTGTGTTATTGCATTCTTTGCCATATGCATCTGATTCTATATCTGCTGATAATGTTGATTCTGTTGAAATTGTTGAGAATACTAATAATGTGCCTCAGATCGAGTCTTTAAAAGTTGAAAATGAACGATTGTCAAACGAGCTTTCAAATGCAAAACGTCGTCTTAATTGGTGTCAAAAAGATTGTCATGATCGTGAACTTGCCTTTCAAACCAAAATCGCCCAGTTGCGTGCAAAATTGTCTGATCCAAAAATTGAGCAACTGGATGATCAAAACGTGTCTTTTAAATGTCAAATCTCAAAATATGAACAAGAACTTGCAAAAGTTAAAAAGGAATATGGTGTCATATTTGATTTAATCAAACAGACTCGTGATGAAGCATCTAACGAACTTGATCATTATCTTGCACACACTAAAGAAGTCATGAATGTTTATGGAAATCTTCATTCTGAAAATCAAGAATTGTTGCACATTATCATTACATTAAGGGAGAAGTTAGGAAAGTATGAACAAGTTCCGCCTAGCATCATTAAGAGAATTTCACCTGTAACACTTAGAACAAGTAACACCAGAATGCCTACTGACAAATCACAAGATACTAATGTGCTTTCCTCTACTGAAACAGGACTAGTTGCCTCTTTTCCAAACGTCCGCACTTCACAGCCTAGGAACAATACAAAGAAGAATAGGAAGTTGCGACCTAAGAAAATAACAATAAAGAATGTTGAAGTAGAAGAACACCGTAGGACTTTGAATAAGACTCACGTTGCACCCACTTTAGATATTGCGTCTGACAAATGTAATGGAAAAAGTGTTGTAACGAATGCTATACCTTTAAGTACTTTTGATATTCAGTCTGAAGCTTCTTATGTTATATGTCGTAAAAGTATGCTTTCTGATTGTCATGATAAATGTGTTGCGAAGGCTTATCTTGTCTCGTTTATGGAATCCTAAGATACGGAATACCTCTAGGCCCACTAATGCTTCTAAGTCTGTGCTTGGTAAACCACCCTCTTTAGATTCTAATAAACGCATTGATGTCCCTGTAGCTCTAGTATCACCTCCAAGGAATGTAGTACCACCTAGTGCATTCACTAAGACTAAAGCTAAGACTAGTTGGAGATGGCAGAAATGGATACATAATACACTAGGATTTAAATGGATGCCTAAAATCATTGATGTGTGTATTTCTACTATAACTGCTTCGGAACCCTCTAACTCATTGGGTTCCACATCTACTTCTATTCCATCTGTGTCGTCTGTGAGTAATGCAGGTGATACAGATCATCCTTTGGATTGTTGATAGCGGGTGTTCCCGACACATGACAGGCAACCTTAAACTGTTATCAAACTTTGTTGCAAAGTTCATTGGCACTGTCAGATTCGGGAATGATCACTTCGCAGCTATCATGGGCTACGGAGATTACATCAATGGCAACATCGAAATTAGCAGGGTTTATTATGTGGAAGGCCTCGGTCACAATCTCTTTTCTGTTGGTCAATTCTGTGATGGAGATTTGGAAGTTGCATTTAGGGAGAAAACTTGTTTCATTCGTGATCTACAAGGAAATGATCTTATGTCTGGCACCCGCAATTCTAGTCTCTATACAATCTCAATACAAGACATGATTGCTTCATCTCCCATCTGTCTACTCTCAAAGGCTACATCTACAAAATATTGGCTATGGCACCGTCGTCTCTCACATCTAAACTTTCAAACCATAACCAACCTATGTTCAACTTGTGAACAAGGGAAAAGCACTCGTGCTCATTTTCCTTCAAAGGTGGAACACTGCACTCAGCATGTGCTTCATTTTCTTCACATGGATTTGTGTGGCCCGATGCGCGTGCAGACGGTTAATGGTAAACGCTACATCTTGGTAATTGTTGATGACTACTCAAGATGGACTTGGGTTTATTTTCTTCGAAGTAAAGATCAAGCTCCACAAATGATCATCACCTTTCTCACAAAAATTCAAATTCAGCTCCGCAACACCGTCAGACTAATTCGAACAGACAAAGGAACTGAATTTGTGAATCAAACTCTTCGTGAATATTATGAGAAAGTGGGAATTGAGCATCAAACATCCATTGCACGTACCCCAGAACAAAACGGAGTTGTTGAAAGACGAAACCGTACGTTAGTGGAAGCTGCCAGAACGATGTTAATCAATGCTAAACTTCCAGATTACTTGTGGGCTGAAGCTGTCTCAACTGCATTCTACACTCAGAACCGTTCAATGATTACAAAACCTTACAACAAAACACCTTTTGAGCTTATCCACAACATAAAACCGAATCTCAAACACTTTCATGTATTTGGATCCCTTTGCTATCCGAATAATGATCGTGATGACTTTGGTAAGCTCAAAGCCAAAGCTGACATTGGAGTCTTTATTGGATATTGTGAGAATTCTAAAGGTTACCGGATCTGGAATCGTCATACAAAGCAAGTTATGGAAACGATTCATGCACATTTCGATGAGCTTACTAAAATGGCTTCTGAGCATAACAGCTTGGAACCCGGTCATAACCGTTTAAACTTCCCTCAAACCCTATCATCAGCTGAAACAAGCCCCCATCTTACTCGTCAACAAATGGAAAGGCTATTTGCTCCTCTGTTCAGTGACGATATTGATGAACGTGCTCCAGGCGTATCCGCTGTTTTTGCTGCTCAACCTGATCATATTCCATTACCTGATACACCTGCTACAACAACTACTGTTGAAGAAGCACCACCAGTTGACTCTACAACAATTGAACAAACTGCTTCCAACAACGCTAAACCAGCTGATGACGTTCTGAACAATCAAGTACCCCCACCTGCAGATTTTGATCCAAATGCGTTCTTCAACCCGTTTGCTAATGAAACTGATGCACCTGATGTTGCGGAATCATCTACAAGCCATTTGAATCCTCAAAATCTGCACAATGTATATCAACATCAACCTTTCACTCATCGTTGGACAAAAGACCATCCTCTTGAGAATATTATTGGCAACCCGAATCAACCAGTCGTAACGAGACAACGTCTTCACACAGACGGTGAACATTGCATTTATGCACTCACTGTCTGCCAATCTGAACCTAAAAACATTAAAGACGCAATGACAAAAGACAACTGGATTGAATCCATGCAAGAAGAACTCAATCAGTTTAAACGTCTTGAAGTATGGGAATTGGTTGAAAGACCAACAGGGATCTTCGTCATTGGTCTGAAGTGGATTTGGAAAAACAAATTGGATGCTGACGGGAATGTAATCAGAAATAAGTCACGTCTGGTAGCTAAGGGTTATCGACAGGAAGAGGGTATTGACTTTGAAGAATCATTTGCTCCGGTTGCTCGTCTTGAGGCTGTTCGGATATTTCTGGCATTCGCGGCTCATCTTAACATCACGGTCTTTCAAATGGATGTCAAAACTGCTTTTCTAAATGGTAAACTGAAAGAAACGGTCTACGTCAGCCAGCCAGAAGGATTCGTTGATCCACAGTTCCCGAACCATGTTTACAAACTGAACAAAGCTCTCTACGGACTCAAACAGGCTCCTCGGGCGTGGTACGATAAGTTATCATCTTTCCTAATTGCCAATAATTTCACCAAAGGTTCTGTCGACCCTACACTTTTCATACAATATCACGGGGAACATATTCTAATCGTTCAAATTTATGTGGATGACATCATTTTTGGGTCAACACATTTAAAATATGATAAGGTTTTAAAAGGTACCATTTTGAGGGGTCGTTTTAGTCCTTATTTGATCACTTTTGTATCCGTTATTGCTTAATATCGTTCCTTTTCACTTTTTAGGTCTCTTGAAGGCAAAATGCTGGAATGGCACTTATTTGGACGAAAAGGCGCGAATATATGAAGAAAATGGCCAAAGTCAAAATCGAGACACTCACAGCTGCTGAAAATAGAAGGAGACGGCGTCAGGTGCTAATTGCGATGCCGTCCGAGGATTTTTGTGACGGTTCAGAACCCAAAACTCCTATTTTCAAGTGACGACGTCAGAGACTGAAGGCGACGGCGTCACAACCTTAAGGTGACGCCGTCACAAGCTGATCAAGTCACAACATGCGCGCGAAGTAGTTGATATTGTTTTGGCCATAACTTTTGCATACGAACTCGGATTTAGGTGATTCAAAAACCCACGCGACCGGAACGAGAAAATCTACAATTTGCTGAAAAAATGGTCGTGACGCCGTCACTCTATAAGTGTGACGCCATCGCTCTTTTCCGACAGAAAATCTACCTATAAATATAACATTATAACTTCACTTTTTGCAAGCCCAAAACCCTAAGTCCGATTCTAGGGTTTAGGTAGGTGTTTTTCCAGCAACTTAAAGGGTTCCAAACACTCTATAAACATTGTTTTTTGGTTTGTTTGTTAATCCAATCCTATGGTATGTCTTCAATTATCTTAATTGTTGCTTGCTCTTCATTAATTATGCTTGGCTAATTCATCTAGTGTCTGCTTATGATTGTGTGAAACTTGTATACAATTAATTAGATCTTATTGATTTCTTAGTGATGCTTGTGTCTATCTTCATCATTAGGGTGTGACAACTTCAATAAGTCTAATTGGTTTAGTTTATAATTCTTGCATCCTACTGTCTCTTGTTTGATTGGTTGATTCTTATCTTAGTTGACTAATGATCTATTAGTGCGTTAGATCATTCGTTGTGTACTTAATGCTTGATTCATCTTTGTGAACCTTAGACTATAAATTACCTGAGTAGTTGTAGGCTAAACCATCCAAAGATCGCCTTAGAGTAGGAGTTTATAAATCACTTGTGGGTTTGTAGACAAGACCCTTTGGTAAATTCAAAGAGTTAGGGAGAAACGCATACCCTACAACCTTAGACACACAACGCAACTAGGAATAAGGACGTGACAATTCAACCATCAATAGGACGTGACAATTCAGTAGGTAGAATTGGATAGCTAGCAAGGAGTAATACATCATAAGTAGATACGCTTCACGTTACTGGTAGATCCCTTAGTTAGTTAGTATCTTTTGGAATAGTTGACTAGCAACTAATTCCACCCTCCCCTCCAAACCCCGAGATTTGTACCTTTCCATTCCATAAAATATAAAAATACAAAAAAATAATCATCCCTCACCTTTAGACTTAAATCGATATACACTTCAGCCTAACGACACTATTCCCCTAGAGAACGATATCAATACCCATGGCTTACCCTAATTACTACACTACAACGATTAGGTTCACTGCCTAGGGTGTTATAAAACTTGCTCGAAGAAAAGGAAGTTCCTTTGACCCCGAACGACGCGTGTAGCGTTATCAAGTTTTTGGCGCCGCTGCCGGGGAATAGTTATTGTTTAGGCTTGATTTCTATCTCGTTTAGGTCTACTCACAAGATTCCTATCAAGTGAGATTTTTTTTTCTTTTTATTAGCTTCCTCGTAGTCTATCCCCCTTCTTTGTGCCTTTGTTCGTAAAACTTTTCCATTGACTCTTCCGTTCACCATTATGGAGAACGCGAATCCACTATATCCGCGATTAGGTTTTTTCATAAGAAATTATGATATTACCAAAGCGGATTATTCAAGATGGTGGGAAGAAAGTAACCAAGTCCATAAACCTTTTGAGGATTTCACCATTCCATCAAGCCCACAAAATACCTCATCTAGTGAAACCTATGCTTCGTTTGATCCTTCACCTAGGATAGACTTTCGTGAACAACCTCCGTGTTTAGAAACTATTTTTAGTGAGGCCCTTAGGAGAACCGACCAAATTTATGAAAAGTTTATGGTAAGCAACCAAGCATTAAACCATAAGTTGGATCAATTACTAGAGTTGGTTTCATCACGACCTAAGGAAATAATACATGACGAGCATATAGATGATGTAGATGTGATTGAGGATAAAGTGATAAGTCTAGACCCACAAGGTATCCCACAAGTCCCACCATCATTTAAGGCATACACACCGCACGTGACTTACCCGGAAGTAGTAGGAGAGACTTTAGGAATCCCAATGGAGGTAGAACATTTGAACCAAACGCAACTAGAGAATATAGGTTTGAATACTTGTAGTCTCAGTCTTATTCTTAGTTCTAGGGAATTTCCTAGTGTTGATGAGCCGGAACCTCAATCTTTATCCTTAAATAAACGAGGAATCGACCCACCCATCAACCAATTTAGTCCGGGTAGTTTTAGGATGAAGGAAGCCATTCACACACCCCCTTCACCTCACGTGGCATATTTCCACCCTAAGGGTGTGTATCACTACTATCACCCGCACTTGAACTTAAGTGTAGGGAAAACTTCCCCTTTATCTGTTAAATAAGGGTAGAGTCAGGCTCGTGACTCGAACAAAAACAAGCGCTTCTTGGGAGGCAACCCATGTATATTTGTTTTTATTTTTATTTGTGTGTCGTATATCTTTTATTGATTGTTTATTCTCATGTTTGAATTTGTAAAAATGCTTTATTTTGTTTTTAACCTCGTCTTAATTGCATATAAAGGTATTTTACATAAGGGATAAGTGTAGGGAGGATTACACACGTTTTCAAAAGAAACGTAAACATGAGAATAACAATTAAATAAAAGATATATATGTTTGTTTGTTCGAGTCAAATGCTTGTATCGAGTCATAATGGATGTTTTTGCAGAAATTTTTCCAGATTCTAAAGATGTAAATTTTCCACAATTGTTTTTCAGAAAATCGTAGAACAGTTTTTGTCAGGATAACCTGACGGCGTCAGGATTGCAACCTGACGGCGTCAGGAAGGAGCAGAAACAACTGATTACTTTTTCTCGTTTTCTGTGCTACTTATAAATTTTTTGGAATTTTCCAGATCTTAATTTTCTAGAAAATCTGCAAACATCCATTCCACAAGCATTATATCTTATCTAAGTCTGGAATTACATCTTGTTGTGATTTTTCTTTGTTCGGTTTGATGCGTTGGGTTGTTTGTTTTCTTCAAGTGTGCAGGTTTTATTTAACAAGAAGAAGATACATAAGTTTGGAAGGAGCTTTTCACGCATACATTCTTCTTGGAAAGGATTTAACCACTACTTCACACACGGATCCTACCGAGCTAATCAGGGGAGTATTAGTTTCTTTCGTTTTTAAGTACCTTCCATTATCATAACTTTGATACTTTCGGGGAACATTGGGGACAATGTTCAGTTTAAGTGTAGGGAGGGAAAATAAAACGGGAACTTTGAAACTATGCTTATCCTTGACTATTTGCTTTGTCCAATTGTGATTGTGTAATAAACCATGAGAAAATATCGGTTAGGGCAATTTTGGCACCAAATTTAAAATTTTTCATGACATATAGGAGTGGGCCATTAGTCTTAACAAAAGCGTCTCACGGATAGGAAGTTATATGACTAGCACAAAACCCTTTACCACCCAAATTCCACCCAAAATGTGAGGATCGCCCTTAGATTAGTAGGAATTAAAGCATTCATCTTTAATGCTTAGAGTGTGAACCGGTAGTATATTAGATTCTAGAACTTGTTTTGTGATGCATTCCGAGATCGCAAGTGAGGCTACACTTGTGTAGTTAGGAATAACTAAATGATAAGAGGCATTAGGATAAACCATTGTTTGATACCTGTAATATAATTACTTCTTCCACATCGGTTGAGTAATTCCCCCACACCCTTTGCGTTGTACTCATCTTTAGTACACGATACCCCTAGTTAACCCCTCAGAGCCTATCCTTTTCGCGGTTCTCGTGATGTTTCGGTTTTTCCGGAATATCAATGAAGAGCATTGTTTACACCCCACCCCCAAATATACACCCAAATCGCCTTAGCCTACCCCTTATGCACTCACTTTTAGTGCAATTATTTGTTATCACCTTAAACCCTTAGTTCAATTATCTAGTTGCTTGCATAAGTTGCTAAGTCGAGTCATATCCTTTGTATACAGTTTTGGGATGATTGGGATTCATGGGAAAAGTTAAAGTTTATGAAATGACGGGAAGGGAACGTTAAAAATTCAAATTCCCTTTGTTTGCATAATAATGTACCCCAAGTGTTTTGATCTTTTCAAATCGGGTCAAATTAGTGTTAGAGTAATAAAAACTCAAGTGTAGGGATGTGCCTATAAATCCCTAGTATTTTGATGTTATCGTAGAGGATGGTAG
>BPTQ01000007.1:281839928-281864564 GCA_019973895.1 Chrysanthemum seticuspe
AAAAAAAAAAAAAAAAAACATTACAATACGAAATTCAAATAAGCACTAGAATACTTAAACTAATAATCTAAATTGTAACGTTCTTTGATTGCTGCCTTAACTTTCTCCAACTCTTCTAGTTGGCGGCCGGTCAAATTTGGGTCGATTGGGGTGTTGTAGAAGATGATGTCGGACTCCCGTTTTGATGTCCTCATGAGCTCAAGTTTTGCCTGTTTTATCTCGAGCTCTTTTTCCCTCAACCGTAACCAAATATCTTCTAAACCCTGCTTATTCTTATCTTTATCCTCTTTTGACGGCTTCTTGGTCCTTAAGAAATTTTTGGCCAACGATTGCATAAATGAGTCTGATGGAACATCACCATCACGAGAGGAGGAGGATGCTTTCTTCCTTCCTTTGTCACGACCAGCCGGTCGTGATTCTCTAGTCGCTTCCTCAGCAGAATCATCAACGTCATAGACATCGAAAGGATCACGAGCTGCCGTTGAACCAGAGATAGTGGTAGAACCCTTTGTTTTCTTCCGACTATTTGTTGATAAAGCAGCATGACCCTTTAACACCTCGTAGCACTCCTCTAAAGTGAAATCATGACCGTACGTCATACGGTATTCTTTAAGAGCTTTTGAGGTGTCGTCGATATCATTCTCACCGCTTCCTTGGGTGTTCTTGATATTCTCCATGATAGCACAATAATTTCCAACCCTGTTACGAATCCTGCTCTTCCATTTGGTATTGATAGAGTTATATGTTCGGTTTTTGCCTGTTTCTTTGTTAAAGTACTCGATCACTTGCTCCCAAAACTTGAAGCGGTTCTGGGCGTTTCCTCTCGCCGCATTTTCCGACACATAGACCCAAGCTTTACAAAGCACCACCTCTTCCTCCTTTGTCCATGGATCTGCTGGCTTCTTGGCTTTCCCCTTGCTTGTTTCCGGCTTCTTGCCTTTGTCCTTGGCCTTTGAAGCACGTCTAGATGGCTGCTTTGGTTTGATGGGGGACATCTCTTCAGTGGAAGCGGTTTTCTCATCATCAGAATCACCAACGGGAATGGAACCATGGAACGAACCGTGGTGCGAACCGTGACCCGAACCTTGTCCCATCGAAGCATCTTGACTTGGGTAGTTTTGTGTCGGATACTCCGGCATCCAATCTTCCAAATTCATGTCTAGATTAGTGCTTCGAATCGGGGAATAAGGTTGATACGGTTGAGAAGGATAAATGAAGTCCATGTTTGGATGGTAACCAGACCCACTAGGTTCTTGCCGGTAATCTTGGTAAGAACGTTGCGGTGGGACAAAAGGACGGTTAAGATAAAACGCGTTTTGGTTTTGATTTGGTTGGGGTAGTTGTGATTGATAATCAAAACTTTGCGGACGAAAGCGAATAGGAGGCCGGTTTTGTTGTGGTGATATGTCGGTTAACTCGAAGTTGTTTTCCGGCGAGAAATTTAGATCCGGGGCATTTTGGGGTAGTCGTGATCGTCGGGTTTTTGATTGTGGGGTATTTTTCTTTGACATTTTGAATTGGATAAGAATTAGATTGAGTTGAATGTAGATGAAAATGGTAAGTTGTGAATTGTGTTTGAGGTGAAGTGGGTATTTATAGAGTGGTAAAATAGGTTTGAATTTTTTTTTTTTTTTGTATGACCAAACGGTCGATTTTTAATTTTTGTATTTAATGTGCATGTTTACGTTGAAATGGAAGCAAAAGGTAGCGCCAACATCGAGTGAGAAACCAACCGATGTTCGGTTTTTTGGGACCACGCCCGATGTGGCAACCGGCCACCACATCCATGACAACCGATGTCCAAATCGGTCGACCCTCGAAATTTTTCTTGGCCAACCGATGTTACTCGATCGAATGCGACAAGCCTTACATCTCACATGATTTCAGTATGTAATACTAAATCACAAGCTGAGGAACAGGCTGGAGCTCCAGCTGGACAAAAGAAAATGAGTCTCAAAAAGAGAACCACACCATCCTCTTCACTCAGCGAAGAAAGTACATTCATTGGTCCTCTCACAAGAGAGGCCACTGAAGATACTGGCGTACAAGTTCCTGACCCGAATGTAAACATTTAGGAACCGATGGAATCTGAAAGAGAGGATCTTCATAAAGAGGCCCTGGACTCTCTCTTAAGTCAGACATTCATGAACAATCAAAGATTAAGTGGGCACACGAAGATCAACCACTGGACATCTCGAGTGAGGAAGAACAACCAAATGCATCAGTCTCCTTAGTAGACATCTCAGCAGCTGCAACACCAATATCTTCTAAAACACACAAATACAACCACTCAAAAAACAAGTCACTAGGCTAAAGAAAAAGAAGGAAATTGTTCAACATGAACTTAAATTCTTCAAGGCTTAGCCCACATATCCAAACATTCAGGAGTTGACTTCTTTGCTAGTTGAAGCTCTCAAACCTGAACTGAACAAACTGCTGAGAGTAGACACCATATCTTATTTTCTTCCAGCATAACTGAAAGGGCTACCTTCTGACGTTCACAAGAATATGCTGGATCTAGAGACTTTGATCAAGGGAATGGAGGTTGAACCCCGTTGAGTTCAAAGCTCTACCTGAACAAATTTAGTCCATGACCTCCTCCATCAAAACTCTCACCACCAGAATTAAAGCTCTTGAAGAGGAACAACTTGTCCTCTTTAGTCCCTGTTGGGCTCCTTGCATTCCCTTCCTCCGTTTCCACTGCTCTTAAGACCACGGTAAAAACCAGTCTTGTGCAATAGGTACCTATTGCACTTAATTCTGTTGCAGCTTCCATTGACAACTTTCTGAACGCAGTCAAATCCCTAGCCTCTTTAAGGTCAGTAGCAGTTCCAGCTACCACTGCTCCTGCTAAGGGGGAGATGGTTACAATAGAGGCTACAAAGTCTGGTAGTCAACCTACAATAACTAAATTACTTCAGAAACATTCACAAAAGCTAACTTCTGCAGAAGCTGAAAAACAAAAAAAGGTAGAGAAAAAGGCAGATGAGGAAAAGAGAATACAAGAACAAAAGCTAAAATCTGAAGCTGAGCATGCAAAGAAACGTAAGCTGCAAGATGAATTCCTTCAAAGTATTGATGCTGAAATAATTCATCATTACAGAGAAAGAAAAGCAACTTATGACATCTACATCAATGAAACTTAGAACATAAATGAACCTGGCAAAATCATCAAGTTTCAAATCTTAATCATCAAGCCACTCAAAGTAAAAATCTTCAGGAATGACGGAACTAATGAAGAATTCCCTGAATTCAAACTCTCATATTTAGACTGACTGAATAGCTTAAGATGAAGGAATGGATTGAACAATATGAGGGTAAAAGGTGGGGCAAAATTGCTAACGCAGTACAAGCAAAAGTTGATGAAATTATGAACATTACAACTTCTTTGAAGATAAATCCAAGTATACCTTTGGAAGACCAAGATCACATCAAATATCTGAGGCATATAATAAAGAAAAAAAAAAGTGTTGAAAAACAACGATCCTCCCAAAGCTGAAAAATAATGATGAAGGAATTCGTTTGATTTATTTTTGTTGTAACTTGTAATATAGTACTAAATCAAATGAACATTTTATCTACCTTTACTTCCTTCATTTACATTTTATTAAGTAAGAAAAAGTTGTGTGCTCACTTACATCTAATAATTTAGGCTATTTGTATATCCAAATAGGGAAGATTGTTGGGTCAGTTCAGTGCCCACTTCCCCTGGACTAGAATTTGAATGGAAAATATCTAAATACGTGATACTGAAGACAACTTCAGTATGCAAAGCTGAAGACACATTCATCTCAACAAAGTTGAAGGTACATTCAGCTCACAAAACAACACAAAGCTGAAGACACATTCAGCTCAAACACTGACGCTAAATTTAGTGCACAAAGTTGAAGACACATTCAGCTCAGACAACCTACAAAGCCGAAGACACATCCAGCTCACCCCTACACCTGGCCATAGTTGATTTGAAGAATGAAGTTCAACCTCGAGTTCTTTAGAGTCCTTAAAGACACATACAAATTATTCACTTCAGATTTACTGATGCGGATGAGTAACTGATGACCAAGTCCAAATGAAAAAGTTCAGTTCAGCAAGGGTGGTAATACATTATTGAATGATGGTGATCTCCTCTGCTCAAAGATGCTGAGAAAAAGGTCTCCTAGCATCTATAAGGTTTCAAATGCCGGGAAAAAAAAATACTTTATAAAAAGTAAAATCTACTTGGGAATGACAAACTGTCATAGTTGGTATAAAAATACAAACAATGTATACAATTGTTCCCTAAAGTAGATGTAAACTTGTACTAGTTTATAACATCCGTTGGATGATAAACACGTATACTACAAGACCCCTTAAAAACCTAATTCTTCTTTATAAAATGGAATGAATGTAAAGGAGTAAGGTATCTCTTGTAATAGACAACAAAGTCTTCAAGAAGATCATTACTCCTTGAACCTAACTAGGCCGTTGAACATTCAACGAGTAAGTATAGTTGGTACTTAATCTTTCAGCACGGGTTGATAGTTTAAGTTTGAGATGAGATCACATACACATTGTCATTCAACTAGGTTTCCTATTCCGCAAGCAAACCTTATCAATTCTTTGATTCTTATCAATAAAGAATTTATAAGTTGAAAAGTAACTATGTGTCTCGTATTATAAATTGCTTTACTTATTCCTATATTAAACTGTTTATATACGATATATTGTTTGCACGGAACGTAGTTTAATTTAAAGAACAAGTTATAACACGTTAAAAGGGTTCAAGCATTGTAAATATTGTGTACTCATGTATTTCATTAATGAATTTTCTTTACTATATAGACGTTTTGTTTTAAACCCTAATTTTGCTTTGTTTTTGGTGGTGTTGTTACGAGCACGATGCGTGCAAAATCATCAATTAGGCCATTTAATTTACGATTGTTTTTTAGTTTCATTCTAGATGTTCATAATTTTAATAATGTATTTAATGCTATTATCAATTACTTATAAGAAGTCCACTCAATGACAGGTGGTCTCGAATCAAGTAAGTTTCACTTACACGGGAGAACAAGGTACTTGCCACATTGACAAACATACCATTTTCAAAGAATTGTAGCTAAATTTAGTTTTTTCAGTTATTACGATGATGTTATCTTATGCACAATGAATGGATTGCAATTGAAACTTTTGTATGTATTCGTGATATATTTTTGTTGGTTCGAAGGGAATATGCCACTATAAATGTATGAAAAAAGAAAATTTGCCACCTAAATTTTAAAGAGATCATATTTGGATAGATTATATGGGAACCAAATTGTTAAAAGTTTACAATGCTATGTAGTCCTAACAAGTGCATTATATGTGTGAACAACTGTTGTATTATTCTTTTTTGACTATTCTGCACATGTTTAACTAAGTTGTGTACAATTTATTTACTGGTCAAATTTCAGTGGTTAATCAAGATGTTATAAGTTAAAATCGGGCCTGACATCTATATGGTTAATTTATGAATTCTTAATCACATAGAAGATATAATAATCTATTAGACCACAACTTTTGAATGGTATGTTATAGCCTTATGTGAAAAGAAGTTGGCTTAAAACCGAATGGGCCAGGTTTTTAGGTCTATGGATTTTGAGCCTATATGTCATTGGTCGGGTCAAGCTCAGTTACCTTACTTAGTTAGATCCATATCTACGTTGATGTTTTCATACTTTCAGGTTAGTGCTGAAAATTGCTTGTTCATTTATGTTACTTTGTAACATTGGTCAAACTGCCGGTTTGTGCAATAGAACAAGATTTAAGGGTTCCAAGACTTAACGGGCGTGTTATTGAGGCTGATATATAACATGAACAAATATAGGTAACTGAAAACCATTTTATGCGTGTTTTTCATTGACAATTCAATAAGAGTCTAGGACAATCTCTATCCATTGTTGTAATTTTCTTTGCATTAACTTTATTCGCATGAACAACCTGACGTTGGAGTTTGTTATATTAAAAGTCGCAAATGATTGAAGGTGTTAATCTACGATGATGAAGACTGTAAAGTGTCAAACGCTAAAAGTTATTTATCATGGTGTTAGTTATCTATATCTATACTACTTATAATACACAAAGCACTCTTTCTCTTCATTAAATTTCAGACTTTTCAGACTTGTAAGTGGTTAAGCATGATGTACAAGACATTAAAGCCTAAAAATTCAGACTTGTTAAATATAGAAATAGAAATAGAAACAACATTAATAACACCAAAACTCGAAACAGAAAGAAAAAAAAAAAGAACAAAACACACCAGTCTTTTCAGAAAGATACTCACAAACTTGTTTTTTAAACAAAAGAAAAACATATTCATCACAGATCTTTAAACTAAAGAAAAAGATACTCATCACAGATCTTTTAGAAGATACACCTCTTTTGACTATCCGAAATTAAAAGGCAAGAACAAAACACGATGGTTTCATTCATACTCACTTTCGTTCAAACAAACACAAAAACAAACCTACCTGAGACCCGGTTAAAGATCTTTAAGCCCTCTTCTCAGAAAGATACCAAAGTTAGTTTGGTTTAGTGCTCGGTTATTTTAGGTAGAAAGAACTAAAAAGGGTGGTGATTTTTCATGGGCTTGATATCAGCTACTAAGGGTTGTAGTGTTGTGTTTGGGTTCGGTAAAGATCAAAGAAAAGAAAAAGTAAAGGACGAAGTGTATTTATTTATGCGTTATGAAGTTGCGGTTGAAGTTGGTTTTTGCAAATGAAAAAGAGAGGATAAGTTTAGTGGCTGCGTATTTTTTAGTGTGAGAGTGATTAGGGTTAAGAAAGTAGGATAGTGTTAGTTTGTATTATAAGTGGTTCATAGTTGGACTTATTGTTGGGCTGCCCGAATTTAATACCAAATTGGGCCTTTTGGATCTGAAAATTTGAAATTAGGCGTGATATATAAATAGTAGACAATGCTTTCTCATATCTATACTATACTATATTATCTAATATTCTAATCTAATCTATCTTATAAAGCACATTGAAATTTATTTCTCCGAAAACGAATCAAAGGGGACCCGTTGGAACCGATACAAACGGGTGAATCATGCCTCATCAGAATTTATTTATTCGATTAATTGTCACAGGGTACCCGCCGCCGCAACGCGCGGGTACCCTGCTAGTTATTGATTTATACATATGCCAATTCCTTTAGATAGTATAGCTCAACTTGACAAGTTCTAAAAAAAAAGATAGTAATAGCTCAACTTGATAAGTTCATATAAAAAAAAAAAAAAAAAAAATGAGCTTGTGATCTTTTAAAAAGTTTTATAAGCTCATAAGTCTATTTAATATATAAGGTAAGACAAACACCGGATATGTCTTATGAATGTTTTATTTTAACCGAGTAATACACATATGTTTGTAATAGAAAGTTGGCTTATGATATTTTATAAAGTTACATAAGCTCATAGGTTTGCTTAATTATGTAAAATAAACACCTGTATATGTCTGGTGAATATTTTATTTTAATCAAGTAATGGATATGTATGTTGTACTTTTCAAGTTATCTTTAATTATAGCTTCTTATGAGAAAATTATCAAAAAAAAAAAAAAAAAAAAAAAAAAAACACCTAGTCCAAGACATGGACACTTTTTGCATTTTTTTTCTATTTTGGTCATACTCAACTCTTCAACTCTACCCATATAATGACACGTGTCCATTGCAAGTACAAGGTTAGGTGGAGTTAATTTTTTTTGTTTTATGATGAAAGTACTACTACACCCTCATGTTTCGTAGAGATACTTTATACATTTATACTTGTACATCACATACACTGATCTCCACCACCACTCTCCCACCTACCAATATCTCCACCACCAATCTCCCACCTACCAACCTCCGCACTCCCCACCTACTTCATTTCTATTTCATCATAAACACAAAACTAATAGCTTTTACCCTATCTTTATTCTCTCATATCACCCACCACCATCATCACCTCCCAGCGCTACCATCAACATAAAAAGACACCACCAGATCCGGCCAAGACCATTTTTAAATGACACCACAAGATCCGGCCAACACCCATCATCAAAGATCTTTAAAGATCCGGCCTGATCCGGCCACCAGAGCAGATCTGATTATATCCGGCCACCAAATCCGATACGGCCAGCAGATTCGGTCACCATTCAGTCCACTAAATCTAAAACATGTTAGTTGATTTTGAAACCTCTAAAAATCATAAATGTTAGTTGATATATCATATCAGAAACCGTAGCTTCGGGTTGTCACCAAATTTATCGTTTCTGATTTATCGTCACCTGGTTTATCATTTCTGTTGTTAGTTGATCATTTGTGATTTGAGTCGTCACCAGATTTATCTTCGCCGGAATCTGATGTTAGTTTATTGCCGCCAATGCTCGTTAGTTGATCATTTCTGATGTTAGTCGCTTGTCGCCGCCTTCTCCTCGTCGTCGGTATCTGCAGCTGCTGTCGCCGGTAAAGTGTAGATTTTTTAGAGCTTGTTGTGTAAATGTTTTGTAAGTTTATGTAAAGTTTGTATAAATCAAGTTATAAAGTTTATATAAATTCGTGTATATTGTTGTTACAAAGTTTATGTTAAATCTGTGATAAAGTTTGTGTGTTTTTTTTTTTTATCTAAATCTGTTTGTTGATCATTTTTGTTATATTGTTAGTATATTGTAGGTAAATGTTGTCATGAGGTGGTTGTGTGTGGTCGTTAGGAGGTGGTGGATGGTGGTAGGTGGAGGTGGTAACATTAAAGATCTGTAGTGGGGTGCAACAATTGTTGTCGAGCAGTTGAACAATGGTGGTTGAACATTTGAGCAGTGGTGGTCGAGCAATTGAGCAATTGTAGTCGAGTTGTTGAGCAGTTGTGGTGGTGTTGATGATGGACTGGTGAAGTGGTGAGATAGGTAGGTGGAGCTAAATGGGGGTGGGTAAGGTAGGTGGGTAAGTGTGGGTAATTAATAAAAGCAGAGATAATAAGTGTGTTTTTATAATTTCATAACAAGACAATAAAATATCTCACATAACTCTTATACTTGCAAGGAACACATGTCACAAAAGGAATGGAGTTAAGAGGTTAAGCAGTTGAGCATGATAAAAATAAGCAAAAAAATGACTATGTTTTGGACTAAGAGGGTTTTTTTAGCTTACTTTGGTAATTTGCTCTTTTTTTATTGTAACCCGCGAAACCCGCAAGTATATAGTTTAGTTTTGAATGTATATATATATGGTAATGACTTAATGATAAACTTTACCTCCTTACACATGCATGAACACAAACACAATTTATAATTATATAGAATGCAATCATTTCTTGTTTTCACATGATATGTAAATTTTGCACATACATGAACACTTCAGCAAATGCATAACCACCCAAAACACGATAATTCTCTCATTTCCACATTAGGAATAATTCCTCTTTCTTATATTGGTATAACGCAATTCGAACTTTAGTCATGGTAACCCGGCCCATACAATGGACCGATTAGTAACGGCTAATGAAGAAATATTACTCTTAAAAATCAAATCCACAAGCATGTATATTGACGCGTAAAGTGGTATGCTCATTATTAAAGCCACAAGTGAGAGGTTGCATGTTGCTTTCATGGGGGCATACTATTTGATGATACAAGGAGCAAGGGCGTAGCCCGGTTAAAGAGGGTCGCTCATGTTTAACGTAAGAATTGATGATAGATTTCGTTTTAAAAATTCATCTATAATGTTGTTTTTTAATGTTTAAGTTATTCATATATGAATTTTATAGACATATTTATAAAATAAGGGATTGAATGTAAAAAAAAATTAGTATAAAAACGGCTAATAATCTAAATAATTAATAAATAAAATGAGTTGATTAGAGATGTCTCATCACCTACTAATTTGTAATCACCCTGCTAGATCCGTCTTTTATAAGAAGCCACAAATCCGTACCAGTGTATTGCGACTTTTTTGTTGCTTATTATACCCCACTACTTTTGGATTATATTTGGATTAAAAGAATTATTATCGTTGCATAAAGTTGACATTTATGTACCTATGTGTACCTGAATAGGGTAGATCAAATGCGTATCTTCATGACGGATATCTTGTAAAATGTACGTATTTCCTTGGATAAAATACTAGAAACCTTGTTGTAGTTAGTAGTTTAGTACCATATTTATTATAGTAGTCGATATAGATAAGTTAGACTTGGTCCCTGTGTCGTGTCACTGCCAACTCTTATTATACGAATTGAATTGGCTACCAAACTAAAATACAAATGAATAAATGATACAATTTTTTTACCCAATCAAAGATATTTTTCGAGTTAGGAACTTCATTATTTGCATTTTTCTGCTAAGAATCATTTAGACATCATGTCATAAGTAGAAGAATTTTGTTGTTTTGCTTCAACTATAAATAGTCAAACAAAGCCTTAAATTTTGTTGTATTGGGTAGCGTCGTGGGCTCTAGTGTTTTTGTCTTATGAGATGTTACGTTTCGAGTGGTGTTTAGTTTTTATTAAAGAATAAGGTCTAGCTCAATTGTACGAGCTTAGACCATTAGTATTTGCTATATACTCTATAGTTCTCATTTTAGTTTCAAGGGTTTTTGATTGTGTATCTGTTATTCGTTGTGTATTATTTGGGGCATATAGTGTGGTTTTTAGTTGTTGGGGCGTTCTCTTATGTTGCATTACGTCATGTGTTTGGTGTTATTATATAAAATTTATGTTAGTCGCTTTAAGAGTTTTATGGTAATTTATAGTGGCTTGAAGTTCAATTTAGTTATAATAATAAGGGTTTTGCTACAATAACCCAATTAGTGTTATTTAAGCTTATCTTAAATAACAGTGTTTCCAAATATAAATTCATAATTTCTATAAATACATAATTTCAATACATATAATTAAGGTATGTGAGTTTTAATAAAATATGTATTAATATCAAATGAATTCATGTTTGAAAACATTGTTAATTAAAATAAGTTTAAACAATACCCATCGAGTTTTTTTTAAAAACCCTAATAATATATGCAGAACCACTATTTTGTACAGAACTTTACAGAACCACTTTGGACCAATGATAAATTAGTATTATTAAATCTTTTTATTTAATTCAAAAGGGCATAATGGTAAAATACATTTTTTATTTTTATTTTTTGAATTTTTTAAATAAAAAACGTTTTTTGAGTCCCTTGATTTTCGGATTTTTTTTTCTTTTTTTTTTTTTACAAAATTGAGGTGCATGTGTGTTTTATTTTAAATATTGTAAATTTACATATGTTTTTTTAAGTACACTTGTTCAAACATTAAACTTTTTTTTTGCTTAAAATGGTAATTACACATATTTTTTAGTGTACATTCTTTAATCTTCGAAATTTATAACTAAAAACATAAACATATGCATATAACCTCTAAATTCATAACCAAACAAAAAGATAAATAGTATACACAAAATTTGATATTAAATTAAATACAATTCGAATACAAATGTATCTTGGTAATATAGATGTTCACGTCATTCAAAAACATGTGTGCACTCTTTCAAAAAGATAGGTGTACTCTTCTAAAAACATGTATGCACTCTTCTAAAAACATATGTGCACGCTTTCGTATCTCATTCTACACTTGTGTCTTGACATCTTTATCATGCTCAAATTGATCGTGTGCCTGAATTCACAAAATGAGATTCCAATTTGTCATTTATAACATAATGATAGCAATCCTAGATAACTTTATTTCATATTACTCTTATCACATAAGCAGTAACAACTAAAGAATGTGCTATATGTGCACTTACATTTTCCCATCAAATATGAAACTGAGGTAGTCTTACCGGCTTCACTAAATACATGAACCAAAGCTTCATATGTTTCAGATTTAACGATCATATCATTAATAGAGTATAATGAAAGTCTTGCGCACCAAATAATCATCAAAAAACAATCTTTTCACTACCGACTTATCACTGAATTAACAATTTAGCACATATGCACAATTAAAAACATATATGCACACATCTTTCTTTACTTCTATACGAACAGTAAAAACACACATGCGCGCCTTTTTTCATTGGTTTTGAACAAAATAACAAACACATATGCACGATCTAAAAAAGAACATCATCACTTTCACTGTCGCTAATCCAAGAGACCGAACGAGTATGCATCGCACACAAATCTTAAAAGATAATTTACAAACAAAGAAAAGCCACGAGTTATATAAAACTAATCACTAATACTTGTAAGTAACTCAACTATGTTTTCCCAAGATTTGAACTATCGTCACACTACTAAAAATAATCGATAGCGCTCATCAATATCCCACTCTTAACTGCTAATAAACCAACTAAATCATACTCAAACTCATTTGAAACCAAACAACAATATAAAATCATATGGAACACTACCGCATATACCAAATACTTTTTATGTTCAAAAGACATAAAAGATCCATTCAGACATAAAAGTCACTTTCTTTTTTTTGAAAATGGTTTTGTGATATACGAGTGCATATGTGTTTTCCTGATGATGACAACTAGTGCATAAGTGTTTATCACTTTGTTTTGTGAACATGGTTTCATTGCTCAGTTCCTTAACAATATTAACTAGTCTATGCATACTATTGGGATGGAAACAATAAAAATGTGAAGCATTCATATATATACCAAATAGCTATTTTCTACCACATTGTTAGAAGTTTTGTTTTGGTTTAAGCTCACAATAAAATTTTTTGCTTGTATCTCACGCTAGTTTTCAATAATGAGAAGGAGGATGTTATTAGACATCATGATGCCCCTGCTCGATCTATTGAATACTCTTAGAGCATGGGGTGTCATGGGTTTACCAATTCTCTTCATTTGGACCTCACGTGTGCCACATCACCTCCACATCTCTCCAACACACTAACTAAAAAATACCCCCCAATCACAACTTACTCACTTCTCTTCATTTGGGCCCCACCCACCCTCATTTTATTTCTTTTCCATATTTTCCAAACACAATTAAATTCATTCCATTCATTTAAAATAAAAATACAACATAAAAAAAAAAATACACTGCGAAATAAAAAAAAACATACGAAATTTAAAATACATTGCGAAATAAAAAAACATACAAAATTTAAACTAATCTTGTTGTTGCTGATGTAGTTGCCAAACATGCTCAATGATATTTCGTTGAAATCTTGCGTGCGTTTCTTTATCACGCAATTCTTTGGCATTCTTTCGTTGTAAATCGCATCGCTCAATCCATGTCCGTTGTATATTTGCTCGCGGACAAACATAAATATCGTTCAATTCGGATATCGCAAACTTTTGATCTTTCAAAATCATGTTATGCAATATGATGCACGTGTACATGACTCTTCTTAGCTTGTTGATAGTCCAAGCACGTGCCGGTTGGCTTATAATATGCCAACGTCCTTGAAGGACCCCGAAAGCTCTTTCAACGTCTTTGCGAGCACTTTCTTGTTTTTGTTTAAACAAGGCATTTTTCTCCGAATATGCAGTCGAGAATGATTTGACAAAAGATGACCAAGTTGGGTAAATCCCGTCAGCTGGGTAATACCCGTTTTCAAATGTTGCACCGTTTACTTGAAACGGAACCTTGGGGGCGATGTCATCAAGAAGGTCGTCGAATAACAGTGAATTATTCAAAACAGTTAAATCATTATTCGCACCCGCTACCCAAAAAAATGCATGCCAAATCCATAAATCGTATGATGCAACGGCTTCAAGCATAATAGTTGGATATTTTTTATCACCTCTATGAAATTGCCCTTGCCACTCAACGGGACAGTTTTTCCATTCCCAGTGCATACAATCAATGCTCCCAAGCATTCCCGGAAACCCATGGACCGTGTTATGTGCGTTATATAAATTTTGAATGTCACCTGTTGATCCCAGTTGAGCAAACGATCTAATATAGAAACTGACTTAAACAAATACTTATTAAGTATCACGCGGAATTTAATACTTAATCTTAAAAAGAAGAACAATGAACATTGAACACCTCAATATTATTATTAATACGAATACTCTAACCAGTATTAGGGTTTTACAACCTTGAAGTGTATCGACCTTAGATATAAAACATACGTATATCTAATCTAACCTAGGACCTCCTTTTATAGGCTAAGGAGTCCTTTACATAATACAATACGTAACCTACAAGATAAATATCTTTTCCATATTTATCTAATACAAAATACTAAACCGACTATACAAGACTAGCAGTGGTTACATTACAATATCCGTGGTTACACAATACTACTAGCCGCGGTTTTGTCTTCATCAGTGGTTCCATTCTTCTGTCCGTGGTTTTATCAACTCTGTCCGTAGTTCGAACACTTAGAATAATTCTTGATCCAAGGAACCAAAAACCCAACAATCCTCCCCTAAACTTGATACATTCAAATAGAATTCTCAAGTTTCCTTTAAGCTCAAAACATATGAATTGGAGGATGTAGCCAAACACTTACTAGATTTAAGAATTTTCTCATACTTCAACAACAAATTGTAAGCTTGACCATCATAAGGCATCAACATCTTGATAATACCAGACTTCATCATCTGAGTAATAACTTATGGATACTTATTCAATTGAGGATAATCAGCTTCTACAAGCATATGAATAACTTCTCCAGAAATAGTTAACACATGAACTCCACAAGTTTGATATATAAACCATTCTGTAACTTGTCCATTGCAGAGTCCTTTCCATTCAGGTTCATCATGAGTAGGTTCAAATAGAATCTTCAAGTGATTATAAATCATTCTCTCATGATAATCATATGGTTGCACATCACCAAACTTATTCCTATAAAGCTCCCAAAGATGCAGCAAATCATCTCTATCAAAGTACTGAAGCATCTGTGAAAATTTATTATACTCAGAAACTTCATTATTAAGTCTTTGAATTTTCCAACATCCTTTACTTCCTTTAAGCTCATACTCATAAAAGATAATTTGATTACCATCTTCATTCTCTTTCAGTATTTTAGAATCAGATGTCTCCTGAATCTCAGATTTCCTCTTTAAATTACTTTTAATCCACTCTTCATCCTTTTCAGAACCCATAGGAGTAAAATTCTCATTATTAATCCTCATACACATCAGATAAAGCTCATGGATTCTTTCAAATGAACATTTACTAAGATTGTCAGGAATATGTATTCCTGAATTCTTAATAATCTTCATCAGTACATTCCTCATCTGTGCAATTGTATGAGGTTTCTTTCTTATAACTTGCTTCCTTTCTTTACTAATCCTCCTTGCCCATTCACCCAACACTCTAGCTCTTTCCTCATCATCTAACAATGCCCATTCTTGAGTAGTATACTCATCCTTAATTTGATTAGAAGCCTGAAGATAATTTTGTGATTCATACCATGTTGCTAACCATTTCTGATTAGCCTCCTCTTCTTCTTGCTTCCTTTTCTCTAAAGCTGCTTGTTCTTCAGCTACCATCCTTTTTACATATTCTGCATCATAAGCAATATGTTCTTCTTTACTTTAAAACTTCAAATTTTGTTCTGCAGTTCCTTTACCCTTTCTAATGTCTGATTGAGCCACCTTCATCTTCAAAGGCTCACCAATAACTAAGCTTTTACTTTTGGGTTTGTTTGTAGTAGGTTTAAGAGACAAAACAGGTGCAA
This sequence comes from Chrysanthemum seticuspe, assembly GCA_019973895.1. Lineage (NCBI taxonomy): Eukaryota > Viridiplantae > Streptophyta > Magnoliopsida > Asterales > Asteraceae > Chrysanthemum > Chrysanthemum seticuspe. The sequence goes on from BPTQ01000007.1 coordinate 281,855,560, forward strand.
TGATTGGTGAAGAGTTAGCTGAGGTTTTGCTTAGATTGATTAATGTACTTGCAACTTCTTTCTCAACTTCTTTAGATTTAGGTGGTGATACAGAGAGAGTTGTAACAAGGGTGGAAGTAGTTATGATAGCAGTGGGTACAATTTCCATATCTGAAATTGCAGCAGTGGTTTCAAGAAAACTATATGTGGTTGCAGACACACTAGCAGAGGTTGTGTCCTGCATCACTTCATCTTCTACCATAGTCTTCCAACTTTCAAGAACAACCTCATTCCCATCTTTATCAGATACCAAAAATTCTTGATCTCCACTATCAACATCTTCTTCTATAGATACATCTACAGCCTCCCCTGAATTCATGCCTTCACTCCTCCCCTGTTTGGATACATTCTCCACATTCAGAGCTGGAGAGGAGTCCACCTTCTTTTTCATCTTCCTCATGGTCCTCAAAACAGCAACCCCAGGTCTTCTTACTTTTTTCAAGACAAACATCCTATGCTTCAGCCTGCGAATTTCTTTACCCTGAAACACAACCAACTCTTGAAGACTTGAGATTGTATCATCCATTTTAGCACATTTAACCATCAATTCATTAAAACGTTCAAGAATATCCTCCCCACTTCGACCTGTGTTAACTGGTCCGAGAGGTGGTTCATTGGAAAAGTCATCATGTACCAGCTTAGGATCCGTCAATTCAGTTTCATGTTCTAAACTATCCTCATCACTTCGAGCTGTGTTAACTGCTCCGAGAGGTGAATCCTTGGATAAAGTAAACATAGCACCAGACCTTGCCTGATCATCTATGCACCCTGTAATAGCCAGTTGGCTAGGGATTCCTCCACCTGTGTTAAGTTCCAAGGAACTCTCCACATTAGGACTTGCCAAAGGTTGGGTCTTAATTATGTTTTCACTATCCTGACCAGCATCTAAGCATGAATCAGTAGTGGAAGCCCTTCCAATCATGTCACCTCCACACCGTGTGACAGCCTCATCAACAACACCACTAACACCAGCCTGAGGTAGCTTGGTGCCCTTCGTTCTCCTAGTCCATACAATTGGTTTAACATTTGAGAAACACTGAATAAATTATACTTAAGTCCCTGTACCAGATAGACCTTTTCAAAGTCTAAATTTCCTGTTCTGATTGTGCCTCTGCCAAGTATCTTTCCTCTCTTTGGATCATTACCAAATGCCACATATCCTCCATCAAAAGCTTCAAAATCTTCTAGGTTGCTCTCATCCCAAGTCATGTGCCCAGAGCAACCACTATCAAAAACTCCTTTGTCTTTTAGCTCATCTTGTAGATTGCCCTGCACATGAAATTAAACAAATTAGTTCCTTTTGTGGACCCAAGCCAATACTGACTTGGGTCTGCCCTGTGCATCAATATAATCAAATTTATTTAGGTCCATTGATGCACAGTTGACATGATGTAACACCTTGGTCTTAGGCTTCCACTGCCAACTAGTTGAGGCCTTAACAGCATAAAAATGATTTTCAACCACTGTGTCAGTTATCATCTTTGGAATTTTTAAAACTTCTTTTCTATCAGTGGTGATATTTTGCTTAGCAGTGGTTTGATTTTGCTTAGCCGTGTTTACATTTTGCTTAGCAGTGGTTGGAACCCATTTAGGTGCAGCAGTGACTATTGATTTTGTATTCCCATTCCTCATTAACACTGCCCTAGGAATCATGTTTTTGTTAGGATGAGGGTTTGTTTTCTTTGAAAAGTTTTGATGATTTACCCTCCTCCAATGATTCTAAACTTGTGGTCTGTTTTTATAACAGTTTCTCTGTAAGTGCTCAAAACTACCACATGTAAAACAAGCCTTTTTAACACATTGAAACTCATCCCCTGATCTGTTTGAAATTAGTCCATTGAAGTTTCTCTGGTTTCCCCTAGGTATGTATCTTTTCATCTGTTCCCTAGGTACTTCCTTGTACTCTATACTACTTTCTTAGCAATTTGAGCTCCAAATCTAGGTACAAGGTTGGCTTGTTTACAATCAACTTTCTTAACTTTATCTATCTCTTCATGCTTAGTTGATTCAGATCTATCTTCCTCAGAATCTGATTCTCAATCTTCAATTGTGGGAGCATCAGATGACTTATCAGAACCTATCTTAGGTGATTCAATCTTGTTAGTCTCACCTACAGGTTTATTAAAACTAAATTCACTGCTAAATGAGAGCTCTTTTGTAGGTGGTGCATGCTTCATAAGAGATGGTGGTGGCATATCATTGTAACCATGGCCAGTACCATCCTTGAACAATTTTTGACCTATTGGTTTATTTACTAGATCAGAAGCATACTGTGTTTTAGCAACCCTAACAACATGTTTTTCTTTTTCTTTTAGGGCTTCTACTTTTACACTCTCTGCCTTTTCTAGTTTTTCTTTAAGCATCTTAATCTCTCTATCCTTAAGATCAATTTCTCCACCTAGTATATTAATTTTATCAACATACTCAAACTCACATTTAATACACTAATTAAGCTTTTCTTCAACACTTTCTAGACTAACTCTATAACCTAAGTTATCTAGAGACAGTCTTTCTACTTCTTTCCTTAAACTCTCAGTGATAGCCTTTTGAGATTCTAAGTTATCTTGACATGATTTAAAAGAACAAGTAGAAGTTTTAGAATCATTAGATACCTCAGAATCTGAACCAGAAGATGAAGCATAGGCCATAAGAGCAAAGTTATGCTCTTTTGAAGCTTCACTAGCAAGAAAAGCTGCATTGGGACCTTCTTCAATCTGATCACTCCAGTCATAATCACCAATCCCATCTTGAGCAACCAAAGCTGAAGAAGAAGCAGGCTCTTCAGTGGTCTTCTTAATGCTTTCAATTCTCTTAGGAGCTCGACATTCCCTAGCAAAGTGACCCTTCTTCTTGCAGTTAAAGCACTCCATCTTGCTTTTGTCGAATCCAGCTCTCCTTTGACCAGCATACTTAACCTGTCTTCCAGTCCTCCTCAGAAACTTCCTTGCTTGGAGAGTCAACATTGCCATTTGCCATTGAAGATTAATCTCCTCAAGATCATCAGGATCAATTTGATCTATATCTTAATTTAAAACAGTAACACTGGTAGTTAAATCAGCCAGAAAAGCACAAATTGCACCATCACTGACATTATCACTAACAGTGGTATTGTTTGCAATAGCCGTGGTTATACCATAGGCAGCAGTGGATACATCTTGTGAACTCTTGTGATTAGTGGAAACAAAATCAATGTTTTGATTAGTAGAAGATGCACCAGCAACGTTATTTTCAGACTCATAAACCTTCAAGTTGTTGTAGAGATTGTGCAGAGTCATCTTATCAAAGTCCTCCTTATTTCTCCACACAATTGTATGAACTGCCCATTCAGGAGATAAACTTCTAATGAACTTCAAATTAATATTTTCTTGAATAACATTGTCGTCCACCGACTTCAATTGGCTGATATGTTTTTGAAGCCTGTAATAAGTGCCATCAAGTTTCTCTCCACTAAGAGCAGTGAAGTTTTCAAACTGATGCTTGAGCATATTTTTCTTTTATTTCTTTGTAGCTTCATTACCAACAAACCTTGTCTCAAGAGCATCCAGTAACTCTTTAGCAGACTCATATCTTTCAAAGTCCAAAGCATACTCATTAGGTATTCCCATGGAGAAAATACTGTGAGCTTTGATCTCCAGTTTTCATTTTGCCTTGTCGACTTCACTAACAATAGCTATCTCTTTTCCATCATTACCCTTCTTAGGAAGAGTATCTCCTTTTTCAACAACATCCCAGATGGCATAGTCAATCATACGAATGTATTGCCTCATAGCCAAATCCATAAATCGTATGATGCAACGGCTTCAAGCATAATAGTTGGATATTTTTTATCACCTCTATGAAATTTCCCTTGCCACTCAACGGGACAGTTTTTCCATTCCCAGTGCATACAATCAATGCTCCCAAGCATTCCCGGAAACCCATGGACCGTGTTATGTGCGTTATATAAATTTTGAATGTCACCTGTTGATCCCAGTTGAGCAAACGATCTAATATAGAAACTGACTTAAACAAATACTTATTAAGTATCACGCGGAATTTAATACTTAATCTTAAAAAGAAGAACAATGAACATTCAACACCTCAATATTATTATTAATACGAATACTCTAACCAGTATTAGGGTTTTACAACCTTGAAGTGTGTCGACCTTAGATATAAAACATACGTATATCTAATCTAACCTAGGACCTCCTTTTATAGGCTAAGGAGTCCTTTACATAATACAATACGTAACATACAAGATAAATATCTTTTCCATATTTATCTAATGCAAAATACTAAACCGACTATACAAGACTAGCAGTGGTTACATTACAATATCCGTGGTTACACAATACTACTAGCCGCGGTTTTGTCTTCATCAGTGGTTCCATTCTTCTGTCCGTGGTTTTATCAACTCTGTCCGTAGTTCCAACACTTAGAATAATTCTTGATCCAATGAACCAAAAACCCAACATCACCCAAATTAGGCTTTCTTAAAAACTCGGGCATAAACAATTCAATTACACACATAGTAAAAAAAATCTAGACAATCGCGTGCCGTGTGTGACCCCATTTGCAAATATTCATCAAATGCATCAGGTGCGGTGTCGTAGGCCAATTGGCGTACGGCAGATGTGCATTTCATAATTACACTCATACTTATTACACCACACGCATCGGGTCGGACTCTAAAGAAATCAAAATGCGGTGGAAGAGGATCAACAGTTTGAATATGATTTTCAATACCTTGTACTATTTGTAAGAATAGTTGACGGCTCATACGAAATCGACGCCTAAAATAGTACTCCGGATATTTTGGAGGATCAGAAAAATAGTCTGATATAAGACGTTTTTCAGCAATTTCATGGTCACGCCAGATGTAATTACGGCGGCGTGAACTTTCAGCTTCATCTTTCCCAACGATTGCCCATAACCTGCAGCGTTCAGAATCATCTTGATATCTTCTAAATCATCAACATCGGAATCCGAACCACTCATGTTTTTTTTGCTTAAGATGTAAAGAGTTGAAAGAGTAATGTGTGAATGATTTGAAAGAAAAGAGTGTGGATGATTTTATGAAAATGAGGTATTATTTATAATAAGAGGGTGGGTAAAGTTTTTATTTTAGAAATAAAAAGTTTTTTTTTTAAATCAAACCATTTGAAATGCAACGGATATATTCGATTTTGTAACTTGTCGTTTTGTGTTTCGTTGTAACGGCGCGAATGGAAGTGGCGAAGGAGCATGGTATCGTGGCGAGCCACGAAATGAAGTGGCGAGGCTCCACGTTTGAAACGGCAAGAAGTGGTTTCTCCCATACCCCATGCTCTTATGCCACAGGCTGTTCTTGACTGCCACTATTCTCGTGTTTTGATATCAACTGTTTATATTGTCAATGTTCACAAGGATTGTAAAAAAAAATTGAACAGAACATTTATGTTCATAAGACATAAAAAATCCATTCAAACATAAAACACATTTGTATACCAAAAGTCTAAAAATACCTACTGTGACGGCAGTTTTCAGATCTTGAAGCCCCATCGAACATCCCCTCGTTCAACCGCCTCCCATCGCTGATGTTCTAGTCGACGCCCTCCCTTGTCGTCATCCTCCTCCAACCACTGACGTGGTTGTCCTCTTCCTCTAGCCACAGATTGTTGGTGGTATTTTATCCGACGAATCAATAAAATGAATATATTTTATTCGGCAAATCAAGAATGACAGATCCGTTCTCTTTATGTTCCATAAAATTGAAACAAGATCTGTTGGTTTCATTGTTGGTTGCTCAAATTAGTGACGGGGTAGCAGTGGTGATAAAGAGGGTGCGGCTAGGGTTTTGGTGAGGAAGGAGTAAAACTAAAAATGATTAGATGTATAAAAAAAAATGAAGATAGAAGTGAGAGAGAGAGAGAGAGAGATGTGGATTATAATACAGTTTAAGATTGGAGATAATTTTTCCGGTGTCGTGTAAATATTGTGATTGTTATGTAAATCGAGTATCTCCAATAACAGGAGCAAAATAATTCCGATTTGTCAGATCTACAGGAGAGGAGAGAGGCTTAAAAGACGGTTTATAACTTTGTTTTAGGGGTGAATGCAAAATACCTCAATTGCCCTTCCTCATTATTTTTAATTATTATATAACTCAAATTATTTACAAAGATGCCATTATGCATAAATATAATGTACATCATGCATTATTAGGAGTAAAGAGGCTGGTTCTGTAGGTTCTGTACAAAAAAATGGTTATGCATTGAACGCTACACTATATATATATATATATATATATATATATATATATATATATATATATATATATATATATATATATATATATAGAGTTAGGATCAAATAAGAAGAAAAATTAAAATGAGAAGGATAAGAAGAAACCACAACCACATATTTCAGATGCACCTATTAAAATAGATGCATCTCCCCTTGAAAATCTCTCCCTTATTTGAAATGTGTGGCTAGAAATTCTTCTTATTCTTCTTATTTTAGTTTTTCTTCTTACCGGATCCTTTCCCTATATATATATATATATATATATATATATAATAATAGTTTTAAGAGAAAATTTCTTAAACGAACACATTCTACACCTACTTTACACATATGAACCTCGCCTATATACTTTTCTAAAATGAACTTTTCAATATTATACGTTACATTCCTATCATAATACTTTTTAAACCGTACACGTGTACAAGGAATTCTTGGGCGTGGGCGAGGCGAGAACCTACGCGAATGAGTGTCTAGGGCGAGAAGTTTGGGTGTGGTACAAACTGAGGGCGTGTACAACTACTTCTGGGCGTGCCCTGGGCGAGAGACTAGTCAAAATTGGCTCAAACTGGGTCTCATTTAGCATCAAATTTTAGAAGAAATGTATTGGTAATGTATTGGTTGAATAATGTATTGGAAATGTACTGGCATCAAATTTAAGAAATTTTCTCTTTGGTTTGCGTTTAGCTGAATGATTGTGACATGTTTGTGGGGCAATGATTGTGACATGTACGAAAATGACATTTTGTGGTCATTTTGGTAGAGTATAGAAAAAATGTTTAGTTTGGTAATATAAGTGTGTATATGGTTCATTTTCGTAATTTGCTTTAGTTTTAATACAAAACAATGTTTAGATTTTAATATTTTGGCAGTCACAAAACAATAGCATTATATAGATTCTCGATCAAAAAAGAAGTAGCTCTACACATAATCACTACATTGTTCTTAAAAAAAACATTGTTTTTCTTATCAAATCTTAATAAAATAATCTAACTAAAAATGTATGTTTAAATAGGTACGGGTTCAAAGGATTTCGTACGTACCATAACCATAGTTGACCTTAGCTAATAGCTAAAAGGTATTGATTTGCACATTTTCAAAAATAATTGAGACGTTTTATTAATGCCTTAAATACTTATACAATATTAATATTGTACTTCAACTGTTTGTAGATATAAATATCTCAATAACAATTTGGAGTGTGCAAATCACCTACTATAGCTAAAGGATTCATTAAAATATACTACCTCTGTTCCATATTTATTGTTCACATTTTCTTTTTTGGGTTGTCTCAAAATAATTGGCCACTTTTGTAAATAGTTAGGAAATATAGATCATGTTTACCCTATTACCCTTATTTGAGGTTATTATTACAAACTTTAAAAAAATTATAAATTAATTGGTTAAGGGTAAAACTGTCTTTGTGCAAAAAATAAAAAGAGAAAGTTGTAATAATGATTTTTTTCTTTTCTTAAACTGTGTGTTTTTTGTCTGTGGACAATAATTTGGAACGAAAGTAATAATGGTTTACCCTATAAATAGCAACGAAATTTTTTAATGTTTCGTTTGTAAACATTAATATATATAAGTAAATATAACAATTTTTTTAAATGTTCAAATACACCCATATTAATGTGTTGTCACATAATAAATGGTGACACTTGTCACATATTTTAGTATGACAATACATCAAAATGTGCATATCTAAACACTTAAGAAAATTTTGTTATATTTAGTCATTTTTTTAAAAGATTACGCATCAAAACTAGATATTAAAGAAAATCTGTTGTTATTTTTATAGCTCAAACCCAAAATATAATAATGATGTTTTGTTAAATGGGATTAGATATTGGCACCTATTTAAACTAGAAGTAATATCTTTTATTTATTTTTTATTATAAAACTATAAAACTAAAAAATGGTTCATAAAATATAAAGTTTGATACGTCTAAATAGTAAAACATAAAAATACAAAGCAAAAAATCATAAAAAATTTGTTTTATCCTATTAATAAAGTGAGCAAAACTGTCAAAAAATACGAAATATAAATATAAATTTTGATATGTCAAAAGTTGTAAAAAAATGATATGAAACAAAAAATCATAAATAATTGTCTTATCTTATGAATAAAAAAGGCTTAATAGAAGGTATTGTTGTATTTTAAGGGTAAGAGGTAGCACCGTAGCACTAATATCACCCTTTTTAAATTTGATGTCTCAACTCTCAAGGTTTGTATTGATCCACGTAACAACAACTAAGCTATTTTCGTAGACCATAAAATGTCAACAAGTCAACACTATTGTTTAGTAAAGCAACAATATAATAATACATTAATAGCCTAATTATAAATAATTTAAAGAATGAAATTAAAGCAACAATATAATAATACATTAATAGCCCAACTAGAGATAATTAAAGAAAAAGTGTGTATATGAACAATAAGTTGATGAAGTTTATTCTATTTTTGACCATCAACATATGTTTTTTTATTCTATATTACCACTATCTGTTAAAATAGCTTTGCACAGATGACTCATTCGTAAAGACGTAAGAGCATTTATAACAATAACGCCAATCTCGGCGTTATTCGGCGTTATTGGGCGTTAGCCGTTGGAGCCCTCGCGTTAAACCGGCGTTATTAAGGCGACGTTAACACCATAACTTGCGTTATTTGGTTTTTTTTTTTTTTTTTTTTTTTTTTT
>BPTQ01000007.1:281868397-282005545 GCA_019973895.1 Chrysanthemum seticuspe
GGTTAAGAGATTATTTTCTCCCCCTCAACATTTGATCGGAAAAAATACTGAATTTTGAAAGATTAAAGTGTTGACGGAAGAAATGTACTTGCCATGTTGAAAGAAAGATAGATTAGGAGAATATTTTTGTTGTTTTATAGGATTTTATATTTTTGTATTTTGTTTTTGAAAAATTATTTACAAAAGATGTTTTGGTGTTTGACAGGTTTTTAAGACTGTTTTAAGAGGTCATCCAATTCCTCTTGAGTCAAACACCTCATACCAATCCGGTGGACCAACTCATTAAACCTAGCGGGAGGCAAGGCTTTGGTGAGAAGATCTGCCAATTGGTATTCTGTACCCACAAAGTATAATTCAACGGTACCCTGTTCCACGTGGTCCTTGATGAAATGATAGCGAAGATCGATGTGCTTTAATTTCGAGTTCTGAACTGAGTTGCACGAGATCGCAATGGCACTCCGATTGTCGCAGTACATCGGGATTCTGTCAAATACGTAACCATAGTCTTTGAGTTGTGTTCTCATCCAGATGACTTGAGCACAACACGCAGACATGGCTACATATTCTGCTTCGGTTGATGACAGCGATGTACAATCCTGCTTCTTTGATTGCCAAGACACCAGTTTATCACCGAGAAATTGTAGAGCTCCTGAAGTACTTTTCCTTGAGTCTAAGCATCCTGCGTGATCAGCGTCTGAAAAAGCGATTAGTTTAAAAGCAGAATCCTTCGGATACCAGATCCCCAAGTTAATGGTTCCCTTGATGTATCGGAGGATTCTTTTAGCCTCAGAGAGGTGGGTTTCAGTTGGTCGCGACTGATAACGGGAGCATAGATAAACGGCAAAGACAATATCAGGTCTGCTGGCTGTTAGATACATGAGAGACCCAATAATACTTCGGTATTTGGTAGGGTCAACTAATTTCCCATGTAAATCAGCATCTAACTTCTTGGTATGAGCCATTGGTGTGGCATAAGTGTCACAGGTTGTCATTCCAAATTTGTTTAACAGTTCAAGGGCATATTTGGACTGACTCAAGAAAATACCATGGGGTGATTGATGAACTTGCAGTCCTAGAAAGAACATAAGTTCACCCATCATGGACATTTCAAAATTTTTCTTCATTAGTTTTGCAAAAGCGATTGAAAACTTTTTATGTGTAGACCCAAAAATGATGTCATCCACGTAAATTTGAACAATTAAGATATGTGCCCCGTGATATTGTATAAAAGAGTTGGGTCAACCGAGCCTTTGGTGAAATTATTGGCAATGAGGAAAGATGATAGCTTATCGTACCATGCCCGTGGGGCTTGTTTGAGACCATAAAGAGCTTTGTTCAGTTTGTAGACATGGTTCGGGCACTCTGGATTAACGAATCCGTCGGGTTGGCTGACATAAACCGTTTCTTTCAGTTGTCCGTTGAGAAACGCAGTTTTGACATCCATTTGAAAGACCGTCATATTCATATGAGCCGCGAACGTGAGAAATATCCGAACAGCCTCAAGACGAGCAACCGGAGCAAAAGATTCTTCAAAGTCTATTCCCTCTTCCTGACGATAACCCTTAGCAACTAGACGTGACTTGTTTCGGATGACATTCCCTTCAGCATCCAATTTGTTTTTCCAAATCCATTTTAGACCAATGACGTAGACCCCGGTTGGTCTTTCAACCAGTTCCCATACTTCAAGACGTTTGAATTGGTTGAGTTCTTCCTGCATGGATTCAATCCAGTTGTCTTTTGTCATTGCGTCTTTAATGTTTTTAGGCTCAGATTGGCAGACAGTGAGTGCATAAATGCAATGTTCACCATCTGTGTGAAGACGTTGTCTCGTAACGACTGATTGATTCGGGTTGCCAATAATGTTAGCCAGAGGATGGTCTTTTGTCCATCGGTGTGTAGAGGGTTGATGTTGGTATACATTGTGCAGATTCTGAGGATTCAAATGGTTTGTTGAAGATTCCGCGACATCTGGTGCAGTAGTCTCATTAGCAAACGGGTTGAAGAACGCATTTGGATCAAAATCTGCAGGTGGGGGTACTTCATTCAGAATATCATCAGCTGGTTCATCATTGTTGGAAGCGGTGTGTTCAACTGTTGTGTTGGAGTCAACTGGTGTAGGTACATCTTCAACAGTAGTTGTTGCAGCAGGTGTATCAGGTATAGGAATATTATCAGGTTGTGCAGCGGAAATAGCGGATACACCTGGAGCACGTTCATCAATATCGTCACAGAACAGAGGAGCAAATAACCTTTCCATTTGTTGACGAGTTAGCTGGGGGCTTTGTTCAGCTGATGATGGGGGTTGAGGGAAGTTTAAACGGTTGTGACCGGGTTCTAAGCTGTTATACTCAGAAGCCATTTCCGTGAGTTCATCAAAATGAGCATGAATCGTTTCCATCACCTGTTTTGTATGACGATTCCAGATCCGGTAACCTTTAGAATTCTCACAATATCCAATAAGACTCCAATGTCGGCTTTGGCTTTGAGCTTTCCAAAATCATCATGATCATTATTCGGATAGCAAAGGGATCCAAATACATGAAAGTGTTTGAGATTCGGTTTATGGTTGTGGACAAGCTCGAAAGGTGTTTTGTTGTTGCGTTTTGTGATCATAGAACGGTTTTGAGTATAGCATGCAGTAGATACAGCTTCTGCCCATAAGTAATCTGGAAGTTTAGCATTGATTAACATTGTTCTTGCAGCTTCCACTAACGTTCGGTTTCGTCTTTCAACAACTCTGTTTTGTTCAGGTGTACGTGCAATAGATGTTTGATGCTGAATTCCTACTTTCTCATAAAATTCACGAAGGGTTTGGTTAACAAATTCAGTTCCTTTGTCTGTCCGAATTAGCCTGACTGTGTTGCGGAGCTGAACCTGTATTTTTGTGAGATAGGTGATGATCATTTGTGGAGCTTGGTCTTTGCTACGAAGAAAGTAGACTAAAGTCCATCGTGAGTAGTCATCAACAATTACTAAGATGTAGCGTTTGCCATTGATCGTTTGCACGCGCATCGGGCCGCACAAATCCATGTGAAGAAGATGTAGCACATGCTGAGAGCTGTGTTCCACCTTTGAAGGAAAATGAGCACGAGTGCTTTTTCCTTGTTCACAGGCTGAGCAAAGGTGATCTTTTGAATATCGGAATCGTGGGAGACCTTCAACTAGTTTGTGTCGAGCAAGGTTGGTGATGGTTTGAAAGTTTAGATGTGAGAGACGACGGTGCCATAGCCAGGATTTTGTGGATGTTGCCTTTGAAAGTAAGCAGATGGGAGATGAAGCAACCATGTCTTGCATAGAGATAGTGTAGAGACTAGAATTACGTGAGCCAGACATAAGGTCATTTCCTTGTAGATCACGAATGAAACAAGTTTTCTCCCAGAAAGCAACCTCCAAATCTCCATCACAAAATTGACCTACTGAAAACAGATTGTGACCGAGGCCTTCCACATAGTAAACCCTGTTGATTTCGATGTTCCCATTGACATAATCTCCGTAGCCCATGATAGCTGCGAAGTGATCGTTCCCGAACCTGACAGTGCCAATGAACTTTGCAATAAAGTTTGATAACAGTTTAAGGTTGCCTGTCATGTGTCGGGAACATCCGCTATCAACAATCCAGAGAATGATCTGTATAACTTGCATTACACACAGACGACACAGATGGAATAGAAGTAGATGTGGAACCCGAAATGTTAGAGGGTTCCGAAGCAGGTATATTAGACATACATACATTGATAATTTTAGGCATCCATTTAAATCCTAGTGTGTTATATATCCATTTCTGCCATCTATAACTACTCTTTGCTTTAGTCTTAGTGAAAGCACTAGGTGGTACTACATTCTTAGGAGGTGAAACTAGAGCTACAGTGACAGTAAAGTTTGCCTTAGAATCTAAAGAAGGCGGTCTACCAAGCACAGACTTAGAATGATTAGTGGGCCTAGAGATATTCCGATTCTTAGGATTCCGTAATCGAGAGATTATAGCTTTAGCAACACATTTGTCATGACAATCAGAATTCATACTCTTCCGACAAATAACACAAGGTGCATCAGACTGAATATCAAAAGTACTTAACGGTTTAGCATTCGTTACATCACTATTTCTATTACATTTGCCAGACGCAACATCTATAGTGGAAGCAACATTAGTCTTATTCAGAGTCCTAGGGTGTTCTTCTACTTTAGCATTCCTTATTGTTCTTTTCTTAGGTCGCAACTTCTTATTCTTCGATTGAGTGCTCCTAGGCTGTGAAGTGCGGACATTTGGAAAAGAAGCAACTATTCCTGTTTCAGTAGAGGGAAACACATTAGCAACTTGTGATTTGGCAGTAGGAATTCTAGGTTCACGATTACTAAGTGTGACTGGTGCTATTCTCTTAATCACGGTAGGCGGAAGTTGTTCATACTTTCCTAACATTTCTCTTAACTTAGAGATAGTGTGAATTAAATCTTGATTTTCAGAACGAATATTACCAGCAAAATTCATGACTTCTCTAGTGTGAGCAAGATAGTGATCAAGTTCGTTTGATGCTTCATGACGAGTCTTAATGAGCAAATCAAATATGACACCATATTCCTGTTTAACTTTTAAAAGTTCTTGTTCATATTTTGAGATTTGACTTTTCAAAGACACGTTTTGATCATCCAGTTGCTCAATTTTAGGATCAGAAGATTTTGCACTCAACTGAGCGATTTTCTTTTGAAAACTAAGTTGATGATTGTGAATATCTTTTTCACACCAATGAAGACGACGTTTTGCATTGTAAATTTCATTGAGTAATCGTTTATTTTCAGCTTTTAAAGACTCGATATGAAGCACATTATCGGTGTTATCAATAGTTACAACATTTTCAACAATATCAGCAGAGATGTAATCAGATGCAAATGGCAAAGCATAAAGTAACACAACATTGTGGATATCAGCACAGATAACATCTTCCAAGAGTCGATCAACATCTTTTCTCAAGAGTTTCTTTTTACGTTTAGTATTAGAAATAGATGTTTCTGTTTTCTCGAAAACGTTTTTCATTACCTCAAGTTCCTTATGAAAATCCTTTTCCCAGGCAATTGCACAACTTTTCAAGTTTTTAACATTAGGTAAAAGATTTTTCTGAAAAATGTCTCTTTGTTCTCGCGCCAGAGGCGATTGAAAATGTTCAACTTTGATTTCAGAGCGATATTCTATCTCATGTTGTAAAATTTTGAGGTCAGCCATGAAAATGTCAAAATATCAAAGAATTTTTCGATTTTCAGGTTTTGAGTTTACTTCACTAATGGAAGGTAAAGGACCATAAGTTTGTGCATAATCTGGTTGGGGATTAACAATAGAAGACTCAGGTGTTTTGATGATAACCCTTGGTGTGTTAGAAGAATCCGCTAATGTGACGAAAGTGACCGCGTTTTTATAATTAAAAGGTTTGTTGTAAACAACATTTTTTAATTTTGATCGACTCTCGTCTTCTGCATCTAATTCCTCTTGACGATGATATTCAACAACACTCATAACAGTATTATCAATTTTGTATTCTGCACTGGAAACTTCAGGAGTTGGTTTGAATGTTTTTAGTGAAAGCTTAGGTTTGTAATCAGCTAGATTTTTTCCATACCCTTTTGGATTGGGTTTTAAGGTAAACTTTTCAATAGCTGTTACTGATTCACCATGTTTGTAAACAACAGTTTTAAACTCTTTAAGTTTGTTTTGCAAGCCGATAATTTCTTCAAGAAGGTCATCTACCCGATTCGTTGAATGCTTTTTGTATGCGGAGAACTGTTTTTGACAATTTAACAGCTCAGCCTTAGCTTTTTGATTTTCCAAGGTGAGAGCGTTAATTTTCTTTTTATGTTCATGTTTCAGTTGTTCTAATTCAGACAACAAAGCATTCTTCGAGGCGGCTAGATCACGCATCTGTCTCTTTAAATATTTTTCGTTTTGATGAGATTTTGCAAAAGCGGCTTCAAAACCTTTTTCACGGTTTTCTTGAGTTTTGAAAAAGTTGAGTTGCATTTGTAAGCATTCAAAGTCCTTGGTTAGCAGTGCATTTTTACTTTTTAAGGTCTGATTTAATGCAACACATTCAGCAATTTGGGATTGTTGGTCTTTAAGTAACAGAACAAGATCTGGATGGGGCAAAGGTTCATCTTGTTCATCGTGAGTCACAACATGATCATTATTTAGATCCTCAAGTATAACCACGGAGTCAATTTGATTATCAAGGGAAACCATAAGGTCATCTGGATCGTCAAATGTGACTACGGGGTTTATTTGAAAATCGGCAGAATGAGATGTGGATAACTCATTTTGAACATTCTGAGCCGTGCCGGATTCAGATATTGACGGAGATATTAGTTCAGATATGATGATGGTTTGTTCGGGTACCTGAGACAAGCCATCAGTGTCATACACTGGGCCTGTTTCTCTCATGTGTAACTCTTGCATATTAGCCATCAACATAACAGCTGCATTGGCCTGCAAGTCCTCCATATCATCATCTGAGTCTGCATCTGCCATAAAGCTCTGTTCTATGTATGTGAGAGATCCACCAGCTTCATCCTTAAGAGCCAAAAGTAAAGCCTCTTTGAAATAAGCACTGCCCCTAGTCCTTGGCTTTGGGCATGCATTAGCCAGGTGTCCCTTCTCATTGCAGTTGTAGCATCTAAGACCATTTAACCGATTCTGAGCATTTCCCTGTTCCACCACTTGAGCTCTGTTGTTATTCCTACCCACAACATTAAACCCTTGACCACCGCCCATCTGACGACCATAATCACGATTCTGAACTTCAACACGTCCATTGTTCACAACAGCTTGAGTCCGTGTGTTAGATGAGGAACGAATACGATTGTTGGATTTGTTGGTGTAACGGCCAAAAGCATTAGCAATCATCACAAATCCTTGTTGCAATGCTTTGAACGGATCGATTTCCTCAGTCGCTTCACTGACATGTGCTTGAGCATTGTTGTTGTATGGAACCAATTGATTTTGTTGAGGTTGTTGCTGTGAAGGTGTGTTTGAAGCAGTTGGTTGAGTTGCTGGTTGAGAGGGATAATTTTGTTGAGCATACAAGGCAAGTTGTTGATTATCCGGATGTGACTGTTTAGCAATTTGAGCACGGAGAATCCTTTCCCGATCAACTTCCTTTTCATGAGGGTTCAAGTAATCGTACAACAATCCATAAGTAGAATGATGCATATTGTTCGCTTGACGGAGAAAAATGACATACTTCTCCCATTCAGGGCCAAGACTACTCAGGAACTTAGTATTCACTGCAATTCTTGGCATGATGATGTTGTGTTTATCCAAATCATTGATGATGTCTGAAAATCGATGATGATAGGACTCTAGTGTCTCTCCAGGTTCAATCATGAAGTGTTCATAAGCCAAGTAAATTTTGGATTCCAAATCCTCCTGATTGAGTACAGATCCTTCCATAAGAAGACGAATATGATCCCACATTTTTTGTGCAGTCTTTTGAGCATCAACACTACGAAGAATTGGGTTTGGTAATCCTAAGAGGATGTATTCCATTGCAAGTTCATTAGCTTCATAGTTTAGAAGTTCTGTAGCATTTAGATCTGCAACAGTAGCAATGTTGGTTTGTTCATCTCTTGGTGGAACAGCAGTTGGATCTCCGGGTACAATAACAGTAGGCATCTCAAATGGACCTTCCAAGATAACCTTCTTTAAGAACTTTCCATGTGGCTTCTTCAGATCACAAAACCTAAAGAACCTTATCACCCATTGATCGTAGTTTCCTGGAGTGAGCATTGGAGGTCTATCAAGTGATCCAGCTTCATGAATTGATTGTTGGCTGCTTAAAGCTTCACACATCTTTGCAAACCAAGTGGGTTCCTTCATAGTGTTCCTTGATGGATGTTGATTGAAATCGTTTGTGTAGGGTTGAACTTGAAGACTTGGCAGTGTTTGAACCATTTGTGGTGGTGGAATTGCACCAATTTGTGGAGTATGTTGCTGATTAAATTGTTGTTGATAAATTGCTTGTTGTTGATTCCATTGTTGATGTTGTGGAGTTAATTGTTGTTGTTGTTGATGATTATAAGTGTGAGGGAAATAGTTAGAGTATGGTGGTTGAGACATGTTGATGAACTTGTGTAGTAAAAATGGATCTTTGTAGTCGAATGAACCTTTGTTGATGAAGTGTCCTTAGGCGTAGAAAAAACAAGAAACCAAGTAGCACTTATGCGTAAAAACACCAAAAGTTACGCGTAACAATAAGGAGTTACGCGTAGGATTTAGCTTACGCGTAAGTAGGATAAAAGCACTAAAATTATGCGTAGACAAAAGTTAGGCGTAGGATTACCTTATGCGTAGACCTAAGTTTACGCGTAAAGTGAATCTTATGCGTAGGATTTCTACGCGTAAGCTTATGCTTATGCGTAAGTTTAGGGTTTTTGGCCAAATGATCTTTTAAACTATCATAGTGCAAAAGATGTCCAAAGTCGACGTATTTTCAGACATATCCAAGTAAGAAAACACGGAATAAACCACGAAAACGAAGATCAACCCAAGGATAATCTTACGCGTAATTTTAGGGTTTCAATACGCGTAGGATTACTCGTAATTTTGATTTTGCCCAAAGATGTTTCTAAACCAGTTTTTGTGTGATGAAATAGCTTCAATAACACCAAAATAACACAAAAATGTGAAACTTGATGATCCAAAGCACTCAAAACAGTTATGCGTAGAATGACACCCACGAATAAAAACTAGTTCAAAAACTATGATCCACGCATAAAGTTTGAAACTTTTTGCCAAAAACAAGTATTTTAACACCTTAAAACGTTGAAAGTACAAGAATCTTGGATTAAAAAGTGTAAAAAACAAGTTTTTTAAGAGAGCCAAAGAATGCGTTATCTTTACGCGTAAGACCCAAAACCAAAAACTTCAAAAACAAACGAGTACACCCAACTATTTGGCGATTGATACCACTGTGAGGTCACTAGTTTTACAAACACAAGTATTATAGAAAGGAGATGAGGCGATTGAACAAGTTATCACACACACACACACGTATTGTCACAATTCTCAATTTCCGGTCATTTCTCATACTCCATATTCATCATTTCATAACGGTTCGTGCATGGTTTTGCATTTTTCATTTAACGTTATTTTCTTATTTAAATAAACGCTATCGCGTAATTAATTATTTTGAACATTTGACCCGATACTTCTAAAAATTTTCCCGATATATTTTTATACTTACATTAAGTTTATAAAAATAATATTATGAGTTTACCCAGTGTTTTAAATTTATTTTGTATATAAATCGTAAAATTTATATTATTACGACGCTTTTCTTAAAAACTACACGATAATTATTATATCACTCAAATTTTGCAAGAAAAGTATTTTTATAACTTTTATGACTACAATATATTTTATCTTGACCCGTGAAAATTTATTTTTTTTATCTAACGCTAACTTAAAAATTCAAATGTGTATACAATTTACTAATATTACTTAACAATACTACAAGTTACTACTATCCTCAAATAACTTTACTTCTACTTACATTTATACATTTACATAATAATAATAATAATAATAATAAATATATGTATATATATAGGTATTATTAATTACAAGATTCACCTAAAAGATTTACTAGATATTTTCTTACATATATATTTTTACACTCAACATATCACACACACAACTCAATAATTCAAAGTGTGTTAGATCAAAGTTCTCTCCTCTTCTTCTTCACCAAAATCCGGCCAACCATAAGAAGATCATGGAGTGATCATCAAAAATTTTCTAATCAAGTTCTACACAACCTAGATACACTCTTGTTTTAGGTTTTGAAATAAAAACCTGGGGTGTTTAAGCTTAATCCTTGAACATAAACCTCATCAAACAACTTGTAAGCATGAAACTTTATCTTTTACCTTTCATATATATTTTTCATACATTTTCTTGAAGTCCTCATGGTCATAATTGATTTGTTGTGATTTTATTCATTATTATCCAAGATTATCACCCATATGTACTATATAAATATTTATAACAATCATGTGCTAGTTAAAAGTTTATAAAAATGAGAAGTTTGAAAAATGGATCATCAAAGTCTAGTTGTGGTTTTTGGAGGAAATGGTTACATAAATTTTATATATGTTTATTTAAGTTGTATATATATTTTTAGCCTCACAATGAATATTTATTTTGGTTATGATCAAATGAAGTTGTTTTACTAGTAGGATTGGTGATGAGTAGATTAAGGGATTTTTGTGGTGAAGTTGTGGTTAAACAAGTAGATAAAAATGGTAAAGTTTAAAATAAGCGCGGAAGCGCTGTCGAAATTTATAATTTTTCCGAAAAGTTAGTCATTTTTATAAGTTTTATTAAAGATTTAGAAAATAGATTTTTAGTTATGAACGTGGCCTTTTGAACGGACTAAACGGAGTTATAACGAAAAAGATAAGTGGTTTTCAAGTTACAATTTAAAAACTACAACTTTCCGGAAAATGTACATGCAGTTCCGAGTTTTAACTGACCAAACAGTGGCCTTAAAATTTCTGTGAAGTCTCTGAAGTTTAAAAATATATTAGTACACTTAATTACCTTCGCGTGAATATAAAGAACTTGAAAAACGGACTTAAAACGAGTGAGTTATGGTTAACCGAACTTTGAGTCAAAAACGTGCTGAAAACACTATTCCCAGCATTGGTATGCTGTCAGGATTTTTAATCAAGGTTTTAAGGGCCTAAACGGACGTTTCGGGGGAAACAGACCTTAAAAACAAGTTAGTTTTCCTATGTATATATTACGTCAAGTCCGATGTAAACCGATTTGTCAATTACTAAAACCGTTGCGTAATTTTAACTACATTTTCACCATTAGCTCGAAAGTAATTATTTTTGACAAGAAACCGTCACACATTCAAGTAACAATATTTTTATAACTAGTTTTCGAGTAACATATTGGGTGATACGTTTTCAAATCATGCATTCACGACAACATATCATAACTCAAGTCATAACATTCATTTTAGGTCGCGGATAGTTTCCGAGCCTCACTTTCGTGCACTTCATTTTGTTAGCATATCAATCATACCAGGTGAGTTCATACCCCGCTTTTACTTGTTTAAATTCCTATAAACTATTTGGGGCGAGATACGTGCTTATTTATCCAAACATTTAAACTCTTTTACCAAACAACTTTACTTATACTTTAGACTTGGTACGTGTAGTGACTAGACTTAAATAAACATCCCGGCATTTATATGTTGGAAGGCCATTTATTTGGATACAGCCCAACGTGAGTCGTTGGAGGAACATCCCAATATTTATATGTTGGAAGGCCATTTTTATGGATACATCCCAACGTGAGCGTTGGAGGAACATCCCAACACGAGTTGTTGGAAGACCCTTGTGGTGACATTTATACTTTTAACTACTTTAATGCGCATATTCATGATTGTCATTCTATTTTAGGCAATGGGTTGTGAACACACAGGTTGCAAGTTTTGTATGGGCGGAACTTGGAACTGAGTGGATTTACAATGCCTTTGCTGTGTGAACATTTCTCAAAGTATTTCAAATCATTTTATTACAAACTTATGAACTCACCAACCTTTGTGTTGACACTTTTTAGCATGTTTATCTCAGGTCTTAAGGTGATAGCATTTCATGGAGCTTTTGGGTCACATGGCATACACTGGAGTCTTGTGTTTTTAACAATTACCATTCGATATGTTTTGTAAACTCTTTATGTATTATCAAACTTTGTGATTTCTTGTGGTGTAAACTTTGACATTGGAAATCGAATGGTAAACTTTTCAAAACGTCTCATTATAGAGGTCGTTTTCTGTATCCATACTTTGTGCTATGACGTCATACTCCAATGACACTATCGTTCCGCTGCGATATTTTGGCGGTGTGACACGTATAAAGAAACCGGTTAAGCATAGAGGCGTGAATGAAAAGAAAACTTGAACAACCAACCCTCAAATGAGGGTTTACAAGGGTATTTATAGGAGGGAAGCTAGGGCAACACTCCTAGTTCCCATCCTTTCTTATATGGGCTTGGGCCTAAGCTTATAGGCCTTCTACATAAGCTAGACCTTAAACAAACATAAAGGCCATAATAAAGCTACCTATTACATATGAAATATAAATACTTGAAATACTGTTTAGGAGTGATTCCAACATCGCCGTAACACTCATCGCACTCGTGTTCCCTATGATGAAGTTCTCATATGGAGACATATACTTTGTGTTGTTAATCTACATTGGTGTTATATACACAATCCTTTGTATCGTTCTTAGCATTGAAATGAAATATTACTAATATTCTGGTTTATCTGGTTTATTATCATAATGTGTTTGTCATTTCTTTTGATTTATATCTTTCGTATTTTTTCATGATACATTAGAAACCATTAATGCACGCTAAAAGAAAATGTATGCTAATACACATATCTTGGTATAAAACTATAATATCTAAAAACCTTTGTTTTTATCAAAAATCTGTTTCTGTTACTACAGATCCACGGATCCCTGTAGGTATACTAGCCGGATCCCTTATGAAAGGGAACCGTGAGAACCGTCCTTCTGGATAACAGTTTTTCATGCAAAACAAAAATTGCTTTCTTCCTTAGAAAAATGTTCCACTTGAAGGTCAAACATTAAGTAAGTTAAATATCATTGTTAATAACATCTAGTAAAAACATTAGGTAATCATTGTTTTGCCCGTAATACGTCACATCCTATTAACTCTTCTCTTCTATAGGTTTCGCTATGTCGCATGAGTATGAGTTCCATTTTTCATTCACTAGCATCTACACTCCTAACATCTCTCTTGAGCCCAAAACACCTGGCAATCCTGTCCGTGGGTTCAATAATCTCGAAACCCGTCACTTCCATGAAGGACATATTGTCAACACTCCTCTACAATACGAAGAAGGTATTAATACCTCCTTCCGAACCATAGGACTGGAATGTCTTCTTGAAATTAACGAGGAAATATGTCCACGGTTTGTATTAGAATTCTTCCGTCAAGTTGAACTCGTTCGTAACGAAGATCGCTCTCTATCTCTTTGGTTTTGGATCAAAAACCAAAAGTTTGTTTTAACTCTTGGGCAATTTGCTCACATCCCCCGAATTCCAAATCATGGACAATGTGCCTTCACTGAATATTGGTCTCTTGATTCTCTCTTCAACTTTCGTGAAGAAAATAGTCCATATTGTTCACACATACCTTCCCCGGAAGATTTGACTCGCATAATATGTGAACCTCGACCCTATTACTCCGATCCAAACATTATCTATACACGGGACATCCGAGAAGAGTACAAGGCTCTCGCACTCATCCTACGTGAAAATGTTTGGAGTCTTAGGGGAAATCGAGAAATCCTTCCCGCTTGTTGTGCTCACATAATGTATTGTTTGCTAACACAACAACCATACAATCTCTCCTACTTCTTCGCAAGGCGAATTGTAAATCTTCAAGGCTCCAAGAATAAACTAATCCCTTATGGAATGTTCTTGACACGCCTTTATCATCACATCATGTACTTCCACCCTCAATTTCAAAGTCCGTTGTACGTACTTGTGAACAAGATGATGGAACCCCTAAACACATCTCTCATGAAGACTTTCTTCATCCCTAAATCGGCAAACACTCATCAACCATTTGATGATCCATCTAGCGAAAACGCTCAAGGAACTTATTTTTCCTTCAAAATAAGGTCAATCCTTAGTATTCATGCTTTATCAATGTAATGCAATTTCCTTCATGAAATAAAACATTTAACATTTGATATCTCTGCTATTTTAGTGTTAGAACTTCTTAGAAAACAAATATGATGCTTTATGCAAACCTTGCATACCTTTTGTAAAGGTGTTGTTTACCAGGGAGACGGATCCCTAAGTTTGTGCTAGACGGATCCCTACTCTTAGGGAACCGTGGGATCAGGAAAACAGAAATGCATTTGCAATCATTATATTTCAAAACACGTCTTTAGATCACTTCACACTAAGCTAAACATAGTGTCTTAGGACAAATTGAGTCCTTACCAAGCTGAGTAAATGTTTCATACTCACGCATAACTCACTTAGATCACACTCAAGACGTATGTAGATCTTTCGTTTCACCTAAACTTATTACTCTTCCGCTCTTAAGCTCACTCGTCATTCCTCAAATGATTATACATCTAGCTTTAGAAATCTTTCAATTTTAGCAAATTGATTATTGTTATATCAACCTCAAAATGGATCAAATTCTAGGTTTTCCCTTTTCTATAACCTTTAAGAAACTTCTCAAAATGGTATCTTGAGTTACTATCTGGTCTCTAGGACCATTTAGCTCCACTTGACACTCTCAAGCTCTTAGTGTCATCTTTGTTTTCTCATTGGTACTCACAAAAGTCCCAAGTTCTTCCACAAAATGCAATCATTAGCTACATCACTCGTTGCCCTTGAACATTTAAGTACCCTTTCATTTAAGATACTTAGGAGGACTGAAACACTCAAGATGGTATAGGCCCTAGACCTTAGAAACATCATTTTTATCCTTTCCTAGCTGCTGAGAGCCGGATCCCTAGAATTAGCCTAGACGGATCCCTCATTGGAGGGAACCGTGGGATCCGGGTGACAGCTTCATGTCAACTCTAGCTAAAACAATCATTTCAAAGCTCATTTTCCTAACTTGAACACTCCATCTTATCTTAATCAAGCTCCTAGATCAGTACAACTCTGAAGTTGACTCTTGTGCATGCTACTCATCACATTCCAAGGAATCTTAGTGGCTCAGGTCTTGAATGTACTTGCCAAATCCCTTGCTTTATAAACTACATTGTTAGGAGTTATAAAGTCATCATCTTCATCCTCATTTTCAGCATTTAGAAACCTTTAAAAACCTCCTTTAGTCATCATGAGGAAAGCTCCTAGTGGTAATTCATCCACCAAAGGACCACCCAAGAAAATTGCTCGTGTTGTACACGAAATTTCTTCAACCGAATCATCTCCGGTTAAATCCACAAATGGTATGATTTCTCCACCTATCAAACCAATCCCTAAAAGGATAGTTCCCACAAAACTACCAATGCCAAACACCACCATACCTCCTAGACCAAACAATCCCATCTCCACTAAACCATCACCATTGATGCCTAGAACCCTATCATTTACCACTCCACTCTCATCACCACACCTTTACAATCTAGAGGATTTGCCTCCTACGCCATCTCATCCTCCACCACCGACAACATTATCATCCTTAGGAGGAATAGTGGAACAAAATCAAGGTGTTGAGTCAACACTAGCTCCGGCTTCCTTTTCTCCATCACCATCAAATAATCCCTTTTGGATTATGAGAAATCATCAAAGTCAACCACCCGACCACATGGAAGTTGACACCTCTTTACCACCATTTTTAGTTGAGCCATCCGCACATGTGCCTCCGCCAATCCCTCTTTCTTTTGAGGCTCCTCAACCCGCTTCACTTGATCCTTCACATCAAGCAATTGCCTTTCTTCCATCACCACTACCTAGTCATGACAAAGATTGTTATCATTGTCAACATGTTGAAAGTTTGATACATGAAGCACGTGAAGATCAACGTTTGATGTTTTATCACCTCCTAGAACGTTTCGACGAGATTAAATCTAAACAAACTTGAACTAGTGGTGTCCTAGTATCAAGCGCGACTTAGAAATTCTAGTAATTCAAAATCATGTATTGTTCATTTTCTTAGTTTTTAGAGTCATGTATATCATATCTCTAGTTTTATTAAATGAAATTACATGATATTTGTCACATTATTCTGAGTATATGATTATTGGTCTAAAACATATCTCATTTTGATGCCAACATCTCTTGGTACATCACATTTCCTGTATTTTAGTTACAGACAGACGGATCCCTACGTTTTGCCTAGACGGATCCCTCCAAAGAGGGAACAGTGGGATCTGTGCAACAGAAGACTAGTTTTCTACTAACTTGTGTCTTATTTGCAAGAAATTATGCATTGTATACTTGTTTTCTAACCTTTGTTTTGTAGATTTTCAATTTACACATGAAGACTTTGACACACTAAGCTAGGGGAGCTTTGTGTCAAAGCAATACATTGCAAATTCACTTGCAAAAATTAGGAATACAATTCATGACGTCCCTTTGAAAAGTTGCAATCATCAAGGGGGAGCATTATCGTCGCTAAGACGAAACTATTTGCAAACTTCATTGCAAAGCATTAGCTTAGTAGTTTTTATTTACTTGACGCCCTCAAAAAGGGATGGACTTGTGATGAGTGTCTAAATACTCATCATTTTTGTATAATCTAAACTGCAAAATCATCTAAAAACACTCAAAAATGCATCAAAATGATGAAAATATCACAAATCAGTGTTTTATGAGTTTTAAATGCAAAAATATCAAAATCAGATGAAAATGATTCAAGTTTGCAAAATTTGCAGTTTTAGTCCCCCAAGTTTTAAAAGTTGTCAAATCTAGTCCCTGGAATTCAAAAATGTGGAATTTTATCATTCAAGGTCCCTGAAATATTCTAAGTTGTTAAAATTGGTCCTTGAATGATTCTTTGGTCAAATGGCAGAAAAGGTCCCTAAAGTTTGAAAATTTGCAAAATTAGTCCTTGGATATTTTAAAATGGAATTTTATGCAAAAGTTATCCTTGTACTATCAAAGTTTGTCAAGATTGGTCCTTTTGATAATTTGGAAAAAGTTCAGTTTTGGTCCCTCAAGTTTGCAGAATTACAAAAATGGTCCTTATGCTTTATTAATACCAATTGGACCCCTTTTGTATTTAGAACCCCATCCAATACCAAAAAGAACCCTGACATATTCCATTTGACCCCAGTCATACCCAATTGTGAACCCCCCCTTTATTAATATCAACCGGTCAACAAAAGTCAAAAACACTCAAACGCGCGCCCAAAATACCGGCACTGTTCATCTCCCTCTAATATCACTGAATCCAAAAACCAGAGGTGGTTTTCCAACTTTTTCAACACTCATTCACCTTACCTTGTCCCCTCCACCTCCACTAACACCAAAAATCTTTAATTGACTCAAACCAACCCCATTAATATCAAAACCTGCTCATGAAGAAATTGGCGCCAAAAATCCACTTGGATGGTTATGATGTTTCTGAGAGATCCAATGGCTCAGATTGAGTGGGAAAGATTCAGAGGTCAAGAAGGAGTCTTAAAAGTCTATAAAGAGGAGCTGAGATGCATTGTATGAATATATCTAGTGTAATTTTAGCTTTTAATAGTCGTTTTTATCATTTTAAGATTTTCAGTGTAATTTAAGCTTTCTTAGCTCTTTGTTTAAGTTATTTCAAGTATTTGTGAACTATTTTCAGTTTCAATATCAAGTTTTAAGTTGAAATTTCAGTTTATGCAAATTCATCTTCAAAAATCTCATGTGAATCAATTGTTGTTATAAGGTGTTTTCTTGGACTGAATAAGTCACATAAGCTCCTCAGAAAGCTTAGTCTAGCTTTTAGAAACATTAAAAATCAGTTTAGTAGCAAAAATCAAAAATCACCAAAAATACAAATTAAATAGCTGAAAAATCAAAAATCCCATGGAAGTGATGTACACAGCTGGAGCAGGGTAGATTTTGGATGGCCTTGGGTTAGAAGCTTAGTGGTAAGCTAATAGGGGTGTTAATTGGTCCTTGTTCTCAGTTTTGAGCTTGGAAGCTTTTGTAAGCCTTTTTGTTCATTTTTGCATTTCACTGTTGTAGTTGTTCATTAGCTTGAATTTATGTTTCTTAGTGATCATTAGTTATAGTTAAGTGAAATTAATCATTAATATCAGTTGGTTGTTCTTTTAGATTTGTAGTTTATAAAAATCTCACTTTGACAGTTTTAATAGCATAAGTTTAATCTGTTTGTTGTATGTTGTTATTGTTGTTGTTTAATGTTCATTTAGTCTCATTACATGATATTACAAAGTTTGAAATCAGTTTCATGGTTTAAATTTGTGATTTGCTTTGAAAAAATCATCAAAACAGTCATATAAAGGGTGTTTGGATTTGCTTGTTTAAACTGTAACAAGACTTGTTTGTGTTGATTGTTTATTTTGGTTCTGTGTCTCATTGGTCAATAATATCTCAAACAAAGCAAGAAAACCAGTGGTCATTTGGTGAAAATTCAAAATTCCTTTTGATCAAAACTTGTGTGTCCACTGTTGGATTTTTATGATCTATGATCATGATTTGGTGTTTATAAGTTGTTAAACTTGCTCAAGACAGTCTTATTTCACCTTAACATAACATAATCAGTGCTCAGGATCAAATCAAAGTTCATAAAAGTCAACTCATCTAGTTTTTATAAAAGTCAAATTTTTTCACTTGGGTCATTTTTGAATTAAAAAGATAATTTTATTGTGTGTTCAATAGTAAGATTTAGCTTAAAAGCTCTTGGGAAACTATAGTTCAGTTGCTAATCTAATTTAGAAAAATACTAGTTCTCTTTAAATCAGCTTTTTAAGTGCTTATTTTCTAGCTTATTGTGAGTGCCTGTTCTGAAATGGTGCCCTGTGCACAGTTGGGTGGTCCAACTTGATAAGCTCACATAGAGCTTATTAGTTGCTCAAATCTTGTGATTTTTGGTTCTTTGGGTAGCTGACCTAGCCTTCTTGAGGTCCCAAACTTAGTTTTCCATTTTGAAGCTTAATAGCTAGGGCTGCACCTAGCTTCTTTTTTGTCCCAACACTCAGTATCAACTGTCTCAGCTTGAGCTGAGCAGTGATCTGGTATCACTTTCACAAGCTCTTATAAAGCTCTACAGTTACCTATAGCTTTTGATCTTTGGCTTTTTGGAAAGCCAACCTAGCCAGCTTGTTAGTTCAAGGCTTGTTTTGAGCTTGTGAGCTTATTTCACTAGCTTATTTTGGCCTTGAAAAAGTCCACAGTACTGTTTGGTTATTCAGTTTAGTTCAAGTGCTTATTGCTTATTTTTAGCTTATTAGTGTGCTTATCTGTGTAATTTAGCTTTATATAAGTAGCATTATCCTATTTGTAGCTTATTTAACTTGTGTTTCCAGTTTATAACTTTGTTTGAGCTTAAATTCACCAAAATAAGCTCTTAAGCTCACTGTTGGCTTATAAGCTTCTCAATCAGCTTATTTGTAGTTTGTAAAATTTTTGTGTTTATTAACATTTCATATAATCAGTAGTTAAACAGTTTTCAAAAAGAAAAACCACAAAAACATCAATTTAAAAATAGTGATAGCGTTTATTTAATGGTTTTTAGCTTTTTTTGATTTTTCTTTTCATCTTATTAATAAGCAAATCTTGTTTTTATATTTTTCTTAGTTTTCTGTCACCTTAAGTTTTTTTTTAGAAAAAGTTTCATAATTTTCCTAATCTTTTTAGTATTTATTATAATTTTAAATAGTTAAAAGTATTAAATAATTAGTAATAAATAATTAAAAAGCATAAAAAATATCTTTTCAGTTTTAAAATTAGTTTTATCATAATTTAGACTTTTCCAAGTTGAAATTTCATTTTTCCAGGTTTATTTTATATTTTCTAGTATTTAAGTGTATTTTAAATAATAATTAATTAGTAATAATTAGATAAAAAGTGTGAAAAATATATTTTTAATTTTAAAATTAGTTTTATAATATTTTAGATTTTTCTCAATCCTAATTTTATTTTTCTAGCCCTATTTCATATTTTCTTTTATTTTAGAGTATTTATTAAATAGTTAAAATAGTTTTTAATTAATAATAATTAATTAAATAGTTATAAAAAATAATTCTTTTCCTAATAATTTTCTTTTATCTTTAGGATTTGAAAAATGTTATTTTCATATTTTTAGGTCTTTTATTTTCTAGATCTCACTTTTTATTTTGTACGTTTGCGTAGTTTTTAAACGTACGTGTTTTAGTTTCTTTTATCTGATTGTTGTGCTTTCCAATTCTGTGTCCAAATACATTCCAATCAATCAGTAGTGTAATAATTCAATCTAAACCCTTACTGATCACTATCCTTAGTGATCATTCTATCATCTGATCAAGTGTTTACACACCATTGAGTCTCCGTGGGACTTAACGACCCGGGAATTCATTATATTCTCTGATCTTCATTGCATTTGTGTTTTAACTGTTTTAAGTTTCTTACGGTTAGCCATTCACAAGTGGCTAGCTTGTGTGAGATAGCTTGACGGTTTAGCACAAATCAACTCGGCAAGGGGGAGTTAAGACGAGAACTCTTCCCGTCACTTGCTCTCTATATTTTTTTTCTTTTACATGTTTTTCTTAAAACATTGTGTTGGTTTCTTTTCGACGCACTTTTTGTTTCGACAAAAAGGGGGAGAAGAAAGTAAAAACTAAAATTTAAACTTTTATGAATTTTAGTTTTTCCTTAAAATAATTTTATGTTTTGTCATCAACAAAAAGGGGGAGATTGTTAATACAAATAAGCTGTAAAAACGTTTATTTATATTTTACGATCTTCTAATGTTTCGTCGATAACAAACGTAAAATCATTTTAAAGAAACAAATAAAATACGTAAATTGTTTTAGCCAATAGTTTTCTAACACACTTACGTTTTCACATAAAACACTAAAACAAGTATAAGTGATTTTATGATTTACTAATACATATGTACAACAACTAGTGTTTACATATTGGGCAATATATATACATAACTAGTATGTATTATAATGGGTAAAAACTACAACCCATGAAGCATATCCATAACCCATGGTATTGACCCATATCCATTTGACTAGATGCATTGCATCTATTAGGTACATTGTATCTAATGAAATACCCATGGACCAACCCATAACCCATAACCCATGACCCATGACCTAAAACCCATGGGCAAAAGGGAGCGTCCTACGGATCCCAGTGATTACACTGGACGGATCCCTTAAGGGAGGGATCCGTGGGATCCGGGGAACAGTAGCCATTCTCTCTCTATAAATAGTGAGACATTTCTTTATTGTTTCTCACCCCTTTCTCACATATTTTCTCTTTGAGTTAAAAACTCTCTAACCCCAGATCCAAGTGATCTATGTATGTAGTTTCGTTTTTGTGTGATTCTCTAGGTTCCTCTTAAAGGCGAGATCACCACCTTTTGAAGTCAAGCAAGCTCAAGTCCATGAGTTGCCATGCTTCGTTATCATCAAGACTATTGAGGTTCTCTTGTTGATAGTTTTCTTCTTTCTCATAAGAAGTGTAGTGTTGAAGACATTAGTGAAGGGTGTCGATCATCCGCATTGAAAGCACTAGTGAAGGGTGCTTAAAATTCAAGACTAAAGGCATTAGTGAAGGGTGCCTAAAAGTCAAGTCACAAGACATTAGTGAAGGGTGTCTTGAAGATCGAGTCAAAGGCATTATTGAAAGGTGCCTAAGGTGTACATTCGATATGGTGTGATTCGTTGTACAAGATAGATTAGTATTGGGTCAAAGGATATTGTTATCCTTGTTGATGTTATTATAAGGAGTAGATCTCCTTTAGGGTTAGGTGTTGGTGTAGTGTTGGGTACTAGTTCCTCCATTGTAATGGAACTCGGTATCTAGCCTAGTACCGGATAAAGGGTAGGCGAAGTTGTGATAGGTTTGGTTCTCCTTGGTGAAAGAACCCGGTATCTAGCCTTGTACCGGATAAAGAGTAGGCAACGTTGTGAAGGTTTCTCCACCATAAGAAGTCGGTGTTGTGTAGTGATTACGAACTCTCGAGTAGGTGACTCAGGGAGTGGAGTAGGGTAAGGAAGGTGTCCTTGTAGCCGAACCACTATATATACTCGCGTTGTGGTTTTTTGCTTCTTACCCTTTATCTTTTCATTACATATTTATATTTCTATATGTTTGTTTATCAACATCCAACACACATCCAAATAGATTGACATAAGTCGATATAAAGAGTTTAAAACAAAGTTTTAATCGGTAAAACTATTCAACCCCCCCCCCCTTCTAGTTTTCCACAACTTCTACAATTGGCCTCATCCATTAGACCCATTATTCAATCTACCAAGGCTCTAGAATGACGAGTCCTACATCTGATTATGACCCACAAACTCCGCATGACTAGGCCTGAAGGAGTGGAGGAAACACTTCAAAATCACTTTCTACCCAAGAACTTATCTAAGGGCACATGTCTGCTCTTCGGACCTTGTTGAAAGAACACAATGAGAAAAATAGTGGATCGACTATGCCATTGCGTTTGGATTCTGGTGACGACACCTTTATTCACAACGGCTAGCCCAACCAACAATGATGCCAGAGGATCGAAGGAGGATGATCTCTAAAAGCCGTTTAAGGAATCCTTGAGGTCGCCGTTCACGAAAAGGATCATTGAATTCTCAGCCACGAAGCACATAATGCCAACAAATATCAAAATTTATGACGGGTCGACGGATCCAGATGACCGCATCAACTGATTCATGGGAGTAGCCAACTCTGGGAATGGCAAATGCCGGTATGGTGTAGGATGTTGATGCAGAATTTTGCAAAACCACTAAGTTTTACAATCCTCCTAGAAAGTGTACCTAACTGTTGTAGTGTAGTATAGGAAAGACATGGGGGATTGATCATTTTCTAGGAGAATAGTGTTGTGAAGGCTGAAGTGTATGACAAATTAGGTCTAAAAGTGAGTGATGATTCTTTTTTGTATTTTTATATTTTCTATAAAGAAAAGTAAAATATCTCGGGGGTTGAAGAGTTTGGTTTTTAAACTATTAATTAAACTAAATTATACTAATTATGCGGAAATGTAAAGTGGTAACTCTTATAATAGGTAGAGGTGTTACTTAGAATTTCCTTACTCCCTAGTATCTCCAATTGATTAATCGAATTGTCACTTCCTTATTTTAATTAGCGCATTGTATTCCTTAATATTGTTTGTAGGGTGGTGCCGAATTCCCTAAATCTATGAATATATTGGTCTCCGTTAATAAATCCAAATGTCAACAATCAGCAATTATGCAGCCTCATTAAGACTCTTAATATCAACAATCCGCAATTCACGCAATAAATACAACAACTAAAAACAACTAGTGCACTCTAGTGAAGAAAGCGTTTAGTCGGATGTACAAGCTAATACATTAATGATAAAGCCAGTTTTCCTACTTCTAACGCAAAACAACAAATCAAACAAGAGACAACAATCAATAATCAATAACAATGTTTCATTCAAAACTAAGCAAACACTAATAATTTTGCCGAGCATGTTAAAGAGATGAGAAAAAACACATATAATCAAAAAACACATAGACATATTGAATGATTAAGAGGAATTACTTAACTTCAATAAAACATGAAGTTCGGGGGATAAAAACCCTTATAAGATCTGTAAAATTTGTCACTTTAGGTTTTTCCCTAGATACCTCTCCAAGATGTTACAATAAATGAAAAATAAATGAAAAGTATATATAGATTTACATCTGTGACGGCGTCACTTTATAGGTGTGAGGCCGTCAGCTCACCATCATTAGGTTT
This sequence comes from Chrysanthemum seticuspe, assembly GCA_019973895.1. Lineage (NCBI taxonomy): Eukaryota > Viridiplantae > Streptophyta > Magnoliopsida > Asterales > Asteraceae > Chrysanthemum > Chrysanthemum seticuspe. The sequence goes on from BPTQ01000007.1 coordinate 281,891,834, forward strand.
TTGTCATTAGCTATGTCGTTGTTATGATGGCATCACCTTATAGGTTGTGACGCCGTCAGCCACTGTTCCTCTGGTAGTGACGCCGTCAGCTCTAGGCCGTCACCATGGTCTGAACCGTCACTTGCAAACTGTATAACTAAATCTTCATGTTGAATTGAAAGTGACGGTGTCACGTTGGGTAAACACCTAGGTTGTATAGGTTGTATAACATGTATGGAAACGGAAAAATAAAACACTTTCTACCTGTCATAGCATATAAATTATCATATACTTGATAACGGATCAAACCTCTACCGCTTTGGCGTAAACACCTAGGATAAAATATTAAAGAGAACTTTTAGAGGGTTGTAATGTCACACCCCCAAAATATCGCAGCGGAACGATAGTGTCATTGGGGTATGACGTCATAGCACAAAGTATGGATACAGAAAACGACCTCTATAATGAGACGTTTTGAAAAGTTTACCATTCGATAATTAAGTTAATGTTTACACCACAGGAAATCACAAGGTTTGATAATACATAAAAAGTTTACAAAACATGTCGAATGGTAATAGTTAAAAGCACAAGACTCCAATGTATGCCATGCGACCCAAAAGCTCCATGAAATGCTATCACCTTAAGACCTGAGATAAACATGCTAAAAAGTGTCAACACAATGGTTGGTGAGTTCATAAGTTTTGTGATGAAATGTAAAGCCTTTCAAAAATTGTTTATGCAGCAAAGGCATTGTAAATCCACTCAGTTCCAAGTCCCGCCCATACAAAACTTGCAACCTGTGTGTTTACAACCCATTGCCAAAATATAGAATTGTCAATCTTGTTTGTAAGTAGGACATAGGTGCATACGATATATACATGTACTTAATGCAAAGAATCACAGCCAACTGAACCTCTTGACGAGTCTAACTTGTTTGTAATGTTTCATTGAATAACATATTATATTCACCCCAGGTCACGTCATCATGGACCAAGGGTAGGGGCGTCAGCCCGATAGTACTATCAATACCTCTCTGCCGGCTCCCGCAGGAGTTAACCAGTTGCTAAAGTTTGTATGTTGATGCATAATTGAAAACTAGTTTAGCACATTAAGGCACATATCGCAATAAACCACGCATAATGTCCAAAGTGTATAAGAAGTATATTGTAACACAATTGTATAAATGGTTTGAGTATTCGCAAGAGTGAACAAGTATTTAAGCATGTATCTCCCCCAAATAGTTTGTAAGAATTTAAACGAGTAAAAGTGGGGTATGAACTCACCTGGTGTGATGGATATGCTAACAAAATGAAGTGCACGAAAGTGAGACTCGGAAACTATCCGCGACCTAGAATGAATGTTATGACTTGAGTTATGATATGTTGTCGTGAATGCATGGTTTTAAAACGTATCACCCAATATGCTACTTAAAAACTAGTTATATAAAAATAGTGTTACTTGAATGTGTGACAGTTCCATGTCAAAGTAATTACTTTTGAGTTAATGGTGAAAATGTAGTTAAAACTATGTAACGGTTTTAGTAATTGAAAAATCAGTCTACGTCGGATTTGACGTAATATATACATAGGAAAACTAACTCGTTTTTAAGGTCCGTTTCCCCCGAAACGTCCGTTTAGGCCCTCAAAAACCTTGATTAAAATCCTGACAGCTTACTATCGCTGTGAATAGTGTTTTCAGCACGTTTTTGACTCAAAGTTCGGTTAACCATAACTCACTCGTTTTAAGTCCGTTTTTCAAGTTCTTTATATCCACGCGAAGGTAATTAAGTGTACTAATATATTTTTAAACTTTGGAGATTTCACAGAAAGTTTAAGGCCACTGATTGGCCAGTTAAAACTCGGACTGCATGTACAATTTTCCGGAAAATGGTAGTTTTTAAATCGTAACTTGAAAACCACGTATCTTTTTCGTTATAACTCCGTTTTAGTCCGTTCAAAAGGCCACGTTCATAACTAAAAATCTATTTTCTAAATCTTTAATAAAACTTATAAAAATGACTAACTTTTCGGAAAAATTATAAATTTCGACAGCGCTTCCGCGCTTATTTTAAAATTACCATTTTTATCTACTTGTTTAACCACAACTTCACCACAAAAATCCCTTAATCTACTCATCACCAATCTTACTAGTAAAACAACTTCATTTGATCATAACCAAAATAAATATTCATTGTGAGGCTAAAAATATATATACCAACTTAAATAAACATATATAAAATTTATGCAATCATTTCCTCCAAAAATCACAACTAGACTTTGATGATCCATTTTTCAAACTTATCATTTTTATAAACTTCTAACTAGTACATACTTGTTATAAAAATTAATAGGACACATATGGGTGATAACAATTGATAAACATGAATAAAAACTACAACTTGAGCAAATATGATCATATGGACTTCATGAAATGTATGAAAAATATATATGAAAAAGTAAGAGATGAAGTTTTATGCTTACAAATTGCTTGATGAGGTTTAAGAACAAAGGATTTATCCTAAACACCCTAGGTTTTTATTTCAAAACCTAAACAAAGAGTGTTACTAGATTGTGTAGAACTTGACAAGAAAATTTTTAGATGATCACTCCCTTGATCCCTATGGTGGCCGGATTTGTGGAGAAGACAAGAGGAAGAGAAAGTCTTAATTTTACACCTTGAATGATTGTGTTGAATGAGAAAAAGATGGAGTGTAGGACTTTATATAAAAAGATCTTGAAATCTTGGCAAATCTTGTATGTAATAATGCATCTATTTTCTTCTATTTTATTATGTAAGTAAAAATGTAAAAGTATAGTAATGAAAGTTACTTGAATGGAAGTAGTAACTTGTAGCATTGTTAAGTAATATTAGTAAGTGTATACACATTTGAATATTTAAGGTAGCGTTAGATAAAAATAAATTTTCAAGGGTCAAGATAAAATATATTTAGGTCATAAAAATTATAAAAATACTTTTCTTGCAAAATTTGAGTGATATAATAATTATCGTGTAGTTTTTAAGAAAAACGTCTTAATAATATAAATTTAACAATTTATATACCAAATAAATTTAAAACACTGGGTAAACTCATTTTATTATTTTTATAATCTTAATATGAGTATTAAAATATATTGGAATGATTTTTGGAAGTATTGAATCAATTGTTCAAAATAAATAAATTACGCGATAGCGTTTATTTAATAAGAAAATAACGTGTAATGCAAAATGCAAAACCATGCACGAACCGCTATGAAATGATGAATGTGGAATATGAGGAATGACCGGAATTTGAGAATTGTGACATTCTTCCCCTGATAGAAGAATCGCGTCCTCGCGATTCAATCGATGATACTTAAAGTTCTACCCTTAGGTTTCGCGAAATCAAGTGTATGGTCAAAGTGCTTATGCCAAAACTTACGCGTCTAGGTTTCTTATCTAAGGAGACTCACTGAATCTGAATAATACGGTGGATCACTTAATGGTCTAGGAAAAACGTACCAGTTACGCATTGCGGGCTTCCTCAGTCCCTATATAGAATGCTCGACCTCGGGGTGGACTGATATTGAGTACAGGGTTTGGGTTATTTCCTTCAATTGCCACAGCTAGAGGAGCTTGCATCGGTGGCTTATTCAACTGAGGACAATTATTCCGGAAGTGATTCGGGCTGTTACATTCAAAGCAAGTCTTTTGATTATTCCTTTTACACTACTCCTTGAAATGGCCGTATCGATTGCAATTTGTACACAAGCGGCAGGGCTTGGTCTTCGGGTGATGATAAGCACATTTAGCACATTTGGGATGTGTACCCGCATACTCTCTTTGTTCAGTACCAGTTGCCACAAAAACTCTTGCCCTTTTGTTGTCTGCTACCACGTCTATCTGCTTATTCGACCCACTTGCTTCCTTCCTCTTATCGCTGCTCTTCAAAGTACCATTTCTAACCATCTCATCTGTCAGGGTTCCTGCCCTCAGTATCGCACTTTGTATTGTAGACGGCTCAGTTGTTTTCACAGTTCCACGGATTTCGAGGACAAGACCATATATGTACCTCGAGATTCTCTTGGACTCAGGGGTAACTAGATGAGGAACTAGTCTGGCTAACTCATGAAATCGGTCAGTGTAGGCTGCGTGACCAGCCCCTATCATAGAGTGGTGATAAAATTCATCTTCCAATTTCTGCATTTCATTGTCCGGGCAGTACTCCTCTTTCAATAACTCCTTAAATTCGTCCCATGTCATACCTATGGCTGCCTCTCTGCCTCTAGCCTGTAGCTGTGTGTTCCACCATGTCAATGCCTTTCCTGATAACAAGCAAGCAGCATACTTCACCCTCTGATGTGTGGCACAATTGCTGATGTCGATCACTGCCTCTGTCTTCTCTACCCATCGAGTATACGCCAAAGCACCTCCTATACCATCAAATTCCACAGGTTTACATGCTGAAAATTCCTTATATGTGCATCCAATTCTGTTGTTGTTGTTGTTGGTGTTGTTGTTGTTGTTACTACCAGCTACATTGTTGGTGTCGCCAGTACCGTTCCCATTCCCATGGTTTCCCGAGTTATTCATATGATTTCCAACTTGTGTGACAATAGTGGGAAGCAAGATTTGAAGTTGTTGAGCGATGATGGCGGCAAAATCAGGGTTTCCGCCAGCGTTGTTGTTATTGTTACCCATGTCGCTACCGCCTTCTCTACCTCCACGTCCACCTGTCATTCCACCTCTTGGTGCCGCACCACCTCGGCCAGTACTGCGTGTTACTCTCTTTGGTGCCATTATCTCTGCAAGGGAAAGTGTAACGCCCCGACCCGCCAAGGGTAAAGGAATCACAAGTAATGGTGTCATATCAAAGCAAAACATTCATAACCAAAAGAAAGTCTTAACATAAATGCGGAAATAATTCAAGTCAAAACGACTTCAATACATAGGTCCCAGCGGAAGCATAATAAACTTCAAACATAATATCCGAAATAAGTCTAAATGGCATCATAAGAAATCAAAGCTAAAATCTCTAAGGTAAGTCCACTCAAGCACTCATCCCAAAGCAACCCAGCTTCCAATGCTTAGATACCTGCCGCGGAAGAAAAGAAAAGTGCGGCTGAGCTTCAAAAGCCCAGTGAACAGATATGAAAGCAAAAGCTAAAACTAAACGATAACGGATATGAAATAAAGTGAATGAGCAATAACAAAATCTTTATCATTTTCAAAACATAAGTCATAATTTCAAAAGATATTTATAGTCAACTACCACGAGCCCAGAACTTATATCAGATCACATTCATATTCACACAAGGCAACATTTGTAGGGGAGACCTACCAGAGTTATGAAGGACGTGCACGCACGCAGCATCAATCATCAGATAACATATAACATATAACAGATAACAGATCTAGGATGCATCCATACGCCCCTTCCTACATATTCACAAATATGCTTCACCATCCAGAGACGTGGCAGAACATCACTCTACTGCCCTAGAGTCATATCAGAGGTGCATCACTGATACGGACATGGAACCCCCATGACTAGTTAAATATTTGGCTCGGGTGTCAAACTATCTTAGGTCAAATCAGAATGTCATAGCTGACACAGATCATATTTTATCAGAAAATCATTCATATTTCCAAAATCATAGTTTTCATATCAGATAGTTCAAAAATCAGATGTTTCATAATTCAGAAATCAAAGTTCAGATAAGCAATAGCTCAAACAAATCAGCTTTTGGGATTCATAGCAAAGACTTAGGAAAACCTAATACGAAAGAATACATTAAGAGAAACCTTTACTGAAAAGGTCAGAATATCTGTACCTTATTCCAATGCAAAGATCGAAAAGCAGAAAGACGAAAACAAAGGATTACTCCCTCTTCACAGAACCTATAGACATTAACGGTCGTCCACGTTATTAATGATTCCATAATCGTCAAAATGGTCTTTTAATATTTGGTATTCAAAATTAGTGATCTTTATACTTTAGGGTTTTATTAATGAGTCTTAAGTATTTTATAATTAATGTTGTAGATTAGGGTTTGTTATATCATTTATTAAAGTCCGTCTTAAAATGTGAAAATAGTTTTATAAGTTATAACTCACACATGAAATAACACTTACTATATTTAGTTCAAACCCTAATATATTCTCATTTACGTTCTAGGGTTTCTTACTCTTTAATATCTCATTAATATGCATTCATTTTACATGTTACGTCTTAATGACTCTCCAATTAACCTAATACGTAATTAAGAACCTTCTTTACTTTTACTCTTTATCATACACGTTTATGATTTCATGTGACCAATAGTTATTAGGGTTTTAATATAATTCATACGCTTTACATAATAAACTAGGGTTTATATTTACGTAACCTTTACTTATTAATTACATGTCTAAATCTCATGTACACTTATTTAGTTCACTTAGGGTTTCGGCTAGCATGTTTTATCCAAGTCCTAGCTCATCCAAACGTTACATATTCAAGTTACATGTTTTAAACCTCATTCGAAAACTCATGCATGCCTCGTCTCACCTCATGCATGTCTCGGCTCACCTTAACTCAACATATACGTGACCCGATTCAACATTACTTATCACTATACACGTTCCTTATTAATTACAAGGTTAAATAAATTAGGGTTTCTTGTTTTCCTTGGTTACCACCTCTCGGCCCCAAAACAAAAGAAAAGAAACGCGACAAATCAATTATATCTCGACATATACATACAAGGTACGTTAAAGGAAGATGAATAAACGTTATACCTTAGCTTGAATAAGAAAAATCGACACCAAGGGTGTTTGGGAAGCTCTCGGCCGAACAAAAGAAAAAGAAAAGGAGAGGCAAAACTAGGGTTCCAATTAAGTGATTATGTGTTGTATTTATAGTTGTAGTATTTGAGTTAGAATAGGAAAGTGATTGGGTTTGGGTTGGCTTGGGTCCAACCGAATACACACACACAAACAAATGGGCTTCGGCCCCCCCTCCTCCTTGGCTCACACGAACACAAACAAACATCCCTCTTGGGCTTAGGCTTGGCGCAAAACAAAAACAAAAGACACGAGTCCGATAAACAAACAAACGGCCCAACTTATTAGCGAAACATATACGTCCTTCGTCGTACCAAAGTCATCCACGAAATTATATTCGTTAAGTCTTATTTATTAGGTTTTTTTTTTTTTTAATTTTCGTAACTTTTATTATAACATATTTTACGTATTTTATTATTCTTGGTTCCAAGGGTATTTTAGTCTTTATATAGGTTTTAGATTTTCGGGTTTTACAACTCTTCCCCTCTAAAAAAAAATTTTCGTCCTCGAAAATTGAAATGAAACGGAAACGAAAACGATAACGAAATGAGAACATACCGAACTATTCAAAGAAATGAGGATAACTAGCTCGCATAGACTCTTCGGTCTCCCAAGTAGCCTCACGCTCTGGGTGATTTTTCCAAAGAATCTTAACGAACGGAATGACTTTACTTCTCATGACTCTTTCTTGTCTTTCCAAAATAGCTTCTGGTTCTTCAGGCAAAGACATATCGGATCGAATCTGATCAAACGGATACGAAGCAACGTGTAATGGATGATAATTGTATCCTCTAAGGAGAGATACATGGAACACATCATGAACATGCGATAACTGAGGCGGAAGTGCTAATCGATACGAAACTTCTCCTATACGTTCCAGAATTTCAAACGGACCAATGAATCGAGGACTAAGCTTGCCCTTGATTCCAAAACGTTTCACACCTCTAAACGGCGAGACTTTCAAAAACACACGATCACCAACACGAAATTCCAAATCACGACGATGCTTGTCGGCATAACTTTTCTGACGAGACCTAGCCTCCTTCAACTTCTCTCTAGCAACAGCTACTTTCTCATTAGTGATCTCAATCATTTCCGGTCCTTCAATTAGACGTTCACCTACTTCATCCCAACAAGTAGGTGATCTACATTTCCTTCCATAAAGAAGTTCAAACGGTGCTGCCTTAATACTTGCATGCCAACTGTTGTTATATGCAAACTCTACCAAACACAAATATTCATCCCAGCTGCCAGTCCATTCCAAAGCACAAGCCCTTAGCATGTCTTCTAAGGTCTGAATGGTCCTCTCTGACTGACCATCTGTTTGAGGATGAAAAGCCGTACTAAAATTAAGTCGAGTACCCCAAGCTTTCTGCAAACCCTTCCAGAAACGAGAAGTAAAACGCGGATCCCTATCTGACACAATAGCCGTCGGAGTACCATGAAGTCTAACTATCTCTTGCTGAAAAATCTCTGACAGTCTGCCAATACCATAATCCTTCCTGATTGGTAAGAAATGAGCTGATTTGGTTAGTCGATCAACCACCACCCAAATCGCATCATGCTTCTTCTTAGTAAGAGGTAGTCCAGTCACAAAGTCCATAGATATCTTATCCCACTTCCATGTCGGAATATCCAATGGTTGTAACAGTCCACTAGCTCTTTGATGTTCGATCTTCACTTGCTGACAAATCATACACTTCGACACAAACGTCGCCACATCTTGCTTCATGCCGTTCCACCAGAAATACTGTTTCAAATCCCTATACATCTTGGTAGAACCAGGATGAATAGTGAAAGGAGAACTATAAGCTTCAGTCATAACTTTCTCACGAAGTACCTGATCATTGGGAACGCAAAGCCTATCTTCATACCATACAATCCCATCGTTATCAACCTTAAACTCCGTCTGCTTACCTTCTTCTACATTCTGAGCTACAGCCCACAACTCGCCGTCATCTTTCTGAGCTTCCTTAATTTGCAGTATAAGGTTCGACTCCACCTTCATACTAGCCCAGTATCCACCAGAACTTCGTACGCACAACTCAACATCCAAACGCTCTAAATCACGAATGATCCTAGGCTCAATCTCAATACTTGCAATCATACCTGATTTCCGGCTAAGTGCGTCAGCAACTACATTAGCCTTACCAGGATGGTACTGAATGTTAGTGTCATAATCCTTAAGAAGTTCTAACCATCTTCTTTGTCTCATATTGAGTTCCTTTTGAGTGAAAATATACTTGAGACTCTTATGGTCGGTGAAAATATCACACGTCTCTCCATACAAGTAATGTCTCCAGATCTTCAACGCGAACACCACAGCAGCTAACTCGAGATCATGAGTTGGGTAATTCTCCTCATAAGGTTTCAGTTGTCTTGAAGCGTAAGCTATCACCTTACCATGTTGCATCAAGACACAGCCCAATCCTTTCTTAGATGCATCGCTATAGATTTGATATCCTCCAGAACCAGATGGAAGAGTCAAAATAGGAGCGGAAACCAATCTCCGTTTCAACTCTTCAAAACTCTTTTCTCTTTCATCCGTCCACACGAACTTTTCACCTTTCCTCATCAATTGGGTTAGCGGCAAAGCTAAACGAGAGAAACCTTCAACAAAACGTCGATAATATCCAGCAAGTCCTAGAAAACTCCTGACCTCAGTCACTGTCGTAGGTCTTGGCCACTTAGTGATAGCCTCAACCTTAGACGGATCCATGGTTATACCATCAGCTGATACGATATGACCAAGGAAAGCGACTTGTCCTAACCAAAATTCACACTTCGAGAATTTGGCGTACAATTTCTTCTTCCTCAGAATCTCCAACACTATCCGGAGATGTTGCTCATGCTCCTCTTCCGACTTAGAGTAAACTAAGATGTCGTCGATGAAAACAATAACGAACTTATCGAGAAATTCATGGAAAACACGATTCATCAGGTCCATAAACACAGCAGGCGCATTCGTCAAACCAAAAGACATAACGAGAAACTCATAATGACCATATCTGGTACGAAACGCGGTCTTAGGAACATCTTGCTCCTTCACACGTAACTGATGATAACCAGACCTCAGATCAATCTTAGAAAAGAACTTAGCTCCTTGCAGTTGATCAAACAAATCATCTATGCGTGGGAGAGGATAACGGTTCCGAATAGTAATACGGTTGAGTTCACGGTAGTCGATACATAAGCGCATACTTCCATCCTTCTTCTTCACAAACAACACAGGTGCACCCCATGGAGAAACACTAGGTCGAATGAATCCATTATCTATCATCTCTTGCAGTTGTTCCTTCAACTCCTTCAATTCTACAGGTGCCATACGATACGGAGCTTTCGAAATCGGTTTAGCACCAGGAATCAACTCAATGCTAAACTCAACTTCTCGAGCTGGAGGAAGTCCAGGGAGTTCATCGGGAAAAACGTCGGTGAATTCACAAACAACGGAAAGATTTTCAATGTTAGGACCCTCCAAAGATGTGTCCTTAACAGATGCCAGAAAACCTTGACACCCATGAGCAATCATGGTCCGTGCCTTCATAGCAGAAATGAACTTAACAGATTTGAGTGGTTTAGAACCATAATAAACGAATTTAGGATGTTTGACGTCTCCAAAGATCACAGTTCTAGCATAGCAGTCGATGGAAGCTCTATGATAAGCCAACCAATCCATGCCTAGAATGATATCAAAGTCGACCATATCGAGAGGATACAGATGTGCATGGCGGATACGATCATCAAAACGAAGAGGACACTTAACGTATTTATGATCAATGATCATGTGACTTTTCATAGGCGTAGATAAACCAGGGAAAAGAGAGTTGAGAGCATTCGCAATCGCAGCATCCATGTTAACAGCATCATCGTCTCCATCCGCGCCACCAGTAGTACGAGTTCGAACCATCTAAACGATATTCAAACGATTAGCAAAACGAACAAAGATGAGATACGAAATGGAAGTTCGCAGAAGGAAACCTAAGTCTACCCAATCCTCACAGGTCAAATCTTAATTCTAAGGGATAACTTAAGGTTCTTATGTTCACAGGTCCTGACTACAAGTCGTAAACCTGGGCTCTGATGCCATAAATTGTAACGCCCCGACCCGCCAAGGGTAAAGGAATCACAAGTAATGGTGTCATATCAAAGCAAAACATTCATAACCAAAAGAAAGTCTTAACATAAATGCGGAAATAATTCAAGTCAAAACGACTTCAATACATAGGTCCCAGCGGAAGCATAATAAACTTCAAACATAATATCCGAAATAAGTCTAAATGGCATCATAAGAAATCAAAGCTAAAATCTCTAAGGTAAGTCCACTCAAGCACTCATCCCAAAGCAACCCAGCTTCCAATGCTTAGATACCTGCCGCGGAAGAAAAGAAAAGTGCGGCTGAGCTTCAAAAGCCCAGTGAACAGATATGAAAGCAAAAGCTAAAACTAAACGATAACGGATATGAAATAAAGTGAATGAGCAATAACAAAATCTTTATCATTTTCAAAACATAAGTCATAATTTCAAAAGATATTTATAGTCAACTACCACGAGCCCAGAACTTATATCAGATCACATTCATATTCACACAAGGCAACATTTGTAGGGGAGACCTACCAGAGTTATGAAGGACGTGCACGCACGCAGCATCAATCATCAGATAACATATAACATATAACAGATAACAGATCTAGGATGCATCCATACGCCCCTTCCTACATATTCACAAATATGCTTCACCATCCAGAGACGTGGCAGAACATCACTCTACTGCCCTAGAGTCATATCAGAGGTGCATCACTGATACGGACATGGAACCCCCATGACTAGTTAAATATTGTGCTCGGGTGTCAAACTATCTTAGGTCAAATCAGAATGTCATAGCTGACACAGATCATATTTTATCAGAAAATCATTCATATTTCCAAAATCATAGTTTTCATATCAGATAGTTCAAAAATCAGATGTTTCATAATTCAGAAATCAAAGTTCAGATAAGCAATAGCTCAAACAAATCAGCTTTTGGGATTCATAGCAAAGGCTTAGGAAAACCTAATACGAAAGAATACATTAAGAGAAACCTTTACTGAAAAGGTCAGAATATCTGTACCTTATTCCAATGCAAAGATCGAAAAGCAGAAAGACGAAAACAAAGGATTACTCCCTCTTCACAGAACCTATAGACATTAACGGTCGTCCACGTTATTAATGATTCCATAATCGTCAAAATGGTCTTTTAATATTTGGTATTCAAAATTAGTGATCTTTATACTTTAGGGTTTTATTAATGAGTCTTAAGTATTTTATAATTAATGTTGTAGATTAGGGTTTGTTATATCATTTATTAAAGTCCGTCTTAAAATGTGAAAATAGTTTTATAAGTTATAACTCACACATGAAATAACACTTACTATATTTAGTTCAAACCCTAATATATTCTCATTTACGTTCTAGGGTTTCTTACTCTTTAATATCTCATTAATATGCATTCATTTTACATGTTACGTCTTAATGACTCTCCAATTAACCTAATACGTAATTAAGAACCTTCTTTACTTTTACTCTTTATCATACACGTTTATGATTTCATGTGACCAATAGTTATTAGGGTTTTAATATAATTCATACGCTTTACATAATAAACTAGGGTTTATATTTACGTAACCTTTACTTATTAATTACATGTCTAAATCTCATGTACACTTATTTAGTTCACTTAGGGTTTCGGCTAGCATGTTTTATCCAAGTCCTAGCTCATCCAAACGTTACATATTCAAGTTACATGTTTTAAACCTCATTCGAAAACTCATGCATGCCTCGTCTCACCTCATGCATGTCTCGGCTCACCTTAACTCAACATATACGTGACCCGATTCAACATTACTTATCACTATACACGTTCCTTATTAATTACAAGGTTAAATAAATTAGGGTTTCTTGTTTTCCTTGGTTACCACCTCTCGGCCCCAAAACAAAAGAAAAGAAACGCGACAAATCAATTATATCTCGACATATACATACAAGGTACGTTAAAGGAAGATGAATAAACGTTATACCTTAGCTTGAATAAGAAAAATCGACACCAAGGGTGTTTGGGAAGCTCTCGGCCGAACAAAAGAAAAAGAAAAGGAGAGGCAAAACTAGGGTTCCAATTAAGTGATTATGTGTTGTATTTATAGTTGTAGTATTTGAGTTAGAATAGGAAAGTGATTGGGTTTGGGTTGGCTTGGGTCCAACCGAATACACACACACAAACAAATGGGCTTCGGCCCCCCCTCCTCCTTGGCTCACACGAACACAAACAAACATCCCTCTTGGGCTTAGGCTTGGCGCAAAACAAAAACAAAAGACACGAGTCCGATAAACAAACAAACGGCCCAACTTATTAGCGAAACATATACGTCCTTCGTCGTACCAAAGTCATCCACGAAATTATATTCGTTAAGTCTTATTTATTAGGTTTTTTTTTTTTTTAATTTTCGTAACTTTTATTATAACATATTTTACGTATTTTATTATTCTTGGTTCCAAGGGTATTTTAGTCTTTATATAGGTTTTAGATTTTCGGGTTTTACAGAAAGAACCGTTGAATTCCCAATGTCTATGCTTAACGTCCTCAAACATAATATCACGCCACAAATTGGTTCCTAAGGTGTCCACACCGATCTACGTATGCGTGGTCGCATATGTCCACGTGAGTTGTGACGCATTTATAATTATGTTGGCCACCATAATTATAATTGCCTCATTTCACACATGTACATACCACCAAGCATACATGTCTCGGCGATTGGTGTTACTTAAGTAGGTAGCCAGTCTATCATCCGATTCTAAACGGTGAAGGAGGGATTTAGGGTAGGTATCTAGGGAGAGTCGCACTTGGTGTATAGGAAATTCCGTTAGGTACTAAAGTCACTACGAGGTTTGGTCGCCAGCAGTTCCCAAAGTATCCTCAAGAGAACTCCCATCCTCGGGCAAAATCATCAAATCTATCCAGCTTTATAGTAACACTTATTTAGCTCGATCTCGCATCTCATCAAACAAGAAATGTCACGAGATCAAGTTAGATAAGTGCTCATTACTGAGCTCCATATCTTTGATGACCCAACTAGATTTTGGGACTCCCCTATTGGTACAAGGAAACTACGCTGTCTAATGAGGTGGTTCTAGAAGAAATACTTAAGAAAACATATGCGCACGAAAAGTGTGTAAGGCAATAGGAAACGAAAGGATCGACGTGAGAGCGGTTATAGTCTAGGAACTAAAATGCAACCTAGTTCTCTATAACCAAGTCTCTGATACCAATCTGTCACACCCCCAAAATATCGCAGCGGAACGATAGTGTCATTGGGGTATGACGTCATAGCACAAAGTATGGATACAGAAAACGACCTCTATAATGAGATGTTTTGAAAAGTTTACCATTCGATAATTAAGTTAATGTTTACACCACAGGAAATCACAAGGTTTGATAATACATAAAAAGTTTACAAAACATGTCGAATGGTAATAGTTAAAAGCACAAGACTCCAATGTATGCCATGCGACCCAAAAGCTCCATGAAATGCTATCACCTTAAGACCTGAGATAAACATGCTAAAAAGTGTCAACACAATGGTTGGTGAGTTCATAAGTTTTGTGATGAAATGTAAAGCCTTTCAAAAATTGTTTATGCAGCAAAGGCATTGTAAATCCACTCAGTTCCAAGTCCCGCCCATACAAAACTTGCAACCTGTGTGTTTACAACCCATTGCCAAAATATAGAATTGTCAATCTTGTTTGTAAGTAGGACATAGGTGCATACGATATATACATGTACTTAATGCAAAGAATCACAGCCAACTGAACCTCTTGACGAGTCTAACTTGTTTGTAATGTTTCATTGAATAACAGATTATATTCACCCCAGGTCACGTCATCATGGACCAAGGGTGGGGGCGTCAGCCCGATAGTACTATCAATACCTCTCTGCCGGCTCCCGCAGGAGTTAACCAGTTGCTAAAGTTTATATGTTGATGCATAATTGAAAACTAGTTTAGCACATTAAGGCACATATCGCAATAAACCACACATAATGTCCAAAGTGTATAAGAAGTATATTGTAACACAATTGTATAAATGGTTTGAGTATTCGCAAGAGTGAACAAGTATTTAAGCATGTATCTCCCCCAAATAGTTTGTAAGAATTTAAACGAGTAAAAGTGGGGTATGAACTCACCTGGTGTGATGGATATGCTAACAAAATGAAGTGCACGAAAGTGAGACTCGGAAACTATCCGCGACCTAGAATGAATGTTATGACTTGAGTTATGATATGTTGTCGTGAATGCATGGTTTGAAAACGTATCACCCAATATGCTACTTGAAAACTAGTTATATAAAAATAGTGTTACTTGAATGTGTGACGGTTCCATGTCAAAGTAATTACTTTTGAGTTAATGGTGAAAATGTAGTTAAAACTATGTAACGGTTTTAGTAATTGAAAAATCAATCTACGTCGGATTTGACGTAATATATACATAGGAAAACTAACTCGTTTTTAAGGTCCGTTTCCCCCGAAACGTCCGTTTAGGCCCTCAAAAACCTTGATTAAAATCCTGACAGCTTACTATCGCTGTGAATAGTGTTTTCAGCACGTTTTTGACTCAAAGTTCAGTTAACCATAACTCACTCGTTTTAAGTCCGTTTTTCAAGTTCTTTATATCCACGCGAAGGTAATTAAGTGTACTAATATATTTTTAAACTTTGGAGATTTCACAGAAAGTTTAAGGCCACTGATTGGCCAGTTAAAACTCGGACTGCATGTACAATTTTCCGGAAAATGGTAGTTTTTAAATCGTAACTTGAAAACCACGTATCTTTTTCGTTATAACTCCGTTTTAGTCCGTTCAAAAGGCAACGTTCATAACTAAAAATCTATTTTCTAAATCTTTAATAAAACTTATAAAAATGACTAACTTTTCGGAAAAATTATAAATTTCGACAGCGCTTCCGCGCTTATTTTAAAATTACCATTTTTATCTACTTGTTTAACCACAACTTCACCACAAAAATCCCTTAATCTACTCATCACCAATCCTACTAGTAAAACAACTTCATTTGATCATAACCAAAATAAATATTCATTGTGAGGCTAAAAATATATATACCAACTTAAATAAACATATATAAAATTTATGCAATCATTTCCTCCAAAAATCACAACTAGACTTTGATGATCCATTTTTCAAACTTATCATTTTTATAAACTTCTAACTAGTACATACTTGTTATAAAAATTAATAGGACACATATGGGTGATAACAATTGATAAACATGAATAAAAACTACAACTTGAGCAAATATGATCATATGGACTTCATGAAATGTATGAAAAATATATATGAAAAAGTAAGAGATGAAGTTTTATGCTTACAAATTGCTTGATGAGGTTTAAGAACAAAGGATTTATCCTAAACACCCTAGGTTTTTATTTCAAAACCTAAACAAAGAGTGTTACTAGATTGTGTAGAACTTGACAAGAAAATTTTTAGATGATCACTCCCTTGATCCCTATGGTGGCCGGATTTGTGGAGAAGACAAGAGGAAGAGAAAGTCTTAATTTTACACCTTGAATGATTGTGTTGAATGAGAAAAAGATGGAGTGTAGGACTTTATATAAAAAGATCTTGAAATCTTGGCAAATCTTGTATGTAATAATGCATCTATTTTCTTCTATTTTATTATGTAAGTAAAAATGTAAAAGTATAGTAATGAAAGTTACTTGAATGGAAGTAGTAACTTGTAGCATTGTTAAGTAATATTAGTAAGTGTATACACATTTGAATATTTAAGGTAGCGTTAGATAAAAATAAATTTTCAAGGGTCAAGATAAAATATATTTAGGTCATAAAAATTATAAAAATACTTTTCTTGCAAAATTTGAGTGATATAATAATTATCGTGTAGTTTTTAAGAAAAGCGTCTTAATAATATAAATTTAACAATTTATATACCAAATAAATTTAAAACACTGGGTAAACTCATTTTATTATTTTTATAATCTTAATATGAGTATTAAAATATATTGGAATAATTTTTGGAAGTATTGAATCAATTGTTCAAAATAAATAAATTACGCGATAGCGTTTATTTAATAAGAAAATAACGTGTAATGCAAAATGCAAAACCATGCACGAACCGCTATGAAATGATGAATGTGGAATATGAGGAATGACCGGAATTTGAGAATTGTGACATGTAACATTAGGTGTAAGGGTATGGAAAACACGGTTTGTGGATATAAGCATTTTTACTGGTGGCAAATCAATCACATATACAAGGTGGCTTATAAGGATTTAGAACATATGTTTTTAGAGGGTCATTTAAACCCTAAACTTGTGTATTTATGATCAAATATTGTCTAAATTCGTTCATTTTCACTTTTTAGGTACTTTGGAAACAAAAGCTGGAAATCATGCATATTTGTACGAAAAGGGATGAAAATGTGAAAAAAACGACCAAGTCATGAAAAAGTTTGGAAAAGAGCTCTAGACGACGTCACAACCTATAATAAAAAAGCTCTATACCAAGACAACCCAGATTTTACTAGAGACGGCTCAGTGAAAAAGAAGAAATAACAACCGACGTCGTCACTTGTTAGAAGAGCTAGAAGTTTCTGCCAAATTTCTAACGTGACGATCCAGGATAATTAAAGACGGACGGCGTCAGAGATTTCTGGACGGCGTCTGAAACATAAAGCGGCCCCGTCACAATGCTGATTTAGAAAAGACAAAATCCTAATGGCGGCGATCTGATGGCGTCACAACTATAAAGTGACTCCATCGCAATTGTAATTCCATATATAGTTTTAGAATTTTCTGCATTAGTGTGCAACATTGGAGAGTAACTTTGATGTGCAATTTTTATTCGTTTTTTACAGTCTTTTTTAGGGTTTTAACACCCTCTATCCTTAATCTCTTCTATCATTATGTTTGATTATGATTATTTGTTTCTCTATCTTTAACATGTCTAGCTCAATCAATATAGTGTTTGCTTAGATGTAATGAAACCTAGTTGTTAATATTGTCATCTCTTGTTTAAATAGTTGTTACACGTTAGGTTAGGAAAACTTGCTTTTTCCTTTACTGTTGTGAGCTTGAACGTCCTAAAAACGTATTTAAGTACTAGAGTGCACTAGTAGACTTTTCGTTGTGTTTATTGCGTGAATTGCGATTGTTGATAATAGGATATTTGGGAGAGATAACTTAGGTTACTTGGCAATCCTGGTTTTCTAGACGAGATCAATACATTCATAAAGTTAGGGCATTAGGCACCCCTCTATGATTAATAATGGAATAAAACGCGCCAATTAAACAAGGATGTGACAATTTGACTAATCAATAGAAGATAACTAGGGAGTAGTGAAATCAAAGTAAACATACCTTTACGTATCATTCGAATCCCTCATTTACTTTATTTTCAATTTAGTTTAATTTTATTTTTAATTAGTTTAATTAGTAGTTTTAAGTAGTTGATAATCAAAACCCTCAATCCAAATACCGAGATTTTACTTTGCTTTCATAAATGATAAAAAGAATCATCCATCACCTTACACCTATTCGTCATAAATCTTGACCTTCCCAACACTATTCCCCTAGAGAACGATCAATCCCCGGTGTAGTGTAGTATACCGGGGAATAGTTTTGGTTTGATTTCTTCGGAGGGTTACATCCACCGCTTCACGTTTTTGGCGTCGCTGCCGGGGAATAGTTTTGGTTTGATTTCTATCTCGTCTAGGTCTACTCACTTGATTCCTATCAAGTGAGATTTTATTTCTTATTTTTTTATTATCTTTCTCGTAGTCTATCTTTTCTTTGTGTTTTTGTTCATAAAACTTTTCATTGACTATTCCGTTGGCCACTATGGAGAACGCGAATCCGCTAAATGTTTCACTCAATCGATCAAATCCACTACCAAGTCTACCCTTTCTATTTCGAAATGACATCTTGATGTTTCGAAAACATCATGATGAATCTTTTCCTGATGCATGGACTCGTTTTAAACACTTAGTATAAAATTTCCTTCATCAAGGTTTTGATATATTGCATCTACTTCAATTCTTTAACACTCGTATCGACCGCGAAACCCAAAAGAGGGTTGACTTTTAACAGATGGGGAAATTTGGGAATATGGTGTTAAAGACGCCTGGGAAAACTTTGAAATTCACGCCCAATTCAGAAGTGGAACATGGGACCCAAAAAGCGAAGGTTTAGACCTATTTTCAATGTGGAAGGCTCAATCGGAAAGTTTGTTTAGGAATAAGATGGTTAGAATAGAGGTACCTAGGTGCATGTCGTGGTTAGGTGCCACCTTAATACAAAATAAGCACACAGGTAGTCTTGATAAGATGAAGGATAGAATAGAAAATCCAAGCCTACCGATTGGCCCACAAGTCTTACCAGCGTGATGTGCTCTACCGTGTACAAGTTTTAAATTTATAAACACGATTTACCAGATAATTATATTTAACACATACGAGCAAGTATACTCGTCCGTGGTAGTAAAGGTGGGTAAGTCAAGATCGTCCCAAGGGATTTGTGGTGATCTGATTTGTTTAAGACAAGAAGGTTTGTCAAGCCTCCTACGCAATTTGTTATTCTAAAAACAAATTAAAGAAAACATACACTTGTGTGCAAGTAATAACCAATTTTCTAGAGTGTTCATGATAGTTTGGTGTAAAATTTAAGTAATGCACAAATCGTAGGCAAATGATTCACAATCGATGGTTTATGTCATGTAAAAATCATTCGTAGAATACAATCACATAGGTAATCCTTTAGGCCTATTAACCAATCTAACTATTCTTTTGAAATCCATTTGTTTGAAAATGATTCTTATCTAACTTGTTCTTACGAACCCTTTTGGCCTTTTTCTTGATGAAATCGTTTCAAGTCCATTTTAATAAGCAAATATGATGAATGCCAATCATCATATCCCATACTAGTTCGTGCACTAACGTTTTGGAATAAAAACATTAAGAGAAATCCTTTCGGCCTTTTTATCTTTTAAACGTTAATACAAACTAATTAAGCAAGACTAGATATTATCTCAACAAACTCATTAAACAAGAAGAATTCTCATGCATCACAAAGATAACAAAACTCAAACAATTATTTACATCTTACACACAAGTATATCCAAGAACTACTCCATCATAAAAATCATAACGAAACAAAAGTAACAAACATAACTTTCATATAACTCATAAAAATAGAAGTTCATTGTAAAGTAACAGAGTATACATATCTTTGAATTACAAGAACTAATTTCGTGGAACTATAGCAATCCACACTCCTACAATCCCCTTAGATGAACCGTAACAACTCCAAAACACTACCAAATGATTGAGACTTGAACTCAATACATTCTTGGACGTTTTACAGCTTCTACGATACTTTTGGGCAGAATAAATTTGGTTAGTAATAGCTTTGGTGTAAGTCTATTACTCTCAAGGTTGTGTCACACCTAGTACATAAGTCTAGGTTCATTATATAGCATAAGATACCTTACTAAGACAAGTAAAAACGTCCTCCAGGAGTTAATAACTAAAAATGATCGGACTCCAATGATTAACGGAAGTTAAGTTTTCAATAAATGCAAAAATTGTAACTGCAGATTGTCCAGCCGAATTGGTTGCGGGATGCAACCGATCGGCTCCTCCTTTAACCACCATCCAACTGATCCGGTTACGGGCTCTGATTGATCGGCTGGAGTCCATCCGTACAACATCTTTTGACTTTTCTCGTTTCGGCTTGATGCATGCTTTTTCTTCGCTTTCGGCACTGATTTCTTCAATAGAACCTTGATATTTTATTGGTGTACAAACTTAGAAATCTTCGTGCTTCAAATCATTGAGTCCTTTTGTAGTTTCTTCTTTCTCCTCTTTCTCGGGAATTATCCAAATGTGCATATATTCATCATTTCTTCATCTTTTCCGATACCTGGCTACATTTACATACAAATACACTTCCTTCACAATTTCGCAACAATTATGTATAAATATAACCAATTATCATGCACAAAACAAAAAATAACGCAACTAAAAATATGCTCATTCTGAGCGTTATCAAATTCCCCCACACTTAAGTTCTGCTCGCCCTCGAGCAAGTCTAGCATTTAGAAAAAAATGATTTCAATGGTCTCAGTATCGTGATTCCCAAAATCTAACAATCACTTCAAAAGAAACAATTGTTAATTTGCATTTTATGTGTGAAAATTTCTGAAAGTGAACCAAATTACTCTTGATTTAGATAACATAACTAACCACCTCACAAATGATTTTTGGAATTCACTCAACACTCAAATAGATTGGTTGGTATATGTAAATCACTCAGCGCCTAGTCATGATTCCTGCTTCTTACCATAGGCTTGTACAAGTATCAAAATAAATAAAATAAATTCATCAAAGAGGTCTTTAATTTGGGTTGTAACGTTTAAGCTTCGGGTTTATATAAGGTATGGATAAGGCGTGGGATTATTTATGAAACTGGTTTAAAAAGAAAAATAAAGTCAAGTCTATATCCCATGTTGCTAGCTTCCGATCAATCCACAAACCCGAAAATGATTATAATCACAATCATCTCTTCATCACATATCGATCACCAAACATATATCACATCTTAGCACATTGGCTAATCAATATCTCGAACATACTTCCTCTTCCTTCATCTACATAACATAGCACATTGGCTATAATTGTCACCTTATAGTTGCGATGACTTATTCATCATTTATTTTCAACAAACAATACTTCTCCCCCCACACTTGGTATAAGCATACACCATAAAAAATACAAATAAGAAAGACGTCTCCTTCATCTTTGTTGGAATGGCACACACGATTGACAAAGTGTAGCTAAATCATAATCATCAAAAATGTTAGCCTTAATAGTTTTTATTAGAAGTGATGGTCATTCACGTTTAGGAACTTTGTAACGTGTATTAGATATCGTGCTAGAATAGTCAACGGGCTCGTGGATTGGACTAAGCTAAATGGGTATTAGTTTAGTTAAGCTTGCCTTATATCCAATCCAACCCATGTCCAAGCCCACGAAGCCCATAGAAAGCCCATTAGGGCATTTGTGTCATGTACTATATAAACCCCTCAAAGTCTCATTTGAGGGGTGTGCTTGAAAGTGTGTGTGTGTGTGTTCTTCCT
Organism: Chrysanthemum seticuspe; assembly: GCA_019973895.1. NCBI lineage: Eukaryota > Viridiplantae > Streptophyta > Magnoliopsida > Asterales > Asteraceae > Chrysanthemum > Chrysanthemum seticuspe. The sequence goes on from BPTQ01000007.1 coordinate 281,913,809, forward strand.
TTGAAATAAACATCTTATTGTTTTCATCTCATCTACACATATACGCATAACATATTATCTTCAAGTCACCATCTTTCTCATCTTTATTTCTTTCTTCTAAGCTTAACGTTTGTGTTTGTGTTGAACGTATTCTACGCGTAGCATGGTTTCACGTGGTGATACTTGTGTTCATTAAGTGGGTTTGTGATAAGGTTGATATTTGTAAGGTCCTACAATTGGTATCAATCGCCAAACAATGGTTTAGGAGTGTTTGTGTTTGCCACGCTTAAAGCTTTAATTTTTGCACTTAAAAATTCAAGATTCTTGTGGTTTAAGGTTTATTTGGTGTTAAAGTTTCAGTTTTTTGTAAAAAGTTTGAAGCTTTACGTGTTTTTCTTCATTTTTAAACTCGTGTTTTTTGGGATGTAGTTTCTACGCGTAAGCCTTCTAAACACTTTGGGTGAAAAAGGTCAACAGTTTTGTGTTATTGGAGTGATTTTAAGGCTGTTTGTGCATCAGAAATTGGTTGAATCACTGGAAAATTTTTACGCGTAGGTCAAAACCCTAGTTCTACGCGTAAGAAAAGTCAACGCCCTTTTTCAACGCATAACTTCCTACGCATAACTTTTTGGCTAAGAATTTTCGAGCATCAAAGATTACTCAGTGCTTCCCTCACTTGGATAAGTGTGTGGAACACTTCGACTTGTGGATATCTTTTACGCTGTGACAGTGTAAAGGATTTTTGGTTCTAAACCTAAGTTTACGCATAAGCATAAACGCCTACGCGTAACAATCTACGCATAAGTTCCACTTACGCATAAGATTTCTACGCCTAAGCATTTTTGTTTACGCCTAAGCCTTAAGTTTACGCGTAAGATACTGGTCTACGCATAAGGAATCCTATGCATAAGGAATCCTACGCATAAGAATCCTACGCATAAGCACTCATTTCTACGCTTAAGAACAGGTTTACGAGTAAGATTTTGAGCATAACTTCAAACGGCTATAACTTTTGAACCGTAACTCCGTTTTCAGCGATCTACCCATCAAAACGACCGTGAGAACGAGGAGATTGGCACGCCAAATAAATGGGTCAACCTTCATGTCATAAAAACGCTCCAAACAGAAGTTATTGAGGTTTTTAAGTTTTTAGAGAAAATTTTCACTACAACAACCGAGCTTAATCTTCATCAATCACAACTCCTTTATCGTTGAATCGATCCTACATCAACTTTATCATATCATACCTTCATCAATGGCAACTCAACAAGACATTCATGCAGCCAGTGCCGAAAACCGTCCTCCTATGTTGGAAAAAGGTGGTTATCTTCAATGGACAAGTCGTATGCTTCGTTACATCAAGACAAAACCTTATGGAAAATTGATGATTCAATCCATTCAGAATGGACCCTTCATACCTCGACAAGTCCATGTCCCTGGAGATCCCAATGCAACACCTCCCGTCCCACCATCTGTTCGTACTAAAAAAGAATCAGATTACACTGAAGAGGATCAGAAACAAGTCGACGCAGATGACATGACAATTCATATTGTACAACTGGGTTTACCAAGAGAAATCTTTGCTGCTGTAGACAGTTGTGAAACTGCTTTCGATATGTGGGAACGTGTTAGACGACTTTGTCATGGAACAAAAATTGGTCAACAAGACACAGAGAACAAGTTGCTAACTGCATGGGAGAAGTTTACCTCTACTCAAGGAGAATCCATTGAATCCTACTATGGAAGGTTCTGCACTTTAATGAATGTGCTGATCAGAAACAAGTTGACACCCAGAACTATCGTGAGCAACATCAAGTTCTTGAACAATCTACCAGAAGAATGGGGACGATATGTCACTATTGTTAACCAAACAAAAGACTTACATCAAGTGAACTTTGATCAACTCAACGATTTTCTGAAACAAAACCAAGCTGAAGTGAATGAAGTCAGGAAAGAAAGAATGGCAAAGAATCATGATCCATTGGCACTAATTGCAAAGACTCAAACTCCAGTTAATACACAACAACAAGCTTCATCATCTTCCAATAACAACAACTTGCAGCAATACATTCCACAACCACAAGCTGTTATCCCACAACAACAATTCTATCCACCAGAACAACAAGTCATTCAACAACAACAGTATCCACAATACCAGGAACAAGGAATCACTGATCCTAAAACTGAACAAGAAGAAGCTTTGCTACAAGTATTTTCTTTATTGGGTAAAGCATTCAGAAGTCGCTATTCCACACCAACTAACAACAACCAAAGGATTTAATCAAACACTCGCAACAGGCAAATTGCACAGCCGGGTGTGAATATGGGTAATCAAGGTCAAATGGTTGAAGTTATTGGGAATCAGCAGGGATATGCTACTGGATTTCGCATGGGTAATCAGGCGGTTCCGAATCAGGGTAATCAGTTGGGTCAGAATGTTGGAAATCAGATTGGTCAGAATGTTGGGAATAGAGCAGTGGGTAATCAGAACGAGAATGTTGCAGCTCCAGTCATTGGGAATTATGGAAATGTGAATCAGGGTAATCAAGTTAAGTGTTATAACTGTTAAGGATTGGGTCACATGGCAAGGAATTGTCCTACTAAGCCGAAAAAGAAAGATCTTGCGTACCTTCAGAAAGCTATCATGTTGGTACAAAAGGAACAAGCTGGACTTCAATTGAGTGCTGAGGAACATGACTTCATGGCCATTATGGATGATTTGGAATACCTCGAAGAAATCAATACAAACTGCATCTTCATGGCAAATCTTCAGGAGACTAAGTACGACACTGACTCTGACGCACCTCCTGTCTATGACGCCAGCGCAGTATCTGAGGTACCAATCATTGATTCATGCTATAACAATGTCATATTTGATGTGTTTACTCATGACGAACAGCATTCTGTGACGCCAGCACCTACTTATGATACATACATGGACAATCTGAGTTGTAGCAATACTAACTCTGAAACTCCAGATGTGGATCCTAGTGGAGGCTGTGTGGCAAAAAATACTGAGACTGATGAGGAAACACGTGCTTACTTTAAATCATTAATCAATAACTGTGGCATTGAAATTGAGAAATTTAGAACGTTCAATCGCGAAGTCAATGCCGCGAATGCTAAATTGACCGCTGAGCTTGAGAGTTACAAGGAGAATGCAAAAGCCTTTGAATTTCATAAAAACAAAGAATCAGAATTAGAAATTGGTTATCGAGATTCTGTTTTAAGAGAAAAAGAATTGAAACTCAAGTGTGACACACTTTATGTGAATTTGCACTTGAAAATTAAATCTTTAAACAAGGAAATTTCTGATCTAAATGACCAACTTTCTAAACAAAAAGCACTGTTTTCAGATCTTGAAAAAGAGAAGAAGCAGCTGATAACTGATTTTGCAAAATGAGAAGATTCTCTTCTTGATGAAATTCTTGATAAAAACGAAAAGATCAAACCTTTGGACAATTTGCTTCTTACAACGGGTCATTCAGATAAAACAAACAAGATGCTTTCTAACCAAGTAAATCCGTGTTTTCATACTAATCATAAAATTGCACTTGGTAACGACCCTACTTCGTTCCTCAAGAAACCTCAGAAACCTCAGAATGTGTTAAATAATGGAAATGCTTTACAGGAACCCATTATTGTTCGTGATTCTCTTGAAATGTTAGAACTATCTAAGGAGAGTAGAGAAAGAATGAAACAAAAAGGTCCGGAAATCAAACCTATTGATTATGATAAATGAAACAAACTTTCTGGAATTACTTTTGTAAATAAAAAAGAAAAGTCAAAGTTCTCCATCACACCAAATGTTTCAAACAAAGAGTCAACACCTGTTTCAAAATCTGTTTCAAAACCAGTCGTTGTCTCAAAATCTCTTTTGAACATTGAACAAATGTATTCAAACAATCCTTTTAACACAAGTGATGCGAGAAGTATTTTAGACAATGTGAAAACTGGAATTGTGGATCTTCAAGACACTGTTAAAACTAAAACCACTATTACACCTAACAACTGGTTCTCTAGTTTTGATATCGAACAAAGAAAGTTTTTTGAAACTCAAATTGCCCCTCAGCTAAATGCCATCAACTCAAGGGTAATTCATTTTGAACAAGCATTTTTGAAAGAAACAGCTGACTTTGTCAAGGACCATAAATCCCTGGTAAAGCAAGCTAATGACTGTGTTGAGCAAATCAATGTTTTGGAAACTTTAAATGATTCTCTCTTCGAAAATGTTCTGACTACTGATATTATGTCCATTATTTTGCAAACATATTCTGTTGAAGATCATGAAAGACTCTAGTCTGAGACCTCTGAAATTGTTTCAAAATATGAAAAAGCTCTTGAGAAACTTGAAAAAGAAAATGTCTCATATTTTAAACAACTTGATCGAAAAACTGAGGAATGCAAGTATGACAAACTGTCGTATGAGCGTGCCTACAATGACATGAAAGCTAAAAATGATCTTTTGAGGGCTCAACTAGAAAGTCAAAAAGGAAAGGCAGTGGATACTAAGTTTACAAAACCATTGACTGCGGAGAAAGCAAATGTTCCCAAACCGGTTTCCAAACCAAAAATGTCTGTTTCTATGCCTCCTCCAAAAGTCAATGAGAAAAATTTTTCATCAAAATCAGTCACTCCACCTGCCCTACCTAAACAAAATGTTGATAAAGGAAAAGCGGTATCGAGAAACCAAAAGTTTTAGCACCTGGACTTTTTAAGATGAGTACCACTAATGCGTCTGCCTCCACATCTAAAACATATGGAACAAACAACATAAGTTTAGAAAAGCACTCTAAAGAGACTAGGAAAGCTGAAACCTCCTCTCTAGATAAAAAAGTGAATCCTAATGCGTGTACCTTACCTTCTACAGGACTAGGAAGCACCTCTAGGAGCAGCAGACTAAAGCCTAAGAGCAATACAAGGAACAATAGAGTCTCGCTTGCCTCTAGGAGTTGTAGCTTGAATAAAGAGAAGAAAGTAGAAGAAAACCCTAGGAATTTACTGCTTTTGAATAAGAAAGACATTTCATCTGAATGTAATAAACCTTTGAACTCTGCTAAGTTTAATGAATCTGTTGAATCTGTTTGTTTAACTTGCGAGAAATCTTTACCTAATGTTCGTGATGAGTGTATTTCTAAGAATGAGATTGTTAAGCCTGTTCAGAAGAACGTTCCTAGAAGAACTTACATTAAACGAATAGGAAGACTAGTTGCAAAACTAAGGCTTTTCACTACTGACAAGAACCATAGTGTTTACTTTAGGGATGATATTTAGAAACCCACAGGTAGAACTTTCACACTCCAGAATGGTACAATGAGTGATAAACCAGAATTCCCTGTAGAAAACCTCCTTGAGTGAGATCAAGATTTTACCTCTAACCCAAAGGAACCAAAATCAAAACGGTTTCCACGATATTCTTTTTCTGTTACTGGCAGGTTATCGAAATTTGTCTTTGGATCGTCGACTCGGGTTGCTCCAAGCACATGACCGGGAATCTGAAGCTGCTGATCAATTTCCTCTGGAAATTCATGGGAACCGTACGTTTTGGAAATGATCATGTTGCAGCTATCATGGGTTAAGGAGATCTACCTTTCGGAAATTATTTGATCACTTGGGTTTACTATGTCGAAGGGTTGGGACACAATTTGTTTTCAGTCGGGCAGTTCTGTGATGCAGATTTAGAGGTTGCTTTTAGGAAAAATGCTTGCTTCGTTAGAAACTTGGATGGCACCGATCTCTTAACTGGGAATCGTGATGCAAACTTGTATGCTATCGACATCAATCAAATGGCCTCTTCATCATCAATATGTCTTATGACACGAGCATCTGGAACACAGTCCTGGTTGTGGCATAGAAGGTTATCCCATCTCAATTTTGACACCATCAACAATCTTGCCAAAGACAACATCGTCAACGGACTTCCAAAGTTCAAATACACCAAGGATCACTTATGTCCATCATGCGAACAAGGAAAGAGCAAAAGAGCATCATATAAACCTAAACCCGTACCTAGTTCGGAAGCAAAGTTACATATGTTGCACATGGACTTATGTGGCCCAATGAGAGTTGAAAGCATTAATGGGAAAAAGTATATTCTTGTTATCATCGATGATTATTCAAGATATACATGGGTTAGGTTTCTAAGATCAAAAGATGAAGCACCAGGCATCATCATCACCTTTCTGAAACGTATTCAAGTACTTCTTCAAACTCCAGTAAGGGTTGTAAGAACAGACAACGACACTGAATTAACAAATCAGGAGTTAAGAGCTTATTTTGAAGATGTTGGAATTACTCATCAGACATCAGCAGTTAGAACTCCACAGCAGAATGGGGTAGTTGAAAGAAGAAATCGTACTCTTGTGGAAGCTGCTCACACAATGCTAATTTATTCTAGTGCACCGTTATTTCTATGGGCTGATGCGGTTGCCACTGCTTTTTTCACTCAGAACCGATCCCTCATCCATCCAAGATTCAATAAAACCCCATGTGAGATAGTGAACAACAGAAAACCTGATATCTCTTACTTTCACGTGTTTGGCGCTTTATGCTATCCTACGAATGACAGAGAAGATCTTGGAAAACTGAAAGAAAAAGGTGATATTGGAATCTTCATTGGATATTCAGATAACTCGAGGGCATTCAGGGTGTATAATAGAAGAACTAGGAGGATCATGGAGACGATGAATGTGAAATTTGATGAACTCTCACACATGGTTTCTGAGAGACTCGCTCTAGAACCCGCACTAAACCCGCAGACTTCTGAACACATCAGTTCAGGACTCGTACCTCAAAGAGCTCAATCAACTTCATTTGACAATCCTAAAGAACAAGAATGGGAGAATTTCTTCGAGTTAATGTTCGATGAATACTATGGTGGAACTTCGACAAATGCATCAAACCATCATTCCGCTGCACCCGATCAAAATCATCCTCCACCACCAACAGAAGATGCATCTACAACGGTCGAAACCAATGCACCAACTCCATATACATCATCTACATCTACTACAGGTCTTGCACCCGTTCTACCAGCAGTTGATGAGCAAAACCAAAACCAGAACGATGCAACGTTAGATGAAGACTTATTTGAAAACCCGTTCACTACGGAATCAGCTGAGTCATCTTCAAGCTTACGAGAACCATCTAACTCGCATACGTATAACCAACGGTATCCTTCTACTCTGAAGTGGACAAAAGACCACCCAATTGAACAAGTTAATGGTGAACCTTCAAGGCCAATTCAGACGAGACTTCAACTTGCCACCGATTGCGACTTATGCATTTACCTTTGCTCAATTAGCAATATCGTGCCAAAGAACATTCGTGAGGCAATGGCAGAACCCGCATGGATAGAAACGATGCAGGAGGAACTTCTCCAATACCGTCTTCATGACTCTTGGGAAATGGTTTCAAGACCAATTGACATTCATGTCATTGATCTCAAATGGTTATGGAAAAATAAAAGTGATGAAGAGATGACTGTCATTTGCAGCAAAGCTCGTCTAGTGGCCAAAGGATACAGACAGGAAGAGGGAATAGACTTTGAAGAGTCATTCGCGCCGGTAGCTCGACTTGAGGTAGTCAGGATATTCTTAGCCTATGCAGCTCACAAAAACATCACGGTTTATCAGATGGACATTAAGACCGCGTTCTTGAATGGAACTCTGAAAGAAGAAGTGTACGTGAGTCAGCCAGAAGGCTTCATAGACATGGAACATCCAGACTACGTCTACAAACTCAAAAAGGCTATCTATGGTCTAAAACAAGCTCCGAGAGTGTGGTATGACGAACTGTCCTCTTTCCTTATCCAAAACAATTTCACCAAAGGAACAGTTGATCCTACCTTGTTTACACAAAAATGCAAAAATGACATTTTGATTGTTCAGATTTATGTGGACGACATCATCTTTGGGTCCACTAATCCGAATCTTTCAAAACATTTTGAAAATCTCATGAAAAGCAAATTTGAAATGTCCATGATGGGGGAACTAAAATTCTTTCTTAGTTTACAAATACATCAATCCCCACGTGGAATTTTTATAAATCAAGCAAAATATACAACTGAGATTTTAAAAAATCATGGTATGGATAATTGTGACTCTGTTGGCACACCAATGGTAACTTCACCAAAAATTGGAGCCGATTTGTTTGGGAAACCTATTGATCCAAAGAAATATCGGAGCATGATTGGTTCTCTCATGTATCTTACTGCTAGTCGACCCGATATTCATTTTGTTGTTTGCCTATTAGCACGGTTTCAGGCAAAGCCTACCGAACTGCACCTCAAAGAGGCTAAACGGATCTTTAGGTACCTGAAGACATCCATTCACATGAGACTTTGGTATCCGAAGGAATCCGGATTTGATCTAATTGCCTTTTCAGATGCGGACCACGCAGGTGATCAAGTTACAGCAAAAAGTACATCTGGGGGAGCATAATTTTTGGGTCAAAAGTTAGTAAGCTGGTCTTCAAAGAAACAAGTTTGCACTGCACTTTCAACCGCTGAAGCTGAGTATGTGTCTCTATCTGCGTGTTGTGCTCAAGTTCTATGGATGAGAACACAACTCACAGATTATGGCTTTACTTTCGATAAAATACCTATGTATTGTGACTCAAAAAGTGCCATAGCCATATCATGCAATCCTGTTCATCACTCAAAGACTAAGCATATCAGAGTCCACTATCACTTCATCAAAGAGTACGTCGAAAATGGTAATGTTGAATTATTCTTCGTGAAGACAGATTACCAACTCGCCGATCTATTTACTAAAGCCCTTCCAAAAGAAAGGTTTGATGATTTAGTTCGACGACTTGGAATGCGAAGCCTAACCCCTGAGGAGTTAGAAAGTCTTCTCGAATCTTCTTGAAAATGATTTTCCAAAAAGCTTCACTGTAAATATTTTTTGAAAAACAAAATACAAAATTTGAAAAACCAACAAAAACAAAATATAAAAATATAAAACTTTTCAAAAATACAAAAACATTATAAAATCAAAAATCCAAAAATATTCTTCTCACGACATGTCTCTCGTATAATCGATATTCTGTACGTTTCTAGAAATGTCATTCAACAATGATACGGGTATGTACAGATGCTTGAGCGAGAGTTCTTTAATGTTTTTCAAAACATGTCGTTTCTCAAAAATTTCTTCATAAGATGGATTTCGTATACTTCAGTACGAAACCCGCACCAAAATGATGACTTTTGATTATTTCAGATCAAAACTCGTATTTTTTAAAGAAAAATCCAGTGTACGCATCAGTGCACTACATTTATAAATGGTGAGAAATCATCATCATCTTGAGCACCTTTTCAAGATTGTGCAAAAATATTTTCAAAATCTTTCAAAATATTTTGTACTCAAGATAACTCCCTCTAAAACCCTTTAATTGATTATGCTTTATTAAAGGGGGAGTATAAAACAAAATGTTCCAAATTCATGCTTAAATCAAATCCGTTTGTCTCCCCAAAAGATTCTAAAATGTTGTTTAATCCGTTGATATCAAAAATATCACGATTATGCTATTTTTGAGGGGGAGGAGACGTGATTAAAATGTGATCAAAAGTTTTAATGATCGGTATTTGAATCTCAAATGAGCTCGACTCAGACGGAACCAATGAATTGACGGGAATCGAAGTCAGTAAATGTACCATCTCGAGAAACTTGTGATAGATATGCACCTTCATGGGTCTAACCTCCTTTTCAAGGAGTGTTTACAACTTCAAGTTAGTTACTAGAGCTAGTTGTCACCTAAAAATTGACAATGGAACTCTCTAACTATGCAACGTAACCGTGTCTCGTGGGGAATTGTCTATCATGAGCAGATCAATTCAAAAAGTGTGAACTCTACTCTCACTGTGCAGATTTCTGTCAAAACTTATAAGCACATGTGAAGGGGGAGTGTTTCTGAAAATATAAAACTCTCGGAGTGTCTCAAACATGTTTTCTATCATAAACACTCTGAGAGATTTTCAAGAAAAGGTTTTATGGCAACAATAGGACAGTCATGGAGTTATAAGGTGACTAAGGATAGGAAATCCGTCCTATGATCCGCCAGAGCCGGAGGGATCTACCCAAGGACAACACCAATAGTTTAGAACTAGAAGTCCTTAGGTATGATTGAAAAAAGGAGTAATGTGAGAAAGGAGAAAGAAGGGGTTGAAGAATTAAAAAGAAAAGTTAAAGAAAGGGTGAAAAGAAATAGCCCTCCATAATCAACCATAGGGCAGAAACCGGGTTTAATTCATCTGCTACTGGTTGTCACTAGATGACACTGGTATTGAAGACCAAGACGTCATGGACCCAGTGACGCACTGCACTAAACTTCTAGCCACTCAATTCCTCTTAAAAGGATTTGTTTCATTCTCACTGGGAACCCTACATAATCTATTGACTTTCTCTTAGAGATCGTTGATATTGAAGAAGGAGACCCTCTCCCTAGTCTCCACTCAGGAAAACCAAAATGCACTTATTGAGTCTAGAGCCACGAGATTCATCAAAAGATCTCATAGGAACACTTGACATGACATCATTTGTTGTTCATCAATAAGAACGCAAGTGATACATTCTAGAGTCCTACGCAGATCTTAGCAATCTGCCAGAACATTTATGAGAAGTTTCACATCTGTGATCTTCAATGATTGAATGGAAATTCCTGCCAGGGTCAACATCAAACAGCCCTGACAGCAGGTCACTTCGGTAACTCCCCGTGGATTACGCTTAGTGTGTCTCAAACGGTCTACAGTTGTGGGGTGATGCTTCGGTGTACCTCATCGACTCATCTGAACTGTAGGTGTACTTCGGTACATCGCGTTATCTCACTTGTGGGACTCCAGTTCAGGAACGGCCTTTGTGAGAATTAGAGATGTGTTTTCACACTATGCTGTTAACACCCTCGAAATTCAAACTTGTAAGTGCCGGAATCCGCTTATCTCTAACCTGTTTTTATGTTTTCTTCTTATGGAAGCTCCGGAGCGGATTGATCGTGCAGATTCTCCACATGCTCATGCCAACAACACATGAAAGTTCTCATCAAAATCAAAGGCTACTCAAAGTTAAAGATGATTCTTCGTCAATGTCAAAGAATCTACAAAGTTCAAAGACTCGAGAACTACATCATTGGTAACCAAAAAGACAAATAGAAGTGTGAGCATGGTGGAGAAAGGCGAGGAGACACCTAACCAACGAAGTTGACAACGGCAGAATACCATTTTATCTTATCACAAAGCATAAAGGAACAAAGAATCAAGACTATTCTATATCTACACACAAAGTTCAAGCTCGAGAAAAGTAAAGACCTAATCAAGTGGAGCATCATTTGAATGACCACCCCTTAGGGGGAGATTGTTAGCCTTAATAGTTTTTATTAGAAGTGATGGTCATTCACGTTTAGGAACTTTGTAACGTGTGTTAGATATCGTGCTAGAATAGTGAACGGGCTCGTGGATTGGACTAAGCTAAATGGGTATTAGTTTAGTTAAGCTTGCCTTATATACAATCCAACCCATGTCCAAGCCCACGAAGCCCATAGAAAGCCCATTAGGGCATTTGTGTCATGTACTATATAAACCCCTCAAAGTCTCATTTGAGGGGTGTGCTTGAAAGTGTGTGTGTGTGTGTTCTTCCTTTGAAATAAACATCTTATTGTTTTCATCTCATCTACACATATACGCATAACATATTATCTTCAAGTCACCATCTTTCTCATCTTTATTTCTTTCTTCTAAGCTTAACGTTTGTGTTTGTGTTGAACGTATTCTACGCGTAGCATGGTTTCACGTGGTGATACTTGTGTTCATTAAGTGGGTTTGTGATAAGGTTGATATTTGTAAGGTCCTACAAAAAACAATCCAACATACCACACAACTAGCAACAAACCGTTTTGACATTGACATGGGTTAGGCTAAGGTTTAATGTGTAAAATATTTTTGCTCTTTTTAATGGATGTAACAAAATGAAAAGATTGGCTCAAAAGGTGTACTAAAGGTATCTAGCGCTAAAAATGAGCGCTACAAATGGGTCCATATGGTGGTTAACTAACCGATGCGGTTAGCTAATATCATTAGATGTAAAATGGAAGGCCATTTGAGTTAAATCCTAAGATTGCCTCTTATCACTTGAATATATTTTTATGACCAAAAAGTGATTTTAACCGTAATGCATAACAAGTACAAGTTCTAGAATCGACATAATCACCGGCACACTCATAGCAAAATATAAAACATAAAGATATGCTTCATACAAAAAGGCTAAAAATCCTCACAATTTAGTGGAAAAAGGCTATAACATGTACTAGTAGATTTTATAGAATCCAGAATGAATTACTTCATAATTTGATTAAATTCCAAAATATTTCAAATAGCCTCTTTTTACCATTGAAATAATCAAGTTGTTTTTAAATATACATTACATAATGTGTGAAAACAACTAGATAATCAAGAGCGAACTACTACTAGTTATTTGAATCCAAAAATTACCTAAAAATATAAGAATTAACACTAAAAATAACTAAAAATCATATCATTTTTCTTATTTTTGTCCCTCCCCCATACTTAAGTTTTGCATTGTCCTCAATGTAATAAAAATGAACTTCAAAGTAAAGAAAATGGAAAGAAATTAGTCAAAAAGATACTACCAGAGTAAATACGCAATATGCATATTTGGCCATAGATAAGCGTATGAGTTCTTCGACTCCAAACATTGACCAACAATAAGCTTCCTGCATATCAACCCTGCAAAAACTACAAAATATACGAAACAAACAAAAAAAAACAAACAAACAAAACTAAAAACAAACCAACCGCTAATTTAAAACAAACAAAGTACGAAATGAATTATAAAGAAAACAATTTAGAGAAAGTAGATAAGAAATTGTTCAACACACATAATTGTTTCTAAACAATCCATAACCAACTCATGATCCTCCTGATCATGCATCATCCTCGCTCATCTCTTCTGCTTCCTCATTTTCTTCAGTCTCGTAATTGTCATCTTCCTCAAACACTGAATAAACTCTTCTCTTCTTTTTCGGTCCAACTCCAGATGAAGAACCACCCACATCATAACTCGATCCTCCAACTTCAGGAGCTCTACCATACATTGGTGCAGGATCGGGAAAAGGTGCATATCCAGAATATGGGTATGGATATGGGCCAGGGTAAGGAGTATAAGGGAAAGGATACGGGGGAACATTAGGTGGGTTGTAGGGAGGCAACTCATAATTTGCTTCACGTGCCAAGTATTGGAGAAACGGAATTGAATAATCATTCACATAGTTGTTTCTCATTAACATCGAATCTCTCCAAACTTCCCTACGATCAATATCATTTAACTCTCGGTTCCAATCACCCCACCCCGAGTCAAAACTACTCGAAGTACCACTTTGCACATTTCCAGTTGGTGGTGGTGGTGTTGGTTCAGTCCATGGTCCCAATGTCCTATTCCTCTTATCCAAAGCTTTTCCGAACCCTTTATCGTCCCATGTTTCACTTATCTTTGGATCCGAACACTTTACTAATTCATCATTATCAAAATAACCAAGATTCTTCACCAACCTAGTCACATAGTGATGTCCACAAACATCGCTCCTATTTTTGATTCCCCGAGCCCTTCTAGAAAGATATTCGGCTATTAGCCAAGCCGCATTACCATCCTTTGACTCCTCCAATAATCTCATCAACCATAAATCAGGTTTTTGATATTTGTCTCTACTTCCGTTCTTGTGAAAGGTCCCCCATACTCTCAATTTGAGAAGAATCTTCATCAACGGGTTCCTAAAAGCTGAGGAATTTCTCCAAACACAACTGGGATCTCCAACCTGACTCCGATAGGCAGGAATACTCGGATAATCTTTCTCAAATCTCTCAAGCCTAAGGAAATGAACCTCAAATAGCCTATGCTCAATTTCGTGTTGCTCATACAAACCAAGAGCTACTGCAAAATGGGTAAAGTGTACGCATGCTCTCTTTCACACAACCTAAACCAAACACAAATCTCATTCATGATATTGTTCATGTTCACTTTCCTTTTAAAATACATGGTCGATAAGAATTCCAAACACCATTCCCTATAAACATCCTCATGCACACTAAAGGATCTTTCCCAAGAAAAATCTTCAAACACATCCCCATCATCATACATATAAGTCATCTTCATCCTCCCTCTTAATTGATCCTCACATTCATAATCCATAAACAAATCCCAATCAATCAAATGTGAAATCGCAATTGTCCTAACCTGCAACTTGGAAAGACACTCCCTAAATGCGTGCTTCTCTTCCTTTGATAACTGGCTAAACTTCAGATTCTCGTTAGTATCTATTTGTAAATTATAGTTAACTTTCTTCTTTGCATTCCTTTGGCAAAATTTATCCACGATCGGGTTTCTTGGAATCGGTGTGGTGCTAGAAGAACCTACAACAATTCTCTGTAGAAATCAAAAATATATGTTAATATAAGAGTATTAGAACCAACGCTACACATTACTGAAGTTACGAGAGTTGAGTTTCAAAATTTTAAAAATTCTCAACAGAAAGTCGCAGCCGATCGGTCGTGGACTCCAACCGATCGGCTTAACCACTGATCCTCACCAACCGGTCGGCCTTCAAATGAAAAGTTTCTTATAATAAAAAGAATGAGAAGGCATGTGGAGGTGACATGTGTCACCTTTGCCACATCACCATGCCATGTCATGTGATATGTGTCACCCCCCCCCCCCCCGGCAAAAAAAAATTCCCGCCAAATAAAAAATAATTCCCCGCCAAAATTTATTACTGCATCACAGTTATAAAAATACTGCATTGCAATCATAATTGTGATGCAGTAACTTATAATCTTAATGCACTAAAATCATGATTATGATGCAGTAACTTTATAACCGTAATGCAGTAAACTTATAACCTTAATGCACTAATAAATTTTGGTGCATCTTTATTATAAGTTACTGCATCATAGTTAATAGTTAAGTGCATCAACTATGATGCACTAAAATCAAGGTTATAACCTTAATGCACTAAAATCATGATTGTGATGCAGTAACTTTATAACTGTGATGCAGTAATTTATAACCTTAATGCACTAAAATTATAATTGTGACACAGTAACTTATAACCTTAATGCGCTAATACGTTTTGGTGCATCTTTATTATAAGTTACTGCATCATAGTTAATAGTGAAGTGCATCAACTATGATGCACTAAAATCAAGGTTATAACCTTAATGCACTAAAATCATGATTATGATGCAGTAACTTTATAACTGTGATGCAGTAATTTATAACCTTAATGCACTAAACTCATGATTGTGATGCAGTATCTTTATAACTGTGATGCAGTAAAAAATTTTGGCAGGAAATTGTTTGCCAAAAAAACAACTTTTTGCCCCAAAAAAAAATTTTTTGGCGGGAAATTTTTTTTTCGGCGGGGGGGGGGGGGGGGGGGTATGGTGATGTGGCAAAGGTGACACATGGCACCTCCACATGCCTTCTCATTCTTTTTATTATAAGAAACTTTTCATTTTAAGGCCGACCGGCGCGGGGGGGGGGGTGGGGGTGGAGTATCTATCTATACATATATATGAGACTACACATGCCACATCATTAATGCTTACTAGGCAATATAATGTTGACATGGCACCTCTATGATGAGGTGGAAATGCCACCATGGCACTACATCTGGTTACATTATAAAATAAAAAATTTTGTAGTAGCCAAGAATCGAACTTGGGTCTCAACATTCCCAACCTAACACCACTACCACTAAGGCAATCCACATATTTGTGTATTATCTTCTACTTCCAAACTAATATATGCAGCTTTTACACTAAAATTCAATGTCAGTCAAACGTGATTCATAACCTCCCCTTTTCATTCGCTGCACATTCCTTCATAACCTCCCCTTTTCATTCGCTGCACATTCCAAAATCATATCAAATCAGAATAATCATCAAATCAATTTAACTGTGAATCCAGGGTTTGATTATATGATTTTCAAAATCATGATAGAAAATCTTGGAGATGACAGTTTGAAATCAAAGGTATGTAGTTCTTAATCTTTTTGTCTACTTTTTACATGATAAGTAAAATTTTCTTGAAGCTAACCAAAATCCATTTATTGATTGGAACCATGGAGCTCAAATGGTCGCATTTAACAAGCAAGTAGGTAAATATGTTTTCTATGAGATGTGAGCAAATTGATTAGTGTGATTTGCAGGTGGTTGAACGGGGTATAGCTGAGTGACTCTAATATTAGTTTCTATTTTTGCATATTGATTACCAATTCAGTGGGCTTGATATTTTGTGGAATGATTTGTAGTGGTAAACTGGTAATTATGCAGGTAGGTTAGGGAGAATCTGAAAGGTTGGTGCTTTGAAAGCAACACTTGAGAATCCAACTAATCGGCCCTTTGTCCTCTTATCCGCCAGGTATATGTATCTTCATTTTTATTACCATAATTGTTTGCTTTTAATATATAATGACTTTGCTTTATCTAATGCTTGAGTTATCATTTTGTTTTCAAGACAAATTCTTCTAGTTGCAGCATTAGCAAAAAACCGAGCCCAGGTACAATCGACACAAGTTTATCAGAAGTGTAAGTTCATCAACATTGTGATATAAACATGCTAGGTAAGTTCCTTCCATCCCGAGCTTTTAAATTAATGAAAAAAAGTCAATTTATTTTTACAAGGTTAATGAACATGGATTTTGAATATACAGGGAACATTAGATGGGTAATGGCAATGAAATGGCCGAGTCACTTAGATTTTGTATCATCTGAAATTGTTAAATACAAAGTAGATGGGAAAGAAGCTGAACAACTAAAGAGCCATGGCCCTCTCACTTATGATGAAGTTCGTATAATTCTATATGTACGTCATTAACGACCCTTATTGGTTTAATAAATAATGTTTTTCTTAATCATGTACATAATGTTGGACTCATGGTTCCAGTGGATCAACCAAATGCTTCACTTTAGATGTTAAAGATACCTATTTAGAATGTTATGGGTTATCTTTTATGTGCTTATTGAAAATTGGAAAAGTCCATAAGCTGAAGGCTTCACTTTAGATGTTAAAGATACCTGATAAGCTCATTTTTTGGCTTCAAGCTAATCAACTTGAGTTTATTCTTTGTATAAGTCCATAAGCTGAAGGCGATTTAGCTATTCCAAACACCCAAAATCGCAACTGGTATGTATCATGCTTTATAGTTAGCACCAGAAGTCTATAACGTGTTACTTAAGGGGTGTTTTAATTACCTTATTTTTTGGGTTTATGGGCTTATTTCAAATTATAAAGCTCATAAACTCAATTTTTTAGCTTATAAGCTCAACCTAATAAGCTGATAAGCCATAAAGTAGGATTATGAGCTTTTCGAATGTCAAATATTTGCGTTTGACAGTGGCAACACAACAGGATGCACTATATGGAATGAGATGGTGGCAGAGTTTGACACACAAGCATACGAGGCCGTGTAAAAGCGAGTTATAACAGTTCATGCCCCGTTAAAAAACGTGGCGGTAAGCCCGACATCAAAAATAGCTTTTGTTGTATATATACTTGAATAAGAAAATTTACCCCATTGACTTGAAATTGTTATTATGAAAATAGTTAGTTAAGAGGGTGGGTAGCATTATAAAGTGAAAATTCTGCTAAAATAAGTGCTTTTGGTGTAAAGATAATCAAATACAATGAGTAGTTTTATAACAATACCTAAAAATCGCTTTAGTTACAGATCATTTGGATTAGCCTATTCTATAGTGACTCTGTTAACAGTAAGTAATTTTAGTGTAACAATTTGCAATCGCTTTTACCCATAGGCTCAACCTTGATCTTAGTTATGATTAGCTTATTATTGATGATTATCGGCTTATGAAAATTTGAAAAATAAATTATACCACATTTTTGGCCTATTATGAAATTGAGTTCATGGTTCCAAACTTTGTAAGCTCATAGAGGTGAGCTTATCGGCCTTTGAAAAGTCAACTCTGTGTGGTTCACGAATGATGATGATTACAATAAGTTGTTTTTCATTGTATACTAACAAGCAGTTTAGTTTCATTTTCAATACTATACGTGTTTGTTAAGTTTAAATTTACATGAATTTGAAACTATTAGTAGTAGCATTTTATCATTGTTTATTTGATAAAGACTTCATCTAAGGTGTTTGGATGGGCTAACTAAAAGTGATCATGTAAATTAATCAGAAAGCCACATTTAGTCTAATTAAATGAAGAAAGTAGCTTTGTATCTGTTTCTGCTACTTAAAGTTTGAATTAAGAAACACTTAAGAGTAACTATATAAAACTGCTAGACTTGGAATAAATATCAGAATTTAGTTATGGGTAAATTGTTAGAGGCCATGGGTAAATACTGAGCAACCCCTCCAATATATATCATAATTTAGTTATTTATATTACACGACTTATGGTTTCAACACATGGGCTGGCTATTAGGTCTGAAACAATGTTTCCTGCAACCTATTTAATTGTTGTTTATTATTGTTTCAGTACATCGAAGATGTTTCCTACTGTAAGTTTCAACTTCGCGGGTGGTGCTTGAATGTTATTTAGACCGCATGACTAGCTGAATAATAATCAGTGGATTTAAAATTTCAGGAAAGATAGTGGCGGCTACAGTTGAAGAGTGCCGAGATACTTTTCCAACCTTTATAGAAATTGTATCGTCTTTATTCTCTATCACTCTCTTTTACTCAGTTTTGTGTAATATCCAATGTGGTTTATTATTTTTTTCATATTATGGGATTTTTTTCAGCCAACTCGATCCCTGTGGCAAATGTAGAAGCACAAGTGCACACCCTGAACATTTTAGGAATGGCACACCTGGAGAGGGGCATGGCTGTGACACAATCTATTTAACAACACCAAATCCTATCAGGACAACGGCGCAAGGATCTTCGAGTGGTCCCACCACTACTGCATCATTTCTCATAGATACGTTTCCAAAACTATTTTTGTCCTTCAAGCCTCAGAACCAGGTCCCAAAATTTGTTGTTATCTTGCTGGCCATTGTTGTCGTTCTGATGTAGGTAAACTACTGCTCTTAGTGAAGTGATTTATTTACCAAGTAATTCTTAAAATTGTAATATTTAACAGTAAACGTAGGAGTCAGAATTAATGTTATCAACTTTTGCGTATATCAATGGAAAATTTGAAACTTATTCATGTACACAATTAGAATATACATTAAAAAAAGAAAAAATTCATTTGTGCTTGGTTGACTGTTTTATGTATTGAATGTGATTTCTAATTGCAGTATTTCACCTGTAATATACTTATATGAATATTTTAAATAATATGATAGAGGTTTTATGCATGAATTTTGTTTTTTTTTTCCATATGAATTACTTAGTTAGCTATGTGTTTTTACCAATTTAACCTGTTGGTGATAAAAATTAACTTGAATCATGCTACATCTAATCTGTTATGATTAAAATATTTGTATTTGCAGGTTGAGCCTAGGAAAATGAGCATTTATTGAGAGGAAACTATAGAGACACTTATTGAATCACTCCAAAAAAAGGATTTCCCAGAATCACATCTTACAGCTCTTGATGCCTTGTCATCTCTTTCACGACATCTTAGTGCCTCGGGCAAGTCTCTTACAGAAGCTTGGTTAATTAAGCTGGCAGTATTTGATCAACCTTATGAACATTTTATGCACAAAGAAAATCTTGAAAATGAATGAAAATGAACTAATTGAGAGAATGGTTCTTAGTGAAATATATGGGAAGATTGCTGAATCGACATATCACTTTGAGATACCAATTAAGTGATCAGGTTCTACTCAAACCATTTTCATATCTTATTTATTGTATCGTCTGATTATATTTTTGGAAGGCAAAGTTTATTAATTTTATTTCTAGAGACATGATAGCAGTAGATCAATTATGTAAAGAGGCAAAAAAATGTAAAAAGGCAGCTAAATCTAAAGTTTTGTGGTGCCTATCAAGTGGTCATGTCATTGTGGTGCAATGGTTCATGTTTTCGAGTGCTTGTATTACAATACCTTATATGTAAAAGAGGAGATAGGTGTTCATTCAAATAGTGTACCCTACCACAAGTGTCTTGCAATGCTTTTTTTTTTTTTTTTTTTTTTTTTTTTTTTGAACTATAGTATCTTGCAATGCTTAATGTGTGTTATTGACTTATTTATATACATGCTATACATATAGAGATTTCCTTTTATTAGCTAAACAAATAATATTTATGTTTGTATACTAAATCTTAAAATACTCTATTTCCTTTCTAAGTATATGAGGTCTCCTATTCAACTCAACCCAAACAATGGTGTGTTTTGTATAGATTCAGCAATCTAGGCCGGTTGGTTCAAGTATCAAATAGTAAAATATTGAACTACATAGATCATATTGAATAGTTTTAGTAGCATGAGCATCTCTAAACCGGTTTCCCTACAGTAGTTTTTGAGATATCAAGATGTGGAGTATGAATAACATATTGTAAATATATCTTGTGTATTTTTACCCTTCGTTTAAGCCTATCTAGCACTACTTTGGGTATTACTAAACAGTTGATTGATGACACAACTTTTCAAGATCACTTATATGCAGTGAAGATGAATTACAAATTGAACTATTAGGACGATTATTTTAATGACATACAACTATGGGCCTTCAGCTTCTTAGAATTTGTTTGTTTTACTCACATGGGATTGATTTTGACAAAATAGATGAGCTGAAGGCAAACTACAAGTGCGGGACAACACATGTTGCAGATCCGAAGGAGGTATACGGGGTACTTGTCATATATGGTGTAGATGCCACCAAACTACACCACGGCCTGGAGATATTGTGTTTACCAATCTTTGCAAGAAACAAAACTCATGTTGAACACAACTTCTTTACGTATAATTGTGCGCATTGTCTTAGTTTGGTTATATTTAAACCAACTCATGTACTCATTTTCTATGTTATTGAAATTCTTTTTCACATTTACTTAAGATATACAAGTACCTATTTAAAGCTTGAACCTCTCCGTATAATACACGATAGATATTCAAGAATAAAAACTATGAAGCGAACCCGCCCATTGGGCGAGTCATGAAGCTAGTATATATACATGTATGTATATACATATATACATACTTGGTATATATTGTAATGAGTAATGTAATGGGTAAAAATCTAAGTCCTTATATATATATATATATATATATATCTATACATTATATATAAGAGAAGGCATGCCACATGAAATGCCACTTGGCATCCCATAATGCCATGTCATATTTCCATGTCATCACAATTAAAGCCACATCATCAATTTCATGAATGCCAAATAATCACATTAAATGCCATGTCATCCCATTTTGTCCACCTAAGCATTTCTTTTAATTATTTCTTTTTTGGCAAAAAAACACCTACATAGATTCGAACTCAAGACCATGCATATATTATGTGGTATGTTAACCACTGGACCACCACAATTTTTTGGTGAGATTCTGCGACTCCAAATCTATATAGCATAGCAAGTAATTAGCATAAACTAATTTCTGTATTAGACAATTTTAATTTAGAACTTATCCATCATATCTAATACGAATTTAGAGTTTTATCCCTAATCAAACGTATAAACCCACGTTAAAAACCCAGGTCATTCATAATATACTTTTTCTCAAAACCCTAATATCATTTTTTGTGCTAATATGTTTGGTGCCTGTTTTGTATCTGTGCAGGAATATGTATCGTCCTTAATGGTTCACAGTCAGATCGTGTTCACGGACTTATGTGAAAAAGGTATCCCATTATTTTTATTCGTGTGTGCATATTAATCAGGTTCTCTATAACATGCTTACATGAATAAAAGGTCAAAGAACTGGAGAATAGAGGCCGCCAAATAGGAACAGGTTATTTTACCCTTTTTTATGTAATAATTATATTTTGAATTGAAATCTATATTTATTTGTGTGTACTGATTCAATAGAAAAAAGGATTTGCATGAAGATTTATGGTTTATGATTAATATAAACAAAGTTGAAAGTGGGTAACCTGGAATTGCAATTAAACATAATTAAAGAGTGTTACTTATACGTAATTAAAGTATGTTTGGCATTCTGTTACAAGATTCATAAAACTTATATGATGGTGAATTTTCATGATGTGGATTGATGGCAAAAGGATCGTAAGTGTTCATGTAAGTATTTGATTTAATCTTTGAATATTACTTTTATATTTTTCTTTTTTTGTCAATCTTTCTTGTAAACAAGACTGCTACCTAGAAAGATATCAACTCAGAAGAGGAAGAATCATCTGAAGAAGAGGATAGCTCTGATAAGGAGGAAGCGCTTAAAACAGCAAAGAAAAATGTAAGTTATTAGTTTTTTTAATTACAATGTTTATTCTTTCTATGTTGTGGTCGCCAAGGCTTACTTCCTGATTTATAAAATGGGTCATTCAAACTATTTTTTGGATGTGCTATTGTACTTTTAAAGCTGTTGATGAGTGCTTATTCACTCATCATTTTTACCCATCTAAGACCACAAAAACGTCTAAAAACATGGAAATATAACCAATTATGTTGCAGACATCCTTGGAATGTGTTTTATATGTGTTTCAGGTACAAAGGACTGAAAACAGGGCAAAAACGGACAGAATTGAGCTTGGAATGGAAAACGTGCATTGCGGACGGAGCCGAAAGTGGATTTTCTACATTTTCAGAGCCCGGGATTCATTTTTGGGAGTGAGCTTGGAAATCAGACTCAAAACCTAACCTAAACCTAAAATCACCATTTTACAATGTGTGAGCAAGTGACAAATTTTGATTTGTTACAACTTAAATATATAATGTGAACAAAACTGACATTTTTTTGTGAAAAAGTCGCCACTATTGAAAAAGAAATAACAGTTTTATGGGATTAAGTTTTTCAGTCTTATTGCAGCAGCTGATATGAAACTCATTATTCAACCCCGTATATAGCTAAATTATCAGAAGCCATTATTATCCAAACTCAAAACCCGAATTAGATAATTAGCTCCAAAATTCAAATCCAGACACCCTAATGATAAGTTAAATGGTAGACTATTCACCCTTTCATGCAGATCTATGTTACAGGTTGGTGGCTCTGCCCATAATTATATTTGAAACGTCCATTCCGTGCAAATGGTTCTTCTCGTCTTGATGCATTGTTTGAAGCTAAAGCCAAGGAAGGTGTGAAGGTATACTGGTTATTATCTTGTCACTGATGTGATATGCATTGTTTTTTTTGGGTATAGCTGGGTAGTTTTGTGTATGGCCAAAGCAGTCTGAATAGAGGATTGCTTGTGGTTTAAAATCGCTCGCTTGACACCTTCTGATACTTCATGTTGCAGAATCCAAACTACATGTTGTCGATATTGCTAAAAGTTGTTTTGGTTTTTAAGAAGAAAAACTCCTAAAGGTAATTAACCTATTGTTTTCACTTATATACTCACTATTCAACATCAGCTTTTTTCAATGTGGTATGGATTTATTAAATGATACTTAGTGTTACATTGCTTTTTCTTAACATATCAGGTACATGTCACTGATAGTATCAAGGTTTTCTTTTTAAAGTTAATGCATATCATATATAAAAGTTGATTATTGTTTCTTATTTCAGACCCCATGTAACGATTGCAACAGCAATGATGTTTTGCCACCGGTTTTACATGCACCAGTCTCATGCGAAAAATGATTGGCAGGTAAATGTTGCTTTCAGTGTCTTCTATTTCCGTGCCTATGAAACTTTTCAATTCCAGAGAAGACACCATACATAGATGTTTTCACTTTTTTGGGGTGTTGAGCATTTAAAAACCTTCCTAAATTAAAATTGCTACAAGAAATTACAGTCTACATCTGCACTAAAGTCGCATTTGTGGATATTGACATTGCAAGTTTAAGGGGTTTTCACCAATAAAGAAAACAAAAAGGATTGCTAGCGTAATTACTAATTAGTATAATCAAGTCGATTGAATTGTATAGTCTGTAGACAGATCATCTTTAATCTCCATGATTGGTTTTCTAGCTAGGCTAGGCCGTTAGGATGGTAAGGCCATATTAGTCATTTTTGGTACACGTAGGGTAAACCAATAAAAGCCTACTGTATTTAAGAACTACATTTTTCAAGCAAATATGGTGAACGTATTAAGGAAATATATCAAATTATAGTAGTATAACAATAGCAAGTCAATTAGTCATTTTTGGTACTTCAGTAGGTTAAACAATAAAACCCAATTGTATTATAGAACTACATCTTGCCAGGAAATATCAAATATGGTGATAATATTAAGGGAATTTAGCAATTACGTTATAACCATATAGGACTAGCAAGAAGAGTAAAGCACACTGAATTTTGATCTTAGATATACAATGATAATCAAGTCTTCTCAGTATGTATCTCAATATTTGCATGTATCTCAGTATGTATTATTAGTTTTTTTTTACCCCTTTATCTCTTACAAATCTACTAATGGTGTGTTTGGTTTAGCTTATTTTTGAGCATATGGGCTTATTTGAATTTGGAAAAGCTCATAAGCTTACTTTTTTGTGCATTTGGTTTTATTTTACATAGAGGTCTCTAATAATTTTTTTATTTATTATCTGGATATATAAGGGGTCCTATTTGGTTTGCAAAAGGTTATAATGTAGAAGACGGTAGGCTAGGGTTTTTTGTGTGTCACCAAAATCGCGTGAGAGTTTTAGTAACACCAGTTTTGGAAGAAAGGATAAGATGCAATACACAACATTTATTTATATGGTTAATCTGTTTGGTCATGTAAAATTGCAAAAATTCTACACTTCAGGCGTGTGATCAATGAAAAGTGAAGGTGGTTTATTTTTAATGGTTTCATTACTAATTTACTAAAAATAGAGAATGCAAGTTGAACAGTAGCAATATCTAACTACTTGTGTACAATAAAGTAAAAACAATCTGAAAAAATAATAAGCATATAAATAAAATGGCTAAATATAAACGTATGCCCTTCACGTAAACTTTAAAATTGTAGATGGTGTGACATCAAATACCGCGAGTTTCTTTTATCCTAAAATGACAAGATACAACTGATATAAAGAACTTGAAAAGGCAGATGGTAACAATTAACCCTTTGTGTCTAAAATGGCTTCGCACACCATCGTATATCATGAATTTATGGGTTGATTGATGTATTTCATATGCTACTGTTAATAGATTAGTAATAATTTTATATGTTTTTAATTTTGTTAAAGCCTATCAACTGGAGTGTATGCTTATATAAGTCCATAAGATCAAGTTGATGAGCTCATAAGCCAAAAAAAAGTGAGCTTCAGTTTTTCCAATTTCAGATTAGCCCATAACCTGAAGATTAAGTTAATCCAAACACCCCATAAATCATCTCAGCAATCGGTCAATATTAATATACTTGAATTGGTAAAAGATTTTCTCACAAGATTTTCCTGTTTTTAATGTATTTTATTAGTTACCTGATTATAAGTACTGGCCAAGAGTGTGTCCACAAAGGTTCACTATGCTCTATATATGTTTCATAATGGTAAGAGTATGTTAAATGAATCTGCTAATGTAGCGCACAAACGAGCAAACACTCATGATGCAAATAATAAAACTGAATATAAATGTGAGCTCCGCCTATTTCCTTATTCGCGCTTGGGTTAGTGAAATTTTATGGGGGCTTGACAATAGAATTTAAAGCCAATGGTGACACCAGTTTGCCATAAAAATCAGACAAGACACTATCATGGAAAAATGGCAGTGAAAGCAAAATATATTTTATGCTTCTCTCTGCTTCTGGTAGAGGTTTCAAAGTGTGTGAGTTTGGGTAACGGGTAAATATGGGTGCTTTTTTATGTCGATTGTCTCACTCAAGTTCCACGAGATATGCAAGTTTTTTTAAACTGTTTTAGTTATAGGGAGACAATAGTTAATCAAGTAACTACAACGACATGTCTTAATTGTCACCTCATGTAAACCTCTTAACTGATAAATATTTTGACCTACAAAAGAAACATATTTGGAGATAGACGATAGCTGATTTATGGTGAATATTTGACTGGATTTTTTCTTTCTGCAGACATCTAAACCTATACTCTATGAAGAAGGAAAAAAGCTAGGTCTCATTGATACTATTGTCCCTCCTCAAGAGTTACTAAAAGTGTCAAGGCAATGGGCATTAGATATTGCCGAAAAGCGTAGACCATGGGTCCGGTCCCTTCACGGCATCGACAAGATTGGGTCCCTATCAGAAGCACATGAGATAATTAAGGTTGAGAGACAGAGAGCCAAGCTGACCATACCTAATATGCCACAACACGTAGCATACTTTGATGTAATTGAGGCATGATTCTCATCTTAATTAATACCTTTTCTTTAAGCTTATGGTTACTCTCTCCTATGCAACCCAGGTCAAAATGACCTCTTGGTTCTTTTTTTAATGTTATTAACTAATTTTATTATAACCGAATTCATATTGACATGGGAGATGAGGATGATGAATCAGAAAGCTGTGATTCAGAATCAAGCGAGGCACCTCTGGATTTGTCAAAGATCACTGAGATGAGGCTTGTGCCTTCTGATCCTACTCAATGTATAGTTGAAATCTCTTGGCTCTGTCTATATTACATTATAATTTTCTAACCCATTAATATTGTTTTGTTAATAGTGGATACCCTTTTCGAGGTATTCTGTGAATGTGCAGTGCTAAACCCTGAACCTGTTGAAGGTAATCTAACTATCACTACAACTAAATATGGAATATTTTTGTTTTTTGATATTTAAACTTTCTTATCTTTCACCATAACTGGATTTTTAGTGCTGATCAGTTGGGAGCTGGAATTGAGTGCATCAAAGAATTGAGTGCATCAAAGAACTGATCCCAATTGAACATATAAAAACACGTTTCTCAATTTAAAATCAATTAACACACATTTCTCAAACCGTTCATGGTGTATCAATCTTCAGAACAGGTGGACATGAGTTCTGGCAATATGCTCCTCCACCTCAACTCCCCATATTAGCAACAGTACTTCAGAAACCTGCTCAAATGGGTGCATTTATTCTAAGTGCATAACTACTTGGGTATTTGGGCGTAAGTGAGATGATACATATGGTGGATCAGTTGCATTGCGACTACGGGTGTGCGATGAGTTTTGAACAACTCATAATGGGAACAAGGCATCTGGCTAAGTGATACTAAATGGCATGTTGATTGATCAGAAAATAAATAGCATTCGAAGTCATACGGGCTAAAGGACATCTCATCCCAGGTCATGAAAAATCTCTCGGTATTTTCTTTACTGAATCCAACAAGTTTTTCCTTTTCCGCACTTCTTTTACTCCTTTCTATAGTAGATCTATGGAAGAAACATCTGAATCTCGGCCCTTATGTACGTCTACTGGGAAAAATGCGTCAAAGAATGATAAATTCAATTTAACATACGTTTCTCAATTTAAGTCAAACTATTATAACCATAATGTAGGCTAAAAGTTATGGGATTTCAATATCCCCACTGAAGTGAAAAATAAATAAATCTTATTTTCATATACGCTGTTGTATTTTTCTATATATTACTTTGATTTCTCAGTTTGGTCCATGTGATTCTTTTTCTTTAAAGGGACTTCTACCATATTGTTATTGTAAACTGTTATAAAGATTAATGTAGCCGCCAAACACTTCTGAGAATGTAGATATATTGCAATCACAGGTGGCTTCTAACATAAGCAGTTTGCAGAGCAGTATGGTTTATTTCAAAACTGAAATTAGGATAAAAATTACACCAACGCAACTTTGAGGGAAGAATCTAAGGTCAGTTATTTAAACTTTTACCAGAAGGCTACTCAACTATTTAACTTCATTACTTAAGGTCCGAACTAATAAAACTACTTTATAGGCCAACGATATATGTACAGGTTCTGTTCATCCCAGATCTTGAAAAATGAAAAAAATAACCTCTGAGTTTTGAAAGAAAATACATTGTTTCGATTAATCACTGCTTTAAGTTATTCTAAATCAGTTCTAAATGGGCAAATAAGTATGGTAAGCATTACCAAACACCCCCATATGCTACAAAGATTGAAACTTCTTTCATTTCATCTTATTTTTTATTTGATTTATGTGCCAATGAGGGTTTGACAGTACCAGGGAAACCACTGAAGCGAAAAATAAATAAATCTTATTTTC
This sequence comes from Chrysanthemum seticuspe, assembly GCA_019973895.1. Lineage (NCBI taxonomy): Eukaryota > Viridiplantae > Streptophyta > Magnoliopsida > Asterales > Asteraceae > Chrysanthemum > Chrysanthemum seticuspe. The sequence continues at coordinate 281,941,955 of BPTQ01000007.1, forward strand.
ATATTTGCTGTTGTGATCGGTATCTTTCTATACATGATTTTGAGCTCTCAGTTTGGGAACATCTTGAAGAAGAAAAAAAAATATTATTCTGAACCAACAATGTATTATATGGATAATCATGATAGGTACAACACACTTAATATCAGGAGGAATGATATGTACCCATCTATCTTAAATAGGTCGATTTGGGTTATAATGTATTACTCCATATTTATATATAGTTAAACTCTATGTACCCACCAAAGTCGCAGATACTGAGTTATGATTAACGTATTTGATCCTTGATTCTTAGTCATTGCTGATGTCCCTAATACTGACGGGATCAGTCGTTTCTTGGATAGACAATCCTTTTCCAGTCGTTGTCTTCAAATATGATTCTTGATTAGTATTACCCATTGTCGACATTTCCCCACTAGACCCCGATACTGACTCACCCTGTTCATCTTTTTCAATTGACGTCTTTAATTCTTGAACGATGTTCAGCGCTGATGTCCTTAACGCTGGATCAGTTTCTTTGACAACCTCTTCTTTTTCATCCCACATCTTCAAATGAGACTCTTGATTAGCGGACATATTCCCACTAGCCCCCGCCCCCGCCCCTAATGATCCCAATACTGACTCTTTGATTGACGTCTTTGATTCTTGATCCTTATTCATCATTGATATCCCCAATACGGCTTGGTTTCTTGGACAGAGTCATCTTTCTCAGTCATCGTCTTCAAATTTGATTCTACATTTGGATTAGTAATCGTCGATGTTCCTTCATTTGCTGATGCTGACTCAACTTCTTTTTGATATTTAGCTAATTCCATCAAGAGTGAACCTGTGAGCGCATGTACCTTTTTATTGTGTACATTTGTAGCGACACCGTGCGCGTGTATCCTACATTAAAAAGTGTTTAAGAGGTCTGACAACATGTTTTATCGAAGGTGAATGTTCGGCTTTTTTGATGTGGATGTGGACGTTTGGTTAGATAAAAAGTTTGAGAGCTCAAAACGCATGTTATCCAATGTACTGAGTTTGTAAAAGTTTTAGTAATGTGTTTTTGGTTTTCTTATTTTTGAACTCATAATACTGCTTAAAATCTTTAAACCAACCTAAATACAGGTTCCAAACATGTTGTTCAAGGTCGTGCCTGGTGTGATAGCGAATGTGGCATAATGTGTTTAGTCGCATAAGCATGTAGCTCATGACCAGTTACACCTTGTGCATACACTCGATAAGTCCGATGACTAATGTCCTGCATGTATACCTGATATCCAATCAGGTTCAATGCCAACAGTCGCATGGACTTGCATCCGTAAGCTATGGTATTGATCATATACATTTTTGACAGCATTTGTGGTTAACTGAATGGAGATATATTACATGTTAATATGTTTGTATATTAGTCATATGGCTACTGTTCGAATCTTATTCATTTATTTTTTTGTTACTATGATACAAGTATGTTTTATTTAGCTTAATTGAACTGCACTTGGACTCATCAGTGTAAAGTTGTACATTATTATTGGTTAATATTGCAAGTGTATTATAACGGTTGTCACAACGGTATTAACGGTACCTAATATGATCTTATTTATTTTTAATGAACATGGCAAATGTAACTTGATGACTATTATATCACGTTTTATGTGGTGATGTCTGTACAATTATCGATGACATATAACAACGCCCTGTCGCGTTACGGCAACGGCGGGCTGTAGTGTAAGTTTTTAGCTACAAGTGAGAGTGGAGCAAATGGTCATATTTAGAAAAGGATTATGACAACCATCCACGTGGATACTGACAAGCTTTTTAAGAAAATTGGAGAGCCATATGCTGTACTATACGACTCCGACAAGGTTTGTTCATTGATCTATGGGTTCAAAATGGTATATTAGAATAATCGTTTTAGTAACATGAAGTACGTAATGATAATTTAAATGATCTTTGGATTGTGCTTATCTTATTTGGAAGTTAATAAGCAACCATAATTTAGGAACTCAGGATGAGAATAAACCAAACGTCTATCTTTTACATGTATGTACAAAGTGTCATAATTAATGTTCTCTTGGTGTAGCCATAGTAGTTGTGCCACCAGTGTTCGAATGCCAAATTATTATAAGTCAATTGCTTGCTGATTTCTTTCCCTTCTGTAAATGTTGCATAAGTTTCGTCATGAATTGAATGTAGCAAAGAGTAAGCATATAGATGTTGTAACTTTGAAATCAAATGTTCATATACATACTACTGGTATTCACTATCTTTCACACGCGACGAATAATTTTTTTTGTAATACACGTTTTTATTATTGTCAACAGATATGGACACAACTTAGTGATATTTAGATTACGAATTCTTATTCTTTTTTTTTTCTATATTACTTTTTAAATGCAATAAGAGTAACTTTGTACTTAAATATAATTAATAGTGAATATTATGAAAGTACTCAAATTACAAATCATAAAAAGAATAACATGAAGCTAGCCCACCTATTTGGACAGGTCGTGAAGCTATTAATTTTTAATCTATTCAATATATAATTTAGTATGTTTATAGGTTATTTTCATTAACTTTCTTTTACAACTAAATGTTTCATTCATTTACAAAGACAAATAAAAACATAACAACTATTATGCCAAACAAAAAAATATGCCAACAATTATTTACCACCCTTCTTTCGCTATAGAAACATATGTCAACGATATTCATAAGTCATGACCGCTAACTTTTATTTGCAACAAAAATCAAAACCTTAAACTAATACATTCACAGGATATTTACAAGTCATGCCCGCCCATCTCTGCACGGGTTAATGACATTTTTTAGTTACTTGAGAGAATTTTAGTGTTACGCAACATTTTTTCTTATGCTTTATTTACTTTAATAGGTCATGAAACTTAAGTATGCCTCTATCACAAGATGGTTGCTACTATTTTTAAGTGATAATTTGTGATAAATATGCCCCTATCAGTTCACAAATTATTTGTGAACTGATTCTGAGCCATTTTAAGTGTATTCTACTGTCTTTTGATAATAATAAATAATATTAGTGAGTGATAGATTTCATGGAAGGAATTGATGCTTTTCGAGATGTGTATTGCCGAAAGGGATGTCCTCAACGAGTTGAACATATTGCATAAAGTCTTTGATGACGGCTAAGAGGATTTTATTTAGTTTTTAACCTAGACAATTTAGGTAGTCATGATTAGCATACACATATTTCCTAGAGAACATATTTCCTAGCTCTTTTTTTTAATTCATTTTTGGCTCAGAAAATACCATGTTTTTAGTTATTGTACTTCATTTATACATAAAGTCTTAAAAATATGGCTTTTTTGTCACTGTCATTAGGTAGCCAATAAACCCTTAAAAACCAGCCTTCTAAAATTATAGAACTATCTGATGTTCAATAAATGCACGTGTTTGTAATATTGTCTTCTATTACAACTTGAAGATTGTGATTCTAAAGTGCAAATAGCAACTGATATAACTATAGCAATCATGTTTAACATTCTCAAAAGAAACAGAAATGTCTGTCTTAATAGCCTTTGCCTCAACAGAAGCTCATTTGCGCAACCTGTGGAGAACTTATTTTCTTTGTCATAGGGGTTCTACGTTACTGTAGCATTTTGTGTGTTATGCTAAAATTATAATGTAGGTACAGATGAACGTGGTTCTTTGGCTGTCAGAAGTCACTTACCAGGAACGTTTGCAAGTTTAATACAATCTTAAAATAATGTTAGACGGTTAATTCACCTCAATGTAGTCCAATATAGTCCGATTCATTCATTCAAAACCCTAATATCAGTTTCACATGTCGATTCTCTCTATCTCTCTCTATTTTCTTTCTTTCTGAAAACCCTAATATGTTGAAGTTCACACAATTAACTAATAATTTTTTGTTTTTACGTTTATGCAGGTTAAGTTATTAGTTTTTTTTAAAGAAATCTCATAAGGACCCATCATCACCAATGACATCCTTATTTAGCAATGTGAAAGATTTCCCCTCGTGTGGCCATTATATGGCTTTTTCAATAAGAGTCACGACATGCTAAATGCCTATATTGTAATTCTTGTCAGGTAAATCTTAAATAGGTAAATACTATGATTTCATAATATTTGTAATACATATTAATATGCTACAATACGTCATCTTATGCATTAATGTATAATAAAATACCAGTGAGAGAATTATTTGCTGACATAAATAATTACCAACCTGCATGCATCTTTAGGTAATAAGGTTTCTTAAAGTATAATGTGCACATCAACATATCCAGAAGTCATTTAGCCGCAACTCAAATATATGACTTGTTTTTTTTGGGGTTGTTATCTTTAACTGAGCTTTCTTGAATACGGATTTGTAGTGACGTGAGAAGTATGCCGTTAATGCACAAACATTACCACCATCAAATCTTAGGACTATTTATTTGAATCCTGTTATTGAACATGTAATCATTAATGGTGTAAGTTTCACTTATTTGTACTCATTCATTTTATTTTTCTTCTGAAAATATAACCATTTCTTTCAACATGTCCACTTTTTCAGCCAATCTTGACCACCCTTCTTTCGCTACAGAAAAATATGTCAACGATAATTATAAGTCATGCCCGCCCATCGGGCGGGCTTTGAAAGCGAGTATATATATATATATATATATATATATATATATATATATATATATATATATATATATATATATATATATATATATATATATATATATATAGAGTTTGGATCAAATAGAAAGTGATTTAGGATAAAAAGGGTAGAAAGTGTAACATATGTCATGTGATTAATATGGGTGTTTTAGACATTTAACAACTCTCCTTTTAACTAGTCATTTAAGTCTCCATAAACTCCCATTTAATTTTTTTTTTAATTTATATAATTATTTCTTTCTTTTAAACGTGCTAAGGCAAAACATTTGCTAGTTTCAAAATTCAATTGTAACATGGTAGTTGTTTGAAATGGTCGTGTAAACTATTTCTCTGGGTCACACTATTTTGTTGTTAAACTCTCTGTATATTCTAAAGTTACATTATTTTGGTACGAAGGCATGCTTGTCCAAGTATTAAATGTTTAAATAAAGAGTGTTAAATACTTTTTAATGTGTCAAGATCTCGTTGAGATATCAATTAAGTTAACCTTAGTTAAGTGTAATATTCATATCAATTGTTTAATTTGGAGAACAAATAAGTTATGTGTCAAGTATGTCAACATTGTTAGCTAAAGAAATTTCTCTATGTGCCAATAATATCGTAGTGTGTCAACATTAAAAGTGGATCAGTTATAAGAAGTTATGTTTCAAGTGTATCAACATTGTTAGTAAAGTAATTTTTCTAAGTATCAGTAGTGTTTTCATTGATAGTGTGTCAATAATAAGAAGTATTGTGTCAAGTGTGTCAACATTGTTAATTAAAAATTCCTCTATGTGTCAATAATATCGTAGTGTGTCAACATTAAAAGTGTGTCGGTTATAAGAAGTTATGTTTCAAGTGTGCCAACATTGTTAGTTAAGTAATTCTTCTATGTGTCAATAGTGTTTTCATTGATAGTGTGTTACTAATAAGAAGTATTGTGTCAAGTGTGTCAACATTGTTAATTAAAAATTCCTCTATGTGTCAATAATATCGTAGTATGTCAACATTAATTGTGTGTCAATTATATGAACTTATGCTTCAAGTGTGTCAAAATTCTTAGTAAGTAATTGATTTATATGTCAATATTGTCGACGCTGATATTGTGTAAATAAAAAGAAGTTTTATGTCACGTGTGTCAACATTGTTAGTTAAAAATTCTTTTATGTGTCGATAGTTCGTATTGACAATGTGTCAATATTGATAGTGTGTCAAATTAGTTTGAGGAGATCGTGTGTCACTAACTAGGAACAAAAATAAACGTTTCAAATATATGTTAATAAAATAAGAAAGAAAAAGTAAATATATATATATATATATATATATATATATATATATATATATATATATATATATATATATATATATATATAGGGTGAAGTTAAAATAAAAAGACAAATATCCGTAAAAAGAATAAAAAGATTTTTTTTTCAAAAAAAGTTCACGAAAAATTCCCAAAAAATCCCACAAGATCGGGTATGTTGGTGCATAAAACTTTTGTGAAAACATTTTTTATAATTTTGAGTTTTGATACGTTTTTTTTAATGCACAAAAAACGAATTTTGATGCGCAAAAAAATTTTGATGCACAAAATTTTTAACTTGTTTTAGTTTGATGCGCAATGTTATTTTGATGAAAAAAGTCAAAAGAAGTTGGGTGCAAAAACCAATTTTTGATGCACAAAAAAAAAGATTTAATGCGCAAACGTATATATTCATAATTTTTTTTCGGAAAAAATATCCACTTTTAGAAAAAAGTTTTTCACAACTTTTTCATGCACCATCATACCCGATCTTGTGGGATTTTTTGGGAATTTTTTGTGAACTTTTTTTGAAAAAAAAATCTTTTTATCTTTTTACGGATATTTGTCTTTTTATTTGATCTTTATCCTATATATATATATATATATATATATATATATATATATATATATATATATATATATATATATATATATATATATATATATAATAAATGAAATAAACGTTTCAGAATTTTTAAAACAAAGTTATGGCATTAAAATAGGCATTAATGAAGGTTTCAATGTGAGTAAACCCTTTCTAAAATATGCATTAAAAATCTTTTTCAGGATTACTCGTGTATAATGTGAGTCAAAAAACGTTTGATACCAGATACTAAAGTAGCATTAATGAAGGTTTTAATTAAGTTTAATTGTTTTTATTTGGTGTTAAAAAGACACAAAAGCCCTTATAACCTTCAAAATAACAGCACTAAACTCTAAACTATTCAAAATATGCATAAATTACCCTTATTCATCTTAACCACACATCATGGCATTAATTACACATCTAATGGTCACCATTCCTTCCTATACTTTTTACCCATAAACCCTTTCTACATTAACCATACTCTATATATATATATATATATATATATATATATATATATATATATATATATATATATATATATATATATATATATATATATGATCAAATAAGAAGATTACTTAAAATAAGAAGGAATAAGAAGAACTATAACCGCAAATCCGAGATGCACCGGCCTAAATTAGATGCATCACTATAATCTTATATGCATTATAACACACCATAGTGTGTTTTCTAGCTTTTAATCAGATGCATATACGTATATTAGATGCATTTCATGATTTCTCTTGTTATTCATTCCTCTGCACGTGCCAAAATCATGAAAATCAATTTGCACAATCTATACATCAAATTAACTTTCGAAACTCAAGATGTTGCATCTATATGAATAGAAATGCATCTAATGCAAGTCGTTGCATCTCAAATGCATGGTTTTGGTCACTTCTCACCACTTCTTATTTTAATTTACTTCTCACTAGATCCCTATATATATATATATATATATATATATATATATATATATATATATATATATATATATATATATATATAGCTTGGATCATTTAAAAAGTTGATCTCAAGAGAAAAGTGAGAAAAGTAATCTCAACCATTGGATCACCCCTTCTTCCCCTCCCTTTTTTCACACCAAACTACAGGGACCTAATTGTAATTTCCTTCATTCTTCAAGGAAATTTTGTAAATTCGCACCCTACCCCCCCCCCCCCCCACCCGAAATTTTTTTTTCCCGCCAAATTTTTTTTTTCTGGGGGCCAAAAAAAATTTTTTTTTTGGCCAAAATTTTCCGGCCAAATTTTTATAACTGTGATGCACCTTTTTATTTTGGTGCATCACAGTTATAAAAATTATTTATAACTATGATGCACTAAATTTTATAACCGAGATGCACCCAACGATTGTTACCTAATATGCTCATATAACATTGCAATAACTTAGTATACTATGTTCTTTGAGGGGCATTAGTTGTACAAAAAGAGACGGAACCATGGTAGCGCCGCATGCTTTGTCATTGGGATAACGCATGTGCATATTTACAATCGTGAATTGATGAAAAGTAAGTTAACCATGTGATTAATAAAATGACTCTGAAACATGTTAGGATAATTGATTTTATTTTATATTAACCATGTGATTAATAAAATAAGCGTGTGGAATCAGTTAAAAATCTCTCTTTTATACACAAAGGTTGAGGGTTATAATTCAAAACTTTTTCAGGAATAAGTTAATAACATATGCAATCTAATGCACCTTTTTATTTTGGTAAATCACATTTAAAAAATGTAGTTATAACTATGATGCACAAAAAAAAGGTGCATCACAGTTATAAATTTTTGGCGGGAAAAAATTAAAATAAAAAAAATTGCCCCAAAAAAAAAACTTTTTTGGCGGGAAAAAAAAATTTTTTTTTGCGGGGGGTGGGGTGGTTTTCAAAATTTACCCCTGAAGTTTGAGATGTTCCAAATTAGACCCTATAACTTTTTTTTTCTCACTTTTCTCTCTAATTACACTTTTCTCTAGAACCGCACTATATAAATATATATATATATATATATATATATATATATATTAGGAATTAGAAATTCCAGGTATTAAAGAGTCGGTCACCTCAAGTATATGTAATCGTTAGAAAGCTCGTAGTCATAGTTATTTTAAGTTAAGTAGTATTTAGTTAAGTAACACTGTGGAGGACGGATGGGTCTTTACCCACTGTATGCCTGATCCCCAGCCCATTGTGTGGCGTTTTATTGTAAGACTATAAATACTCTCTACCTTCCAAGGTAGAGAGTTGGAGCTCATAATAATATTTTCCTTTCTCTCACTATAGTTCCCAACTCTCTTCCACTCTCTCACTAGAACCTTCTCTCTAACATACTTAAACGCATACTTTGATCATGGTTTAGTGTGTTTGTGAAATCCAACATCTTACAATTGGTATCAAGAGCCATGGTTTGATCACTCATCTTTCATGCTCTTTGTTTTGGTGGATTTCATAAGGTCTTTGGTGTATTAAGGGTTTACGAGAGGTTGATTCATTTGAACAAATTCTAGTGTTAAAGTTTGAATTTTGCTTGTACTCTTGTGTTTAGGATCATCATATGTGTTTATGTTTTGAATTGGAAGGCTTAAATCATTGTGGTTTGGTTGTTTTGGATTGATAAAGTGGTTATTTTTGAAAGAAGGATGAAGCGAGTTGAGTCTCGGACTTGCTTTTCTTCAAAGCGAGTTGCTTAGTTATTTTATGCGAGTTGGTACATGCGACTTAGCTGTTTAGCGAGTTGATCTTTATGCGACTTGGGTTCTAAGCGAGTTGTTTCTTTAAGCGACTTGAGATCTAAAGCGACTTGCTACTTAGCGAGTTGTAACGTTAGCGAGTTAACTTAAGCGACTTAGTGTTCAAGCGAGTTGATTGTATTGCGAGTTGAGACTAAAGCGAGTTGGCTATTTAGCGACTTGATTACTTAAGCGAGTTGAGTGTGTTGCGAGTTGATGCTAATGCGACTTGGCTATTGAGCGAGTTGACTGCTTATGCGAGTTGTGTGTTTAGCGACTTGTTCATTTAGACCTTTTTCTTCTTCGTGTTACATTTTTTACGGTTGTTCTTTTGGTTTAGTAAAATCCCGTGAAAGAATCAATTTCCCGGTTTAATCAAAGAATAGTAAAATCCCGTAGAGCTTGAAACATGTCTACAAACGTTCCGACTATCATCTCCACTGTTGCCGAGGATGTTCAAGCAGCTGGTTCAGATACTCGTCCTCCCATGCTTGACAGAACTGACTACGACTCTTGGGCTCAACGAATTAGATTGTACTGTCTTGGAAAGGAAAATGGAGTCAACATTCTCAAATCCATTGATGAAGGACCGTATCGGGTTGAGACGACTAGAGATGTACTTGATACTGCTGAAGATGGAACTCTGATTTATGGAATGGACAGACCAAAAATGTATGATGAGCTTGATGATAAGGAGAAAAAGAGATTTGATGCTGATATCAGGGCTTCTAACATTGTTCTTCAAGGTCTTCCTAAAGACATCTACAAGCTAATCAATCACAACACCGATGCAAAGGCAGTATGGGATAATGTCAAGATGCTTCTCTCAGGTTCTGAATTAACTATGGAAGACAGAGAATCACAACTCTATGACGAATTTGAACACTTCAAGATGAAACCAGATGAGAGTGTCTATGAGTACTATGTGAGATTTCATAAGCTGGTGAATGATATGAGGAACATCAGAATGACTATGCCTAACATTCAGTTGAACTCAAAATTTGTGAACAACATGAATCCCGAATGGCACAAGTTTGTTACTTCTGTGAAGCTCACTAAAGGATTGAAGAATACGAATTATGAGCAACTCTATGCCTTCCTTCTTCAGAATGAGAGACATGTCATGTTTGAAAAGATGATTCTTAATCAGTTCAAAACCAACCAGGGAGAGACTAGCTCATCTAATGACTCAACTACCTTCTACTCAAACATCGGAATCACAACCAAAGCCTCACAAGTCATACCCATGGGTAATGGTAATCACAAACTCATTCCTGATCCTATGTTCAAACAAGCTGATGCGGATGCACACGTGGGTAACATCCTTAATCAACTAGCTCTTCTGATTAGTCAAAACATGAATTCTCTCCCACAAACCAACAACAACCTCAGAACAGCATCTAACCCACACAATCAAGCTACTGTTAAAGATGGGAGGATCGTGGTGCAACCAGTTCAGGAAAGACAGTATGATCAGGGAAGAGGTGGAGCTGGTAGAGGTTATGTTGGTAATCAGAATCGAGGAAGGAATGGTAATCAAGGTCAAGCTAAGCCGATCAAATGTTATAACTGTGGGGGTGAGGGACACATTGCAAGGAACTGCACATCTCCAAAATGTCCACAAAATGCTGATTACTTCAGAGATAAGATGCTGCTTGTACAAGCTCAGGATAATGGTGCTGCTTTGGATGAAGAGGAACTATTGTTTCTTGCTGAGGGCAATGCCAAGACCTATGATGCAGATGTGGATGAGCAGTCTATTCAGGAGATAGGTCACAATCATCAGAATGCCTTTCAAGTCGCTGATTGTGATGCATACGACTCTGATGTGGATGATGGACCTACTGCACACACAATTTTTGTTACACCCGTATCCCGAAATACAAATAGGCCCTACCCTAGATGAATATGGTCTAAGGACTTGACGGGATTGACTAGTTGACCCGATAGTCAAACTAATAATTTTTAAATGTTATTAATCAAAGAAGTTATCGAGTACATGTTATACAAGATTTGTAAAGGGTTAAATGTCAAATTTTGACAAGAATCTAATGAGAAAGAGTAATAGTCAAACGTTCCGAGTCAAATTTTAAAAATGAGTAATTTTCGGTCAAACCGGGAATTGGGGCGTAACAAATTGGTATCAGAGCTTCGGTTTAAGTGAATTAGGTTTCCACTATAGGTTGCCTAGTCTTAAACCACTTTTAGTTGCAGAATTAAGTAAAGCGGAAATGTATGTGTCTAAGTTATAGGTTTCCACTATAGAGTTTTGGAATTAGGTGCAAAATTAGGTTTCCACTATAAAGCTTCGGTTTAAATGATGTGTGCTATGTGAAGTTTAGAGGAAATTAATCGGATAATATAGTATTATCATGTAATTAATGTAGGTCCATGGCGGATTTTATGATTAGAGATGATTTGATTATCAATGAATGAGATATGCTTGTGTGGTTATGTGTTAGAATATTGCTATGATATGCGTGATGAGATATATGGATTGACGTCCTTTAGACGGCATGATTAGAAGTTGATAGTAGTAAGATTTTTGACTTAGAATATGAGGCGGTATGTGTAATGAGAGTCCACATTAGACTAAGCGAGTTAAGTGACAGGAAAATGTACACTTTGGATAGTGTCGGAGAACGGAGAGTGGTTGAATGATTCCATGTCATAGAAACCATAATGAGACTTGAATAAGATAGGGTATGACTTGTGTTGTGTTAATGACCAACTTATGGTCTTATTATGTGGATGGCTATCGGATAGCCAATATGATGGTATTAGAGATGGGGTAATTGTAAGTCATATACAGTAGTGTAAACCTAAATGTTAATGGATAATAAATATGTTATAATGTAATATTAATTGTGTGTTCTAACACACGTGTAAATGTATAGTGGAAATTGGATATATAACAGTTAAGTGTCTAAAAATATAAGGTTATAGAATGATATTGAAAGATAGGAATGAGATAGTTTACTTACTATTAGTTAAAATGAGACATGTGGAAAATGTGGGGAAGAATGCTTATAGTTGATGACCTATGTAGGGTCTAAATGTGGAATAAAATAGTAAAGCTAAGTGCTAATTAAATCAAGAAGTGAAAAAGCTAAAATATACAAAAGGATTTGAGGTAGGTGATATAATAAAACGCGACAAGAACGTGTTAAAGTTATGGAACGTGTAAAAGGGAATAATTGAAAGATAACAAGTGTGTAATGGAATAAACCTATAAATGGTTTACATGTGGATAAAGTCAAATAGACTAAAAATAGTAAAAGTAAAATGTGGAAATGGTCAACAAGGGTTGACGGGTATATGAAAAAGTGAGATGAGTAAGCACATAGAAAATGTGTAAATGCTAAAATGGATCAAATGTTAAGAAATGAGAATTGTGAAAGATGAAGAGGTAATGACCCACTTGGGTCATTGGATGCAAATGTGAACGATTGAGAGTGCTAAGAACAAACAGAAGAGAAAACGGAATAATGATAGTCTAAGAAATGTTGAATAATGAATAATTGGTGAAACATATAAATAGTAGGTTAGATATGATTGCTTAGTTGTACCACGCAATGAATAGTTTGTTAAATGTAAGAAATGAGTTCATGTTAAACTGAAGATGTGTAAGTAAGGGATTCGGTTACGTTTCAATAGTGTTGATAATCATTTATTAATGATGTGAATAATAGGTTTATGGGATTTGAAAGTTTCTTAAGTATGTTAAAGTTGTGGAGAATTTATGTAATAGGTCCTATATGGCCTAAGACGACAAGTGAGGTGAATGCTTACTCGTAAGGAAGGGATATATATATGATATAAACCTATGGAGGACTAGATGTGTGTAAGTGATGAGATTAACGTATAAGTGATTGAACTAAGGTTGTGTGTGATATAGAGGGGTAGAAATGGCAAGATAAGATTAAATTTGGTAAGTAGTATTAGATATGGTTTAGTAAGTGAATTAAGTAATAAAAGTGTTTTCTAGTATTTAGATGTAAGTAGTGTAAGTCTAGAGTGGAATGAAATTGTATCTATGTAATAAGCATACCTTGCGTTTGAGTGGTGTCGATGAGTCTAGTATGAGCATAAGAAAGGATGTGATGAGTCGAGTAATGGTTTATAGAGACTTGACTCATATTTGGCATGTATAAGCTATGTGTTAATAATGATCAACATAGGGTCTCATTAATAAGTCATATCTAGTGAAGGTCAATAATTAGTATTAAAAACAGGATAAGAGAGAATTTAAATGCAAAGTATGTTGGTGTGGAATGGTATGATGTGGCACAGGTATAATAGATGTTGATACATCTGTTACTAAGCGCTTAATGTTATGGAAGTTATGAAAGTGGACTAAGCACATTGTTATGTTAATGATGAGATGAACTGGTATAGCTTAAACGCTAATAGTTAGATAAAATGAAGTATGTATGAGATTAAGATGTTGCTTTGAAGTTATTATAACACGGCTATTGTTCCCCATTAGTAATGACTAATATAACAGAAGTGTAGATTAATAAAACGTGTTTAAAACATGTAAGAAGAATAGATGAATGCTAATGAGAGGTTGTAGTTGATGACCTATATAAAGTTTATATATGGAAAGTTGGATAGACTAAAACTCTAATAGTATAAGAGTTGAAATTGGTCAACGAAGAGTTGACAAGTGAAGGTCATAATGAGACATATAAACACATAGAGAATGTGTGGATTATAAATCAGGTAATATCTCATTGATTGTTATAAAGGATAAATAGATATGTATGTATGTATGTATGATAATAGCATTAATCCACAGTTACAGTGTTATAGTACTAGTTACAGAAAACCTCTGGAGGAATACGTTATAGAGGCGGATCCCTATTGGGAAAGGCCAACTGAGGTTATAGAGTCGAATCCCTACGAGGAAAGAACGTTATAGCCCCTTTTTGGGAATGTTATAGTAAAGGTGGGTCCAAGTCTAAAAGATGAAAAGTGTAAACGTAAATAAAATAATATAATGTGGTAAATTAAAGTTTAATTAAATGATAGGAGTACTTGTGTAAGTCGGAATTACATAACCATGAGTTTATATTTCTTGATTTACATCGATTGGGACGCCTCTCCATGTAAATGAGGAAATATGAACGAGTGGCCTTATGTGCTCCCGACATGGTACAAGTAGGTTTAGATGAGTAGAGGGCAGAAATATAAGATAAGTTAGAACTTAAAAAAAAAGGTAGGATTAGATGCAATTTTTAGTTAAGGCCTTATGAGAACCTTCATGTTAGGTGACTTAAGCATAAGTTAAAGTGATTGCGAGTGTAAAGTAATGTTTATAGTATACCTTGTAGCATGATGTGGTGTAATAATGACCATGGTCGTCGTAAATATTTAATTATAAGAAAGTAATAAAAACTAGCAAAGTATTATAATGAGAACGCTAGTCATAGTTAAGTAAAGAAGTAATAGTTAGCATTCGACTTATAAAAAGATAAATGATGTGTAAATAAGTAAAAATGTGGAATGGTTGGTTAACTTTGACTTATAAAGTCAAAATAATATGGCCGTGACTATATAGGTGAATGTTATGGTAAGAAATTGAATATGGGAATACTTGATTTTGCTAAAATTATGTCTTGGATGACGTAATGATGTGTTGTTATAGAAATTTTATGATGAAGCAAATGCATTTGGAAATTGCTTGTGTGGTATGATATAAGTTAGGATTAAGTGTAAACGGTAATAGACGAGAGATTTCGGGGACGAAATCTAAATAAGGGAGGTAGAATTGTTACACCCGTATCCCGAAATACAAATAGGCCCTACCCTAGATGAATATGGTCTAAGGACTTGACGGGATTGACTAGTTGACCCGATAGTCAAACTAATAATTTTTAAATGTTATGTTATAGTTATATAAATGAGGGGGACTTAAGTTGCCACATCTTAAACTTGAAATAAGTATCTTGTGGCAAAAATAGAAGGAAGGGAAATTGAAGGATCAAAAGTGCTAAATAGTAATATAACTTTACAATGAAGAAAGCTACAAGTATATTAAGCTAGGCTTTTCATAATTCCAGGAGATGAAGGAAAGTCGGTTTAGGAAAAGAGAGGGAAGAATGATGGCAAGAATGATGATCAATTGGAATGGGATTAGTGTTTCCAATCAACTAATAAACTAGTTTCTATCACTTTTGTGCAAGTAAGTATCTCTAATTGTAATTAATTGTGAATTGAAGAGTTAGGGTTCATGTATCCAAGTTGGGGGTTTTGGGAAATTGTGGTTTTAAACACTAATTAAGACATTATATTGTAATTGGGTGAAACCCTTTTTATTTAATTGAAGTAATTGGGTAAGTTGGATATGATCATGTTATGATCATAAGGTTTTATTAAAAGGAGAATTATAGTAATCTTAGGGGAATCTTATTATGGGTAAAGTTGGATAAATTATGGGTAAATCATCATATAATTAATATATGATTATGTGATGATTAGAGGATGTTATGAAAGCCTAATGGTTGTGTAAACCATGACTATAGTTTATTGTTTATGTTTTAAGTATATTTTGATTATGTGTTAAGGATGTTAGCTTTGGATGGTGTTGATGTTGGAGATGATGAAAGATGATGATAATCTCATAATAGCTTAGCTTGGCTAGCTAAGGTAAGTAACTTGGTTACTATGTGTTTAATATGAAAATATTATAGTATGTGATTGATGTTGTGTTAAGTGGTTATAGACATGTCTTGGAATTATTGAATGGCTAAGGTATGTGTGAGATGTTTTATGTGCTAATTGGATAGTTGTGTGTTATGATTATATGGTTGAGATGCTTGTATTAGCAATGGATATATTAAGCATGTTTTAGCCAATTACTTACTAAGCGTTATCGCTTACATGTTATAGTTGTTAATGTTATTGTAGGTTCATGTGCTTGAAGCGATATGGCTTGGATTGGGTGTGGAACATGGAATGATTATTCAAGATGGTAATATGTAATAATAGGAGCTAGGTAGATACCGAGCTCGTAAGATGAATTTGTACCCCCGTGAGTCTTTTTATAGTTTTGTAAAAGTGTCATCAATCGACAAGTACAAGTCCTAGTCGTTATGGTATTTTGATTGGTCAAATTGGACGTCATGGTCAATTTAAAAGAGTGTTTGGATTAAAGTGTATTTTCTACCCATTTTGGGTTGAATGGGTCAAATAAGTGTTAAATGCGTTAATGATGGTTTATGTACAGCTTTTATGGTCCTTGTTTACCTTGAATTGTTAAAGTGTTTAAATTGATTGAAATGGGTCAAGTGTGATTGTGTAGTTTTGCTGTCAAAGGTGCAGGTCTGTAGACCTGACGGCGTCGCAGTCTTGTGGTGACGGCGTCAGGTTTAGTAGAGACGGCGTCAGGTTCTAAGTCCCCTGAGCCGTCGCGTGTTAAATCTAAAAATATTTTTTGGGTCATGGTCAAAGGGTGACGACGTCGCACCATATAGGGCGACGGCGTCAGCCCGCTACACAGCTTATAAATGATGTTTTGTTAAAGTTAAATGTTATTAATCAGAGAAGTTATCGAGTACATGTTATACAAGATTTGTAAAGGGTTAAATGTCAAAGTTTGACAAGAATCTAATGAGAAAGAGTAATAGTCAAACGTTTCGAGTCAAAGTTTTAAAAATGAGTAATTTTCGGTCAAACCGGGAATCGGGGCGTAACAATTTTTATGGCTAGCATTTCTCCAATGGTTTCTCCCAAGGTCTCATCTTCACCACAAGCTGGCCCATCCAAAGACAAACTCATCTCAGAGGTATTAAAACTATACGATGATGCTGATGTGCAAAAGATGCATGACAAAGTACAAGTAACTGAAACTATTGTATCAAATATTGAAAATATGGGTAATATCAATGTTGTCCCATATGATTAATATGTGGAACAAAGTGAAAGTGAAGTTGTACCAAGTGATGCATCTTCTGCAGTCAACAATGACTATATCTTTGATGAATACACTGCATGTGCCCCTGATGATTCTGTAATATCTGAACTAAATGCCTATAAAGAACGTGTTGCTATTTATGAACAACGTGCAAAATTTGAGTTGACCACTCGTGAGCAGGAAATGGATGACCAAGTGCGTACAATCATTAGAAAAAGTAATTTTCGAGAAAAAGTATTAAAACAAGAGTTAAATTCCTTGCAAGAAAAGCTTTCTAAAACTGCTAAGCAAAAACAAGAACTTCAAGAAAATGTGAAAATGCTTAAGCAAGAATTTAATACAAAGGAATCAAAACACTTGAAAGATTTTTCTAATCTGAAAACGTTGAAAAACAAACTTGAAAACAAGTTGTACATACAAGGGAACACCATTCAGACTGCTCACATGATCACTAAGCATAGAGTCTTAAGCGATAAGCATAGCATTCCCCTTACTGAGAAACCAAATCCAGAGGTTATTAAAAAGGCTAGAAATGCTCATAAGGTTCTTTATGATGGCAATGAAATCCTTAAACCTAGACAGAAACCTAGTTGCGTTGAGTGCACTGAGGAAGATAAGAAATCAGATGAAGTCACTAGGGAAAAGATGAACAAGAAATTAGACGATCCTAAATGTAAAGAGAAGAAAATAAAGATCACACCCCATGATTACAAGAAGGAAAACTGGATTTCCTTGAACAAGTTTAAGCCTCAGACATTGTTGACTCCCGAACAAGTTTTTTGGAAAATAGATTTAGATAAGCAGAAAGCTGAAAATATTGTTGAAACAAACCCTCCCCTTTGGAAAATGCCTAGAGCGACTGTGTATCCTCCTAATACACCAATGCATCTTGTTCCTAGAACAATTGCCACTAAAAGCAAGACCTTAATTAGCCAATATGTTATCTTTCAATTATTTGTTGATTTTGAGAAAACTTGCAAGAAAAGGACCACACCCACTGGTATAACTGAAGGAGAAAGGGGTTTTGAGCAAATGAAAGAATGCTATTTAACTGAGGTCATGCCTTTCTTTAAACTTCTAAAAGATCACTTTGAGAGTCTTAAAAAGGGGATAGATACTGATATTAAGGGAATGGAAAAGGAATTTGATGCAATGATAGTTGAGGTTAGTGACTATGAGCGAGCACTAAAATATAATGAGATTGAGAGGAAGAACTTGCATACACTAAATGAGAACCTGATTTCTGAATGTATTGCTCAAGATGTGTTCTACACTGCTACTAACTGTTCTATTACTGCTTCTCGATTCCATGAACTGTCTGTTGCTTTGAAAGTCTCTCATGATCGTGTCATTGAGCTTGAAAAAACTAATTCTGAATTAATGAGAAAATTGAACTGGATGATCACGACAATTTGGTTAAACATTTTTCTAAACTACAAGTTGAGCATTTTAATTTACAACTAAAATATCAACATCTTAAAGAAAATGTCAAAACTTCAAATATCAAGACATCCTCAGATGCTCCAGAGTTTGATGTAGTTTTTCAAATTAACAAACGTGATGAACAGATCCAAGCTCATTGCAACACGATCAGAAAATTGAAAGCCCAAATCTCTCAATTAAAGGGTCAAACGAACAATGTGACTGTTCCCCAAATGCCTCCTCTTTTAGATTCTCAGAATTCTCAAAACTTTCATCTTCAAAACTTAGTAAATGCTTTACAAAAGGAAAATGAGGCTTTTCTTGAAGAAAATGAAAAGGTTAAACGTCATTTCAATGAATTATTTGAATCTATAAAGGTCACTCGTAACAAAAATAACGAAACGGTAGCCTCGTTACAAAAAGAAATTGAGAATCTAAAGAGTCAGGTAAAAGGGAAGATGCCAATGACCAATGGGGAGAATGGTGCATCAAAGGTACATGTCTGTAATAAATATGTTTTGTTTGTGAAATATGTTCCTCCTCATCTTAGGAATAACAAACTTGCTATTCAAACATATTTCTCACACCTTAAGGACAACCTAGAATGTCTCTGTGAGATTGTAGAAGAGGATAAGTTAGAGAAACCAGATGATAATGCAATTGGCCATGCATGCTTATATGCCAAATGATCTCAAGAACTTCTAGAATGCCTAATTACAATATGCCCTAAAACCTTAGGTGAGCAAGTCAATCCTTTGATACCGTGTTCTATGCCTAGTGCCAAGCATGCAAGTCACTCAATGCCAAAAGTTATGAATGTGAACCCTAATGTGCCTTCAAGTAGTTCAGATTTCAAATCTGTTAGTGCTAAGAATGTGAACTTGAGTGTGCACTCTAGGTGTTCAAATCCCAGCTATTCAAGTGTTAAAAAAGTTAATCTTAGTGTTCCTGCATGTAGCTCAGATCCCAGCACATCTAAACAGGTGAAGCAAATAGTAGCCAAACCAACTAATGTTCCCATTCCCTCTACAGGAGTAATCAGTGACATTAAAGCAAGCAGGTCAAAGTATCAAGACAATACAAGAAAGGACACGACCTCGCAAGCTAAGAATGTGCATTGGAAGAAAGTAGAAGACCTACCTAGGAACTTTAAGTTTGAGCCGAATAAAACGAATCGTGTTGATTCTAGTATTAGCCATAGGCGTACTGTAATTAATTCGAATTCTAATACTATTTGCAAACCTTGTATTAATGTCTGCTTGAATTCTGTTTCTAATCATGAATGTGGTGTTAATGTTTTGCCTAATGATGTTAACTGTCCAATCAATATTGTTAATGCTAAAAATCATGCTAAGAAGGCTAAAAGGCAAAAATGAAAGAAAGTTAGAAAACAGTGGAAACCCACAGGAAGAACATTCAGTAAGATAGGCTATTATTGGATACTTGTTGGTCGTAAGACTAATCAGACAATGCCCACTAGAAAATGGATGCCTACTGGTAGATCTATTCCCTTAAGAAGTGAGCACACTGTGAACAGGGCTAATAAAGACACTAGTACTGCAGCTATTCACAATGATTCCACTGCCCTATTTTCTGATATGAATGCTTCTATTTCCGATGTGGGTGTTCCAACCAGTGTTACTAACCAAATGGAACCCATTCTTGCATGGGGATCTCAATTATCCAGTTATCCATTCTTGTCTGTGTTCAACTGCAGATCGTTCAAATCGTTCTGTGGTACCTGGACTCAGGCTGTTCCAAGCATATGACTGGCGACCGGTCACGGCTCATGAACTTCGTGAGCAAATTCATCGGGACAGTTAGATTCGGAAATGATCATTTTGGTGCAATTATGGGTTATGGTGATTATGTTGTGGGTAATAGTGTCATCTCTAGAGTATACTATGTGGAAGGTCTTGGTCATAATCTGTTCTCTGTTGGTCAATTCTGTGATTCTGATCTAGAAGTAGCCTTCAGAAAACATACTTGTTTTGTTAGAGAACTTGATGGTAAGGAATTGTTACGAGGAACTCGTGGTTCAAATCTTTACACCATCTCTATCAAAGATATGATGAAGTCTTCTCCAATTTGCTTGTTGTCAAAGGCTTCTAAAACAAAGTCATGGTTATGGCATCGTCGTCTCAATCACCTGAACTTCGGCACCATCAATGATCTCACCAGGAAGGACTTAGTTGTAGGATTACCTAGACTCAAGTACGAAAAGGATCATCTTTGTTCAGCATGTCAATTGGGAAAAAGCAAGAAGTATGCCCATAAACCCAAACCTACTAACTCCGTCACAGAAGTTCTTCATATGATTCATATGGATTTATGTGACCAATGAGGGTGCAGAACATCTTTAGGAAGAAATATGTGTTAGTTGTGGTTGATGATTACTCTATATTCACCTGGGTCAAGTTCTTAAGGACAAAGGATGAAACTCCTGATATCATCATCAAACTCATCAAACAGCTGCAGGTTCGACTTAACAAAACCGTCAGAATTATCAGAACAGACAATGGAACTGAGTTTTTCAACAAACAACTTAGTGAATTTTATGAAAGCGTTGGAATCAGCCATTGATATGTGTCTAAATACACATATATTTGTATTATATAAACCCACAAAAAAACAACCAAAAACACACAAATGACTCTCAAAATGTTATAAATATCATTTAAATGTGTTTATATGTGATTCAGGTACAAAAGATTGAAAAACAAGTGAAAAATGATCAATTTCACAACAATTGTCGTTTTCAGTCCCTGGAGTTACACAAATTGTCAAAACTAGTCCCTGAAGTTTCAAAATGAAATAAAAGTCAACTTAAGTCCTTGGGAAATCAAAAATATTCACAAATGATCCCTGGATGAAAGTTTACACAAAATGGCAATTTTTACCCCTCAAGTTACAAAATTGGCAAAAATGGTCCCTGGGTATTCTAAACTTGGAATTTTACAAATAATACCCTTGTACTATGCATGATTGAAAATTTGGAACATTTTGATAAACTTTTGGGAAATTACACTTTTAGTCCCTCAAAATCCAAAAATGACATTTAAGGTCCTTTTTACTTTCAAAATGAAATTTTATGCAAAAAGGGTCCTCGTATTATCAAAATTGTCAAGTTTGGTCCTTGTGAGAAGTTTGAAAAAGTTGCAAGATCAGTCCCTGATGTTTGGCAGTTTTACACTTTTGGTCCTTGTACTATACTTAAACCAAACCGGACACCTTATAATTATTCAAGCCCAAAAAAAAAACAAGCCCAATCCATTATCCAAACCCAAACCCAATCCACTTGACCCTTGACCCTTGACCCTTTGCCCTTGAGCCCAGGTCAGAATCCATTTTGAACCCCAGCCACAAACCCTTTTGACCCCGTTTAATATTTAAGCTGTGGTCAACGAAAGTCAAATGGAGAAGAAAACCGCCAACCACTGTTCCTCTCCTCTCCCACCTCTGATTTCCCAAAACCAGTCTTGGTTTTCCCTCATTTTCAACCCCCCTCCTCACCTATCCATTCCCCTTTGTCCCCTCCACCTCTACATACACCCAAAACCCATTAATTGATTGATACCAACTCAAAACTGCTAATGAGACTTTTGGCGCCAAAATGACATATGGCACTTTTGACCAATCCAAAGGCTGGAAGGTGGTGGGAAACAATCAGGGAAGTGAGAGAAGCTGTTTGGGTATAAAAGAAAGAAGAAAAGCAGAGGAACAAGCACTTTTGGAATAGCCATTAGTCAAGTAGTATAGTTTTTTTAAGCTTTCTTTAATTTCAATGTCTTTTACAGTTTTCATGTTGTACTTTTCTTCAAATTAGTGTAATGAATCTTTAATTTCAGTTTAAATTCAGTTTAATCTTAGTTTCAAGTTTTTGCTTATTTCCTTTAAATTTTCAAGTTATTTTAATTTCATGTTAAATAGTTGTTTTGTGGATTCTTTAAGCTCCATAAGCTCTTGACAAAGTTTTAAGGCTTTTTAGATTCATTAAACAGCTATAGTCTTTTAAATTCAGAAAGTATAAAAAAAATCAAGAAAAATAGTTGAATAATCAAAAATCAGAATTATGAAGAAGGTGATGAAGCAGGGTTGGATTTGGAATGCTATGGGGTATTAGGAGCTTATTGGGAAGCTAATAGGTGTAACCTTGTCCTTGGTTTCTATGTCTCAATCCACTTTCTCATTTGTAAGCATTTTTCCAATTTTTGCATTTTATTGTTTTACTGTTTTAAATAATTTAATTTTCATGTTTTTATGTTTATTTGCTGTTATTAGAGCTTATTAGAGCTTTATATTAGGTACTTATGTTTTGGATTTGATCATGGTTTGATATGGCATTTTTACTGTTAATGTGTCAATTTTTGAAAATCCTAGACCTAGACTTGTTTGACATCTGGTTTAGGCTGAAAAAGGTTGGGTTTGACACACTAAAACCTCTGGATTTGATGGAATTGGGTTAGGCAGTGTTGTGCTTTGAAAACTTCATATCAGTTTCTATTTGAGTTTGTTTGGATTTGCTGTTGAATATGAGTTCCTGTGTTTGTTTGTTGTTGTTTACCATTATTATATGTCTCATTAGTATCTAGTAGCTCGGTTCAACATCTAGATTCAGTCCTTGTTTAGTAGATAGTCAAAATGGTTTTAAATCTTTTCTATTTTCTTATCTATGTAAGTTTTTCAAGTCCATGTTCATAATATTAGCTTTAAAGTTGATTAGTTTGCTTAATTCAGTGTCATTATAGCATAATATAACATATATAATCAGTGGTTTAATTTCTAATTTCATTTAAGTCAACCTTTGTGTTCATAAGTAAAAGTCAAATTTTCATATAGTCGTTTTTGAATAAAATGTATAATTTTGTTGTGTATTCAATATTAAGTTTTAGTTTTAGTCCTTTTGGGATAGTATAGTTTAGTTGCTCATATAAATCATAAAAATATTTGTTTATATTAACTCAGCTTTTTAAGTGCTTATTTACTAGCTTATTTTTAGTCCTTTGTCTGTACCATGCTCTGTGCACAGGTTTAGGAGTCAAATTCACAAGCTTGCAAAAGCTTGTGGATTTGACCTTAGCTTGTGTACTTAGCTTCTTTGTGTAGCCTTTGTGGTCTTTTATTTATGTGTATGATTATTTTTCAGTCTTTAGCTTATTTACCTAGCTTAGTCATCTCCTTTATTTTGTCCCATTTTGACCACTCAACTGAAGCAAACAGTTGAGTGGGGCTTGTTACTTAAGCTTCTTATAAGCTCCTTAATGAGCTTGAGCTTGTGATTCTTGGCTTTGTGAGAAGCTAAGCAGTCCATCTCAATGCCTCAGTATAAGTTGAGCTTGTTGAGGCTTATTTGATAGGTTCAAATGAGGCTTGTGTTTGCCCACTCTCAACATACCTCTGAGCAAGTCAGTGGTATTACACCATTTCCACAAGCTTCTCAGAAGTTCACCTGTTGGATCTAGATTATGTGGTTTAGCTTTTTGGGAAGCTTAACCACCATACTTTGAGATCCAGTGCTTAATTCCTATATTGTAGCTTATTTACAAGGGCTGCAATGAGCTTTCTTTTTGTCCCATTTTGTGAAAGTACTGCTTCTGCAGTACTTTGGTTTTGGATTTGCTTATTAGCTTATTGCAAGCTTATGGGTGAATGCCTGTACATACTTGTTCATGCTTGTCCATATAGCTTGTATACATATTTCTTTCCTTTTGTTTTCCTGTGGGGAGCTTGTTACAGGCTTTAGAGGCCTCAATTCCATCCAAGTCAAGCTTGTAGCTTGATTGTCTAAACCATAAGCTCACACCTATTCAGTCCAATTTCTTGTTTATATGTGACCCATTGGACTTGTATATACCTTATTTTATCTTTTGTTTTCTGTTTAAAGCCTTTTTCAAGCTTATATTGAGCTTGAGCTCCAACAGTCAAGCCAAGAGCTTAACTGTTGGGCTCATAAGCTCATGCTTTGCTTATTTCTTGGTTTGTAGTTTCATTTTCATCTAATATGTCTAATATCAGTACTATTTTAGTCCAGAAAACAGAAAAACCAAAAAGAACTTCTTTTCAAGCTTAAGTAATAGCTTCTCTTTTGGAGCTTTTGCCCATTAGCTTATTTTTGCACATAAGCTATCAATTTTATATTTTTCCTAGCTTCTTATATTTATTTTAGAATTTTGTAAAAAGTTTGAGATTTTTCTTTTACTGTTTAGTATTTTTAATAATTAAATATTAGTTTTTAATACTTTTTAATAGTTAATAATTAATAATAAATAGAATAATTGTGTAAAAAATACATTTTCAGTTTCTAAATTCATTTTATAATATTTTAGATTTTTCAAATTCTTTATTTCATTTATTTAAGTTAATTTTAGATTTTCTTATTATTTAATTCATTTTTAATACATTTAATTCATTTTTAATTAATAATAATTAATTTAATTGTGTAAAAATTTATTTTTATTTTCTAATAATTTTCTTATCTTTTTAGGATTCTAAAAATATAATTTTCACATTTGTGGGAGTTGTATTGGACTGAATTCACGTTTTATTTTTATACGTTTACATAAAATTTAGTAAACGTACGTTTTTAGATTTTAATAGGTTAAACAATTGTAAAAATAGAATTAAAATGACTTCAAAATTTTGATATTTTTATATTTCCTTAGTATAATTATAATCCTTTTCTTATTTCATTTTTGTTACATTTATGTAATTATTATGTATACATATATGTTTTAGTTTTTAGTTTTCTTAACTTTTGTATATACTTTTAAATTATAGTTTAATATTTTAATTATATTTAATTTGCATTTAAGTCGCCTAGACTTGTAAATCTCTATTATAGTTATAGTCGTTTTGTTTTTAAACGTTTACGTTTTAGTAACGTACGTTTGTTTATCTTTTGCGTTTTTAGGTTTCTGATTGTACGTTTTTAACAACATAGCTGTGACAGAGCTATTAATATTCACATTCAGTGTTAGTCAATCAGATTCCTGTTTTTGTACATTCTTGATCGTATCATTTTATCACACAGTCGTTGTATTCAGGATATCACACCTCACCAGGACATAAACGATCCAAGGATATTTTAATCTTTGGTAAACTTGCATTTCTCTCCCGGGCTGTCGCCCTTTTATCATCTGTTACGGTTGACCGTTCGCAGGCGGTTGATAAGTGTGACGGAGAAATAAAAGAGGGTGGTTCGGGAGTGAATCAAATTTTGGCGCCGCTGCCGGGGAGGTGTGCTGCGTAACGTACTTGTGTTTTATATCTATCCCTTGTATATATTATATATAATATATTTCATATATCAAAAACAATATAAAATACAAAAACATTTTTTTCCTTTACACACAACTTGCCCAGTTTGATAAGTCCCTCAGTTACAACATTTGGTTGTTGGCTGTTTACAGTTGCTGAGCTCTGTCAGACCCAGATTCCCTTTCGAGGGGCGGTTGTCAGGAATTTCTTTTGTATATATATATATCAACTTCAAAAATACAAAAATATTTTCCCTTTCTTTTTATAAAATAAAAAATCAAAAGATTCTTCTCGCCTTTTCTGAGTTTCTTTCTAAGACTCTTAGACTCATCTTAGTGATGAATATTCATAATTCTGTGAGTGGCGATCCCACTCCAATTTCTCACCCAATCTTTGAGTGGCAATCCCACTCAGTTTCCACATGAACAATTCAATTCGGGGTCAAGTCAAGCTAGTGACTTGGTTATCAAAAACAAGCCATACAATATGGGTTTTCACCCATATTTCTGTCTTCTTACCCTTTCTACCACCTAGTGTGGGGGTAATAACCCACCTGTTGTAAAAAAAAAAAAAAAAAAAAAAAAAAAAAAAAAAAAAAAAAAAAACTTTGAAAATTGTAAATACAGAAAAATTAAATAATTGTTGTGTTACCCCACTTAGCTTTGAATATTGAGGACAATATTCATTTCTAAGTGTGGGGGGGAAATTCTGGCGAATTTGATCGTAAATGTACCCTTTTAGTCCCTTTTTCCCCCAAAATGGCCAAATTTTAAAAAAAAATTTATTTAGTGGAAGTACTATGTACTAAACACAACAAATGGTAATCAGTCCACCATGTCTAACACACATAAGGATTGGCTAATCCAGGAGCAAACGGCTCTTGGTAAAGATTTCTCAAATCCGTTTATATGGCTTGCAATTTGCCCAAAATTGTATGGTTTTCAACTCACCATATCCTAATAAGTAAAGAGTTGGCTAGCCCGCAAGATTATGGCTTGTGGTAAAGGCAGTGGAAAATCCATAATTGGTATTCAGCTCACCAAAGATAATTCTGATAATTTATCTAAGAGTTGGCTAGTCCAGAAGGGTACGGCTTCTGGTAAAGACGAATCAAATCCGTTTACAGCTTATGATTTGCTCAAAATCATTTGGTTATCAGTGTACCAAGGTTCTTACTTGAACTGAAACATTTGGCTACTCCAGAAGTGATGGCTTTTGGTAAAGAGTTTTTAAAATCCATTAAAGTTTCAAAAGATTGCTAGGGACTAGCAATATCTCAGTGTGGGGGATTTGATATGTGTCTAAATACACATATATTTGTATTATATAAACCCACAAAAAAACAACCAAAAACACACAAATGACTCTCAAAATGTTATAAATATCATTTAAATGTGTTTATATGTGATTCAGGTACAAAAGATTGAAAAACAAGTGAAAAATGATCAATTTCACAACAATTGTCGTTTTCAGTCCCTGGAGTTACACAAATTGTCAAAACTAGTCCCTGAAGTTTCAAAATGAAATAAAAGTCAACTTAAGTCCTTGGGAAATCAAAAATATTCACAAATGATCCCTGGATGAAAGTTTACACAAAATGGCAATTTTTACCCCTCAAGTTACAAAATTGGCAAAAATGGTCCCTGGGTATTCTAAACTTGGAATTTTACAAATAATACCCTTGTACTATGCATGATTGAAAATTTGGAACATTTTGATAAACTTTTGGGAAATTACACTTTTAGTCCCTCAAAATCCAAAAATGACAATTAAGGTCCTTTTAACTTTCAAAATGAAATTTTATGCAAAAAGGGTCCTCGTATTATCAAAATTGTCAAGTTTGGTCCTTGTGAGAAGTTTGAAAAAGTTGCAAGATCAGTCCCTGATGTTTGGCAGTTTTACACTTTTGGTCCTTGTACTATACTTAAACCAAACCGGACACCTTATAATTATTCAAGCCCAAAAAAAAAACAAGCCCAATCCATTATCCAAACCCAAACCCAATCCACTTGACCCTTGACCCTTGACCCTTTGCCCTTGAGCCCAGGTCAGAATCCATTTTGAACCCCAGCCACAAACCCTTTTGACCCCGTTTAATATTTAAGCTGTGGTCAACGAAAGTCAAATGGAGAAGAAAACCGCCAACCACTGTTCCTCTCCTCTCCCACCTCTGATTTCCCAAAACCAGTCTTGGTTTTCCCTCATTTTCAACCCCCCTCCTCACCTATCCATTCCCCTTTGTCCCCTCCACCTCTACATACACCCAAAACCCATTAATTGATTGATACCAACTCAAAACTGCTAATGAGACTTTTGGCGCCAAAATGACATATGGCACTTTTGACCAATCCAAAGGCTGGAAGGTGGTGGGAAACAATCAGGGAAGTGAGAGAAGCTGTTTGGGTATAAAAGAAAGAAGAAAAGCAGAGGAACAAGCACTTTTGGAATAGCCATTAGTCAAGTAGTATAGTTTTTTTTAAGCTTTCTTTAATTTCAATGTCTTTTACAGTTTTCATGTTGTACTTTTCTTCAAATTAGTGTAATGAATCTTTAATTTCAGTTTAAATTCAGTTTAATCTTAGTTTCAAGTTTTTGCTTATTTCCTTTAAATTTTCAAGTTATTTTAATTTCATGTTAAATAGTTGTTTTGTGGATTCTTTAAGCTCCATAAGCTCTTGACAAAGTTTTAAGGCTTTTTAGATTCATTAAACAGCTATAGTCTTTTAAATTCAGAAAGTATAAAAAAAATCAAGAAAAATAGTTGAATAATCAAAAATCAGAATTATGAAGAAGGTGATGAAGCAGGGTTGGATTTGGAATGCTATGGGGTATTAGGAGCTTATTGGGAAGCTAATAGGTGTAACCTTGTCCTTGGTTTCTATGTCTCAATCCACTTTCTCATTTGTAAGCATTTTTCCAATTTTTGCATTTTATTGTTTTACTGTTTTAAATACTTTAATTTTCATGTTTTTATGTTTATTTGCTGTTATTAGAGCTTATTAGAGCTTTATATTAGGTACTTATGTTTTGGATTTGATCATGGTTTGATATGGCATTTTTACTGTTAATGTGTCAATTTTTGAAAATCATAGACCTAGACTTGTTTGACATCTGGTTTAGGCTGAAAAAGGTTGGGTTTGACACACTAAAACCTCTGGATTTGATGGAATTGGGTTAGGCAGTGTTGTGCTTTGAAAACTTCATATCAGTTTCTATTTGAGTTTGTTTGGATTTGCTGTTGAATATGAGTTCCTGTGTTTGTTTGTTGTTGTTTACCATTATTATATGTCTCATTAGTATCTAGTAGCTCAGTTCAACATCTAGATTCAGTCCTTGTTTAGTAGATAGTCAAAATGGTTTTAAATCTTTTCTATTTTCTTATCTATGTAAGTTTTTCAAGTCCATGTTCATAATATTAGCTTTAAAGTTGATTAGTTTGCTTAATTCAGTGTCATTATAGCATAATATAACATATATAATCAGTGGTTTAATTTCTAATTTCATTTAAGTCAACCTTTGTGTTCATAAGTAAAAGTCAAATTTTCATATAGTCGTTTTTGAATAAAATATATAATTTTGTTGTGTATTCAATATTAAGTTTTAGTTTTAGTCCTTTTGGGATAGTATAGTTTAGTTGCTCATATAAATCATAAAAATATTTGTTTATATTAACTCAGCTTTTTAAGTGCTTATTTACTAGCTTATTTTTAGTCCTTTGTCTGTACCCATGCTCTGTGCACAGGTTTAGGAGTCAAATTCACAAGCTTGCAAAAGCTTGTGGATTTGACCTTAGCTTGTGTACTTAGCTTCTTTGTGTAGCCTTTGTGGTCTTTTATTTATGTGTATGATTATTTTTCAGTCTTTAGCTTATTTACCTAGCTTAGTCATCTCCTTTATTTTGTCCCATTTTGACCACTCAACTGAAGCAAACAGTTGAGTGGGGCTTGTTACTTAAGCTTCTTATAAGCTCCTTAATGAGCTTGAGCTTGTGATTCTTGGCTTTGTGAGAAGCTAAGCAGTCCATCTCAATGCCTCAGTATAAGTTGAGCTTGTTGAGGCTTATTTGATAGGTTCAAATGAGGCTTGTGTTTGCCCACTCTCAACATACCTCTGAGCAAGTCAGTGGTATTACACCATTTCCACAAGCTTCTCAGAAGTTCACCTGTTGGATCTAGATTATGTGGTTTAGCTTTTTGGGAAGCTTAACCACCATACTTTGAGATCCAGTGCTTAATTCCTATATTGTAGCTTATTTACAAGGGCTGCAATGAGCTTTCTTTTTGTCCCATTTTGTGAAAGTACTGCTTCTGCAGTACTTTGGTTTTGGATTTGCTTATTAGCTTATTGCAAGCTTATGGGTGAATGCCTGTACATACTTGTTCATGCTTGTCCATATAGCTTGTATACATATTTCTTTCCTTTTGTTTTCCTGTGGGGAGCTTGTTACAGGCTTTAGAGGCCTCAATTCCATCCAAGTCAAGCTTGTAGCTTGATTGTCTAAACCATAAGCTCACACCTATTCAGTCCAATTTCTTGTTTATATGTGACCCATTGGACTTGTATATACCTTATTTTATCTTTTGTTTTCTGTTTAAAGCCTTTTTCAAGCTTATATTGAGCTTGAGCTCCAACAGTCAAGCCAAGAGCTTAACTGTTGGGCTCATAAGCTCATGCTTTGCTTATTTCTTGGTTTTTAGTTTCATTTTCATCTAATATGTCTAATAACAGTACTATTTTAGTCCAGAAAACAGAAAAACCAAAAAGAACTTCTTTTCAAGCTTAAGTAATAGCTTCTCTTTTGGAGCTTTTGCCCATTAGCTTATTTTTGCACATAAGCTATCAATTTTATATTTTTCCTAGCTTCTTATATTTATTTTAGAATTTTGTAAAAAGTTTGAGATTTTTCTTTTACCGTTTAGTATTTTTAATAATTAAATATTAGTTTTTAATACTTTTTAATAGTTAATAATTAATAATAAATAGAATAATTGTGTAAAAAATACATTTTCAGTTTCTAAATTCATTTTATAATATTTTAGATTTTTCAAATTCTTTATTTCATTTATTTAAGTTAATTTTAGATTTTCTTATTATTTAATTCATTTTTAATACATTTAATTCATTTTTAATTAATAATAATTAATTTAATTGTGTAAAAATTTATTTTTATTTTCTAATAATTTTCTTATCTTTTTAGGATTCTAAAAATATAATTTTCACATTTGTGGGAGTTGTATTGGACTGAATTCACGTTTTATTTTTGTACGTTTACATAAAATTTAGTAAACGTACGTTTTTAGATTTTAATAGGTTAAACAATTGTAAAAATAGAATTAAAATGACTTCAAAATTTTGATATTTTTATATTTCCTTAGTATAATTATAATCCTTTTCTTATTTCATTTTTGTTACATTTATGTAATTATTATGTATACATATATGTTTTAGTTTTTAGTTTTCTTAACTTTTGTATATACTTTTAAATTATAGTTTAATATTTTAATTATATTTAATTTGCATTTAAGTCGCCTAGACTTGTAAATCTCTATTATAGTTATAGTCGTTTTGTTTTTAAACGTTTACGTTTTAGTAACGTACGTTTGTTTATCTTTTGCGTTTTTAGGTTTCTGATTGTACGTTTTTAACAACATAGCTGTGACAGAGCTATTAATATTCACATTCAGTGTTAGTCAATCAGATTCCTGTTTTTGTACATTCTTGATCGTATCATTTTATCACACAGTCGTTGTATTCAGGATATCACACCTCACCAGGACATAAACGATCCAAGGATATTTTAATCTTTGGTAAACTTGCATTTCTCTCCCGGGCTGTCGCCCTTTTATCATCTGTTACGGTTGACCGTTCGCAGGCGGTTGATAAGTGTGACGGAGAAATAAAAGAGGGTGGTTCGGG
Source organism: Chrysanthemum seticuspe (assembly GCA_019973895.1). Taxonomy (NCBI): domain Eukaryota; kingdom Viridiplantae; phylum Streptophyta; class Magnoliopsida; order Asterales; family Asteraceae; genus Chrysanthemum; species Chrysanthemum seticuspe. The sequence goes on from BPTQ01000007.1 coordinate 281,973,731, forward strand.
AGTGAATCAAATTTTGGCGCCGCTGCCGGGGAGGTGTGCTGCGTAACGTACTTGTGTTTTATATCTATCCCTTGTATATATTATATATAATATATTTCATATATCAAAAACAATATAAAATACAAAAACATTTTTTCCTTTACACACAACTTGCCCAGTTTGATAAGTCCCTCAGTTACAACATTTGGTTGTTGGCTGTTTACAGTTGCTGAGCTCTGTCAGACCCAGATTCCCTTTCGAGGGGCGGTTGTCAGGAATTTCTTTTGTATATATATATATCAACTTCAAAAATACAAAAATATTTTCCCTTTCTTTTTATAAAATAAAAAATCAAAAGATTCTTCTCGCCTTTTCTGAGTTTCTTTCTAAGACTCTTAGACTCATCTTAGTGATGAATATTCATAATTCTGTGAGTGGCGATCCCACTCCAATTTCTCACCCAATCTTTGAGTGGCAATCCCACTCAGTTTCCCCATGAACAATTCAATTCGGGGTCAAGTCAAGCTAGTGACTTGGTTATCAAAAACAAGCCATACAATATGGGTTTTCACCCATATTTCTGTCTTCTTACCCTTTCTACCACCTAGTGTGGGGGTAATAACACACCTGTTGTAAAAAAAAAAAAAAAAAAAAAAAAAAAAAAAAAAAAAAAAAAAAAAAAAAAAAAAAACTTTGAAAATTGTAAATACAGAAAAATTAAATAATTGTTGTGTTACCCCACTTAGCTTTGAATATTGAGGACAATATTCATTTCTAAGTGTGGGGGGGAAATTCTGGCGAATTTGATCGTAAATGTACCCTTTTAGTCCCTTTTTCCCCCAAAATGGCCAAATTTTAAAAAAAAATTTATTTAGTGGAAGTACTATGTACTAAACACAACAAATGGTAATCAGTCCACCATGTCTAACACACATAAGGATTGGCTAATCCAGGAGCAAACGGCTCTTGGTAAAGATTTCTCAAATCCGTTTATATGGCTTGCAATTTGCCCAAAATTGTATGGTTTTCAACTCACCATATCCTAATAAGTAAAGAGTTGGCTAGCCCGCAAGATTATGGCTTGTGGTAAAGGCAGTGGAAAATCCATAATTGGTATTCAGCTCACCAAAGATAATTCTGATAATTTATCTAAGAGTTGGCTAGTCCAGAAGGGTACGGCTTCTGGTAAAGACGAATCAAATCCGTTTACAGCTTATGATTTGCTCAAAATCATTTGGTTATCAGTGTACCAAGGTTCTTACTTGAACTGAAACATTTGGCTACTCCAGAAGTGATGGCTTTTGGTAAAGAGTTTTTAAAATCCATTAAAGTTTCAAAAGATTGCTAGGGACTAGCAATATCTCAGTGTGGGGGATTTGATATGTGTCTAAATACACATATATTTGTATTATATAAACCCACAAAAAAACAACCAAAAACACACAAATGACTCTCAAAATGTTATAAATATCATTTAAATGTGTTTATATGTGATTCAGGTACAAAAGATTGAAAAACAAGTGAAAAATGATCAATTTCACAACAATTGTCGTTTTCAGTCCCTGGAGTTACACAAATTGTCAAAACTAGTCCCTGAAGTTTCAAAATGAAATAAAAGTCAACTTAAGTCCTTGGGAAATCAAAAATATTCACAAATGATCCCTGGATGAAAGTTTACACAAAATGGCAATTTTTACCCCTCAAGTTACAAAATTGGCAAAAATGGTCCCTGGGTATTCTAAACTTGGAATTTTACAAATAATACCCTTGTACTATGCATGATTGAAAATTTGGAACATTTTGATAAACTTTTGGGAAATTACACTTTTAGTCCCTCAAAATCCAAAAATGACAATTAAGGTCCTTTTAACTTTCAAAATGAAATTTTATGCAAAAAGGGTCCTCGTATTATCAAAATTGTCAAGTTTGGTCCTTGTGAGAAGTTTGAAAAAGTTGCAAGATCAGTCCCTGATGTTTGGCAGTTTTACACTTTTGGTCCTTGTACTATACTTAAACCAAACCGGACACCTTATAATTATTCAAGCCCAAAAAAAAAACAAGCCCAATCCATTATCCAAACCCAAACCCAATCCACTTGACCCTTGACCCTTGACCCTTTGCCGTTGAGCCCAGGTCAGAATCCATTTTGAACCCCAGCCACAAACCCTTTTGACCCCGTTTAATATTTAAGCTGTGGTCAACGAAAGTCAAATGGAGAAGAAAACCGCCAACCACTGTTCCTCTCCTCTCCCACCTCTGATTTCCCAAAACCAGTCTTGGTTTTCCCTCATTTTCAACCCCCCTCCTCACCTATCCATTCCCCTTTGTCCCCTCCACCTCTACATACACCCAAAACCCATTAATTGATTGATACCAACTCAAAACTGCTAATGAGACTTTTGGCGCCAAAATGACATATGGCACTTTTGACCAATCCAAAGGCTGGAAGGTGGTGGGAAACAATCAGGGAAGTGAGAGAAGCTGTTTGGGTATAAAAGAAAGAAGAAAAGCAGAGGAACAAGCACTTTTGGAATAGCCATTAGTCAAGTAGTATAGTTTTTTTTAAGCTTTCTTTAATTTCAATGTCTTTTACAGTTTTCATGTTGTACTTTTCTTCAAATTAGTGTAATGAATCTTTAATTTCAGTTTAAATTCAGTTTAATCTTAGTTTCAAGTTTTTGCTTATTTCCTTTAAATTTTCAAGTTATTTTAATTTCATGTTAAATAGTTGTTTTGTGGATTCTTTAAGCTCCATAAGCTCTTGACAAAGTTTTAAGGCTTTTTAGATTCATTAAACAGCTATAGTCTTTTAAATTCAGAAAGTATAAAAAAAATCAAGAAAAATAGTTGAATAATCAAAAATCAGAATTATGAAGAAGGTGATGAAGCAGGGTTGGATTTGGAATGCTATGGGGTATTAGGAGCTTATTGGGAAGCTAATAGGTGTAACCTTGTCCTTGGTTTCTATGTCTCAATCCACTTTCTCATTTGTAAGCATTTTTCCAATTTTTGCATTTTATTGTTTTACTGTTTTAAATACTTTAATTTTCATGTTTTTATGTTTATTTGATGTTATTAGAGCTTATTAGAGCTTTATATTAGGTACTTATGTTTTGGATTTGATCATGGTTTGATATGGCATTTTTACTGTTAATGTGTCAATTTTTGAAAATCCTAGACCTAGACTTGTTTGACATCTGGTTTAGGCTGAAAAAGGTTGGGTTTGACACACTAAAACCTCTGGATTTGATGGAATTGGGTTAGGCAGTGTTGTGCTTTGAAAACTTCATATCAGTTTCTATTTGAGTTTGTTTGGATTTGCTGTTGAATATGAGTTCCTGTGTTTGTTTGTTGTTGTTTACCATTATTATATGTCTCATTAGTATCTAGTAGCTCAGTTCAACATCTAGATTCAGTCCTTGTTTAGTAGATAGTCAAAATGGTTTTAAATCTTTTCTATTTTCTTATCTATGTAAGTTTTTCAAGTCCATGTTCATAATATTAGCTTTAAAGTTGATTAGTTTGCTTAATTCAGTGTCATTATAGCATAATATAACATATATAATCAGTGGTTTAATTTCTAATTTCATTTAAGTCAACCTTTGTGTTCATAAGTAAAAGTCAAATTTTCATATAGTCGTTTTTGAATAAAATATATAATTTTGTTGTGTATTCAATATTAAGTTTTAGTTTTAGTCCTTTTGGGATAGTATAGTTTAGTTGCTCATATAAATCATAAAAATATTTGTTTATATTAACTCAGCTTTTTAAGTGCTTATTTACTAGCTTATTTTTAGTCCTTTGTCTGTACCCATGCTCTGTGCACAGGTTTAGGAGTCAAATTCACAAGCTTGCAAAAGCTTGTGGATTTGACCTTAGCTTGTGTACTTAGCTTCTTTGTGTAGCCTTTGTGGTCTTTTATTTATGTGTATGATTATTTTTCAGTCTTTAGCTTATTTACCTAGCTTAGTCATCTCCTTTATTTTGTCCCATTTTGACCACTCAACTGAAGCAAACAGTTGAGTGGGGCTTGTTACTTAAGCTTCTTATAAGCTCCTTAATGAGCTTGAGCTTGTGATTCTTGGCTTTGTGAGAAGCTAAGCAGTCCATCTCAATGCCTCAGTATAAGTTGAGCTTGTTGAGGCTTATTTGATAGGTTCAAATGAGGCTTGTGTTTGCCCACTCTCAACATACCTCTGAGCAAGTCAGTGGTATTACACCATTTCCACAAGCTTCTCAGAAGTTCACCTGTTGGATCTAGATTATGTGGTTTAGCTTTTTGGGAAGCTTAACCACCATACTTTGAGATCCAGTGCTTAATTCCTATATTGTAGCTTATTTACAAGGGCTGCAATGAGCTTTCTTTTTGTCCCATTTTGTGAAAGTACTGCTTCTGCAGTACTTTGGTTTTGGATTTGCTTATTAGCTTATTGCAAGCTTATGGGTGAATGCCTGTACATACTTGTTCATGCTTGTCCATATAGCTTGTATACATATTTCTTTCCTTTTGTTTTCCTGTGGGGAGCTTGTTACAGGCTTTAGAGGCCTCAATTCCATCCAAGTCAAGCTTGTAGCTTGATTGTCTAAACCATAAGCTCACACCTATTCAGTCCAATTTCTTGTTTATATGTGACCCATTGGACTTGTATATACCTTATTTTATCTTTTGTTTTCTGTTTAAAGCCTTTTTCAAGCTTATATTGAGCTTGAGCTCCAACAGTCAAGCCAAGAGCTTAACTGTTGGGCTCATAAGCTCATGCTTTGCTTATTTCTTGGTTTTTAGTTTCATTTTCATCTAATATGTCTAATAACAGTACTATTTTAGTCCAGAAAACAGAAAAACCAAAAAGAACTTCTTTTCAAGCTTAAGTAATAGCTTCTCTTTTGGAGCTTTTGCCCATTAGCTTATTTTTGCACATAAGCTATCAATTTTATATTTTTCCTAGCTTCTTATATTTATTTTAGAATTTTGTAAAAAGTTTGAGATTTTTCTTTTACTGTTTAGTATTTTTAATAATTAAATATTAGTTTTTAATACTTTTTAATAGTTAATAATTAATAATAAATAGAATAATTGTGTAAAAAATACATTTTCAGTTTCTAAATTCATTTTATAATATTTTAGATTTTTCAAATTCTTTATTTCATTTATTTAAGTTAATTTTAGATTTTCTTATTATTTAATTCATTTTTAATACATTTAATTCATTTTTAATTAATAATAATTAATTTAATTGTGTAAAAATTTATTTTTATTTTCTAATAATTTTCTTATCTTTTTAGGATTCTAAAAATATAATTTTCACATTTGTGGGAGTTGTATTGGACTGAATTCACGTTTTATTTTTGTACGTTTACATAAAATTTAGTAAACGTACGTTTTTAGATTTTAATAGGTTAAACAATTGTAAAAATAGAATTAAAATGACTTCAAAATTTTGATATTTTTATATTTCCTTAGTATAATTATAATCCTTTTCTTATTTCATTTTTGTTACATTTATGTAATTATTATGTATACATATATGTTTTAGTTTTTAGTTTTCTTAACTTTTGTATATACTTTTAAATTATAGTTTAATATTTTAATTATATTTAATTTGCATTTAAGTCGCCTAGACTTGTAAATCTCTATTATAGTTATAGTCGTTTTGTTTTTAAACGTTTACGTTTTAGTAACGTACGTTTGTTTATCTTTTGCGTTTTTAGGTTTCTGATTGTACGTTTTTAACAACATAGCTGTGACAGAGCTATTAATATTCACATTCAGTGTTAGTCAATCAGATTCCTGTTTTTGTACATTCTTGATCGTATCATTTTATCACACAGTCGTTGTATTCAGGATATCACACCTCACCAGGACATAAACGATCCAAGGGTATTTTAATCTTTGGTAAACTTGCATTTCTCTCCCGGGCTGTCGCCCTTTTATCATCTGTTACGGTTGACCGTTCGCAGGCGGTTGATAAGTGTGACGGAGAAATAAAAGAGGGTGATTCGGGAGTGAATCAGCCATCAAAGAAGTGTTCCACGAACTCCTCAACAGAACGGTGTAGTTGAAAGACGAAATCGAACTCTTGTAGAAGCCGCTAGAACAATGCTGATTTACTCAAAGGTTCCAATGTTTCTCTGGGCTGAAGCTATTGCCACTGCATGCTACACACAAAATCGTTCCCTGATTCACACTGTTCATGGAAAAACTCCATATGAACTTGTCCACAACAGAAAACCTAATCTCTCTTTCCTTCGTGTGTTTGGTGCATTGTGTTATCCAACTAATGAGGGTCAAGACTTAGGCAAACTTAGAGCTAAAGCAGACATTGGAGTTTTTGTAGGGTATGCACCAAACAAAAAGGGATACCGAATCTACAACAAAAGAACCCGAAATATCATGGAAACAATTCACGTTACGTTTGACGAGCTGACCGGTCAAATGGCTCCTGGACAATTCAGTTCAGGACCCGCACTTCAAAACAGTCCCATTGGTTCATCCCTTGTTCCAAACTCTTCTCAAGAAACACCATATGTACCTCCATCTGAAGATGATTTAAAGAAATTGTTTGATCCTATGTTTGATGAACTTTATGAGCCAAGTACTAATGAGGTGTCAACTTCTACAACAGAGGCTGCTCATATTCCTGAGAATGAAGTCAATCCCTCAGTCTCAATATCTTTAAGTCAAGAAGAGCCTGCTGCTGATCCTTCAGTCTCATCAACAAATTATCATTCTTCAAATGTACATCATGGTACTGTTTCTGGCATCAATGATGAAGTTAATCCCTTTGCTACTCCTGAAGATGCTCCATTTGAAAACATATTTGCTCCTGAATCATCATCAGAACCATCCTCTTCAGGAGACATCAACTCTGCTACCTCAGTCCCTCAACAACTGCCACATGAACACCTTAGAAAATGGACTCACGATCATCCACTAGACAACATCATTGGAAATCCCTCTCGCCCTGTATCAACACGGAAACAACTTGCAACAGATGCCTTATGGTGCTTCTTCAACTCCGTACTATCTAAGATCGAACCAAAAGATGTTAAAACCGCCATGAATGAAGATAGCTGGTTCAATGCCATGCAAAATGAAATTCATGAGTTTGATCGACTTGATGTATGGGAGTTAGTACCTGCTCCAGACTGTGCTATGATTATTGCTCTTAAATGGATCTTCAAAGTGAAACTTGATGAGCATGGTGATGTGTTGAAGAACAAGGCTCGATTAGTTGCTAAAGGATACCGTCAAGAGGAAGGTATTGACTTTGAAGAATCTTTTGCTCCAGTTGCTCGAATCGAGGCAATCAAAATCTTTTTGGCTAATGCTGCTAGTAAGAACATGGTAGTCTATCAGATGGATGTGAAGACGGCATTTCTGAACGGAGATCTTAAAGAAGTCGTCTACGTCAGCCAACCTGAAGGATTTGTAAATCAAGAGCATCCTACTCACGTTTATCGTTTGAAGAAGGCTCTTTACGGTTTAAAGCAAGCTCCAAGGGCATGGTATGATACACTGTCAAAGTTTCTTCTATCTACCGGATTTAGCAAAGGAGCAGTTGATCCAACATTGTTCACCAGGAAGTCAGGCAAACATTTAATTCATGTTCAAATTTATGTTGATGATATCATCTTTGCCTTGACTGACCACAATGAGTGTGACCGTTTTTCAAATGAAATGAGTTCAAAATTTCAAATGTCAATGATGGGACAAATGTCATTTTTCTTGGGATTACAAATTTCACAAAGTCCCGGAGGCATTTTCATAAATCAATCTAAATATGCAACTGAGATCTTAAAGAAATTTGGATTTGATTCAAGTGACCCTGTTGACACTCCCATGATTGATCGAACCAAACTAGATGAGGACCACTCAGGGATCATGATTGACCAAACTAAATATCGTAGTATGATTGGATCCCTGATGTACCTCACTGCTAGTAGACCAGACATCTTGTTCGCTGTTTGCATGTGTGCTAGATACCAGGCTAAGCCTACTAAAAAGCACCTTGAAGCGGTTAAACGGGTCTTTCGGTATCTCCAAGGAACCATCAACATGGGTCTTTGGTACCCGAAGGACACCGGTATGTCACTAACAGCCTATGCAGATGCTGATCATGCAGGGTGTCAAGATACTCGTCGAAGTACATCTGGAGGTGCTCAGTTTTTGGGTGATAAGCTTGTGAGCTGGTCTTCAAAGAAGCAAATGAGTACTTCTATTTCCTCTACAAAGGCTGAATACATAGCCATGTCATCTTGTTGTGCTCAAATCTTATGGATGAGATCTCAATTATCTGACTATGGCTTTGAATTCAACAAAATCCCTCTGTACTGTGACAATAAAAGTGCTTGCTCTCTCATGCAACAACGTTCAACACTCAAGAGCAAAGCATATCGACATTCGACATCATTTCATCAGGGAACAAGTAGAAAAAGGTGTGGTGGAACTCTATTTTGTGAGGTCTCAATATCAGTTAGCAGACATCTTCACCAAAGCTCTTCCAAGAGAACGTTTTGAGTTCATACTTCCACGACTAGACTTAAAAGCCTTCAACCAGAAACACTCAAACGTCTTCAGGAGGAAGACGAGGAGTAAAGGTCTATCTTCATCTATCTCTTGTATATATCTATTCGAAAAACAAAATACAAAATTATAAAACCCTCAAAAATCAAACAGAAAAATATAAAACCCTCAAAATCCATAAAAATCTGAAAAATTCAAAAAATCTGCAAATAAAATATATATATATATATATATATATATATATATATATATATATATATATTGTCAATTTGTTATGTTTTTCTCGGTTCGATAATATCTACGGTCTTTGTGCTGTCATTCAAAGAATGACACGGGTCTTTAGATGTTGTTCGAATTCTTAAAAATATATATATATATATATATATATATATATATTTGGGAGAAAGAGAAAAAATGGTTTATTGTCATTTCAGGCAGTAACCCGCTTTTCATAGAAAGAACAGAGCTATGCTTTGCCATATTTTCCAATCCCATGCTCTGATTCTATAAACATTTATCTGCTGAAAACTAACTGCTTTGAAAAATAACTCGGTCTCTATTTTTGATAATCATCAGGACTTATTTGTCAAAATCTCTATCTCTCAATCAACAACCTATGTCATTGATTGAGGGGGAGAATGATTTCAATTAAATATAGAAGTTATTTGGCATTAAATTTTTTTCGAAAGATATTCATGCATGTTTTACCAATGGAGTTTTTATGTCTTAAAATCCGATCCTTATCAGTTAAAATGCTTTCATAATCAAGTCATAATTCTCCTTAAAAGCTTTCAAAATCAATTTAAATCTATAAGAGATCACAAATCTCAAATGATTTGATAATTGTGATCGGGGGAGAATGTGTGATTTAAATTGAATTTAAACTGATAATTCGGTAAATGGTTTTATAAGGATGTACACGCTATCCCTCCCACATGTGACAAACGATTTCAAATTTTCAATGCACATGTTGAGGGGGGGCATCTATCTTAAACCTATGATTTGAAACGTGATCATTTATCTCAATGTGCAGGTTCCCTCTAGTATGTGCAAAACTCTTTTCAAACCTCGAGGCACATATTGAGGGGGAGCAAAATCATGAAAACCTCATCCTTCCCCAAAATGCTTTATCTACTTGATACGATTAAGGAAGTGATGTTGATATCTTTTAGAAAATGGTAATCAAAGAAGTTAATTCTTCCTCTTGCCTCCGTGTGCAAAACGATTTCAAACATTTGATGCACATGTTGAGGGGGAGTTCTCATTCTAAAAATATCAAAAACAATTCAGGTACAAAATGCTTTGCTAATACATCTTAAGTATCTGGATTGATTTTCAAATGGTTTTCAATTGGTTCCAATGGCAGATGAACAATACCAAAAAGACCGACCAACTTTACTTTATGTATGGTGATATAAGGATGATAAGGTTAGGTTTTTGTTCCCATGATCCGCCAGAACCGGAGGGAACTACCCAGGGACTATCCACTAGTTAGTGTAGAGTTCTTAGGTATGATGATAAAAGGAGAAAAAATGAGATATGGGAAGAGTGCGGACTGAGACAGAGCAAGAACTAGAACAAACCCAACAAGGTTCTTGCTATGAAGTCTCGGTAAGCACTGAAGGGGTTGAAGAATTAAAAAGAATTGAATGAGAAAAGGGTGAAAACAAATAGCCCTCCATTTATTCAACCTTAGGGCAGAAACCGGGTTCAATTCATATGCTACTGATGGTAACATCGGTATTGAAGACAAGACGTCATGGACCCAGTGATGCACTGCACTTCAACTTTCCAAACCACTCAAGTTCCTCTTAAAAGGACTTGTTTCATTCTCACGGGGAACCGACATATCTATCGACTTTCTCTTAGAGACTGTTGATATTGAAGAAGGAGACCCTCTCCCTAGTCTCCGGCTCAGGATCCAAATATGCACAAATTGAGTCTAGAGCCACGAGATCATCAATAAATCTCATTAGGACACTTTCAATGAAGACTCTTTGTTTCACACAATGTGGAAAGAGAGACTATATCTTGAGTCCTATGCATTATCCTTGTGGTATTGCCAGAACATCTGAGTGATATGCAATCATACTCACAATGAAGATGGAAAGCCTTCTGGAGCCAACATCTAACAAGCTCCTGGTAGGTGGCATGTGAGATCTATTATATAGATCAACCATGTGACAACTGAACAGAAACAATGGGGCGATTCAATCTTTTGAATCAATCCTGGTTCAGGTTATGGATTGACGGATACCTTTGAAAAACCTGTCTTTGTGCTTAACAACTCTTTTCTTTAGCCCATCGACCGTGTACTCATTTTTCAAACCAAAAGGTGTTTTTATGATTGATAATTGATTTTCAATAAAACCTTCGTTGTATTGCAAAAATAATTTCTATTGAGCAATACACGATTGTTTTTCAAATCTCTTTTCATCAATCAGTGGACTTAGATTCGCTGGTTCACTCACTCCGTGTTGTCTTCTTTGAGATGCTCCGGTTTGAGAACAGCTAGAGCAGCTGCGAAACCCTGTCAAGGAAATTCTTCGGAATTATACCTGATCACAGGCAGTACTTGTACTGATCAACGGGGAACCGTGGGCCGTGTACCTCAATTCAACGAAAGTGATCAAAGACACTTTCATGCGATTTATTGCTAACTGTTGTATGCAGGTACACCCGACGTTTGCAGCTGATCAGAATGAAGCGGTCAATCCATAGCCGCATGCTCACTTAACACATTCATCTTAAAAGAAATCATGATTAGTGCATCAATAACTCTGATATTTTCACTCCATGCTTCTGCTACGCTGCTGCCAATATCATGAATCAACTAAAGCTTCCGCTACTCTGATGAGAAGATATCATGATCCTGAATGTGAGCATGTCGGTCCTAAAGTCACAACATCACATAATACCAACACCACAATGGATGTCTCAGAGATTTTTGATAGCTGATGATCTCAAAAGCTGGCTCAATATTATTATCACGTGGATCAGTAAAAGACCTCCACTTGGATTAACCAAACATGCAATGAGAAGAACCAATGACTACGAGCTTCAGTGCAAACTACTACATCAAGAATGCAAGATCAATTGTTAATGTAATATCTATTTGTATTCAATGTAATTTTAGTACATGATTGAGGTGACCTCCCTTAGGGGGAGATTGTTAGGAATTAGAAATTCCAGGTATTAAAGAGTCGGTCACCTCAAGTATATGTAATCGTTAGAAAGCTCGTAGTCATAGTTATTTTAAGTTAAGTAGCATTTAGTTAAGTAACACCGTGGAGGACGGACGGGTCTTTACCCACTGTGTGCCTGATCCACAGCCCATTGTGTGGCGTTTTATTGTAAGACTATAAATACTCTCTACCTTCCAAGGTAGAGAGTTGGAGCTCATAATAATATTTTCCTTTCTCTCACTATAGTTCCCAACTCTCTTCCACTCTCTCACTAGAACCTTCTCTCTAACATACTTAAACGCATACTTTGATCATGGTTTAGTGTGTTTGTGAAATCCAACATCTTACAATATATATAGAGTTAGGATCAAATAAGAAGAAAAATTAAAATAAGAATAATAAGAAGAAACTACAACCACTCATTTCAGATGCATCTACAAAAATGTATGCATCTCCCCTTAAAATCCTCCTCACTATTTGAAATGTATGGCTAGAAATCCTTCTTATTTCTTCTCATTTTAGTTTTTCTTCTTACTGGATCCCTTTCCTATATATATATATATATATATATATATATATATATATATATATATATATATATATATATATATATATATATATATATATATATATATATATATATATATATATATATATATAGTATATATTGTAATGAGTAATGTAATAGGTAAAAATCTAAGTCCTTAACCCATTGACTAGGTACAATGAATATTGTTGGGTAAAACCCAAAGTCTATGACCCATACTCATGGAGCTTGATCCATAACCCATGACCCATTGCATGACATCATGCATAAAGTCATGTTAGGTATTATCCATGATCCATGACCCAAGACCTATGACCCAATGTTATACATTGCATCTTGTTGGGTATCCATAATTCATTACCCATAACCCATGGTTCATAACCCATAACCCATAACCCGGTTTGCAACCCAAAATCTGGACTTAAGCTGATCCAGCTGCCGGATCCCTCGGATTGCACTAGCCGGATCCCTCTAGGGAGGGATCCGTGGGAACCGTGGAACATTAGAGAATTTTGCGTATAAATAGTGAACCATTTCTCACTTATAGCTCACCTCTTTTACACATACTCTCTCTTAGTATTGTAATATCTCTAACCTCAGATCCAAAGGATCTCTCTATGTAGTTTTGAGTTTGTGTGATTCTCTAGGTTCCTCTTAAAGGCGAGATCACCACCTCTTGAAGTCAAGCAAGCTCAAGTCCATGATTTGCCAAGCTTCATCATCATCAAGACTACTGAAGTTATCTTGTTGATAGTTCTTTCCTCCCTCCTTAGAAGTGTTGTGTTGAAGGCATTAGTGAAAGGTGCCAAAGGGTCAAGTGGAAGGCATTAGTGAAAGGTGCTAAAGGGTCATGTCGAAGGCATTAGTGAAAGGTGCCAAGGGAGTACATTCGATATGGTGCATCGATGTACAAGATAGATAGTTTGGGTTAAAGGATATTGATATCCTTATAATGTTGTAATAAGGAGTGTGTCTCCTTTGAGGTAGTCGTGTATTGGTGTAGTGTTGGGTAGTAGTTCTTCCTTTGTAATGAAACTCTATATCTAGCCTTGTGTTGAAAACTAGAAGGGGGGTTGAATACTTTTACCGACTAAAACTTTGTTTTAAACTATTTAGATCGACTTATGCCAATCTATTTGATGTGTGTGTTGGATGTTGATAGATAAGCATATAAATAAGTAATGCAAAGATAAAGAGTAAGAAACACTAAACCACGATGCAAGTATTTATAGTGGTTCGGTTACAAGGACACCTTCCTTGCCCTACTCCACTCTCCGAGTCACCTACTCGAGAGTTCCTAAGCACTACACAACACAAGCTCCTTTTAGCGGATAAGCCTTCACAACATTGCCTACTCTTTATCTGGTACAAGGCTAGACATCGGGTTCTTCCACGAGGTAGAACCAAACCTATCACAACGTCGCCTACACTTTATCCGGTACAAGGCTAGATACCGAGTTCCATTACAAAAGAGGAAATACTACCTAACACTACACAACACTTATCCCAAAGGAGACATACTCCTTATAATAACATCATAAGGATCTCACTATCCTTTGACCCAAACTAATCTATCTTGTACATCGATGCTCCATATCGAATGTACACCCTAGGCACCTCTCACTAATGCCTTTGACACGACCCTTCGACACACTTCACTAATTCCTTTGACACGCCCTTTGGCACCCTTCACTAATGCCTTCGCCACGAACCTTTGGCACCTTTCACTAATGCCTTCGACATGAACCTTTTGGCACCTTTAACTAATGCATTTGATTTGACCCGTTGACATCTTTTCACCTATGCCTTCAACACAACACTTATAATTTGGGAGGAAAGAACTATCAACAAGATAACTTCAGTAGTCTTCATGATGACGAAGCTTGGCAATCCATGGACTTGAGCTTGCTCGACTTCAAGAGGTGGTGATCTCGCCTTTAAGAGAAACCTAGAGAATCACACAAACACAAAACTACATAGAAAGATCCTTTGGACTGAGGTTAGAGAGTTTACAGTTCTAAGATAAAGTATGTATAAAAGGGGTGAGTTACAATGAAGAAATGGCTCATTATTTATAGGCAAAAACCTCTACTGTTCCCTGGATCCCATGGATCCCTGACCTGAGGGATCCGTCCAGTGTAATCTTAGGGATCCGTGGACGCTCCTCACTATTTGGGTTATGGGTCATGGGTCATGGGTTATGGACTTTGGGTCATGGGTACCCAAATAGATATAATGTATCTAGACATTGGATCATGGGTATGGTTTAGGTCCATGGGTCATGGATAATATCCAACATGACTTCATGCATGATGTCATGCAATGGGTCATGGGTTATGGATCCAGCTCCATGGGTATGGGTCATGGACTTTAGGTTTTACCCAACAACATTTAATGTATCTAGTCAATGGGTCAAGTACTTAGATTTTTACCCATTACATTACCCATTACTATATATACTAAGTATATATAAGTACATATCCATATTATGTAAACACTAGTTGTTATACATATGCATATCTATAAGTTGTAAACAATATTACTTGTTTAGTGTTTTATATGAAAATTTAAGTGTGTTAGTAAACTATTGGCTCAAACTATTTACGTATTTTATTTGTTTTGTTAAAATGATTTTACGTTTGTTATCGACAAAACATTAGAAGATCGTAAAATATAAATAAACGTTTTTACCGCTTATTTGTATTAACAATCTCCCCTTTTTGTTGATGACAAAACATAAGATTATTTTAAGGAAAAAGTATAATTCTCAAAAGTTTGAATTGGAGTTTTCACTCTCTTCTCCCCTTTTTTGTCGAAACAAACAGAGCATCGAATAGAAATAACACATTGTTTTTTTAAGTAAAACGTGTGAAAAGTAATAATATGAAAAATAGAGAGTAAGTTAAGAGAAGAATTCTCATCTTAGCTTCCCCTTGACGAGTGCTTCCCTTTGTTTAGGAAGTCAAGTAGTTAGGAAGACTAAGCGAGTGTTTTGCAATTTTGTTTGCAAATGGTTTCATCTTTTTGACGAACATGCTCCCCCTTGACAAGTGCGCCTTTGTGAGGAGGACGTCAAGTAGTAATGTAATCCTATGTGAAAGTATTGCAAGCGTTTTTGAAATGTCTTGTTTTGACAAGAAGCTCCCCCTAGTTTAGGGTGTCTAAGTCTTCATGTGTATATTGAAAATTTACAAAACAAAGGTTAGAAAACAAGTATATGATGCATAATTTCCTGTAAATGAGACTCAAATTAGTGATAAAAAGGTCTTCTGTTGCACGGATCCCACGGTTCCTCCCCGGGAGGGATCCGTCTAGATCAAAGTGAGGGATCCGTCTTCCTACATACTTATGACAGCAATATAGATGTAAAATGTGATGTCAACATCAAAATGAGTTATGTATTAAGGCACCAAAAATATTCTCAAGACCATATGGCATATAACATGTAATTTCATTAAAAAAACACGAGAAATGATATACATATCTCTAAAACTAAGAGAATGACAAAAACATGTGATACATTTTCTAATAATTCTAAGTAGTGTCGGAAACTTAAAAAGCATCAATGTGCTTGTAATCTAAGGACGAGTAGACTTGTTGATTTGGTCCAATCGTTCAAGGAGATGATTAAACATGAAATGCAACTCATTTCGTACTTTTTGAACAAGTCCTTGGGTGAGTTGACAATTAGAGCAGTTATTGTCATGAGTAGGAAACGGAGGAGGTGGAATGTTTTGAGGAGGCTCCACAAAGGATGGTGGGATTTGTGGAGGTGAATTGATCGACGTAGGGTGTGGTTCAACTAAAAATGAGGGTGATAATGCACGAGTTGGTGGTGGAGATGGAAAGTCCTCTATATGGTTGGGTCTTTGGTGATTCCTTGTCTCCAAAGATGGACTATTTGAAGGTGAAGGTGGTTCCCTATTTAATGAGAAGGTTGGTAAATGAGAAGTCCTTGGTGGTGAGTCTTCTAACGAGTAGAGATTTGGATGGGAAAGAGGTTTGGTAAAGGAATGTAGTCTAGGTTCTACAAATGAAGGCTTAGGTGTTTTACTTGAGCTAGGTGTGTTTGGTTTAGTGCTTGATGAAGGCCTTTCCAACTCAAATGGTCGAATGCTAATCCTAGCGGTTCTTCTAGCTTTGGTTGATTGAGTTTGTTGAGGAGGGATTCTAGCATTTGGACGTCTTATAGGTGATGACTCGGTTGATGATATCTCATGAACCATATGAGTATTCTTCTTGGAGGAAACTTTGGTTGAAGAAGTTTTGCTAGATGCTTTAGTCATGGTGAAAAGATAGTTAGTAATGGATGTCTTAGCTACTGATTTTTGAATGGTCGTTTAGATACATAAGCACACTTGGTTTATAAAGGATGAAATTGGGTTAATGAATTAAATTCTTGACCACTAAGAATTTTGGCATGCACTAAAGTCAACTACAGTGTTGTTCTACCCTAGAGAGTTATTTAAGGCAAAAAAAGTGTTTAGACTACCAAAGAGAGTTTGAATTGGAGAAGTAAAGAGATCATAAACTGTTCTGGAGACCCGGATCCCACAGATCCCTGAAATTGGAGATCCGTCTAGTTATAAACTAGGGATCCGTCTGTCAAACAACAAAGTGATGAAGTGATTATGTTCTATTAGAGTCTAGTACCTATAAATTCTGAGTGTTTGGGTTCCCTAAGATGTTTTAAATGGTATGGGACTTTATTGTCCAACCATAAGGAGTGAGGATACCTAATGATGGTTTTTTTATAAGAAATTGGACCCTTTTATGAGTGCAACTAATTGTTTAAACATGACACTAATATTTTGAGGATGACAAATGAAGACAAATGATCCTAGAGATCAGATGGTGACTTAAGAAAATTTTTGAAAATTCCTAAAAAATCAAAAGAAATAAAAAACTAGTTTTTTAGCCTATTTTGAGGTAAAGATTACTAAAATCAATTTGTCAAAATTAAGAGAAATAACAAACTAAGTGTTTTGAGATGTGAGGAACAATGTGTGGGTATTGGAGCAGAAATATGGTGAGTTTTGGTGAAGTGATAAATCAAAAACACTTTGAATGTGATCCTATGTTAGCTATGAGTGAGTATGAGACCTACTGATCTTGAGGAAGACTAAAGTAATCCTAATATATAATGTTTAGCTAGTATGATAAGGTCTGTAGGATTGGATTGAATGAAAGTTTAAAAATCCTCTGCATGTTTACCCGGATCCCACGGTTCCCTCATCTGAGGGATCCGGCTAGTTATAGCTCAGGGATCCGGCTACTGCTGACTAGTAGCTTCACAACAAATGTGCAGAATTTGCACCTCTTAGCAAATACTCGTCCTAATCATTTCTATATTAAATAATCAAATATGCAAGCAATAAATATTACGCATAGTAAGTAAGGGCGACTAAAAGGTAAGCAAAAATGAGCAGGACCGACTTCTTGATTTCAATCAAGCCGTCTTAAAATTCTCATTTTGGTTTGCCTAAGTTAGGATGTCTTTGTTCATGTCATGCCATCTACTAGAGCTAAGTCCTAAGCTACATAAATATTGTTAAAGATGTTTTACAGACCATTGTTCAAATTTTAAGGTCCACGACCTTACCTTCCCTCTCACTTAATCTCCTACTCCATCGCCTCCAAGCTTCACTCTTCAACCCTTCACCCCTACTTCTTCTTCTTCATAAGGAAGTTAGCAAAATATTTGAACATCCCCTTTGTTTGTTGAAATTCTTGTGATGGGCTCGGGATGTCTGTCAGTTTCTCAATGTATGCTAAGGGGTCAAGTTGAACGTTGCCAATAGGGTTGCTTCCTTCTCCATCTCTTTCATCTGATGAGTCCATTGGTGGGTGAGGTCTCTTGCCTTTAACCATAAACCTTGTAGTCTTCTCATCGGACAAGGGCACCATGACCTTGTTGCAAAAGATGTGGTCATAGGTGTAGGGAGATGGATCTAGAGAAAAAACAAAATTGGCTCGGCGAGTTAAGAACATGACATAGGTTAGCACCATCTTTTCCGTCCTTTTCACACTTGCCATCCGTTTGACCATGTAATAGGCGAGGTTGAAATGAGTCCCATTGACAAGGCAATAGATCATGTAGACTAGGCAAGCGTTGGGATGATCCTTATTTCCCACCAAACAAAGGAAGTTCTCCTTTAACACTAGTTCCCATTTCTTGTACAATGGGAACATCTCTGAAAGCTCTATTTGGAAAGGATCTCTATAGATGACCTTTGACTTCCTAATGACTCGTGACGGAGAGGCTCTTTGCATGAAGACGGTATTTCTTACTGTAGCCGGTTCCGGGAGGGGTGTGGAATATACCTCGCGATGGTCAACCATGTCATGAAGATCGGCTAATGACCATTCATTTGAGTACATGCATACTCCTCAGCAAGGGATACATAGTATCCGAGCAAACTCTTCAAGGGTGAAGGTAAATTTATGCTCATTGGTGACAAAAGCGATCGAAATGGATCCATCTTCATTTCTTATGATCCTCATGCTCTTGTAGAACTCTAGGACAAACACCAGACAAATTTGTTCATTGATGGTCAAGAGGCATTGGATGTTGATTCCCGCAAATACTTGGGGAATGTCGGTGTTGTTGATGAATGAGGGTTCAACTACACGCCCTTCTTGGAATAACCTCTTTTGCAACAATTTGAAGGCCTTTCGGTCATCGGGGCTTAAACCATCCTTCCTATGATACATAGGAATGTAGTGTGCCGTGTCTTGATAGTCTTGTTGTCTATTGCTTGGCATGGTTGATCCGAAACACCAAAACCACAATGTGGTGTCAATTGTGTGAATAGTATCCTAGTGAGGTTCATCCCAATTTTGCTCAATACATCTTCATTGAATTCAAAATGAGTTTTTAATTTGTATTAACAATGTTGATTTTTTGATTTAGTTTATCTTAGAAAACAATGTGCTACCAAATTGCGATAAACCTATTTGAACCTCAATTTCTTAAGATGAAAATTGTACTTCTAGGAATTAGAGAATGGAAATAACAATGTAGTGAAGTTTATACTTACACAACTGATTGTTTCCTTTGAAATGATGATAAATGAACTCCTGTGAACAGTAACTTAGGGTTTATGTTCGTGAGTGGGATAAGTGAAAAGTAAAACTCCACAGTGATCATCTAGCACTTATTCTGTCTTCTGATGTGCTGGTTCCCACGGATCCCTTGAATGAGGGATCCAACTAGTTCAAACGCAGGGATCCGGCATATCAGTAATTAACAGTTTAAGTGAACTTTGATAATTATGATTTGGGAGTTTTAATTCTTGACTAAAGTTGGTGTTTTTGCTTTGTAACTTATGGTTTGAATCATAATTATGACGAGGTTCCCTTTTTACGAATGAATCATAATTTTTGGGAAGTTTAAGAATTATGATAAAATACTATTTTATCATGATATGAAGAGTTTCACATGGACACTATTGACATAGATGAAATGCCAACAACCTTATGTGAGAAATGATGACCAAGGCTCTCGAATAGCCAAGATATCATTATCACTAGTTTGTAGTTTTGTCTATAGAGATCAACGAAGAATGTTATTCTTGATGATGAGTTCAATATAGATAACAACTTTAGTGATATTGAAGTATACGTATTAAGTCTACTATTCTTTACATGTTATACGAATTGATATTATTAATTAAGCTAGGAATTATACATTAATAAATTATCTATAGGTAAGTTATTAAAGAGCATACCTTTGCTATATATATATTCTTTTTATGAAAAAAGAAACATTGACGCGAAATTCTTCATGATCTTCTAAGATGCCCAAATCCTAGTATGGATAATTCTCAACAAAGAAAATATTAGAAGGATCTATCATTATCCAACATTATAAAATATGATGATTTCTAAAAATGTGACTTTTTCTTTTTAAGAAATTTCCTTCTTTGTAGTTTCAAATATACACGGATCGTATAAAGCTTTTAAAGTACAATATACTCCAAGAAAACTTGGTGACGAAGCTCTGATACCAATTGTGAAAAACTAGAAGGGGGGTTGAATAGTTTTACCGATTAAAACCTTGTTTTAAACTATTTAGATTGACTTATGTCAATATATTTGATGTGTGTGCTAGATGTTGATAGATAAGCATATAAATAAGTAATGCAAAGATAAAAAGTAAGAAACACAAAACCACGACGCAAGTATTTATAGTGGTTCGGCTACATGGACACCTTCCTTGCCCTACTCCACTCCCCGAGTCACCTACTCGAGAGTTCGTAAGCACTACACAACACAAGCTCCTTGTGGCGGAGAAGCCTTCACAACGTTGCCTACTCTTTATCCGGTACAAGGCTAGACACCGGGTTCTACCACGAGGTAGAACCAAACCTATCACAACGTCGCCTACACTTTATCCGGTACAAGGTTAGATACCAATTTCCATTACAAAAGAGGAAATACTACCCAACACTACACAACACCTATCCCAAAGGATACATACTCTTTATAATAACATCATAAGGATCTCACTATCCTTTGACCCAAACTAATCTATCTTGTACATCGATGCTCCATATCGAATGTACACCCTAAACACCTTTCACTAATGCCTTTGACACGACCCTTCGGCACCCTTCACTAATGCCTTTGACACGACCCTTTGGCACCTTTCACTAATGCCTTCGACACGAACCTTTTGGCGCCTTTCACTAATGCCTTTGACTTGACCCGTTTGACATCTTTTCACCTATGCCTTCAACAAAACACTTCTAATGAGGGAGGAAAGAACTATCAACAAGATAACTTCAATAGTCTTGATGATGACGAAGCTTGGCAACCTATGGACTTGAGCTTGCTCGACTTCAAGAGGTGGTGATCTCGCCTTTAAGAGGAACCTAGAGAATCACACAAACACAAAACTTCATAGAAAGATTCTTTGGATCTGAGGTTAGAGAGTTTACAAAACTAAGAGAAAGTATGTGTAAAAGGGGTGAGTTACAATGAAGAAATGGCTAACTATTTATAGGCAAAAACCTCTACTATTCTCCGGATTCCACGGATCCCTTACTTGAGGGATCCGTCCAGTGTAATCTTAGGGATCCGTGGATGCTCCTCACTATTTGGGTTATGGGTAATGGATCATGGGTCATGGGTACCCAAATATATACAATGTATCTAGACATTGGATCATGGGGTATATCCAACATGACTTCATGGGTCATGGATAATATCTAACATGACTTCATGCATGATGTCATGCAATGGGTCATGGGTTATGGATCAAGCTCCATGGGTATGGGTCATGGACTTTGGGTTAAGTACTTAGCTTTTTACCCATTACATTAACCATTATAATATATACTAAGTATATATACGTACATATCCATATTATGTAAACACTAGTTGTTATACATATGCATTTCTATAAGTTGTACAACAATATTACTTATTTAGTATTTTATATGAAAATGTAAGTGTGTTAGTAAACTATTGGCTCAAACTATTTACGTATTTTATTTGTTTCGTTAAAATGATTTTACGTTTGTTATCGACAAAATATTAGAAGATCGTAAAATATAAATAAACGTTTTTACGGCTTATTTGTATTAACACCTTGTACCGGATAAAGTGTAGGCGACGTTGTGATAGGTTTGGTTCTACCTCGTGGAAGAACCCGGTGTCTAGCCTTGTACCGGATAAAGAGTAGGCGACATTGTGAAGGCTTCTCCGCCACATTAAGGAGCTTGTGTTGTGTAGTGCTTACGAACTCTCAAGTGGGGAACTTGGGGAGTGGAGTAGGGCAAGGAAGGTGTCGTTGTAGCCGAACCACTATAAATACTCGCGTTGTGGTTTTGTGTTCCTTACTCTTTATCTTTGCATTACTTGTTTATATGCTTATCTATCATCATCCAACACACACATTAAAGAGATTGACATAAGTCGATCTAAATAGTTTAAAACGAAGTTTTATTCGGTAAAACTATTCAAATCCCCCTTCTAGTTTTCCACACCATCGACACACTTTATTAGCCATTGATTCTCAAGTTTCAAAACTCAATTTCATGCAGAATTTAATGTCTTTCCCCGATATTTAAAACCAACCTTATATACACACCGAGGTTCCCAAAATATTTCCTGAGGTAGCTATATGAGTTAAGTACCTCCTGTAATTTTTATAGATTTTATTAAATAGTGAAACTAACCCATTAAAATTCATTAGTCGTAACTATCAAGAAAATGACCTAATGGTATACCCAGAAAGTTTGAATTTATTTAATGTACTTATACCTTTCAAAAAAATCTAAAAGAAATACTGCAACTAATATACATCTTTAATACACTCCTGATAAAAGTTTAGGTTTTAATTCATTATAGTTTGGGAGATAAAAATTATAGAAACCGACTAAAATCAGACCTAAAATTTTAGATTCGACAACCGACTTTATAAAAATTATTTGACCAGTCAATACACCTTGGATTGACTCCAAACCAGTTAGAAAACAAAGTAGAGATCTTAAACTTAGTTTTAGACTCAAGAAGTATGCAAAACACGTTTGTATCACCAAAATTAACCGCGTTTAATCTGGCCATAAATTCTGGTCAGAAACTGTTTTTGTTTTAAGATCATCTAACCTTAATCAAACTCGTGTTTAACCTTCTAACACATCCCTAAGTAAAATACATATATTTACTGAGAGTTTTTTTTTTATAAACCCTATTTCATCTTGTGAGTTACATATTAATCATAGAGAAGGAGGAGAAAAGATTGCTTACCCTTACTATGCTTCGAAAATAAAACTTGATTCTTGGTTACTTGAGTTTTCTTGAAAAATAACAATGGAGGCTAGGGTTTTTCTCCTTCTCTATTTTTTTCTTTCTGTAAATCGATTTTTTGGGGAGGGTTGGGGACCAAATTTTATTTTTTGTATATTACGGGTTTACAAAAATAACAATGGAGGCATGGGTTTTGTTTTAAAAAAATAAAAACTAAACTTTTTCCCTCTTTTTTTTGTCGATCCTACACACATACTATATTATGTATATATTAAGCCTTTCAGACGAGGGCTAGTATGAAAAAGTAAACGGTTAAAATGAGGGGAAAGGTCTGTTTATAGAGAGAAGTTGGGAAAGGCGAAACCTCGCGTCGTGTCAGATGTTGATGTGGAACTACGACGACCATAGGATTGACGCGTCCTTGACACATGTCGCCATCTCGAATCCAAATGTAAGTGATTCGACCTATTTTAACTTGAGGTAAATTTGTTTTTTGTATGTTTGTTCATAATGATAAGCCCATTTAGGCCCAACGGGCAGGGCCATTCGGATATGCAAAAAGGGGGTTTCAAAAAGGAGAATTTTAAGTATTGCACCATCAGTCTTTTACAAATAATACTATTAATACAATAAGCCATAAAAACGTTTATTTATATATTACGATCTTCTAATGTTTTGTCGATAACAAATGTAAAATCATTTTAACGAAACAAATAAAATACGTAAATAGTTTGAGCCAATAGTTTTCTAACACACTTACGTTTTCACATAAAACACTAAAACAAGTATAAGTGATTTTATGATTTAGTAATACATATGTACAACAACTAGTGTTTACATATTGGGCAAAATATATACATAACTAGTATGTATTATATAATGGGTAAAAACTACAACCCATGAAAAATATCCATAACCCATGGTATTGACCCATACCCATTTGACTAGGTGCATTGCAGTCATTAGATACACTGTATCTAATAAAAGACCCATGGATCAACCCATAACCCATGACCCGACCCATAACCAAAATACCCATGGGCAAGAGGAGCGTTCCACGGATCCCTAGCTTTACGCTAGATGGATCCCTTGTGGGAGGGATCCGTGGGATCTGGGGAACAGTAAGCATTTCTCCTCTATAAATAGTGAGCCATTTCTTCCTTTTGCTTTGCCACTCGTACACATACTTTCCCTAAGTATTGTAACTCTCTAACCACTAATCCTAATGGATCTTTCTATGTAGTTTGTCTTTTGTTTTTGTGTGATTCTCTAGGTTCCTCTTAAAGGCGAGATCACCACTTCTTGAAGTCGAGCAAGCTCAAGTCCATGAGTTGCCATGCTTCGTCATCATCAAGACTACTGAGGTTCTCTTGTTGATAGTTCTTTCTTTCTCCATAGAAGTGTTGTGTCGAAGGCATTAGTGAAGGATGCTGATAAAGTTTTAAAAGGTACCATTTTGAGGGGTCGTTTAAGCCCTTATTTGATCACTTTTGTATCCGTTATTGCTTAATATCGTTCCTTTTTACTTTTTAGGTCTCTTGAAGGCAAAATGCTGGAATGGCACTTATTTGGACGAAAAGGCGCGATTATACAAAGAAAATGGCCAAAGTCAGAATCGAGACACTCAAGGCTGCTGAAAACATAAGGTGACGGCGTCACTGCTTATCTGCGACACCGTCGGAGGATTTTGTGACGGGACAGAAGCTAAAACCCCTATTTTCAAGTGACGACGTCAGGTTATAAAAGAGTAGGCCGTCGCAAATCAGACGGCCTAGATGCAATCCAGACGGCGTCAGAAGCTGAAGAGGACGGCGTCACAAGCATAAGGTGACGCCGTCTCAAGACTAACGTGGCCAAAACAAAACCCTAATGACGGCGACACGCGTCGTCACAAAACATAAGGTGACGCCGTCGCATATGTAATCTTATATATAGAATCCGAATTTTTCAGTATTTGTGTGTAGTCTTTTGGAGTAAAAACCTAAAACCGAACCAAGGCTGTCTTGTACAGTATTTTAGGGTTCCAAACCCTATCTTACACCAAGATAAGTGTTTTACTTCATTAATACAATTATGTTTTTGATTATTTGTGTGTATGCTTGCATGTTCTCCATGTCCGGCTAATTTATTTGTGTGTTTGCTTAGGGAATATGAAACTTGATTATTGAGTATTGATTGGTTGTCTCTTATCTTAGTTGATTAATGATCTAGTAATGCGATAGGTCATTCGTTGTGTACTTAATGCTTAATTAAATCTTTGTGAACCTTAGAATATGACTCCTTGAGTAGTTGTAGGCTAAACCATCCAAAGAGTGCCTTAGAGTAAGAGTTTATTATCCCTAGTGGGTTTTGTAGACGAGACCCTTTGGTAAGTTCAAAGAGTTAGGGAACATACGCATACCCTACAACCTTAGACACACAACGCAACTAGGAATAAAGACGTGACAATTCAACCATCTATAGGAGATAATTAAGGAGTAGTAAAACCTAAGTAAACACATCTTTAAACTATCATACGAGCACACAATAATTAGACATAGACTACATACACCTTAGATTAGATAATTAGATAAGTAGAGTAATCGGTAGAAATACCAACCCCCCAAATCCAAACCCCGAGATTCGTACCTTTCCAATTTCTAAAAAAACATAAAAAGATAAAAAATAATCTTCCTCAACCCCAACCTTAGCGTAGTAACTTCTTACTAGCATTCCTATTCCCCTAGAGAACGATATCAATACCCGTGGCTTACCCTAATTACTACACTACAACGATTAGGTTCACTTCCTAGGGTGTTATAAAACTTGCTCGAAGAAAAGGAAGTTTCCTTGACCCCGAACGATGCGTGTAGCGTTATCAAGTTTTTGGCGCCGCTGCCGGGGAATAGAATAGCTAGTTAGTAGTCCACCTCTTTTAGGTTTCTTTGCTTGATTCCTATCAAGTAAATTTTTCTCATTTGTAGCTTTCTTATAGTCTATCCCCCTTCTTCGTGACCTTTTTTCGTAACCCCATCACTTTTCATCATGGAAGGTGATAACCAACCACCACTCATCAACCCACCACCAAATGACCCGCCAAGAGCCCGTACTCTTGGTGAATACTCAAGACCAAGCCACTTAGGCTATAGGAACACCATTGAGCTTCCCAACCAAGCCCAAACTACGGCCCTGCGATCCGACACCATCCGGTTGGTGCAAAACGGATGTGCATTCCATGGACTTCGTTCCGAAGACCCAAATCAGCATCTGAGGGATTTCCTCAAAATTGTCGATTCCATCGACCTTGATGCTACTACTCGGGAGACCACGCGCCTGCGTCTCTTCCAATTCTCTCTACGAGACCAAGCTAGTAATTGGCTTGAGCGACTTCCCGCTGGCTCCATCTCAAGTTGGGATGATCTCACCTCTCGCTTCCTTGCTCAATTTTTCCCACCGGGGAGAACCACTAAACTTAGGCGAGACATCTTGACGTTTCAACAACTCCAAGGTGAGTCTCTCTACAAAGCATGGACTCGATTTAAGGACCTACTCCGTAGACTTCCCCATCATGGCATTGATCTTTGGCTTCAAATCCAAATCTTCTATGACCATACCGATTTTATCACTCGACGATCCATTGATCGAGCCGCCGGTGGAAGGCTCAGCAACTTTAATGTAGAGAAATCTTGGGATATTATTGAGGAACTTGCTGATCAAAGCTACGAAGATTGGAATGAATCTCCTGAAACTCCGGTTAACGTAGTTAATGCCAAATCAACCCCTTTTGAATCTTCCGACACCCTCGAGGAGCAAATGAGTGCCATTGAGAGAGGGATTGATTATCTTATGGAAAGGCAAAGAAGAGTCCCCGTACAAATTCCTCGTGAAGCTATCAAATCCGCCAATTCCACCATCCACCCCACACCTTTTTCGGAGTCCTCAAGTCGTGAGCAAAACCCAAATTCCGAAAGGTGCTTCCGTTCTACTTCCCCAATACCGCTTTCACCGAGCTTCAAGGAACAAATGAGGGAGTACATGGCAGCTCATACGGAGAGATTAGCCAAATTTGAAGAGGAGGTTTATAGGCAGAGAGAGGAAATGCAAGTAAAAATGACGGAAATGATGAATTTGGTAATAGAATTTACCAAAACAAAAGTTCCCGAAAAGGTAATAGTAAGAAGCAATGATTGTCCTCCCCCTTCGTTTGTTAACGCCGTTTCCATTATGCCCGAGGATGCAAAGGTTGAGATGAGGAAAATCGAGGAAAGCAAGAAGGAGAAGTCTGTGCCTAATGATGAGCCTGAGACCATTGAGTACTACCTTAAGCACGAAAATTAACAAAAAAACCATTGCAAACCAAGTAAACAACTTTAGGTATAATGAAGTTCTTAGGGAAGCCCTTGAGGGAAAAATGATAGAAGAAGAATATGACGCCTTACCTATGGGACCCCTGTATGAGTTGGTCATAAAAAAAACATTAACAAAAAAACGAGATACCACAGGGAATTTCGTGATACCATGTAGCATAGGTGATATTGATATAAATGCCTTAGCCGATCAGGGGACTGATGTGAACATAATGCCATTATCAATCTATAATAAGTTAACTAAGGAGAAACCAGCCAAGACCGATCTTAGACTTTCCTTGGCTAATCACACCTATGTCCACCCCGTAGGAATCGTGACAGATGTTCTAATTGAGGTGGCTAATATCGTTTATCCGGTTGATTTCGTGATCATTGATGTTGAGGAAGATGAAAACGTGCCCCTCATTCTTGGGACACTATTTCTGGCCACCGCCAAGGCAACCATCAAATGCAGAGATGGCATCATGATACTCAAAAGTGGGAAGGGGTACGCTAGGATACCCATCATCCCAAGGTATCCTCTTAAGATCATGGAAATGGTTACGGGTGGAAATCGAAACGCCCCTGGCAATAGTGTTAAGAAGAAGATGAATGATTGGGAAAAAGGGCTTAGGGACTTTATGGTTCAAGGATTGTATGCAACGTTGTGGAAACCCGATAAGATGTTAGGAAATAATCCCACTTCGATACCAAAGGCACAAAGGAACCCTAAGGAATTTCTAAAAAGAGAAAAAGTACTTTTATACAAATCACGGATAAGGGCATTACGAGGTAGAAACAAACCACGATGGTTTGGACCTTTCACAGTGAAGGAAACCAATTTAAAAGATAAAACCGTCACCATAATTGACAACGTTGGCATGGAATCCACGGTAAGTATACAACGTCTACACCTTTTCGACGAAGGGAAAGCGAAGGAAGAAGGTGACGGTAATGAGAAAACGTAGGAGCACGACTACGAGTCTAGCTACAAGACTCTTAAATAAAGAAAAGCGCTTCGTGGGAGGCAACCCATGCTTAATTGTTTGCTTGTTAGTGTCATATATCTTTTATTGATTGTTTATTCTCATGTTTAAATTTGTAAAAATGCTTTATTTTGTTTTTAACCTCGTCTTAATTGCATATAAAGGTATTTTACATAAGGGATAAGTGTAGGGAGGATTACACACGTTTTCAAAAGAAACGTAAACATGAGAATAACAATTCATTAAAAGATATATTTGTGTGTTTGTTCGAGTCAAATGCTTGTATCGAGTCATAATGGATGTTTTGTAGAAATTTTTCTAGATTCTAAAGATGTAAATTTTTCATAATTTTTTCCAGAAAATCGCAGACCAGTTTTTGTCAGGATAACCTGACGGCGTCAGGATTGCAACCTGACGGCGTCAGGAAGGAGTAAAAACATCAGATTACTTTTTCTCGTTTTCTGAGCTACTTATAAATTTTTGGAATTTTCCAGGTCTTAATTTTCCATAAATTCTGTAAACATCCATTCCACAAGCATTATATCCTAGTTTAAATCGAGTCTTATATATATTATTACCGCCGATTTTACGCAAAGGTTTCGTTTGTTTTCTTCAAGTGTGCAGGTTTAATTTATCAAGAAGAAGTTACATAAGATTGAGGAGCTTTTCACGCATAAATTCTTCTTGGAAAGGATTTAACCACTACTTCACACACGGATCCTACCGAGCTAATCAGAGAGTACTAGTTTCTTTCGTTTTTAATTACCTTCCATTATCATAACTTTGATACTTTCGGGGAACATTGGGGACAATGTTCAGTTTAAGTGTAGGGAGGGAAAATAAAACGGGAACTTTGAAACTATGTTTATCCTTGATTATTTGCTTTGTCCAAAATGTATCTGTGTAATAAACCATGAGAAAATGTCGGTTAGGGTAATTTTGGCACCAAATTTGAAATTTTTAATGACATATAGGAGTGGGCCATTAGTCTTAACAAAAGCGTCTCACGGATAGGAAGTTGCATGACTAGCACAAAAACCCTTTACCACCTAAATTGCACCCAAAATGTAAGGATCGCCCTTTGATTAGTAGGAATTTAAAGCATTCATCTTTAATGCTCAGAGTGTGAACCGGTAGTATAATAGATTCTAGAACTTGTTTTGTGATGCATTCCGAGATCGCAAGTGAGACTACACTTGTGTAGTTAGGAATAACTAAATGATAAGAGGCATTAGGATAACCCTTGTTTGATACCCGTAATATAATTACTTCTTCCACATCGGTTGAGTAATTCCCCCACACCCTTTGCATTGTACTCATCTTTAGTACACGATACCCCTAGTTAACCCCTCAGAGCCTATCCTTTTTGCGGTTCTCGTGATGTTTCGGTTTTTTCCAGAATATCAATGAAGAGTATTGTTTACACCCCACCGCCAAATATACACCCAAATCGCCTTAGCCTACCCTTTATGCACTCACTTTTAGTGCATTATTGTTATCACCCTAAACCCTTAGTTCAATTATCTAGTTACTTGCATGAGTTGCTAAGTCGAGTCATATCCTTTGTATACAGTTTTGGGACGATTGGGATTCATGGGAAAAGTTAAAGTTTATGAAATGACGGGAAGGGAACGTTAAATTCAAATTCCCTTTGTTTGCATAATACTGTACCCCAAGTGTTTTGATCTTTTCAATTCGGGTCAAATTAGTGTTAGAGTAATAAAAAACTCAAGTGTAGGGATGTGCCTATAAATCTCTATCATTTTGATGTTACCGTAGAGGATGGTAGAGGAAAAGTGTATGAAAAAAAATCGAAAAAAAATGAGAAAAAGAAAAAAGAAAAAAAATAGAGTGAAAACAAAAAAAAAACAAAAAAAAAAAAAAAAAAAAAAAAATACGGGCTACCATCCTACATCTATCCTTTAAATTTATGTTTGTTTGTTTCAGTTTTCTAGAGTTTAGAGTGTCGAGTCTTGGCATAGCAACGCCATTCTTCGTATACTTGCAACATAAGAGATTTTTGACTTGCCACCACTAAATAGCCTATCCCACCAAACCTTTATTTCCCTACGGTAAGCCTAACATTACAACCCTTTAAAGACCTCTTTGATAGTCTTTCCTAGGTGCTTACGCCAAAGCGATGGAGGTTTGATCTATTCTCAAGCCTATTGTAATCTATGTACTAGGACCGGTTAATGAGTGTTTATCTTCCATTTTGTTAGGAATTAGAAATTCCCGGTATTAAAG
The DNA here is from genome assembly GCA_019973895.1 of Chrysanthemum seticuspe. Taxonomy (NCBI): domain Eukaryota; kingdom Viridiplantae; phylum Streptophyta; class Magnoliopsida; order Asterales; family Asteraceae; genus Chrysanthemum; species Chrysanthemum seticuspe. Next base: position 282,004,279 of record BPTQ01000007.1, read on the forward strand.
AGTCGGTCACCTCAAGTATATGTAATCGTTAGAAAGCTCGTAGTCGTAGTTCTTTTTAGTTAAGTAGTATTTAGTTAAGTAACACCGTGGAGGACGGACGGGTCTTTACCCACTGTATACCTGATCCACAGCCCGATGTGTGGCGTTTTATGTAAGACTATAAATACTCTCTACCTCCCAAGGTAGAGAGTTGGAGCTCATAATAAGAATTTTCTTTCTCTCACTAAAGTTCCCTAAACCTCTAACTTTCTCTCTCTAGAATTCCATCTATATGCTACTTTGTGTTATGGTTTGATGTGTATGTGAAAAGTTATATCTTACAATTGGTATCAAGAGCCATGGTTAGATCAGATCTTGCACATCTTTGGATTTATAGTGATTTTTAGGTGGTTTTTGAGTTTGAAAAAGTTTAGTGGTTTTTGCATCATTTGGTTGATTTCTTGTGTTAAAGTTTGAATTTTGTTGGTACTTTTATGTTTAGAATCATCAAAAGTGTTTAGGTTTTCATTTGGTAAGCTTGAATCATCTTGGTTGGGTTGTTTTTGGATTGAAAAGCCGAGAACTATGGTTAACATTCTATATTGAAAAGTGTATGTGTAGTTTGGTATTGTGTTTCATCGTATATCTACCTTAAGATCTCTCTCTTTCAATCTCCAAATCCCTTGAAATCACTCTCTTTCTTTTAAGAATAATACTCGAGGTTGAGAGATGGAACCCTCCATCTCTCATAAATATCAGAATGTATTTTGCGGTGTGTAGCCCGACACCTAGTCCATATGTCACCCATTTCTGGGCAGGCAGGAGGTGCCACAATGAATTGATTTATGATGAATTGATTTTTCTTGATGCTGATGCTCGAAAGATTGCTAATGTATATGAACTCCACTGGCTGAGAAATTATGGCCCTTAAAGATTAAGGATTGTTTTACCTTCTATTTGTGAGTAATTGGCCAGGATCATGTATCTAATGTTATCCGAACTCTTATCTAGTTTGGAGGTAGCGAAACCGCATTCGTGGATCCTTTCTGATAGTTTCTCCAGAAATTTCCCAACATTACAATCCGAATGGCATCCCTTTATTTCCAAACCACCCTATCCGATAAATCACCACCGTTCAGTTTTTAGAGAATACAACGTTCATATGCTTCTTACCGCAACGATACGGTTCTGAGCTGTGAGATTTGAGATCTTTTGACTTTGTTTGTTTGTATTTAAATTTCCTATCTACATCCTACCATCGGGCATAAAAAAAAAAAAAAAAAAAAAA